>OU612067.1:10000000-11200000 GCA_914767715.1 Membranipora membranacea | reverse complement strand
ATTGCTGTAGCCATTAAGGACACCGTCTCTGAAAGGTCAAGGTTTTTACGTGACATCGGTTCGGGATTATCAGCAACAAAATTTAGATTATCTGCCATAAAAGCAAACCAGTTTTTGAAAAGGCAATGGTATAATTATCAGATTAACAAATTTTGTATGAAAATTTAAAGATCAGTGTCACCATAATACCGCAACAGGTGGTACCCAGGAACTAAAAAGAGCTTACTTCCACCGCAAGTCAATTGATGTTTCATATTTCTTCCTTATGAATATTTCCCCCCCCCCAAACTTTCTTCACTCTCCTTGGATAATCCCCGGATGAAGTCATTAAATTGACATTGCAATGGCTTCCACTTCCATCAATGATAGCTATAATCTTACACCGATGGATTTTTTTTTAATACTTTATTTTTATCAAACACTATTTATTATGTCATTAGCTCAGTTTATACATGGAACTTGTGCCTCCCAACCGCTGGTCATACCACCAGTTTAGATTTTCGTTGTTTTGCAAACATGATATTGCAATATTTTTTTGGCTTAGCGCTGATCATAGTTATCCGGATAATGCAAAATAGCACAAAGGCACTGTCTCTGGTATTTATATAGAACTTGTTTTTCAATTGACACAAAGGAGTACAATGAGGGTGCTGCATATGATGTGATGCATGGACAGGGCCAGACTACATGGCTCAACCCTCTATCTGCTCTAGTTAGAGAGCGATATCGAAGGCTGGCTTAAATATCTTGCTTTCACTAGGAATATTACGCATTGTCAAACCGAGAAACATTGTAACCGTGTAATTCATTGAACTGAAAGAAAGGTGAATATATTCACGTAGAATTTGGCTGTTCTTGGAAGAAGAATTCATCACACTTTGCAAAGTTAGACTTATTTCAGAAAGTTGAATACACTCCAGCCAATCAATCCTTGATCATGTTTTGCGTATGAGCTATTTCATTATCATTTTCATTGGTGAGATTAAACAGAATAGGAGTTATGTCCCCACACATATAATGTAAAAACAAAACACCTTTAATTTCTAAATATGACCACTACAACTGGGTACACCCGGTGAATTTTACAAAACAAACACCAATGAATTATAAAACGTGATCAGTATCCTGCCATCAAATATTGTCCGTGCCATAACAACTTATGCTATAGCTGTTTCTGGCCCAGATAGCGTGCATGGAACAATAGATTCTATGCCGGAGGCCCAGGTTCAAATCCCAGACGCGGCAGATCTCTTTTCATACTTTTTCATCGCATAAAGTATAAAATGTGATCAGTATCCTGCCAGTTCTTCAAATTTTCCATCTTATAGAAAGTTTCAGATAGCTGCACTTTAATCTATCCATGATGTTTCAAGAGACAATACAAGGCTCTACAACAAAACTGCTTTTACATTTAAATTAATTCATATGATTGTTCCTCTGACAAATATCATGGAAAAATCTTCAGAGGTGCAGCTACAACCGTAATATGGTGAGACCGTGACGACGCACAAATATAGAGGATTAGAGAGATTTGAAAATAGACTTAGATAATACTACTGCATTTAAAAATGGAAGAGCTCTAATATAGTTTCTAGTATGAATTCCTAGAAATCTGCATTCACAATTTTATTTTGATATTAGAACTGTGTCATGATTGTAAACCTTTCTTATAGCTGCATCTGATCACATTTTTTAACTCGGATTTTGACACACCAAAAATCTCTGCAGGATATAGGTTTTTCAAAAAGGATATGGAATAAGGTAACAAATAACATCCAGCTGTAAAATATAAGCAAGGTCGCTTAGCGTAATGGCCACGTATTTAATTTCTTGCTTCTAATCTTCCAGATTTTCAGTGATTAAATACACTTAACTCTAATCGCAACTTTAACTAATATGCAGTAACCACAGGTCGTAAATGTGGAATATTTGAAGACTGGGCAACTGCAGGACGTCAGGTTAATGGGTACAGTGGCAACAGCTATAAAGGATATCAGACTGAAAAAGGTGCAAAAGCTTATATGAAAAACTAGGACATTTCTCACCACAATTATTCCCTAAGAAGAAAACAACAACATTCTCATCTGCAGGGATTAACACCTCATCCCGAGCCACAACCACAAACCACGAAGGTATGTCAAAGGCTACCGCAGAGGTTAGCACTGGGCCAGAGACATCTCTTATATTTGCACAAGGAAAACAAAATGCCAGTACCGGCATTGATACCAAAACTAGTATCACTGCCAAGAAAAACGCCGCCGCAACAGGTGTAGATAAGTTAAAGAAGTCGATTGGCACAGGCATAGATAACTACACAAACCCAGCAGACTGGTCACTCATGACGGAGGATGCAGTTACAAGCATGACCCCATTAGGTGGTTTATGCACACAAATGCTCAATATCGTTCAGACGATGTCAGCCCAATTAGCTTCCCTGACGTTGGAAGTGTCATGGCTCAACACAAAAGTTGACCAAATGTCACAAAAACCAATATCCCACCAAAGCTGGCGAGATGCAGTAACATCATCATTCCCACCAACCCCCTCCCCAAGACAACAGCAACAGCAGTCACAACAACAACCTAGAAACCAACAACAACACCAACAATCTCAACAAAACCGCCCCTACTAACCACCACAACAAGAGCAAACATCACCACTACCCCCAACTCGGAAATCCCGAAGACCCGGTGTTTGATGCAAAGAAATGCATCATCATCCACAGCAGCAAAAAAGATTTCTCAACTGTAAATCACGATGAAGTGACCAAAGCCATCGCCACCGTAGCAGAAACGCCTATAATGATTGAAATAATATATCGCGACAAACTAAAATCACCCGATCCAAGATACATTGTCCAGATAGCTGACCAATTACTAGTAAAAAAATTGTTGAACACTGGAAAGGAGAACTGCTTGGAGGAAGTACCGCCCGTGCGTCTATCGAACCAAACTTTAATACCGGTGTACTAAAAGGAGTACCAACATATATATCAAATGAAAATCTACAGCACCAAATAGAAGAAACCTATCCAAACACCTCATCAGTCTACAGACTAAAGTCCAAAGATGACAAACCACTGCACATTGTAAAAATAACATTTGATACAAGAAGCCAACTAGATCATGCTATCAGCAATGGAATTACTCTATCTGATCCGGGTCCCATACTACGAGTTGAACCACTAATAAAAAACAATGGCTAATAATAGCCTGCAGCAACACACAACACTTCCTCATGAGAATATGGCTAACTCAACCCAGCAATCTAGAAACATCTTTGAACACAACCTAGACCCCCATAACCGACTTTGGGATAACATCTCGTCACTAGCCAATGCTACCAGGACCTCTGGACATTACACTCTCAGCTTTTTTCACCACAATGTCAAGTCTTTAATGAACAAACTTTATTTCTATGAAAGTCTAAATTTATCAAATTCAATGGACATTTTTTCTATTTCAGAAACGTGGTTGAAACCTGAAATTCCAAACTCCATTGTGGACCTCCCTGGCTTTAATATTATCAGATGTGACAGAAAATCGACCACAAAAACACGTGGCGGTGGGGCAGCTCTCTATATAAATAATGTTTTGAAGTTTAAAACTATCCAACAACCTCAATCTAAACTGCGAGAATTATGTGACTCTGTTTGGATTAACATCAAAACTGAACAAGATGAAGGTAGCTTGATCGTGGTATCCATCTATATTCCACCTGACGCTGATAAAACGAAATTTATCTCATTATTGAGTTATATTTTACATCAAAAACAGTTCATTCAAAAAAGGTTGTGTTATTAGGGGATTTCAACATAAATTGGAACTCTAACTCTAGAGAAAAACAGCTTATACAACAGAGTCTCACTTCTACAGGCCTATATCAAGTGATAACAGGGTCATCATTTGTAAGTTACCATGGTAATGAAAGCCTCATTGATCACAATTATGTTAATTGTGATCTAAAAGTCAAAACTTCCAAAATTTTAACATGTGAGCGATCAATCTCAGACCACTATGCCACACTTTTAATGCTTGACAGGATAAAACCTTTAAAGCCAAAACGTCAACTCATCAAAACCAGAAATTTCAAGAAATTAAACCCCTTGTTATTCCATAAAGAATGTGCACTGTCACCTTTTCACCAATCTTTCAATCCATAAACAAGCTGAAATGATTGACTAATCTATATTAAACATTGTAGACAAACACGCACCAGAAAAACTATGCGAGAACGCAACAAGAAAAACCAATGGATCACTTCAGATGTACTGCGCCTGATTTCACTCAAAAGAAAAATTTTACAAGGAAGTATATAAAGCGTCTAAAGCCCCAACTGATGGCCAAGTCCAACATTACAGGAAATTCAGAAACTATGTTACCAACCAAATTCGTACCGCTAAGAAAAACTACATTAGCAAATCATTATCAGCAAACGACAAAAGTTTTTATTCCTGCTTAAAATCAATAACAAAGAAACAGAAATCCCATACATCTATAGAGTGCCTGCATGGGATACAAAAGTGCGGAACATACGGATGAAAAAGATATTGCCTGCGCCTTAAATGATTTCTTCATAAACGTTGCTGGGCACTCTGAATTCAATCCGGCAAATTTCCCGCATTTTCCTACAGAAACAAATTCTTTCAAATTCTCTTTCAGTCCAATCACTATAGTAAAACAATTACTTTGCTCATAAATTCACTCAACTCAGACAAGCGGTGGTCTAAGTGGCATACCAGCAATGATTTATAAAATAATAGTTGACCTAATTGCCAACCCGCTATCCATTCTGGTCAATGAATGCTATCAAAAATCAATCTTCCCTGACTGTTTTAAATCTGCCCTTGTCACGCCAATTCATAAAATGGGTAAAAGATGTGACCCGTCAAATTATCGACCAATATCCTCGCTTCCAATTCTGTCAAAGATATTTGAACTTGACATGAAAAATCAGATGATGTCTTACATAGAGAAACACAACCTATTTTCAGACCAAGAATTCGGATTTCGTCAGAATCATTCAACCGAGCAAATGTTGCTATCTGTGCTGCAACAATGGAAGATTAAACTTGACCAATCCACTCCATGTTACATTGGAGCCTTATCCCTAGATGTCCGAAAAGCATTTGATACAATCAATCACAAACTTCTTCTATACATATTGGATAAAAAACAATTCTCCAGTTCTGCAACAGCACTACTTCGATCATATCTTCAAAACCGCTCCCAAGTTATGTAAGTGGGGTTGTCACGATCTAATTCACAAGCAATCACCTGTGGGGTACCTCAAGGCTCCATTCTGGGTCCTATCTTCTTTAACTTAGCCATCAATGGATTGCTAGCAACATTTGACAATTCATTGCTTATGCAGATGATACGCTAATCTACTGTACAGCCACAAGCATAGATGAAGTACTAGTGGAGTCCAATACTCTGCTAAAGAAAGCATCAGATTGGTATCATAGCCACGTACGGAGACTCAACATTGAGAAAACACAATTCTGCATATTTTCCAACAGAAATATTAAAAACTTTTACCACATCAATTTTCAAAACTCAAAAATTGTGACAAAACTCTCTATCAATGTACTGGGGGGAACCCTGGATAGAGATTCAGACTGAAATGCAAAACGGCTGACAGCCTACTATCTTTTAACTAATACTTTTGATGATAATTGTGACAAGAATAATAATTTTATATATATATATATATATATATATCATTTTCTTTTTCTATAAAGCCATATATAACTTACTTTCCCATTTCTAGAACATCGTCATTTACTTGTGTATAACCCATATTTTTTGTATCTAGCTGTGTGTAGAGGTCAACAAGTTACTTTTTAACTACTCTGTTATCTGTAAACTTTCTAGAAAACCTCTTAAAACAAATAAATAAACAGTTTAGTAATTAATAATACCTTGTGCACCACCAAACGACAAAATGTGACCGTGTTACCAGACACACAATGACATGGTTTGATAGTTGGACATTTTACCTCTACTAAGTATAATTAATGATGTTAAAGATGTATTCTTACTGTCATCGGAAGGAGTGGGGCGGAATTACTCATGATTAATGTTGTTATTAATTACACTTCTAGTGGCAACATTACATGATGACGATGCTATATGGAGATTGAGGGTTCCTAAATTTAGCCATGTAGTGTTGTGTCGAAATAATGTTGGCGAGAAAGATTCAGCTGTAAGTGTGTCCAGACTAAGCCGTAAATCTGCACATAAAGACAGTGTTATTATGGTTAGCCCCCCCCCCCTTCCCTACACAAAATGAAACAGCATCAATTCCACAACTAATCAGAATCTATTGCTCATAAAACAGAACAGAAAATCAAGGCAAATTAAACTTGGAAATGTGAAGACTGTTTGGTGATACACAATGTATCGGTGAACAGATTACCTTGATAATATTACTTGTCGAGGGCGCAGTTGTGTTTCATCTCAATTTATAAATATCTAGTCGGCCTAACCTAGTATATAAGGAAAAATCGTATACCGAAACATTATTGCATTGATTTCTTTGACTGTGTGCATTTTGATAGAGAATCAGTCCTCACGTAGTTTGAACTCCCATCCTCTTCGATTCTCCCTGTTTGGTGGCTTGGATTTTTGGGAAATATTTTTGTTTTTGTTTGAAATCACTAACTGGGTATTTTTTTAAGTAGATATTGTGTCATTGACTTCAGAAAGGTAAGCATGCTATTGTCCGGTGTTGAGGCATCTACAAAACATTTTTTTACGATCCTCTGATTAAATGGTAACATTTGCGTTATTCTATTATTCCTTAGCTTCGAACGTTTTTAGCTCAACTTTCAATCCTATTTTTAGAGAGGTGATCACAGCAAACGCACGAAGTATGCCTGCCTACCTCAGCGGTAACCACTTATAAACTGTAAGTTTAGAAAAAATTCAATATCAAGTAGTTGCAACAAGGAGCGGCTATCCAAATGGTAGATACCTATTTTGATCAGAAAAAGTATTGGAAAACATCTTCCTTGAATACTTACTAACATTTCTTAAGCCAAGATTAGACAGCAATGATTTAATTATCATTCTTATTAATTATAATAGCTGGAAACTGAAACTCATCAACAGTTGACCTTCACCACAAATCCAGAGGTATTTCGTATCTTTCGTGTTTCTCACGGTATTTGAATCCATTAATAAATAATTTGTTCTTTATAATACTGATCTGGTGGTTTCCAGACTACAGTTACCTGGCCAATACCTGGAGTGACAGGCAGAGAAAAATTGTTTGAACCAGCTTTAAACTAAATCATTCATGATCCCCCACAGATCTTTAGAAAAGCCTGCAAGCCATCCATGCAAGCCATATATGCAAGCTATGATTAGATTAAATAAATCAACAAGTTAACAGGTCAATACCCATCTCAACTTCAAATCACTAAGCTGTGATTTATGACAATAAAAGTTTGGTTTGTCTAGTGGTCGACTAATTCATGGAAGCGTCCAATCACAGCTCACTTAGTCGATCCATGGGCATATATAAAACAGCCAGCAATACATGAGGTACCACACTGAGTCAATTGTGGTTGTTAGTGACTGTAAAACTTGGAAAAACTTTCATCAAATGCAGCCATGCAGCCTCTGCAAAGTACAATTATACTTTCATCTGTAGTGACCCTGTTGCTCACTTTGAGTGGTAAGTATTTACACTATTAAATCACTTCAATACACATGTAATGATTAATATAAATGTATTTTTATATCGTTAGGACGGAAAGGTTATAAAGTCAGTGATGTCACTATTTTAAAATATGCAGACAGCTCATAGTGTAATAGGATGTATTTCTGATGAGTCTGATTTGAGTAATTATTTTTCTGAAGTAAATAGAAAATCCAATCAATGTAATTCCTTAGACCTTGTTGAACCCAAGTAAGACTCAAGAAATGTTGTTTTCTTCTAAGAGGATTAAGCGAGACACTTCTGCTATGATTTTGAATAACGTAAATATCAATTTTAGTGATAATGAGAAATGTCGAAGGGTACAGATAGACAACAAACTTTGTTTTGAAGAACGCATTAACTCTGTGGCAAGAAAAGCTAGTCAAAGAATTTATATTGTTAGAAATTTAATTTACCTGAGTTCAACCACCCTGGCTAGGATGCTATTCAAAAGTTTTATTATCTCCCTTCTTACTTACTGTCTACCCTTTCTTTACACATTCCTGTATGCTAGATATAAAAAATAACTCCGACAATTTTTAAAGAGGCAGTAATATTAGGTATCGAGGCTCTTGCCGATATTAACAATTTAATAGATTTCAAAACCAAAACCTTATTGCTGCGATATATCCATGAAGATGAACATTTTCTAAACGACTTTCTTGAAAAGTGCCCATCAGGACGGTATCGAACCTAAAAATTCAGAATCACATGGGCTGAGATTCTTTTTGAAGCCAGGCAGCACTCAAGCTTAATAAACAAATGTAATCATTAATGTTAAATCACTTTCAGACACAGAGACTTTTTACATTTATTTTTAAGCCATGTTTGTTATACTGTAAACATCTTTAATAACAATTACATAAAATAGTTTTATTTGGCATTATAAGAAAGACACAAAATGGTAGGTTATGGTTTAGTTGTCAATGGCTTCAGTTGGTCCTTGTTGAACCCACAATTGTCGCAAACGTCAAAACGTCGCAATCTAGCGTTCCACTAACGTCGCAATCCAAAAAACGCCGCAATGAAGGGTTTTTAAAACGTCGCAAACCCACAAACGTCGCAATTTTTTAAATGTCGCAATAGCTCGAACCCACTAACGTCGCAAATGTCGCAACTCAACAAAACTACGAAGTTATCTTCTCATTTGATGCAAATTGGTGATGATGATATGTTGCGAGAAGTAGAAAGGAGCATACAAACTGCAAAACACGGTGGGGAATTGAATCATTCTTTCACTTTCTAGGGTCGTTTATTGTTACCTCAGAATCCATTAATACTGTCATAAATGGGTGCTAATCAAGATTTAGCACAAGTAAGGCAAATATCTGCATACTTGTCAAGCTTGAAATATACTGTCATGTTTGATATAGGCTATGCTTAAAGTTGTTAAGAGGCTTTTACACTACTTGAAATACCATAAATTTTAAATCATTTACGCATGAATCCCTTTATCTCTTTATGACTTGCCCTTTATCTACTGAATAAGGATTTTTTACATCGTTCCCAAGATGCAACTTTATGGTTTTATGGTATGATAATAAAACCTCAACAGGATACCATAGGAACCATTAGCATTCAATAGGATGCGATATTACACCTTGCACCTTGCATTGCGACGTTTGTGGGTTCAACAGTCCTGATCAAAGTTATTCAAGAAATATATATATATAATTTATTATTGCCGATCAAAGTCAATGACAAATAAAGACCATGCATAAATAAATAAATAAAAACAAAGCAGTCAGGTGTATTTATGAAAATATCATTGTCTATAAAATGCTGTCCTATTTATAGAACGGTGATTTCTCATATTCTTTAACCTTTACAATATATCGAAAACAAAGAATATCAAGATGTATTTTTAGCTCTTTGAGCTTTAGTAAAGAAAGTCTCTCTTCATACTCTTCCTCATATGGAATCATAATTCTGGTGCAGAGCTTTTGAAGTCTCTCAAAATTATCCTTATCATTTTAACAATAGTTCTTATCAGATAACAATAATGGTTCCCCTCTGATGTGGCAGAGGGTATGACAAAATTAATTATTTCTACAAAATGCTCGATTTTACGATCTATGTATTATTTCCATCTTTATTTCCAGCCCAGCCGGCAGCAGCTGGTCGATCCCTATATGTATGGAACACTGGATGGGACAATACTATACAGGGCTGTACTCAGACCAAGTTCTTACAATGGAGCAAGTCTGCCAACCCCCAGTGCTACACGGGAAACTGGGACAACCCATGTAAACGGGACTGGCTGTGGAAAACTCTTAGTAGACCAGGTGACAGCTTTCATTGCATAACAGTCCCCACGTTAGCAGTTTCATTGATTCAGATTTTTAGCATTGCATGAACATAACATCCAAAACAGCTTATGACTCTTACTAGTTATTTGCAGTTTTCTAAAATACTGGTTTTAAAAATGAAGTTAATTTGATTAAAGCTGACTCAGTTT
Organism: Membranipora membranacea; assembly: GCA_914767715.1. Classification (NCBI taxonomy): domain Eukaryota; kingdom Metazoa; phylum Bryozoa; class Gymnolaemata; order Cheilostomatida; family Membraniporidae; genus Membranipora; species Membranipora membranacea. Next base: position 11,189,835 of record OU612067.1, on the reverse strand, counting down.
GTCGAGAGTTTTTCCTCTGCTGATAAACCGTAAGGGAAGCAACTCTGAATGCAGGCAAATAGGATCAAAATAGCTCTAGAGTTCCACCAACAGGTAGCCAATAGACATCAAGCTCACAAAGTTCAGCATGAGTTTGATATGATCAAAACAATCCTTAGTAACAGATTGCTGTAAGCTATCCCATCGTTAGTAAGTTGTCCTCTATGTTTTTGATTGGGGAGCACTGTCCAATGGTGGTTATTATTTAAATCTTTCAAGGTAGAGAGATAACCACGATCTTCCTGAGTAGTATTAAAATGGCACTAGAGACTGGATACAATGCAGGCACCTGTAGTGACTCAGGTATTCAGCAGGTCAAGGACACTCTGATTGAAGGTCACGCTAAGGTGACTGGACTGAAGATTTACGCTTTGTTCGCTGTCAGTGATGTCAACGTTGGGGAGAGGGACTATGTACCCTGGGTGGTTTGGTACAATAGCAACTGTGCTTCAGGTACATGCATTTTATGCAAAGTAATTCTATTTTTAGAATTTCAGTTAAAAAGCCAGATTGTAAACCAAAATAATGCTAAAATTTTAAAATTAAATCTGATTTTCTTTTCTGTTTTTCTGTAGTCTCTTTGATGTGTACAAATGTACAATAATTAAGATTTTTTAACCTCCTCATCAGTATTTTCTTTGTATTTTTACCATCCTCCTTTTTTTGCCACTGATAAAATCTTCAATTAGACATTTTACGCTTTTCTCCCATACATATTGATTATTCTCTCATCACAGGGGCAAATGAGAAGTTTGATGGATTCTCTGTTAACAATGAGGCTTACTCAAAGTCATGGAGTGATGCTCAGATTCAAGCTTACCTGGACAAGTTAAATGAGGTGCATACGGACGCCACAGCAGCTAGCCTCAGCACCCACTACTCTGTTGGCTGGCATTGGGGGCGACAGTCGGGCAGCTCAGCCGAGCGAATTGTTGCTTGGAACGGTTTGAGCGCCAATGTGACAGAACATATGGTCAGAATATTTGACAGCGTAGACATACAGGTGAGAATCCTGTTCTGGAGTTTTACGAGGAGGTGAGCGCGGGTTAGGGGTTCGAAGTACCTATGATCATGAAACAAGGCTAGAATTTCACATCTGCATCAACCTTTTAACAATAATTCTCTCCTTCACCCGCAGTCTATTTTTATTTTTTATCAGGTTGCCTTTGTGACGACCTCTACAGTGATTAACAGATTGTATACTGGAAGCTATGGAATTTCTAATCTTCTGGGTAAACCAGTTTACTTTAACCTCTACACAGCTAAAGTAAGTACAAAATTACTGTTTTATAATCTCGATTAAGGCTTAGGTCAATTGGCAGATAGCTAGGTAAAAAAAAACAGTTCCATTTGTCACCCTATAGCTTTCATAGATAGCAATCATATAGACAGGTGCTTGCCAGGAATCTCACTCTGATACAACTTTTGAAAGGCTTCACCCTGCTTGAAGTGATTGACATCAATGATTAGTTTAGACTGTAGGGTTGGAGCCAAGAAAGAATAATGACCAATCACAGCTTCTTAATACCCAAGTGTCCCCATTTCTGAAAACATTGTAGTTCTTGTATGGGAGTGATCCAGATAATTTATCAGTTTGTGAATGAAGGTTCTTGACAGGCTCATGCTCATGAAGGCATGATCCAATGTTCGCCTCATCAAATTGACATCCAAATGTTATCCTGATGCAACATTAGGGGCTTTATTCATATCCATTATCTTAACACTGGAAATGCAGAAGAGTCGTATTGTTATCCACTTAAACATCATGACCCTAAGAAAGCCTCATCATCAACCCTACTATCTACCATCTATCTACCATCTGGTCAGCAAATATCGACTTTCTATACACTGATTGTAAACAGCTCATCAAAAACTTGATTGGATGATGTTGCGTAGAAAGCCACTTTGTGCTCATCATATATTATTTTCAACCAAAAATTAGGATGAACTACATCTCCAAGAATAAATATGAACTGTTCTGAATTTCTCACAATCAAATTAGCTCAGCCATCCACATTGCTAAAAACAGTCTCTTTGGCCTAATTTCTTTGATAAAATGACGCAACGTCATCCAATCACATTTTGGATGAGCTGGTAACGATAAGTAGCACTGCAGCTTTCCAACAGTGTGTAGAAAGTTGATATTTGCTGACCCCCCCCCGTGTCTCTACCTTAATCTAGACATTAAAATTCAGAATTATTTTCAATTCAGACACAGAACAGTAGTAGCCAAAATGTCGTCTCTGATTTAGATTCAGAGCCAAAACATCGGCTAAACGGTGATCCCCTTCGCCAAATTCCAGTACATTCTTATGTCACTTGCTTAATTCAGACTTCATGCTAAATTAAGGCTATGATGTATGGTGGAAGTTTGAATCAATGAGCCAAAGTGAATTGTTTGAATTGAGTGGAGTGGAGTGCACCGTATATGTGTTTGATGACTGAAGATAACAGCCATTTTATACAATATACTACCATGATGAAATATGGCTCTGCTCAAAATGAAATCCATAACGCAACAATGCATAAATTTGTGGTACATGCATGCAGTGAATGCCAAAAAGCCAAGAAAATAACAAATTTTTATTTTATAATTTTCAGGAATCAGCTTGTACGACGACGTTTTTCCCTCAGTCATGCGGATGGGGAGATAAGACTGAGGCTAACATGTGGGCGGTGGCTGATGCAGTCACAGCTCAGTTAGGTGACGCTACTGTCAGTCCACACGCGTATAGAGAAATCTACTCATCAGGCGGACATACTGACTGGCCTGCTCACCGTACATAAACCACTACTGACAGCAAGAAATCCCACCAACGTTATGACATTAGGTGCAATTGCTGTTTGCAGATATCTCACTTTCACTCCAACTCTGTGGTCATAAGTATCCCACAATGCACATGGTGATTTTTAGGGTGATCAGACCAATGATAATTTCAGATTTTGACAAATTTGCTTTGCACCAGCTTCAAATAAAATTAACCGTAATCTCAGCTCAACAAATCCTTAAAAGAAAAAATGTTTCACTTTGTGCTTCCGTTTAAGATCGCAATCGTGCATGCGGGTCAAACCTACATCATACCAGATGTACAAAGGATGGGATTCAGAGAAAAGGACAGGATAGCTGTTTTAGCCTGACCTGTGTGTCTGGGGTGTCTGTCTCTTAGCCTGCTCAGAGGCTACAGATTTTTGAAGACTCAATAAAATTTAACTATGTATGTTTGTTTACAAATCATAGTTGTTGGAGTTGTGATGTCACACAAAAGTGAAAGACAACTCCTATTGTTGTTATGCTATGGGTCCATAGACTTTATAACCACAATTGAATCTATGCTTCGCATAATACTATCATTTTAGTAATTAAACATTTTCAAGTCTCTTTGATCTCAAAAACAACATGAAAGATTAAAAATACAATCGTAATGTTTCAATGCACTGTTTATGTTTTCTAGTCAAAATCATATAAAATATTTCCTTTAAAAAAAGATAACATGAGAGTGTGATCAGATACCCATTGTCTATTTGTACCAGGTAACTGATTGTTTGAGCTGTTTTAATAGAAGTATCTGGCTATCTCGTACATGAGCTGCAAATATCTGTTTTTTAGTCATGATCTTCTTGTCAGTCGATTCAGCTGACTCGGGTGGAAGCTCTGACAACCTCAACTCAGCTAACCTACAATATTCAAGTTTTCAATAGTTGAACTTTGTTTTGGCCCAGGCCCCCATTCATCAACTTATTACGCTAATTCTGAGATACTTCCATTCGAATGGTTCGAATTTATGCACATAGATACACTGACTGGATTCTTTCAGATTGTACAAAGCTTTTAAACAATTGTGAGATACAGAGTAAAATAGTGTTACCATACCTGAGAAGCATTTCTTTCAATTTATCATCTGAATTTCTGAGATCATCTGGAACAAACAAATTTCTTCATTAATAGTTTGGTATTAACCAAGATATGTGTAAGAAAGCTTGAGGGTTTATAGCGTAACAAATAGAAAATCACTGAATTATGATGCCACAAAATTAGTAACTGGGCTCGAGTGACTCTATAATGGCTGTCTTCAAACACAGAGCCAATCAAATCCTTGAAGGGAGTTGTCTTTCTCAACAACCATGGAGCTCTGTATGCAAGTAAGATAGGTGATAGAAGCCACTGTTGCAGGATAGTGTCAACTCAGTTTAGCAGCTCTATGTTTTGTCACAGTTTATGAGGGTTGAAAACGACAACTATGTAGCGTGCCGACCATATTCGTTCACAGCCAATCATGAACTCTTATCAGTACCTGTGCTCAGCTCGAGTTCATCCTCATCACCGCTCAGCCACCCATCCTCCTCCTCATCATCATCATCATCATCTGATGTTCTATTTTTAATCTCTGCCAGCTTGGCTTCTATTTCTGCTGCATCCAGTCTTAACACCTGTCAGATTTAAGCCGGATATAAACAATGACACCAGCATGAAAAAAAATCCATGGGTTGATAATAATTAGCCTCTTAGGACGATGCGATGCAATGATATTGTCTTAGCATATCTTCAATGATATAATAGCTTCACAAATAGTTTCTGGAACAACAGATTTTTAAAAAGCTCAGCTATCAGTTGTCAGTATCAGAATTGTTTTTCTTGATACATCATTTAATAGAAATTAAAATTACTACACATAGTTGAGTATAGCATTCGCAAGAGGAAATGTTTGCCATGTCACACAGACTTGAAACAGCGAAATTTATAGCCAGCTAACATAACTTTAAAAAAAAATCCTAACTTAGCTGGTGACATTACGGTGCTCACTAACATTTAACTGTAGCGCATATTTATTCCTCTATGATAGATAAGATTATGTTTCATCACTGTAAAACATCATCTTATTTGTCTCGTGCTCTGATCAGTTTCAAATAAAGTTAATATTATTATGAGGAGAGAGAAACTCAATATAGATACAAACCTTAAGAATCAGTTCATCATCAGTAATTCCTTCACCATGTACACAGATACAGCTATCATCTGTATGATCCTGAGGAAAAAAATAAAAGTATTTAAAACCTAGCACCCTGATTCAACCACACACTTTTTCATTTGCAGGGAATATGCAATCAGTTGGAAGAACTGCATAGCGTTGTTATAAAGTTGGTGCAGCTTTTGGTCAACAACTATTTGGAAGTGTGAACAAAATAACACAATGATTATGAGTATGAGAGAGGGGGGGGGGGTGAAGCAATGACTGCTTCGATATGCTCTCATTTATCCTGCTGGTTTGAGAACATATGTAGCGATGAGGGCAAGAAGTCAGTGGATCACAGTTAACTTGAAAGCATGTTCTTTACATGACACATCCATATCTCTGGGGAAACTAGGACATACACCATTCACTCATCAATTTACACCACCAATTCGAAGCTCACCATTTTCTGTATAAGTTTACATCTAGACTCCATGTCCGGCCACTTTGTCTCTTCACAGGCCTGTTTAATAAGAGGCCACGTGATATCCACAGTATTATACTGATTCTCAGCAGAGGGTACAGCGAATCCGTACATCAGTAACAAGGTGTAGTTAGATAGCCTACCGTATGTGTTATATACCTCTTCGCCCTGTAAATAAAGAGAAACTTTTATCCCACGATGCATCACCCTGTCAATAAAAACAGTATATCCCACAATGCATCACCCCGTAAGTAAAGGACAGGATATACCACAATGCATCACATTGTATATTAGGAAAGTTTATCTCACAATGCATAATTTAAATATACTTCACCACGCTGTAAATAAGGACAGTATCCCACAATGCATGGTTGAAATCTACTCACTGACTTATAATGTATATTCTGTCAGAGGGAAACAGCAGTCTCATGTTGGGCTGAAGATCATTACTCTAATTTCTTGAACCCTTGATGAGCGAGTTACTGGTGAAAATAGTAGAGTAACAGATTCTCTCTACACACTATCTATTTTTTTTAGGTCAACGGTGACAAGCATTAACATTGGACTGATTAACATCTATCTTCAAGATTCCAGCACGCTTATAGTCGCAATACCCTATTATTCTGTCTCAGTGAGAAACACCGTGCATGGCTTAGTTTTAATCAGGTGATGTTTCACAAGAGCAAATTAAGGTCTGATGCTCATTTTGACCCAACAAGTCTCCGAAGGTTCAAAACCTGGGGCTCATATCCTAGTCTGAGGATTCGGACCACCAGTTAGCAGCTGCTATCTAATATCTAATAAGCTTGAGCACCCTTAATTCCACTGCTCTTCCCAGCTGTGATCCAGGTAGCAGCTACTACCTAATACCCATTGAGGCTGATACTGGCACTGGTACTGATACTGGCACTGGTACTTATACTGGCACTGGTACTGGTCCACTAACCTGATTAATATCTTGAGTAGCAATCATCCTGAAGGTTGACTCCCCCAGATTAAGTTCAGCATTATGATTAGGTACATGATTGAGTAGATCGGCCATCGGTACCATAATAGTGGGGAACTTTTTAGGCTCAGAATCTTCGTCCTCACTATCACTGTCCTCTGTATAAACAGTTATACTATAAAATATCGTTCATAAACGCAAGAGCATATATATAATATTTGGTCCTAGTGTAATAGCTCTAGGAACTATGATGTAAGTAAATACATATTGCAATCATACATGATGCCAACAGGCGTGACAACTGGGATCTGACTCTGGTTGGTTAAATATGACATGAAGTGTATCCAGAATATCTCCAAATCTTCACTAATTGCACTAGGTGTGGTCTAAATCAGCTTTCATATATCAAAGTTTTGTCCAAAATTAAGCTGTCCTTTCATTCGCTTTCAGTTTAGATATAGCAGGTGGTTGATGACTCTTGAACTCATCAATCTATATGAGATAGCAGACCTAAACTTTTGCTAAAATTTGGACACATCATTGAATGCCTAAACATCTAAATCTACCAGAAGAAGGCTCAGATAAAGAGTTATTTTAGATAAATGTTAACTAGTGATTGATCGACAAACCTTCCTCAAGCTGTCTTGATGTTATGTTGTCTGTGAAGCTGTAAGCCATGATAAAGGCAGCTATTTCTTTCACAAATTTGAAATCCTTGCATCTTGGGTCCCTGGTGAAAAGAATAGTATTTTAAAGATACTTGGTCATACAAAGTTATGTGTAAAGTTTTTACCATCAAAGACTCTTTTGATAGCTTCAGTTTTCACATATTGAACTACAATTCGAAGTTACCCACTCATTGAACATATTGAGACAAGAGGGGACAACCCTTTTGAACAATAGCATCTTTCATCCTCAAAATTTTGAATAGCAAACACAATTCATTGTATACAGCTTTCTATCTGCTATCTAATCCAGTAAAACATGAATTATCTCCTGGTTGAACGGCTACTAGGACATATATGATATCAGGAGTATTTCCCGTACAAAAATATTAGACATTGCAAGACTGTGGAACCATACGACTTTTGGCCTACTTGAATATTTGAGGATTTTCATCGATTAGTGGTAGAAGGAAAGTATCAAACTCTTCTCTCATAGTTTTTATATCTTTGGCTACTGACTTCACCATTCCAGTGCCTTTCAGCTCAGTGTCCAGTTCAGATCTGAATTAAAATCATATCATATATTTGACTGCACATCATGCATATTGATTGTTTTATAAATAGAAAGTATCTATTTAGTATTGACTCGCTTTATCTTATTTGCCAAGCTGAAAGTTACATTTGAAGCTCAAAAGCTGTTAATGTTGGACAAATAGAGGTGTGTATACATTCGAGCAGTATTAAGCACACAAACACACTACCTTTTTTTCGAACGGCGCATATGGTTATATCCTATAAGAGTGAAATATCGGTTGGATGTAAAGTCTACCATTATGCGCATGCATGGAATAGTGAAGTATATGGCGAGCTTACATTTACCGAATGTATATTTAAATGTAAATTCAATATCAGCTCAAACCTAAGCTAGTGAGAATTGGTTGCCATCTAACATCAAGTCACCAGCAAAATAGCTCAATTGAAATCTAGCTAATATTTACTCTGCTATTCACATATGTCAAACAGCTACCATAAATATGTAGGACAAGCCCTTTATGTTTCATAAAACAGGCACCAAAGTGATACACAGAGCACCCTTATAATTTATATGAAATGATCTCAGGAGAGGAAATTCAGTTTGTTCAAAATTGCACTGTTCTTATCCTTAAAAGGTTATGTATCGGAACTGGCAACTTTTTTAATGTTCAGGTTAAACAGTAATTATTTACCATGTTAATCTTTGCCAGTCTTCTAAATGACTTAATCGTACCCTTGAAGAGTGAATATTAGCTAGATGTTGGCTAGCCGAGGAAGTAGCCAAAAAGAGGACGAGGAAGCCTTAGCTAGCCTTAACCAGCTAGCCATCACAAGAGTTTGTGGAATAGTAAACTTATCCTGTATGCTTACACTTACAAAGGCCAGAACATAGGCAGCTCCATATCATCAAAGTTAGGGAAAGTATCTAGATAAGGTTTCCAATTAGATTCAGGGTTCAGTCTCTCATACATAATAGCTAATATCAGTGGTAACCATCCGCTCAGCGAGACTAAACGCTCCTCATCTAAAACATATGAGGAACACACTAGTCGCTACAACAATGGCTAAACTGTGCTGAGCTTATACAACATAAAAAAGGGTAATCGAATAAATTGAAATAATGGCGGTTTATCCGGGTCCTAAGTTAAATTGAGAGAGCAACATAGCTGGATTCAGTTCATATCTAGACATACTAGGCCAAAATTTCAACACAATGAATAAAACTTTGTTAATAGTATTTTGAGTTGATTCCCGATATTTTGGAAGCCTTTGTACGCCTTCTTCTCTTTCATGTAGGTCATGTGCACACACACCGTAGGACCCTGGTAGTGTGAGCTATATCCTGAACTTAATACCAACTTCAAAATTGTAGGTGACATATGGTTCAGGTACTCATAGCAGTTACTTCAGTAAGTTTTAGAATTTAACAAGATAAAAGCAATGGTGGTGCATACTTTGTTTGATGAATTCAGCGATACCACAATTCTCTGGTGTGAGTGCAGCTGGTCTGGGTAACACAAATATATTCTCTCCTGTCTTGATATTTTCTTTAGCCAGAATACCAAAATTAGCAGACACACTTTTACTAGTACACACCACCTACAATACATAATAACAACTAGTCTCACAACCATATGTTTCAGGTAACAACCCTGCAGACACTCAAAATACGACTTCTTACCTTAAAGCAAAGAAATTAGCTCCAAAAGATTGTTGAGCACCTTAAATGACTTGAGTCAGTATTGGCCGGGTATATGTCAAAAGACAAAAGCTAATGGCACGTTAGTGTCCCTTTGGTGCAAGCTATTGGACGGTTGAAAAGGCCCATAAAATCAGCCATTGGGCGTGTCTCACCAAGGTAGATTGCAGGCATTAAGAGTGACTCAGACCGGGAAACTTATTTTGTTGCCGAGGGCCTCAAATTATTGTATTGCCCATCACTTACTTACTGGGAACAAATCAAAATAAGATTGCTGTTGACCCAAACCTTATCATTTAGCACCATGCCCTGATCAAACGCCCATTTGAGGAATCCTTCCAGCTTCTCATCCTCATCAGACGATTGTACTTCCATGTCTTCATCCTCATAACAATCATCACCTGTAGCAAACAACTCATGTTACGTTCATTATTGGTTGACTTTTATTTATTTGATATTGCATTCAGCACCAAAGCTGATAAAATTTGAAGTTAATTTCATGGGTCTAGAAAAGAGCCGTTTCGAGGGAATAGGAGCCTCAAGTCAGTAAAATCCTCAATCTACTTCAGGGTTTTGCTCTTGTTAGCGTAGCTCAATTCTAAAAATCATATCAATGTAGAGTGATTGAACAATAAACAATATGACATTTTAAGATGACATTGTCATTACTCTCACACAACTGATCAATATTCAAGCCTCACCATTTTCTTTGGGGTCTGTATTCTGATCTGGTCTCCTCTTCCTGCGAATATTCCGCCGAGTTTGCTTTCTTACTGGCACCTTAGGCATAGTAGTATCTGTGAAAGCAAAAAAAGTTCACTCAGGCTAATGTTGAGTGGGTTTTTTTCCTAAGTTATGAGAAGAACTGTGAGACTAGGCTGCTACGAGACTTACTCCGTAGACTAAGCTCATCTCACACAGATAAAACTGTTTCTACTAGAACATAACTTCTATTACTAGGGTAGCGAAACTCCAATGGCATTTTGTTATCATATTAAATATTATCAATGAGTAACAGCTTGTATAAATGCAGCAACAGCAAAATAATAACGAAGAAATTAAATTTCCTTAATCCAATGTGACAGTAAACCTTGACCTTGGCAAAACCTTGACACAATGACATTTATATAGAATTCACATGATTGGTCAAAATTGAACAAACAATTTTTGTGGAGCTCAGTGCACTTTATCACAACTGTGCCAACAAGAGAAGAAAAAAAGTAAGAAGACAGTCAACATTTTATTAATAGAATTTCTCCTTATTTAACGATCTTGTAATGTAAAGTATGTTATTGGCATATTGCAGAGCTTCTATATGAGCGTCATGTAACTTGATTGATGCATGACATGGTTGAATATCATGGCTTGATTGGTTTGAGCCCAACAACTATTCTTTGACTTTTTGTCTTTGCCGCTTTACATGACGTCGCACTTTCTTTTCCTATTGTTGAACAGGCGCATGCGTCAATGCAGTGCACATAGCAACCAACTAACTAATCAGATTGCTCACTGCAAGTGTGAAGAGAGAGCTTGTGGATCTCGACTTGAACCGGCTTATTATTGACAATTAAATAAGGAAACACATATAACAAGATGGGTTGTGGAGGATCAAAAGGAGGTATGTATACTTATCAAAATAATAACCTTCTCTACTCTAAGTGTTCACAAATTGGGCTACACCATTTGCTGCCATCATCATTATTATGAATATATGGTTGGAGATGTTAGCTTCTTTTAAATTACAACTCAATAGATAAAATAATTTAACATGTCGGTGGCAAATGCCATTGAATAAATCATGAGTTTCTTTGTAGGGTTATCTTCCTCTAAAGATTATTATGATTTTTAGTACTTTATTGTCGGGGTCCTCAAATCTGCTTGCTTTTATAACTTTTATCTGAGGTTTGAGTTTCGCGGGGGACCCACATGTATGCTAGGAATAGGACTGAATATTTTCAAACTTTTTTCCAAATCCTATAAATACCACACATTGTATTGTAATATGAAAATAGCTTGAAGATATAGTGAGGTTTTATGAAGTGTTAGAAATAATCATGGTCACTTTAGGCCGCTTTCCTGCATGGAAGTTCTTCCGTCGCAACGAATTCACATAACAGGTTGAAGAATAAACACTGAGTTTGCTTTTCTGAGGCCACGTTATAATTATTCTCCATCCGCGCACCATTCCAAGCTACAATTTACTTAGGATCATTAAAGTACTAAAGACAGATTTCATAAATCATAGATGAAAAAAAATGGTGACCTTCCTCAAGTATTATGATCATTTGTGATAATGCTCTTCAACTGGAGCACCATAGTTTGGTGGCTGTGTTTGCGTTTGATTATCTTACTGCTTCCGAGAGAGCCAACATATTCTTTATCTCGGCACACTTGAGACTGGTAGAAAAAATTTGGTTATGTACTCATTCTAGGCCATAGTTTGCACACATTACAAAATGGTCGTGAACAAAAGTACAACGTCACGAAGTAATTAATCTAATAAGGATATTTGTATAGGCATTCTGCATATTGACCTAGACAAGCTGTTTGTAGTGATAAGATTTTTATTGATTGCCCTATTTGTTTGTTCCTATGTATAGTTACAACTTTTATTAGAGCAAATTGGCCGATATTTATCTTGTCTGTTTACTGCGAATTTGATTTTTATTTGGGTGTAGCCCTACGGTTGCTATTTGAGTTCTAAGTTCAGCCTCTGCCCTATCTCCATGATGTTCATTACCCAGTTGCTAGAATTGATTGGCCTTGGAGATTGTTGCCCCTTTCCCCACCATTTTGAAATAAACATTGTGGTTGCCGATGAATCTCTTATCAATACTACACCTGCCAATATCCATGTTAAGCTTTGTGTGCACTGCTTAAATTGATGAAGGTAGCAAATAGCGTCTTTGCAGCCAGCCTTTGAAAAAGCTTTGCAAGCCAGAAAATTGTTATTAGCGACTGGAAAATGATGGTTGTCTGTTGAACCAGCATAAAAGAAATTATATTAAATTTGATGTTGTTTTCAGTCAATCTGTTAATAGGTTAAATTCCTAAGTAATTGGCTAGTTTACCATGATTATCTAAGTTATGAAGGTAGTCTTCGCTCAATCTCCAATTCGGCAACTCCACTTGTACAACAAGCTGAATAGAGGCAATCTCAAAACTGTCTGAACCTCAAATCTGACCCAGATTTGATATATCTCTCAACAAATTATTGAACCATATGCGGTATATTTCTTAGTTGATTTTGTAAAAAAATCCGAGTGACTCTAAGTACCCCTGTATACCCTGTTGGTCCTTATGTATGTCACAGGTGTGGTGAAAAGGGTTTTAGTTCAGACCGTCTGGTAGTTTTACATTTCCAGGTAGTCCTCTTATCTGATCAATTAAGATATCGGTTTGGTAACATTGTGCCATGCACTGTAATTTGGTAGACCATTGAAATTTGCAGGTTCCAGATTGGTAGACAGATAGAAGACATTGCTGACAATAATTAACAGGAGTATATTTTTTATTTTTACGCTATGTGACCGCTTGAATTATCACTTCTTTTATGCCAATTTTTTGTACTTTTTTCTGTCACTGAGGGACGTATTTATCTCATACCATGTAATGATGTACCTCTCTTTTTCTCTTTTGTAGCCGCTGAGCTGTAAGTATAAACTCTATAATCATGACCTCTGATGATGAGGTGTCTGATTGTATGTGGTGTGTGGCATGTGATGGCGGGTATAGGAAGTACGAATATAACTTTTAGGGTACTCGCAATTGGATACATGTGAACTTGTAGTGCAGTGTGGAATTTTAGTGTGATCAGGTTCAATGCAATAGAATCTGGGAGAAAAAAATGGCTGTAAATTCATAACGTGACATGATCTGAAGAAAAAAGTATGTGAGTGATAGGACCAATAATCTCCCAGGAGTTCAACAATGGTACATGGGACTAAATTTGGTAGGGAAACTTGGAGATCTGTTAGATTTCGCTGGTGATTGTTACTTTGAAGCTGTATGTGATGACTTGTGTACTGTGATTGTACTGTAATGTGATGCTCTAACGCATACCTGTGGCTATTTGTCAATAGGCGGGTTTTGTGTTCACTGGGTCATACTTTTGATATCTTTTCCATGGATCATTAGAAATCTGAGATTTGGCACTAGCCTGTTTGCTTTCAATCTTGTTTATCGTTGACTGGGTTTACTAGAGGAGCCGGTCTTTGTTCCGTTGCTCGTAATACACAGTGACGATACTGATCTAGTCTACTGGATTCTTTAGTCGATGATATTTATAGTCCTTGCTTTAGTTGCTCAACACGGTCTGCCTCTGCTACCTGCTAAATAATTTTGAGAGAATGTCCTCACGTGACGAAGTTTTGAGCTCTGTGCCAAGAAGCAGTGGTCTACGATAGCTGCTTTTTTATTGTAATAAGTTGGTATTAATGTCAATGACTTGTTGTGCTTATGTAATAGTGATCTTTGTTATGTTGAGCTAACGTTATCTCCCAGACACAATAATTTATGTCTTGTGTTTGATGGCTCACTGGCCTGGTCAACTCCTATGTAACAAGGAACTCTCTAAGATTGATGATACACTGTCTGCGCATATGGCTGATTGTATCATGAGTTTGGTCATGACCGCATACATAGATCAGCAGTTGGTAGGCCCGTGATAAAATTAGAAACTGCATCTGCAAATAGCATCACTAGATTTTTAAGATGCCAATGTCCTTTAGTTTATTCCAAGAAGCTGGAATACTGAGCAAATGCCAAGAATTGGGCTTTTTCTGAGTTGATTACTGTGCAGTGTTATAAGTATTTCTTTGCGTGCTCTGCGTTCAATCTTATTTGCAGTGTGCCCTTTGTAGTGTTGCTAGCCCAGTAGCAAATCAATGAATGACATCATTCAAACCTCTTAGCAACAGACCATATGGCAAATTTATCATTTTCAGTTAATCTAACTATGAACAATGAATAACAAGTTCTTTAAAACACCATTACGAAAACAAAAGTGGTATGGTCAAGTTTCAAATACAGAAAAAAACTTTGATTTAATTCCATTAACGAGTAAACAATCAATGAAAAGCTCTAGTATAACTAGCTGCTTTATTGGGCTGCGTGTTTGACTGGCATCACTGTTACACATCAGCCATGCAGACTTATTTAACTGTTAAAGAATCGATCAAATCCAGCTGATTTCATTTTCTGCTCCTATTGGCAACAATGAAAGTCACTCTAGCTATTCCTGTTGCTCTCGAGAACTAAGAAACGGGATTAAATTCATTAATACTGATTAATATGCCGTGATTGAGTCTACAGCTTTTGTTTGTGACCCTTACATAAGGGTCAATGAAATGCAAAGTGGTAACCAAACTGATTTCATAGGTGCAGTGGTAGCGGTTTGAATAGAATGTGGGCCAAAGTTGTCCAATTTTAAATCAATTATATGTACTGGATTGTTCTAATTGTCCTAGTTATGACTTAGCATTTTCTCTTTTCATCCCCTGTGTGGGATTAAGAACAATTGTCTTTTCAAATCTGTGTGTCAAATTAGAGAGGAGAATTCCAGTGGCACCAAGTGCCCTGTAGTCAACTCAGCATGTAGCATTCATACAGGTACTAGCCTGCCACTGTTATAGAGTAAGCTTGTCACCTAGGGAATATGTTTGGGCCCAGTGAACGGGTTGTTTGAATCGCCTCAGGCAGTATTATTCAAATTCTTCCGACTAACATCTGGACATAGCTAGACCATAATGTATAGCTGTCTTCGGGGTCTCTACCTATTAGGATTTTAGTTTGAATTGAACCCTGATGTGAAAACGATGCGTCTTTTTGCTTTATTCGGAACAGTCGACCTGTAGCTGACAACTTGCAACTTTTTATGCTTTGGCCGACTGTGAACCACCACTGTGAACTTTTAACACCATCTTGTTTGAGTATATTTGCTCCATAATTGTAGCCTGCCACGACTCCCTGAATCCAGAAATAAGACTAATCCAGCAATGATACTTTTGTACTGAGCGACTTTGTGGTTGTGACTATTGCGTAGGTGAGGATGATTCTCTCGGTATATAAGAATGGGATCATAGCTCCATTACTGTAGTCTATCTTGTGGTCAATCTTCGGAATGTGGAAATAAAACAAGCCGGCTTTATGATCATCAAGTTGTTTCCGCTTGTCCAATCAGGATGCCAAGGTCATACTTGTTCTTTTAGCAAGTGCCCCATGCAATGTTTAGCGATAAGTTTAGGCAGTCTGCAGCCAACAATTGTGTATACAGACACCTTGCAGGGCTTTTAAATTGTTTTCATGGGTGTCAAATTTCATATCTAGCTGTATAATTTGTTTGCCTTGGCTTGTTATAATATGTGTGAGTCACAGTTTTAAGAGTGCAGTCTAGCGTTCGTTCGATCCGACAAAGAATGCTTCTTCCTATTTAGGCCAGTTGACTGACTGCTAAAATTACAGCCTTCATGCCATCTACCTGCAACGGATCAAAAGCAATGTCTTGATTAATATAGTAATCATGCTGAATTACATGCCCTGTGGTTATTGTGTGCCGTCTTGACTTAAATATGAGATCAAAGAGGCTGTTGTCTTGTTATCTGTCAACAAGAAAATAGCTGCAGAGAAAATAACCATCAGACATGGCTTGCTAGGTGTAAAAACAAACATCGTTATCAGCACTTGACATAGTGTGTCAACCAATGAAATTTTAAGGTGGTCAGGGAGTTTTTCATCTGTGGCCCTAATCAGGAAATTGAAACACTGCTAGAGAGCCTATTGCAATGCACATTCGCCTGGTGCATGAACATTTCTGTGTCTCAGTGTTGTACCCTACCCTGTCTTGCTTTGCTAAGATACCAGCATCTTGTTGCTGTGCAAATTTTGTTTCTGGTCAAAGATTAATACAACTCGATCCCTCCATATATTTAGCTACTGTCAGAGTGGCTCATTTGCACGATTAGACCAGGGATAATTCTCCCTGTTTAGAGGGAGAAAAAAGTGCAAAGCAAGTTGTCGTTTTCTACCTTAGTGAATTAGGCTGAGCTTTGTACTGGGCGGGACCCACAGCAGTCAGTCAATAGCTGCTTTATGAGAAGCGCAGTGTGTTATTTTGATGAGATTTGCAGATGTTAACTGGTGTGGCGTTGACATGTGAAAATAATAATCTGGATGAGGGACGTGATCAAAACAACTTGTATATCTCACCTCTCTCTGTGTCAAGCACTGACAGATTCTGTCTGAACTCTAACACACAAGTCATGTCTCAGCTGTGTGATCTATCAAAGTGTCGAGGGAAAGGACCGAGAAACTGGGGCATACAAACAGCTAGTTAAACAAGCTCAAAATTTTCCCTTCTCTTTCTCATGAAGACTATCGCTTGTCACAGGCCCGGGCATTGCAATTGCAAAGAGCTAGTTAGATCAACAAGCTCAAAATTGTTAGTTCCTCCCCTTTCCCTCTCTCTCTCTTGGTGAAAGATAATTCTTGGCCTAAGCATAAGGGGGAAATATGCAGCATAGTTTATGAATCTCTCCAGGATAATCAAGGGACCATCTTAGTTTACACATTTTCATCCAACAAGCTCAAAATTCTCCCCCTCTCCCTCTCATGTCACAGGCCTAGGCAATGGGGGACATTTGCAGCCAAGTTCATAAATCTCTCCGGGAATATTAAGGGACCGTTTCAGTGTCCACATTTCCATGTAAAATTAAATCAACACTATCTTACTCCAGAATCTGATCATACTGACTCTCGTGATCTGACTGGGCATGTAGATCACTGATAAACTAGGTTATCATTACCACAAAGCAGGTGTCGTAAGGCTAAGTATGCATCATGCGTGACTTGAATTTGCGCATGTGCAAGAACAATGAGTTTAGTTTGGGTTCTGATTGCAACTTTGGAAAGGGAAAATGGGATATCCCCCGCATAAACTGTCAATCAAAATCAGCTAATAATGACAAGAGAGGATAACTATTGATAACAAATCCGCACGCTTTGGGGGATATGTCACCAGAGCAGGTAGCCAATCAGATGGCTTCGGAATTCCGAGGCTCAATTTTGCAGAGATCAGCTCATGCCCAGAGCTGAGCATGCGCAGAATGGAATCTGATACCAACAGTAGCAATAGTTTTGATTACCTGCCTAGCTGTCTGATATAGCTAATGTTCTATGTCTGTGTCTGATGGATTTTATACTTATCCTCATGGATCGCCTGTCTGTCACAACAGGAGAAATTGATTATTTTATGTCTTGTAATTTAGGTCAGCAGCGTTATTATGGTTATTATATCATGCTGCCGGTTGTGAGCTGTGAGTCTGATTTGTACAAGTCTACAATAATAATAATAATTTACTCTCACGGGTATACTTGATGAGTCAACACTAGCTGCTTTGTTCTAATCTCAGGTTTTCTAAGTCGATGCTGGTTTTCCTCTCCTGGGAATGTTGTGCGTTGTTTATTTTCTTTTCACTATAGAATCATTGCTGTTTGCGATTGTGTTAGTCGGATGTCTTGTGGCAAACATGTGATAATCTTTACTTTTTTGTTGTTGGGGGAACGGTCTACTTTCGGTAGTGTGGATTGTGTGCTGAATTTAGACATTGAATGGTGCCATAAACCTTGTAAAGATGTGTTAATAAAAAATAAATGCATGCTGATGCCAAATGTAATTCCAAAGTCAGGTGTGTGTACGTGTAGGATAACTGTGTTATGGTGTTTTTATGGTGAATGGTGTTATTTTGTTCGGTCAAAGTATTTGCATCCATTTTAATTTGAATGAACCGGATGATTGGAGTTTGCGGAGTACATGGCGAGCATTGATTGGAAAGTGTATCTGGTAGCAAGGAGCTATTGATTGTCAATCACATTGCGGTCTACTAGTCATGTTCAGGTTGTGTGAATGTACTTTTAAAAAGTGCTTGAGCTTTGGTCTGTGTGTGTGTGCGTGGTGATGTCAGGGGAGTTGAGAGCCGGTGAGAAATGAATGGCTTATGAGATATGAATGCTTGAGCTGGCGAGATCTCTGAGCATCCCTTGTTTTTAAGTTGAGCCCTTCTTGACACACGGCATGACATATCTGTTGTGTTAGAATAGATGCTCAGATGGTGGTAATGAGAGAGTTTTTACCGTTTGACTACTTAAAAGAAGCCACATGACAAGGCTAGCTTGGCTATAAATCTCTCACTTCTGCTGTGTGAGCCCTTAGACTTTGTTTATTATATCTTTCAACATAAACCTGATTTAATATCTCAGAAATTCTTCTGGTGATGGTGGCAAGCAAACCTCTCAGACATCGGGGTATGGGTAATCGTTATCGTGTGATTTCATTAAATTCTGTATCTTCACCGATTTTTATCCTCCTAAGAGAAGTGTGCCCACTGTTTATTTTTCTGGTCTCGACTAATAACGCCTTGGAGCAGTTGTATGTATGAAGGAAACTTCATTTCCGATCCCATTTCCTGCTTGAATATGTAGTTTGTTTAATGTTATAGGAGTTGTCTTCTCCTAATCTAAGGGAAGACAAATCAAAACATGATAAAAAAGTTTCAATATTTTCCTGGTGCTGTTGTGAAAAAACATCCAGTGCTAATCAAATTTAATACTAAATACTGATAATTACTAGATACTAGTACTCAGTTTCTGTCTTCGAGTCCCCGTCTAGAGAGAAAGCTGTGTGCATGTCATAGTCTTTTGTCGAATATTATTTAAGTTAATCTCATTTCTTTTTTTCATATTTCAGATAGTAAGTGGAAGCAGGCTGTGTGTTTTGTATTTAGATTTCCTCTCATAGTTTGCAGTGTCTTTGCTAGCAAAAGTTTTTAGACTTCATTCCTCTAAATAAATACACCCAGCTTATTTTAGTGTTGATCTGAGCACACAGAAATTTCATTACCTCTGTTAGCCTACACAGTGATTAGACATAGATTGCGATTGTCAATGCCATGCTTCTGATTTGGCTATCTGCATATCATGTAAATCTATATTGACTTGATATCATCTGACGTGTAGCATGCGTGAGCTGCATTGCTTTGTCCTGATGAGTGAGAAAACCTTCTTGAAAAAAAATCAAATATTTGAAGCCTCAAAAATCATTATTTGAAATGTGTTGGGTTAGCCTTGTCATGGCTAGTGTTGAGTAGTGTGTTTCAGTACTAATTTGATTGTGTGAAGTGATTGTGTGTTGCTGTGTGTTGTGTGTGATAGTAAAGTTGGATCAACTTGGCCACGATCACATCTATAACATGTAGATGATTGTTAGAAATTTCGTAGAATCCCAGATTTAATAATTTGATCCTTGTCTAAAACTGTCCATGTTTCACTGTAGTTGATGTTTATGCTCACTTTGTCAAAAGAGAACACAACTCACATTCAAACACTTTGGTACAACTTGTTCCATCAGATCTTACCAGCGTTATCCATCATTCTGTACAATTTCAAACGCTTCTCGCTCAGTCATCTTAATCAACATTTAGTTTCTCTTGCACTACAGCCTTCTTTCAACTCATATTCATTCAATCATTCCTCATCATTTCCTCCTCTCTCCCTCTCTCTCAGCGCTCGGCTCAACGAGCAGCAACAATTATCTATAAAACAGCAGGATAAGATGTCACAACAACAGGTCCAGCAAATCAAACTACAGGCAGAGCAGCTGGAGAACGCCCGGCAGCAGCAGCGAATCACAGAGCAGCAGTTTGAGGAACAGAAAGGCATGCTGCTTCAGCAGCAACAACAGCTGGTCAAGCAGCAACAGGAAGCCCTGCAGATGGCTCTGGTCGCTAAGCAACAGGCTGAGGTGGCGGCTAACAACGCCGTCGAGCAGGCACTGGCTAAAGCTGAGGCTATGAAACGAAAGATCACCCCTCCAGCCAAGCCTGGAAAAATTAACGTGCTGATCAACACAGACAGAACCATTCCCCCTCACGCTATCATGAAACGTAGGAAGAAATATGACGCAGACGGTAACCTGATCACGTCCCCCCAAGGTGATAAGAGAGATGAGACCGGAGGGGTTGGGACGGAGGCTACAGCCGCCCCTACTATGGTAAGTATATATTTGATAGAAACTAGGGATAGACACTATCCATCATCTGATGTCCGAAGTAGCACCCTCAATCTAAACATAGATGTATTTTCCTAAAATAGCCTCTTATACGCAGCATTTATAGAGTAGGCTTGAAAGTTGTTAGAACATTGATGGCTTGTTACGTAAGGTGTATAGATAAAAAGGGAGAAGCTGCTCGTTAATGCCCTGTAAATGGTCCTACATAATTATCAGCCCTGGGTATTCACCGCCCCTGGATATTGGGAGGGTCTTTTAATTGAAACAAAATAGGCCTATTAAATGTAGGCTATAGGTAGAAGTTGATTATTTAAAAAAAATATATTGACTTGTTCACATATCTCTCCATCCATGGAACAAGAGCTCGTTTCAATAAATTTAGAATTTCAACTTGGTAGCACTTTTGAGTTTTAATCTGCCCTTTCAAACCAGATATGGAAATGTCAGTGCTTGAAAAGTAACTTACATCAAAGTGTATGGTCTGATTAGGTTAAAAATGTTAGGTACATGACATTTGTCACATTTTGCAGCAATGCAACACTGTCTAGTGACGCATATAGATAAATAACAATCCATATTTTATGAACTCTTGAGATTGATATAATATACAAAGCTATCAATGAGTATGAAATGAGATAGGATTGTTAGCTTTAACCAATCAGAAAGCTAGCTACTCTTCACATGCAGAAATGTTGATGAAATCACTGCCGGCTAGATAGATAGCCCTATGACTGAATAAATATATATATCCCTAAACACTCACTTGTCTATTGGATATCCAACTGAAAGCAAGCAAATCACTATCAGCCGAAAAACAAGGAACTTGTCAACATGGCAGAAAGATGGTGAGATTCAATATTATATCGAGTCATATCAAAGTTTGTTAATGTGTTTTGCCGTAATGTTGTTTATAGCGACAAGTACCCGTGATGATCGTATCGGAGAAGGACAAAGCTAAGAAGCGTGAAGGGGACAGCGACCAGGACGATGACTATGAGTACCAGTATGAGTATCAGTTCCAGTTTGCTGACGGCTCGACCGTTCCTGCTCCTACTGCTATCTTCAAGCCAAAGGAAGGGGAAGCTAGCCCGGGATCTGAACCAACACCAGACCATCCACAGATGGTACAGGTCGCTACTCCAAGACCGCTGCCACAGGCACCGGCCACTCCTGCTGCCGCAACCCCTGCAGCTGATACTGCTGCAGCTCCATCTACTGCAGCTCCAACCCCAGCTCCGCAGGAGAGTGAGTCAAAGCCTCCGTCAGAGCCTGCGTCAGCACGCGACAGTAAGTTATCTAAGCCTGAATCACGTAAGGCTAGCAGGGAAGAGGGCCCTGCCGGAGATGCCGGAGATAGAGCTAGTCGTTCGTCTCAGCAGCGTGATATGGTGTCCGCACAGGGGGGACAAGTGGCCTCGTCTCAGGGTGGTAGAGTCTCAGTCTCCAGGGAGGGAAGAGGCTCGGCGCAGGGAGGCAGAGTCTCCACTCAGCTCAAGGTCTTAGCCGATGAAGAGCATGGTTTGATGGTGAAGGTCGATAGTAAAGATGAGAAAAATGAGTCCAAATCCAAACCAGCCTCCGTTGTGTCGATGTCAGTGAGACTGTCCGTAACCCCTGCCCCACCTGCCCCTCCCCCCAAACGTGCCAGTGGTGCTGAGGACGAGGATGAGTATGAATACGAATATGAGTAAACTAGCTGCTCCGTCTGTCGCCGAAATAACCACACGATTTTGTCGAGCAACTATGCCAAAGACTTTCGTATTGTTTCGAGGACTATCATTGCCAAATATCATGTACATAAAGTATTGCAAAGCTGTAGATCTATGTATATTGCATAAAGAATTAGGCCGTGCTTCGCCTATCGCTATCACTTCCTGATTGTAAATCTTATCTGTATTTTATGTGACATTGAAATGCCATTCTATTGGTCATCAACTTTGCATTCTTTCTGTTCATCATCTATCACAGCCAAGCGGTAAATGTCATGTTAATGTATATTTGGCCAAAATATGACTTTGGTTTGTAAATGCCAGTATGTATATTATTTTTTTCTTTTTTGGCACTTGCCACAATCTTATTGCCTACACCCTCATCCAATCAATCATGTCATTTCCTGTTCATATCTCATGCACACTGCTGACAAATAAAAAAAACACTTCTTCTGTTCATTCCTTCACATCTTCATATCCGTTTTTCATCTCTTCCGTTCCTAAAAATCAAACATAGATTGAAATATGTATAAAACATAACGGTCACTTCCTTTGGATTGGGAAACTCTTGCAGTGAAAACAGGTCATCAAAGTGGAAACAATTCCCTCTTTAAATCTGTACGTCAATTGCAACAATCTGCACTTCACTTTTACACCCCACTCATTTCCGTTGCTCATGATGGCTTTATTACCGTAAGTTGATGCTTCCTAGTTATAATTATCAACATGTAGCTAAGCTAGGAAGCTTAAACCATAAAACTGCCACCCTAGGATTGGCATTGTTGTTGAGAAGACAGCGTAAGACCGACAACATGGTTCTTGTAGCTGTAGTATTCATAGCTTTTCTAGTATTTGGTTTGTATGCTGCATATCTACTGATCAAGGATCAAGAACTGTGAGTTATCAAACAATATCAATGAAAGCTAAGGCGATTCATTTTGCCAGCAAACCTTTTATTTTAGGGTTTCTAGGCTTGGCTCAAAAGGCTATAATGCTGCTGCTCATTCTTTTTCATATCACTAATTCATACATACATCCATACACTATCACAGAATGAACAATGAACCTCTCACCATTGTTTTCATAGTTGCATTAGTCTGCTCTCCCATCTTATCATCATCTAAAATCATGACTGGAACAAGTTGCAGAAAAAAGGCACTAAATTTGATGTAAAGATTTGAAATTAAAAACTGCAAAGAAAACAGACCATTCCTTGTGTGTTATAATCCGTTTTCTGTGTTGGAACAAAGTTTTCCTTGCATGTTATAATCTATTTTCTGTGTTTGATAGTGACAGCAAGATTCCCGGCTTCCCAGACCTGAAGAAGCACAACAACTGGATGGCAAAATGTCTCACTCACGACATCTACATGAAACTGAAGGACAAGAAGACTGCCAGTGGCTTCACCCTCGATCAGATGATCCAGACCGGAGTGGATAACCCTGGACATCCCTTTATCTACACAGTCGGTGAGTAACATGTAAAGATCCGGCTTCACAGGCCGTACTTTCCATATGATTGGGGAACTTGTAGATACACAGGCTTATTCATAGCTAGGTCTATTCCATTCAACACTCAGGGCTTGTACTTCAGATTTCAATATTTTACTTTTTACCATCACACTGATGACCAGTGATATACTATCAGAGACTATAGATAATCTATAATCTATATCTATAGTCTCTGATACTATTGCATGTATACTTCTGATCAAAGGAGTGTGAACTAATTAATTTTGCATGACTACAATCACAAGGAATTCGGTGTGACAATTAGGGGTGGACACAATTCGGTACTCTTTCTAATTTGACTCTAACAATCAGAGATACACATGATAATAGTGTAGTCTCGATGTCAGTTTGCTAAAGGCTTGTACATCAGATTTCTATATTTTGCTCTGCTCTATACATTGTGCTTAGATTCTAAGCACAATGCATCTGAGAAAAGCGAATTATTTAATTGTGTCTGCATGCCTGGATGTTCTTGCTTTTTACTGGCATAGCATTCATATTATGTCTGGAGTTTGTTGTTCCTGTGTACCTAATGATAAAGATTTTAACCTATCGGGACAGGTCATTCACTGCCACAATACAGCGGTATTTGCCTTTTAAGAACTTTTTGCTTGTGGTAATTGACACCTATTTCGTTCTTTTGGTTCTAGACTTTTCTACCCTACCAGCCCTTCCTGCAACACTGCCAAATCATGTACT
Organism: Membranipora membranacea; assembly: GCA_914767715.1. Classification (NCBI taxonomy): domain Eukaryota; kingdom Metazoa; phylum Bryozoa; class Gymnolaemata; order Cheilostomatida; family Membraniporidae; genus Membranipora; species Membranipora membranacea. The sequence goes on along the minus strand of OU612067.1, from coordinate 11,165,538 downwards.
CAAATTTTTTGCTTGATTAAAAAGAGGCAATAATATCACTCAGTCGTGATTGTGGTTAAAAATCGACAATAAAAACTCCAAACTAGCAGTTGTATCAGAGACTATAGATATAGTCTCTATAGTCTCTGGTTGTATAACTGATTTTGCTGTGTTGGCCTTCTGTTTCCAATGCCAGATTCTGAAATATTCATCAACTAAAACCACTGAACTTTTAAAATCTGTGTCATTCCATGATTTAAATCAAAACAACAGTTTGATAATCTGTCTATATCGACATTGCAACATCATTTCACATAAACACATTCTAGAATACAGAGCATTGCCAAACATTTCAAGGCCAGTTCCGGATGACAAATTGATATCACACATTTCTTATTTGTTTCTAATCAACAGATAATAATACCATCCCGGATAATTACACTATAGGTCATACACTGCCCATGGATGATAGTGATGTCACATGATAATAATTATATCCTTTCTCTGTGGTCATATCATGACACGATCACAAGTGTTGTTTGATCAGCATTACCAAGCCATGGATTAACATTCTTATCCTCATATGATTTAGGGATGAACAACTCCCTTATTTTTAGTAATATGTCCCATGCAGTGATTTGTTCGCTAGTGAAGGTCCTTCGTAGACATCCCGCTGTCTGCCCCTGTTGGTTTAGAGGGTTTATAACCTTTGTAAAACCATTACTGTCCATTACGAGAGCGATTTTATAGTGATCAGTCTCTAATTAAGCTGCCATACTGAGAGGTATTAAGTAGATTAAAGCTCGGCTTTAGGCATCATGCAGCAGCAAATGTAATCACAAGGGATAATATAATAAAGACTGCTGCGAAACACTTTCCGTTGGGTTTATATATACAAATAATTGAGGTTAATGATGGCAATAGAATGTCTATGTAGAGCCTGCGTACCTGATGCACAGGTACGCAGGCACGTCGTACTGGGCAGCTTCGTGATTTCATCTTGGCTGGAGCCGGGCTTTCAGCGTTTTCCATTTTGACACAATGTACTTATTCTGGGATAGCATAGATATATTATTATGAACCAGGTATTCTGATTGGAATGCTCAAGTTTGCTTTGGGGTGTAATGAACTTTCAAACTGCATTTCTATCTGCAATATTTTAATTTTGAGCTGAAAGCAAAATTCCGTAATTCAATTCTTGTAAATTATGGCTTGCAGCAAACCTGTCTGCTACATGGCATACAGCATATATAGCCCTGCTCTCAAAGCTTTGCGCTAAATTTGGATAAAGTTACACTGAGTTTGTTTTGCACTCAACAAAACTCATGTTAAACATAATAATTTTGGATACTGTAATAGCCATTACTTATGCAAAGCCTATATCGGCTGTACCTGGATCAGCCTATTGGCATTTAGTCTTTGCTTGAATGATGCTGCCAGTCTTATTATGGCACCAAGAGGTTTGGCAGCATATGCTGCTGTCGGTGCAGGATTTATTGTTCTGTGAAGAAATTATGAGAATCGTAGAGAAATTGCGTGACTCTAAAATATTTTTCCTGACTTGATTTCGATAGTTATGGTAAATTTATGTTCCTTTCAATCATATAAAAAAGAGTTGAGGAAGTAATCAAAATATGAAAGTACCGTATTATCGCTGTACCCATATTACTCACTATTAAGTCTGTACCTTGTTCTTCTAGACTCGGATAACAATTTGCAACTAATATCACATTATATTATTATCACAATTATTAATTTATTGGGCAATTACCTGTGCTCAGTGATCTATGCATTCCATAACTTGTGATCTGGTTGTTACTTGTGAAATTCAATCCGTTTATGGTATAATTCCCACGATGCAAATTTGGCCTGGAATTCCCGGGAGATCAGCTCAAACAAACTAACTGTTGGGCTCGGTCTATTTTCGCCGGCTGGGCGGTCCAAATATGAATTAAGGGCACTCTTTGACATGTCTGAGTACATAAGATGGCAGCTCAATCACCATTTTGTTTGTTGATGTTTGTTTAACTTTAAAACCCTCTCTCCAGAAATGTTAACATAATATAAAAAAATTTACTGGGTGCATAAAATTGCTAAAAAGAAATTCCACATCGTATAAGGTAAAAGCAAAAAGAATATAATCTTCAAAATTCTTGTCTCCTACAGGTTGTGTGGCTGGTGATGAGGATTCCTATGATGTATTCGCTGATCTCATGGATCCAGTCATCGATGGCAGACACAACGGTTACAAGAAGGGAGACAAACACAAGACTGATCTCGATTCTAGCAAGATCATGGGAGGACAACTCGACTCCAACTACGTCCTCTCTAGCCGAGTATGTACCGACATTAAAGACTACTCAAAGACTAATGGATGTTATAGTCAGTTACTTATGATTAACTTATGTCAGATTTGCAATACAAGAAACGAGCGCTTTGTGTTCATAGTGACATCATTATGCACGGAATCAGAGTTACTTTCCCTTATGGGAGGCACTCTTTCCACCATCAATAACTCATGCCAAGTAGAGCATCAACATGTTTTACCATGGAAATCTGACACAACTTTATCATAAATAACTGCCTGACTATAACACGATTGGTCTTTGGGTAGTCTTTAACATTGCTCAATACTTAGTAGACATTTTGTATTGATCTTTCACATCTCAAGAATGTAAAACAGGCTTGCAAGTTATTCTTAGAGCAAATCAAACTGATTTTCATAGTCTGAAGTCTACCCACTGAACAACTCTGGGATAGCCTTGATTAGGCAGTCAAGCACCCTTCTTAATGAGGTGTTAATCTGCTTGACAGTTTTTTAAACTGTTGCTGCGGTATTAATAATTCATTTTACACAATAACTATTAGGCTGACCATGTTGTACATATTTTTGGTTAACCATCCCCTGCAACGAAAAGTTGTCTACTGGTTCACTTGTTTGTGGTCTATGCATTGCAGGCATAAACAATCATCATGACCCATCAAACAGCATTTCAAAATTCCTTATCTGCTAGAGCAGATATTTCAATATCTGATATTTGTTCTAAAAATTTGATATGCTGTGCACTATTCATTTGACTATGTTATGCAGATATTGTCGTCATGCAGCAGTATAATATTTGATTGGCTATGACGTTGCTGTCGTCCAAGTTGTAAATCTAGTTTTGAAATTATGAATAACATGCAACACGCTCACTTCCGTCACAAGCAATGAGCAATTGAGGGGTGCCGGTACGGTAGCGATGACAACATCATTGTTGTGTATTGTTAGGTAAGAACAGGTAGATGTATCAGAGGATACGCCCTGCCCCCACACTGTAACAGAGCTGAGAGGAGAGATGTAGAGAAAATCCTCGTTGACGCTCTCGCCACACTGGACGGAGACCTCAAGGTAATCTCTCTCCAAAATTACAATTCTATCTTGTCTTGTTGAATATCTGAATCCCGCTATGTCCAGAGAGTATTAATATAATACTTTGCTCCAAACAATCCTATCAGTTTATGATTTCATAAAATAAAATAACCTCGCTATATCAGATCACTGATATCCTTGTATACGGTTGCTCAAATACCACTCTACATGCCTTGATTGGGTATAATAACAATATGCTCAAACACTCACACAATCTTACCGCAGTCCACTGACTACTGGGGTTTGGTGGGCCCCGAGGTGTGCTCCAACCTGCCTTCAAACAGAGAGTTAACCTGATGCAGACATTGCAGCCTAGCCCCCAAGCTTCGACATGTGGCGTGTGATATGTCATCCGATTTCAATCAATCAACTCACTAGATGACTATATGATATGAATATATGTATGGCAGTTATTTGAACTCATCCCTTTCATCTTTCAGGGTAAATACTTCCCTCTGTATGAGATGAGCGACGCTGATCAGGAGAAGCTTATCGAGGATCACTTCTTGTTTGACAAGCCTGTGTCTCCTCTTCTCCTCTCATCTGGTAAGTCGGGCGCACACCGCAACCCCCCTAATTATAATGCATCCTAGCATCAGTTTGCTGATACTGCTGAAACCCAAGTGGTTATTTTATTTTGTAGGCTGACAATAGGGCATGTTGCTAGTAAAGATTTTAGGGGCTAGGTTTTATTAAGCTCATATCTGCAGCGACAGGAATAGTGTAAATCTTATAAACATATCGGCTAATGCTGAGAGCCTGTTTATTCGATCTGTCTTGATTACGTGAGAATGTTATCATTACTCGTATTTCAGATTTCTTCTCTTGAAGTTTTGGATACTTGAACAGGCCTGATCGCTACTGATGATTATTTATACCTTCCGAATAACACCAGATAAATCGATACGCGATTATGTCAGATGCGTTTAGTCTGTGTATGGTATTATAACATCTCTTCTTGTTCTGTATAATATAGGTATGGCCAGAGACTGGCCTGACGCAAGAGGTATCTGGCACAACGATAACAAGAACTTCCTTGTCTGGGTTAATGAGGAGGATCATAGCAGAGTTATCTCTATGCAGAACGACGGTAACATGAAAGAGGTAGGCACACAACCCAACCCCCCAACCCCACCCCAACCCCACCCCAACCTGTGTACCAGGGACCCATGTTGAAAAATCAAGACCCATGACACCTTATTCAATCATTGGAGCTACATCCTGTTACGAGAGTGGGTTCATAAAGAGGAACTGTCTGTTAAGTGATGTGATGCATTGTGGGGTTGCATCGTCTCATCTATTTTTGGATTATTGGTAGTGTTATAGGTTATCTCCCCTTTGATATTAAGAAGACAACTACTCAACAACAATCTCTGAGTTCTATGCGTCGTTTAATTTTTATACACTTTATTTGCTGTTCAGTGCTAATGGCCAATGAGAACATGCAACATCGAGATGAAGAGTATACTAATTATGGTGATTGCAAGAGAAGGTTCAAAAAAGGCTGGTCAGGTTTTCCAAAAACAAAACTAAAGGTCATCACATTGGCAATATGCTTGCTGTATTCACTTTATTTCTTTTGGAACTTATTTATTATATTATATTATTATCTAGGTGTTTGATAGATTCTGCACTGGTCTGAAGAAGGTTGAGGATACCATGACCTCAGCTGGACACGAGTTCATGTGGAGTGAGCACCTGGGATATATCCTAACTTGTCCCTCTAACCTGGGTACAGGTCTCCGAGCTGGAGTACACGTCAAACTACCAAAGCTCAGCGGACACGCCAAGTAAGCATACAATATGTATCTTCTCACTTTGTTTTACATTTTTCATATTCAAATGTGTGTTTTGAAAGTAAGGAAAGGCTTTGTTGCATAGTCCAGTTTGATATCGCATCAGTTATGACTTAATTTACATGGTTGTAACTCAATGATCGAATATTCATTTCTGCAAACTCGTGTAGGCTATGCTTGGATGGTGGTTTGGGTTTCTGCAATATATATGATGACCCTTCTCTTCCTATTAACACATTAGTATCTTTTAGAACTTGGAAATCAGAATAGTTGCCCTTTTTTCGGGCTGATGATTGTATATCTTTGTTCTTATTCCCTATTATTATTATTATTATCACTATTATTATTACACCCATTTTCATTGAGGTTTTCATACATAAGTATGTTATGAGCAAACAAAAATAACAACTCTTTGACCTCGTAAACAAACAAAAAGTATATATATCCATAAAAATAATTCTCATTATTGATTATTCCAGATTTGACGAGATCCTGCTGAAATGCCGACTCCAGAAGAGAGGTACAGGTGGTGTAGACACAGCTTCTAACGATGGAACCTTTGACATCTCTAACCTGGACAGGCTCGGTAAATCTGAGGTGGAGCTCGTACAGCTCGTCATAGATGGTGTGGATCTACTTGTCGAGATGGAGAAGAAACTCGAGAAGGGTATGTTCATACTGGGACTTGTACCCAGTTTGTGAGCACTTATAAGTAAACCAGTAGATGTCTAAACTTTATTGTCTGGTTGATATTCAAGTACTATCTAACTCTCTGTGCTTTGTGACCTTCATTTTTGTGATATTTGGATGGGGTGAATCCCAATCCAGTCAAAGCAGAAATCTAAGAGATCATAATGCATATGAATTGATCATAATTAGAAGACCGAATTGAAACTTCAACTCATATTTTTTCCGAATTCAATCTAAGTAAGCGGATAATCCTTGAGTAAATGGACTCATGCTCCCACTGAGTATGTTGTTTTAATAACCACAAACAGACATAATATATGAGATGATCCAAATTCATTCATCACAAAATCATCACTCTCTCCTCACTGTCTCACATCATCCGAATTTTGGTTATCAGGAGAGAAGATTGATGAGCTGATGCCAGGAAATGGAGGCGCCCGTTACCGTGGTGATATGCCCGATCTGAGCCAGCACAATAACTGGATGGCTCGATGCCTGACCCCAGCTCTCTGGGATAAGTATAAGGATGTGAAGACAGCCACCGGATACTCCTTCCGTGACGCCATCAAGACCGGCATCGACAATAAGGGACATCCTCACATCTACACCGTCGGTAAGTCAGCAATATCGGTTTGCGTCATTTTGATTTTTTTTTTTAAGTTTACAGAACATCCCATCTTTTGGTGGAAATTGCTGTGCAACTGCGTTAGTCATTACTTCCGCTTTTGTAATACCTGAATGATTATCATACTTGATTTTTGTGATAAAATTGTCAAGCCTCCTACTTTGACGCAGTGTACCTGACTAGAGACAGGTTGTTTAATATGATTCTAGGACTATTCTAAAGTCCTTATCTCCTAGAGTCCTAGACTGTCAACCGTCAGGTTCACTGGGTACAATTTCGGTATTGTGCAATAAATGACGGTCGTACTTTACCCAATTCCGGCCTTGGTTTAAAATATTTTCAATTTCAATACTATGCAATATAAGTCATCACATTCAGCTATAGGATCATGTTTATGCATTCTCGACAGCCGAGAATCTCTGAAAAAAAAAAGAAAATACAAAATGATGCTTACATGAGTCTCATTGTTTATGATGAACAGGATGTGTTGCCGGAGATGAGGAATCATACACCGAGTTTGCTGACTTCATGGATAAGATTGTCGAGTTCAGACATAACGGTTATACTAAAGATAAGACACACAAGACTGACCTTAACCCAGGTAATTATCTGTAATACGAAAACTGAAATAAATTTTCCCGTAAACCTTAATTGAAAATTTGTATATTTATTAGAAAATGTGGCAGCAGTCGTCAGTGGCAGCTGGCCAGTGATAGGTTATATATGGTTCCTTTTGGATATGACACACGATGCCAAAGATGAAGCTGAATAAATGGCCAATTATAGCGATCCTCACATGGATGTTGCACATGGGAATTCATGATGTTGTGCACTTCCATTCTTGAAACTCATCTGTATATAATAGGATACATTGATGGGTAAAATATGAAACTAAAGTAAGAAGGTGGTGGACAAATTAACTTAGGTGTTATGAGCCATCTACCACCCTGGAAAGCATGGTGGTTCTATTTTGTTGAAAATAGCCCTTTCTCAGGGTTATGTTCTTCACTATCTGATCTGTTGATTTCTTACCTCGTGTAGATAACCTGAAGGGAGGTGATGATCTGGACACTAACTATGTTCTGTCATCTCGTGTAAGAACTGGACGAAGCATCAGAGGACTCGGCCTGCCTCCTCACTGTACTAAAGAGGAGAGGAAGGAAGTAGAGAAGGTCCTTGTGGACGCCCTCGCTACCCTCACTGATGAATTCTCAGGTACTTGGGCTAAACCATTTTGGATAGTGTGTAAAAGTATTTTGAAACACATGCTAGTATCTGAGGCCTAGAAGATGAGAAGCAGCGGGATCTCATTGAGAAGAAGACTTTCATTGAAATCCACAAAAATACTCAAACTGAAGCATATATGGAGGAGTTTTGAAAATCAAAACAAGCCAATGTTTCATCCTGCAGAGACTTGACTGAACATTTCTACTAAAACTGTTTTGGTTATTATCAAAGTGATCAGAACAGCTTGACAATTTTAGTGATGAATATGATAATACTTATAATGATAAAGTGGTATTGATGTTTTATTATATTTATTGTCATTATATAAAAATATGTTATCATGTTATTATTCCGCTTCTTGCAGGTAAATATTACTCTCTGGAGACAATGACTGAGGCAGATCAGGATCAGCTTATTGATGATCACTTCCTGTTTGATAAGCCAGTGTCACCACTTCTAACTGCCTCTAAGATGGACAGAGACTGGCCTGACGCAAGAGGTATCTGGCACAACGATGTCAAGAACTTCCTTGTCTGGGTTAATGAGGAGGACCATAGCAGAGTTATCTCTATGCAGAACAACGGTAACATGAAAGAGGTGAGAGAACGCTACAACATGCTTATCAGCTAACCTGTTCTTTGTTTGATTTCTATGTTACGATGTAAAGACAAAATTTGATGCCGCTCACTTTGATTTAACTCCACTATCATACATTGTGGCTATCACTCTCATTAATTGCCGAAAGTATTCAAGTCTCGCAAATAATAGATGTTGCCCGGCTGAGTAGTACAGATCATGAATAAATTCGAAATTGCCTTCCCCGGATTTACTCTGCTTAGCTTTGCTCACCCAAGTGCGTTGTCACTGAAACACATGCAAGGTGTTGTCATTGCTGTGTTATATTATCACAATAAAGAAATCAATCACATACAGAAAAATTTATTCCCCAATAACATTTTTTGTGCATATAATTTTTTTTCTGTGTTTGATAATTTTATGACTGATCTGTTATCTTGTGCTTGCAGGTATTCACACGATTCTGCAACGGACTAAACAAGGTAGAGGAGGCTATCAAGTCGGCCGGCAAGGAATTCATGTGGAACGAGCACCTCGGATTTATCCTCACCTGTCCCTCTAACCTCGGTACAGGAATCAGAGCTGGTGTACACATCAAAATACCTAAGCTCTGCGAGGAGCCAAGATTCAACGGTAGGTATATACTACCTTATCAGACCAGGATAATTATCAGTAGTGTAGAGTGGTAGGAGTTGAGTAGTAGTTGAATAGTAGTTGAGTAAAAGAGTAGTAGCCTCCTCTTTCATTAGGTGTTAGGAGAGAATTTCCCGGTCTAATATCTGCTACAAGTGATCATAGTCATCAGGACATCAACGTTCACTTGATGTTTTTGTTGTGGTGGTAACCTCAAATCAAAAGGCAGCCTAGCTGCAATTTAGTTACTCTCCCAGTTCCAAATTTTTGATCTAGTAGGCCAATCATTGATATACTTGCTTGTTTTGTAGACATCTTGTTGGCTCTTAGGCTACAGAAGCGTGGAGCTGGAGGTGTAGATACTGAGGCTACAGGTGGTCTGTTTGACATCTCTAACCTGGACAGACTCGGTTTCTCAGAGGTCGAGCTCGTACAGCAGGTCGTAGATGGAGTCAAACTCCTCATCGAGATGGAGAAGAGAATGGAGAAGGGAGAAAGCATCGATGACCTGCTGCCAGCTAACTACAAGAGCAACAAAATTGTGAGTAGAGTGATTGCATTGTTCCTTATTTTAAAGCTTATGACTGTATAAAGCTATAGAAGCGCCTCCTTGTTTGGTATCATATTGAAGATCTCAGTCTTATTAAGAGCATCATGGCCTTTGGATACAGTTGAAACCATTAGCTCTACTAAATTTGTTCTCATCCAGTACGTTTGATACCAAGTATGGGGAGGCGCTACTACAGCTTTAAATGCTGAGTCATATGCTGAAATTATCTCAACTCATAAATATAACCAGTTGGACTAGTTTTGAAATTTTCTGGACTAATAATCTCTTATGGGGAAGCCAGGTAGCTGTCCAGCTGATGTTGAATATGTTCATGAGATTGTCATTTGTATATACTTACTGTTTCCAACTTTTATCTTGAAGCAAGAGGTAAGGCGCATTATAAAATATGCAACGCAATATTATGCTTATGGTTCAGGGTCTATTTGGCACTCATTTCCAGAGGGGTATTTCATGGCTCAACCCCACCCCTACTAAGCAAATGGTCATTAAGTACAAATCTTTATCATACCTAGCTAAAACTAACTAACAATCATCAAATGGCCACATTTACATCCATTAATTTCTTGGAGCATGCTACAAAGAAACAACTAATCTATCGAACAGTGCTTAGGTCATAGTGGCTATGTTATGCTTAATTTAGTTGAGTGTTATCAATGCAGTAGCCAATCGAGGTACCTTATTGAAGAGTTTATATGAGACACTGAATACAATCTTTGCTGATCCAAGACGTCCGAACCAAATTTGATCTTAGGTAAAAACGCCGACTGGTTCCGCTGTAATAGAATTTATTACAACTTAACAAGTCCCTATTGTTACCTATTGTCTGCCAAATAAAAAAGTGTAAAAAAAATTAGTTTAACTGCAACTTGAAAGATCTATCTATCTCTTCAATTTATTGCTGTATCAGACAAACAACACTCCTTTTCTCTTTGTCAATCACTTAACTTCCTCCACTTCCACAACTTATTGGCTACTCCATATCAATTATTTATATGACAGCAGTAGCTAGTTGCGAATATCTACTTGACAAATTGTGTCAAAGCTTCAGAGATTATCACATTTGCATGTATAAATATTAATTAATTTACTTCTTCTATCAAACACTTCCCTATGGATACAACAATTTTTTGTCTTACCCTCAACCTCTGGAATTGTAGATATGCTTAATGTTGTTCCTCTAAACTGGTATTTTTGCTCAAATGGAGAAAACATAATGTCAATGTAATGTTGGGAGGTGATTGGTTAGATAACACTCTAATGGTGTCGGGTCTGGTATATGGGAGCGCACTGATTATTTCAGTTTCCAACTCAGCAACCTGATGCGCAATCTTCACAAGAATGATCTTTTCATTTGTCCCTATGCTATGTCAGTTTTAGGGTGAAAGTCAAGTTGAATTTAAAAACGTCATGTTTCCCTGTGCCACCAAAAAGAAAAAGAAAAAGTATCTTATTGGGATTTAATGTATTGTTTTCCGAGCTCTCTATTAAGTTTGTTTTGTGATCTTCTCTTCTCAGGTTCAGCTTCATAACGCCGCCTGGAGAGCTGAGAGCACAAGCTCCGGATTCCCAGATCTGAGCAAACACAACAACTGGATGGCCAAGATAATCACCGAGGAGATCTACAATAACCTTAAAGACAAGGTCACCAAATACGGAGTCACCCTAGACAAGTGTATCCAAACTGGTATGATTATTATATTTGTTAGTGTTTTAAAAAACTTTGTCACAAAATGGCCAGTAAGACTTGTTGTTGGGTTGGGATAAAAAGATGGAAGATAATATTTTGATAATATGAGTAAACTATTAATGGTGTGCCTAAATGAATATTTTTTGCAATTTGGCGGAGGTTTGTACATCCTCACAAATCTGTCAAGACTAAGACACAAGGTTGAGTTACCAGTTATACTATCAGACAATAAGATTGGATAAGAAAAGATTTATTTTGACCCTCAATATACTGTGACTTTATTCTACAATAAGAATATCTCTTTCTGCTGTACAGGTGTTGATAACCCAGGTCACCCCTTCATCATGACAGTAGGTATGGTAGCTGGAGATGAGGACTCGTACACAGACTTTGCTGAGCTTTTCGACCCAGTCATTGATGGACGTCACAACGGATACGGCAAGGTGGGCACATCATGTTGATCTCACTGTCATAACCTTGATGTTAATTTGTATATTGAGAGATCCTTGCCCCATGAAATATATTGACTAAGGCCTCTACCACTGCTACCTTCTAGCTCATTTATTGAAGTTGGCTCCAGCATTGTCTGAGATATCAAACTGTTAAATGAATTTATAGTATCACAGAATTCAAGCGGTCCTGGCTACAGCAGAAATTTCTGTTAGCAAATCCAAAACACAAATGTTATTGACTAGCTAACTGCTATAAAAGTGACAGAATGACAAAATTCAGTGGTTTTAATTTATCAAACCATATAAATCTTTCAGAAATAGATATTTCTTTTCTAGTTTTAATTTCCATTGAACCAATCTATTTTTAGGATGCTAAGCACGTCACAGACTTGGACTCCACTAAGTTGACCAATGCTGTGTTTGATGAGGACTTTGTACTGTCGTCCCGTGTAAGGACAGGTAGATGTATCCGTGGCCTAAGGCTACCACCAAGTAACAACATCGCTGAGAGGAGAGAAGTGGAGAGAATCCTCCTCAACGCCCTCAACACACTGGACGGCCCTCTCAAGGTGAGCATCACATCCTCCCGTCTGATTTTTGTTTGACACTTTTTATTGGCAATCATTTCTAATCGAAATGCTGTCCAAGAAAAAATTAAAATTAAAAAATAATCATATTTAATTTAGAAATTACTGCATGGAAACTGTATATTTAAAAGATGTTGTCATAGGAACGATGCGGTATCTCAACATCCCACAATGCAACCTTAAACTACTGCTGCAAGGCTTGGAACTTTTTGTCATTGAACTCTGTAGAGCTCAAAGATAACTAAATGAGCCTTCTATCTCAAAATTTGCACCCAATGGACAAATAAACATATTTCCCAGACTTGCAAGAGTTTGTAGGAAGATCCGGTCAATCTTAAACATATACCTCATCGCTCTCTAGACCTCAATGGGAATTCCAGAACATTGCATTGTGGGATAATCATTATGTCCTAATGTAGATTGACGTTATAATAAATCCAACATAAGTTATTAGCAATGAGAAGCTGCCTAAGAAGAAGGGAATATAACTTTGGTAGTCACTACTGTCTTGAGAATATATTGGCAGCAATACAGATTTCCTCCAATGAAAGAAACTCATGATAAAATGATAAATGAAGATTTCTTTGAAATTGAAGATACAGCTTTTGCTTTCAAAGCTACAAATATAAAGCGCCTCTATCTCGGCTGGTGACAATTTGATGAAAACAATATTTTGCTTATTTCAGGGTAAATACTACGGTCTGTACAGCATGACCGACGCTGAACAGGATAAACTCATAGAAGAACATCTTATGTTTGACAAGCCAGTCTCACCTCTGCTCATCGCTTCAGGTAAGCTAAATATCACATTTATCATCCATCATGACAGTGGAAGATGCCCCCTCCCACATCATTCATTCACCTACTTGCTCTGCCTATGCCCGTAATTTCTAATGCATTCCTCAATTTTATTGTGAAAATAATTGATTATGTTTTGCCCCTTAATTCAGATTATTGAATTTATCTCAGGCTGAGAGCTTCCTGCTGTCCAAAAAATCAGACACAGCTGCTCAATAGCGTAATAAGTCTATCTAAGTCTACTGGACTCAACTTGCTAAGAAAGCAATCGCGGATTCAGCACATCCCATTGTATGCTATCCATATGGAAGAATTTAACATCCAAGAATAACCACATTACCAAATAAATTGAATAAAAGTTCCACTGAATATTCTCTGCCTCTTGTTTACTCCTTGTGACATGTGATAATTTGATATTTATCAGGTATGGCCCGTGACTGGCCTGATGCCCGAGGTATCTATCACAACGACGCTAAGACCTTTGTCGTCTGGGTCAATGAGGAGGATCACAGCAGAATTATCTCCATGCAGAAGGGCGGTAACATGAAAGAGGTCAGTTATTGTGTCTTAAAGGAATATAACTTAGTCTTTAAAACTTCCCAAAGACCAAGGCACATTTTTCGTCAGGCAGTTACTTAATGATAAAGTTTGTCAGATTTGCATGGTAAAAAAGTTCAATGCTCTACTTGGCAGTTACCTTCCCTTATGGGAGGCACTTTTACCACCATCAATATTTCATGCTAAGTAGAGCATTGAATTTATTTACCATGCAGATCTGACAAAACTTTATCATAAGTAAATGCCTGACTATGACATACAGTGGTCTTTTGGTAGTCTTTAATATATAATATATGTACAATATGAAATTATGAAATTATGGAATAAATTGTTGCTTATGCTGCCTATGCAATGTGCGTACCAAGTGGTTTCAGAGACATGTAACGGCAACAAGTAAATATATTATGCATACAAACATCATCTTTGGAGGCAGCATAATAGGCGGTGTAGCCAAATCGAATTCAGTTTTACCACTCTGGGCTTGTTAGATTCTTGTGTTAGTTTGGGATTTTTTAATAGTTAAGTGTCATCTTTGTGTTAGTTTCCGTTATCATAATAACGTTGTGTTATTTCTGTGTTGACAGGTGTTCGACAGATTCTGTGAAGGTCTGACTAAGGTAGAGACAGCTGTTAAGAAGGCTGGTAAGGAGTTCATGTGGAACGAGCACCTGGGATATGTGCTCACCTGCCCATCTAACCTGGGTACCGGTCTGAGAGGAGGCGTACACGTCAAACTACCTAAGCTCAGCGCCCACGAGAAATTCGGCGAGGTGAGTTTATCTTGTGCATTAAAATGATGTAGTCCCTATTATCTGTCTAACTTGTACTAGATCAAGTTTAATCGATTTGCCTGCATTCCAGTTGCTCCCCATCCACTGGTTGCGCAACAGTGCGGCGTGACCAGTGAATCGGGAGTAACTCAGATTGCAGGCAGATTTACCAAACTTGGTCTAAACTCGTAGAAACTGTGCTGGATTGAGTCATATTGGAGTTAGTTAAAGAATGAAGTCATCATATGAGGTCAAAAAGATGATATTTTCCTTTGTTTATAACAAGGAGTCTTAAACTCCTTGTTTATAAAATACTTATATATATGAAAACCTCAATAAAGACACATAATAATAATAATAATAATAATAATAATAATAATAATAATAATAATAATAATTGATATTCATTAATTAAAATCTGAGATGTCAATATGATGAGGAAATATTTTGGTGTTGATATTGGTAATGGTGGTTGGAGTGACCATGTAGCCATATGTGATTTCTTGTAACTACCCTATTTTCCTCTGTCCACTTCTCATACATTAGCCTATTTTCCTGCTGTTGTAGGTGTTGTTGGCCCTGAGGCTACAGAAGAGAGGTACTGGTGGTGTAGATACAGCAGCTACTGACGGTACATTCGACATCTCTAACCTTGACAGACTCGGATCATCAGAGGTAAGCTGTTATTCAAAAACTAGCTAACTAGATAGTTATAGGAGTTGGCTGCTCTCTGAACCACTTGAAAATTGATCAGACAAATTCAAAAACCATTATTTTGTATTAATAGCTTATTTGGTTTTTTCACCTGATACAAAAGGCAAAATTGTTTTTTATATTGTGACCGCATTTATGTGCTGAACATTGCTTCTTTCTTTTTAATGTTCTCCATGGATTATCTACTGTTGCCCCTCCTTAGATCACTCATTTAGTTTTGTTATGCTGTATATGCACTGCCATTTGTTTCCAAGGCATTTTGTAGTAATAGCTCAATGATTTATTACACAGGTGGCACAGGTACAGTGTGTCGTAGACGGTGTACAGCACCTGGTCAAGATGGAGAAGGCTCTTATGGCCGGTGAGAGCGTGGATGAGATGATCGCCCAGGCTATGTCCGGAGACGTCAAACCAAAAGAGCAAAATGGTGAAGCTAAGGTGTGTATACAACTCAAGTCCCAATGCTGCATACTTTTTCAATGTTGTTGCATATTTGTATATTTAATACATATCTAGGTGTTTTGGACAAATATTCATTCTGAAAATTATTCGCGCAAATGTATATTTATTGTTCCAATGTTGTCTGCGATCGCATGTTTATTGTTTGCTATTTACATGAGCTATAAAAATTATTCACATTGTTAATGATGATTTGTCTTCAGGCATAAAGTCCCAAACCAGTATTCATAAACCAGCAGGTAAGGTATGGGCGTTAAGCATACTTCCAACTTCTTTTTGTCACTCTTTGCTGGTTGCATCGGTTACTTGCTAGTGTTTGAAGTTATCAATTCATTTGATGCTCAATGAATGATGTACCTTCAACACGATTATTCAACATTCGGATGGTGTTTTTTTCGTGTTACCACGCATCTATATTTTATTTGGCACAGTTTGCCATTGATTCATATTCTTCGTGTCAGAAGGAATATCGTTTGCTTTTCTTTATAGTTTGCTAGTCCATCAATAATCTCAGCTAGAATTGTAGGAGTCCCCCACCACAACATAAAACTATGTGTCCATGTGTTAACCCCAATTAGATGAGATGACGTGTGAATTGAAACGATGTCCCGGCTAGTGCCAGCAACAAACGAGTTAGATTTGAATGCATCGATCACTGCATTAGCATGATAGTGTGGAGCTGTGTGCCCCATGCCAGTTATAACATACTTAGAATCAGCACGATAGTTTGTTGAAGACTTTTTATTTGTATGACACATAGTTTGTACCAGGTCTTTAGATACGGAATCAAGGCTGTTATATTATAGCCTGAGTTCTTTGTGATCTCTTACATTTTGTGGTTTTATTGACACCATTGTGATAATTTTTTACCTTTAGGAGGAACCAAAGGAATCAGAGGCTAAAGCTGAAGAGCCGGCTGCCGAATCAAAAACAGCTGAGGAATCTCAACCTGCTGCCGCAGAGGAACCTAAGACCGAGACTGCTGCTGCTACTGAGGAAGCTGACGCCCCTGCCGCTGCTGCTGAAGAAAAACCAGCTGAAGAATCATAATCTAAACCTAGAACTTAGGCTAAATCATTCACACATCGTCCTCCATATGAACTGATAAGCGCTTTATGACTATACCCGTAGTTTTATCAGGATGATTCTGGTTATTCTTTAAACACAGAATGTATTTCGTACTGGTCCTCCCTCGATTGCTCCCAGCTCAATCATAAAAACAGCTCAAGCCACTCTTCGCCTCCCCCCTTTTTTTCCTCCATGCGCATCAGTTTGATGCTCAAATTCACCACCAATTCTCAATGAATACTCTCTTATCTCATTTTCCTGATAGTATAGTAGCCCTGTGGTAGTCTCATCGGTAAATTCGACCTTGACCTTGACACGACCTTGAGCCACCATTTCGTGACAGCATCTCACCACAGATTTCGTCTGACGTATTTTCTGACTTTGTGTATGATATTACTCTACTGACATGAATATTTTGCTGTTATATTATTATTATTATTGTAAGTGTGTACACAACACCACAGAGTAAGGATATCCTTACTCTGTGACAACATCATGCATATTTTATCTTGCGCTGATCATTGTGTGCTGTTTTGTGGTCTAATCTTTGTAATTCTTCCATTGTGGGTTAATATGATATATATATATATAGCATATAAATACACAGCATGAACTAGAAGACACTCAATGTTGGAAATGCAACGAAAGATTTTGACGATTGTGCATCGATAGCATAATGAGAACTGAGATGATCTTCATTTTTTTTTCATGAACTTTGCATAGTACTCTATTATTATGTGAAATCAAAAATAAAGAAACTATATGTGGTTTTAAATAGCTGTTGATCTATTTCCCTACATTGAAAGGTTGGGAGGTCTCAAGGTAGACTCAAATGCCTTGCTCAGAATGATGGAATTAGTTCAGTATAATATTATCCATAGGTGCACAAAATACCAATAAGCATTTTGAGGCGTATAATCAAGTCTACTATGCTTTTTAGAACTAATGATGTCATCCTCAATGCTGATAGAGGCCTATAGAGGGAATTACGCTATTAGTCTGGTGGCGAAATTTCTTTGATCAAAATCGAATTCAGCTCTTGAAAAAAAAAACATAATCAGCCACACTCCAGCATTAAGACTAAATCAAGTCAAGACTGATCCAGTTTGTCTGCACACTAGTGTCGTACTAATGAATCTCGTCTGGTAGCGACTCTGAATGCAGGCAAACTGGGCAAACAAAGATCTAATACAGTATCACCATGTCCAATGGTGTTGGAAAGGCAGATATTCCCAAACCAACTCGAAGAACTCGACTTCTCTGATGAGTGAATGTATTACTATCATTGATATCCCAGGAGAGAGATGTCACATGATTTTTGTTAACCCTGGCTCTTGGCACCCTGGCATGTTTTTCAATATATTTTCAAATTGTGATTTGAATATTAGGCCAGAAGCAGCCTAGCTCTAAGTTCTCTAAAAAAAAGTGGCACGGACAATTTTTGATGGCAGGAAAAAAACAAGTGTTTCTAGGGTAAAAAAGTGTGCTGAATCCAAAAATGAGGGTGTACCCGGTTGTAGCGGTCATCGTCAGCGGCAGTATATGGCAGCATATCACAAAGTTTCAATAAATCGCATTTAGTTAGTAAAGATTGTAGTGTTTGTTACAGCCACCAGAGAACAAGAATATATCTGTTTCTAGGGTAAAAAAGTGTGCTGAATCCAAAAATGAGGGTGTACCTGGTTGTATTGGTCATTGTCAGCGACAGCGCGGCAGCATATGCCACATCTTTTACAAATTCTCATTTAGTTAGTTAAAATTGTAGTGTTTGATACAGTCAACGGTCAACAGTGAACAAGAATAATATGTTTCTAGAATAAAAAAGTGTGCTGAATCCAAAAATGAGGGTGTACCTGGTTGTAGGGTCATCATCAGCGGCAGCGTGGCAGTATATGGCAGCATGTCCCAAAATTTTCAACCAAGCGCTTTTAGTTAGTGAATATTTTAGTGTTTGATACAGCCAACAGAGAACAAGAATATATATGTTCCTTGGGTAAAAAAGGGTGCTGAATTCAAAAATGAGGGTGTACCCAGGTGTATCAGTCATTGTCAGCGGCAGCGTGGGAGCAAATCTGACTTTTTTTTACAAATTCACTTCTACTAAGTGAAAATTGTGGCATTTGATACAGTCAACGGTCAACAGAGAACAAGATTAATATGCTTCTAGTGTAAAAAAGTGTGCTGAATCCAAAAATGAGGGTGTTCCCGGTTATAGTGGTCATCATCAGCGGCAGCGTGGCAGTATATGACAGCATATCCCAAATTATTCAATAAAGAGCTTTAAGTTAGTGAAGATTTTAGTGTTCGATACAGCCAACAGAGAACGAGAATATAAATGTTTCTAGGGTGAAAAAGGGTGCTGAATTAACAAATAAGGGTGTACCCGGTTGTATCAGTCATTGTCAGCGGCAGCATCTCACAAATTTTTCACAAAATCACTTTTAGTTAGTAAAAATTGTAGTATTTTTTGTTACAGTCAACAAGAACTTTTATTATTTGGTCACTCATTTTCCTCATCCTCATCATCCTCGTCTCCGCCAGCCTCCTTCTCCTCATCAAGACTGTTCTCTCTGAAAGCTGTATTTGCAGCTTGCTTCAAAGCAAGTGCTGTTTCGAGCCTAATAATTGAGTCATAGCTGCAAGAATGACCAAATCAATGAATAAGTTTGGCTAGCAATTTAGACCCAGTCATATGCCTCACTGTTAGGCCGATGGGTAAAGACTTAGGAGTAACAGCAGCACCTTTGGAGCTTAGCTGTACAATGTCTTGGGCTAAGCTGAGAATTTTTAGGCGAACAGAAGCGTCCAAATTATGGTAGGTGTTCCAGTCACAGACCACATCAGCATGACCTGTCGTCATAGCAAGAAAATTAAATAGTGGTGGCGGAACAAATTCGACACAGGCCTCAGCGTTAAGGTTGTCTGCAGTAGGTGGCCAGGGGATCTCGACTTTTTTGGTTTGATCTATATACAAACGGAGTGAAATTGCTGCCTGATTGAGTTGATATTGATTGGATTGGGTTACACTATTGAAAGGGATTTCCTCATCACATGAGCTGGCAGTGTCGACCTCGCTCAAGAGGCTGGATGTGTTTGTGAGTACTGATGTATCAGTCACTAAATCAGTCAAAACTGCATTGCTGCTCGTCACTATATCACCATGAGAGGGATCAGAGGCTTGATGAAAACTAAGGCCGCCTTTAAACTCTCTCTTCAGGCGGTAGACAAAAGCTATTCGGCTGTAAAAAGATGATATTTTTGTCTTAAAGCACAATACATGTTAGTCCGAGGAAGAAAAAGACTTTGACATAACTTTTCATAATTTTTTAATTAATCCTAATCTAACAAGGCCAAAGTTTGATCAATGCATTTGAGTGTTCTCAAAACCGCAGGTTGATAATGCTTGCACAATGCAACTTCAACCTGGGAACCCCAGTCTCGCAAGATTTTATCGCCCTGATCTCACTGGGAATTCCAGGAAATTGCATTGTGGGATACTAGTATATATAAATATATATCATAGTCTTACCTGGTCTCATCTTCTCTGTTATCTCTACGTAGTTTATTATATAAGCCAAGTAAACCAGATACAGTGTAAGAACCCTTCTCGCGCTCTATCTTTGAGCTAACCAGGTCCTCAAGTTGTCGCCATGATGCAGATCTCACAAAGCGAGCTCTGGATTTAGATCTAAAACAATTGCTATAACAATTTTACAGCACTCCATATGAACTCATCTCTACGCCCAAGTGAACTTGTTAACAATTTTCAAAGAGGGACAGCATAGGAATGTAACACACATAATGTTGAGCCTGACAAATGACAATGATAAGTGGCAAACAGATTTTATAGTTTTTACCTGAGCTGGTTCGTAACAGTTGCGATATAATTCTTGTGGCATGCACGATGATATCTCATTGCACGGGCAACAGGATCTCCTAACGGAAAACTTGACAACAGCTTTGTGTCATTCTTGGCTTCTGCGGCAGGAAGTAAACCCCCTAAATAGAAGGATAATATTTTTGAAAGCTGGCTCTCTCACTGATATATCATACGTCTCCAGATAGTTATGATTGATGCAGCTTAGATCATACAACACATGTAATTGAAAAAGTTCCCTCAATTAATCAACAATTCAACCCTACAGAGGATGCAGAAGGCAGAATAAAACCTGAGATTATGATGTAGCAGTTTATTGTACTTACCAGCATCTAGAGTCTCAGCTCTAGAGGTCGGTAGTTTCTTGCGGTTTTTGTACTTCTCCTTATTACATATGACACAGGTAGAAGAGAATGTCTGAGGCTTACTAGTACTCGGTTCTGAAGACCTGAGTTTCTTTGGGCTCGGCAAATTGGCTCCATCCTCATTCTTAAAAAACAGGATATTATTAGAGCAGGGTTAATGAGTAGCAATTACAAGGGTCAATCAATCAACACTGAAAAAAATTGAAGGCATCTCAGATTTTCCAACTATGGTTTAATTCAGTGTTGTGATCATTCTGTGATAAATAATAGAGTTCTATCAAGGAGTAAAAGTCTTTTACTCCTTGATAGAACTCTCTTATTTATCACAGAATGATCTTCTTGGCCCAAACACTATCTCTGACTGAGAGCAACGTCACACAAAGTTTCATATCGGTTCAAACAAAGCAACACAAGGTGGTCTTCCATACAGCACCGTGGACGTGGTCATCATTAATACCTTGAGAGTAAATCCTGAATCATGAGCATGTTCTATACATACCTTTCTCTTCATGGCACTTTCCTTGGCTCTTTCTAGCTTGGATTTAGAAAATCTGAACATACAAAGACGATGGTATTTATAGGTAATACATTCATCCATTGTCATTGTCAATAGATTTTTGGCAATGAAGCATTTTTCCGGCTCTTTCCCAGTTTTCACCCGCTCTTTAGCCACATATTTGAGTTCTGCAAGCTTTGAGGCTGACAAAACAACACTCTCGGCTGCTTCATCTACTTTCTCATAGTGAATAATACACTCCATAATGTTAGTCAAAGTGATACTGTCATTTTGTTAGACATGTTCATGCTTCCTTGTATTATGTCATCTGCTAAAGCATGAGAGTTAAATTTAACACAGGCTGGGCGTAAGTCAATAGCACCGTACAAAGATGCATTATTAATATTTGCTAGGTCAATGCCAAATTCAAGTTGATGTGATTGAGTATTTTATAAATAGATTTCTTTATTATCACACTGATGATTGGTCCTCTATACAAGTAGGTCAGCTTGAGGATTTATGTATCTTGATCTAAATTGAAAACGAATTGCCATTTATTTTCAAAATATGACCACTACAACTGGGTACACCCGGTGAATTTTACAGAACATATATTGATGTAGTATAAAAAGTGATCAGAATCCTGCCATCAAATATTGTCCGTGCCTTAACAACTTAGGCTATAGCTGCTTCTGGCCTAACGACTATGACATGACACTCAACGCATTCCCTGTCCACAGCAATTCATGTGTGAAAACGAGTGTTTGTCATTTTAGGATGCTGTGCTCGCTTGCTCTGTTTATATAAGATTACAATGTAGAAATGATTTCTTTCTGCAGACATAGCCTTACTTATTTCAGATTTGCCAGAGAATGGTTCATGCAATTGTCTTGATTTCTTTTACATGGGTTACCAGAACATATGGACCACAGTCTAGGCATTTATTGGTGCTGTGTGAGTCAATGGATCTAGCAGATATTTGTGATATAGTGGCTAACATTCCTCTGTGAGATGAGTAAAATTAGGTACACAATAACAAATTGCCCTTAGCAAAGATTATCATGGCCCTTAGTGTGGTTTCAATTGCTTCCTGTGACCATCAGTCATCACAGATGGACAAAAATATATGAAATGTTGCAGAAAGGTGTTATAAGGTCAAGAATTTGCAAGGTAAAACATCAAAATGATATAAAAACTACCACAAAAACAGCCCTATCCTCACTCAAAATTTTCTAGTTGACCAATTTGCATCATGGGTGTTGAGTTCTGCTGCGTGATAAACTGTCATAATACCAGAGCCAAGAAGAAATCACTATTTAGCTTTCCAAATCTGAAATCATCTGGAGGAACTGAAAGGTACGCAATGAATATTATTTTAATAAACATCCTATTGAGCATGTTTTACACTATACAGGATTACTATCCAATATTGGAAAAAATTTATGTCTTGAGACGGAAAACTAGAAATTTTTCATACCACTATAAAAATATTTTTTGAGCAGCTCGATTTATCAAGACTCCCTTTTGCAAGCAGACTAATTTTATTCATCCTGCCCCTTATAGGTGTAAAGTGTGGATTCAAAACCTGAGGACTGCCAACTTAGATAAACTGCCGCTAGAAAAACTTCGGTATCGTAAGGTGTGCCAGGATCACTTCGGGGATAGTGAATTCTTCGACCCGGTTACAAAAAACAACCACGGCCGTCTGCCAAACCAACACTGTGTGATGTACCAAACCCACCAGAAAGAATAGCAATCAAACGTAAACTTCCAAATCGAAGTATTCCACAACCTCAACCAAAAGTCTCAAAACTCAGTGATAGTTCTCACAGTGTGAATAACGGAGCAAGTACAAGTGTCCGCTCCACACCAGTTGGTCAGGAAGCCTCAACGCCAACCGTCTGCTCCACACCAGTTGGTGAGGAAGCCTCAACGCCAACCGTAGCTAAGTATAGAAATTTACAAAAAAAACTCTGGAAAGTTCAAAAGGAACTGCAGAGAAATAAAAAAAACATCTAAATTACTTCCTAGTGTGGCGAGGCTTAGATTAGCTTGATCTGAGAAAACTAAACAAGCAGCCAAGGTAGATATAGCTATGGATATCATTGAGGGCATGGTACAATCAACAACATTACAGCTCATAAAATCTCAGCTCGTCCTATCTGTTGCTAAGTCAAAAGGAAAGCGATTCTCCAAAAAGGACAAAATTATTGCCCTCGGGGTATATTACTACAGTCAGAAAGCATACAAATATCTAGCCCACCTCCTCTGTCTTCCTTCTATACGCACACTGCAACGCATGCTCCAAAGTTTCCAAATGGCACCTGGATTCCATGAGCAGGTATTTAGTACGCTTAAAATCAAGGTGGCAGCAATGAGTGATTTAGATAGGTACTGTGCTGTGGTGTTTGACGAGATGGCGATCAAGACTGACATCTGTTACAACAGCAAAACAGATGCAGTTGAGGGCTTAGAGGATTTTGGGGTTTTAGGCCGGACCAAATATGTAGCCAACAGTGTGGTAGTTTTCACTTTCCGTGGCCTCAAATGTAAATGGAAACAACCAGTTGGATATTTTCTTACATCTGGAACTATTAGCTCTGCCATACTTCACGACCTGACGCATGAATGCATAAAAAAACTCTGAGACGTTGGAATGATTCTGAAAGCCCTAATATGTGACTAGGGTCCTAGCAATAGAAAATTTCTCAAAGATGTCTCTCCAAACTCGCCAGTTTTCTCCAGCAACTACTCAGACACAATATATCTAATATATGATCCGCCACATCTTATTAAAAATGTTCGGAACAATTTCAAAAGGAACACGCTGTCTATGGGCGGAGATGACATTCGCTGGGAACACTTGGTGCAGTTTTTTGAGTTCGACAAGTCACAGCCGCTGAGGTTGGCACCAAAAGTGACAAAAAAACATATCCACCCACATACCAGCATTCAAGGAAATGAGAGTAAGTCTCGCAACACAGGTCATGAGCCACACCGTTGCTGCCGGAATGACAACACTGGTAACATTGGGAAAACTACCAAAGAGTGCAGAGCCCACCATTAACTTTATATCATTTTTCAATGATTTGTTTGACCTCTTCAACAGTCGTCAAACCAGCAGTGGCAAACCCGGAAACAGAGCATTTACAAACAGCATGAAACAAAAACAGTTCATGGAGGAGGCGATGAAGAAGCTCTCTTCTATCAAAAGCAGTAAAGTCACCACTCTCCCATGTATTGAGGGATGGAAGATATCTATCGAAGCACTACGTCTGCGCTGGGCTGACCTGATGTTAGTGGGGTTAAAGTTTCTCTTTACAAATCGCCTAAATCAAGATCTGCTGGAAAACTTTTTCTCAATAATAAGAGGTAAAGGTGGCCATAGAGACAACCCGAATAGTGTCCAGTTTAGGGCAGCATTTAGGCAGGCCTCCACCATGCAGATGCTAAGCAAAAGTTACACCACCAACTGCTTGGATGATGGAGACAGATTATTGTTAGAGCTCTGTAATATAACACGCAACAACAAATCTACCACTTCACTTCACTCAACCTCTACGCTACATCAGCAAAACTCTGCCAATGACATCTCGACCATCACCTCAGCTATAACACAGCTCCCTGATATGGCCACACTGGCTAACCTACCAGCCGACAACATATCTGCATATGTTGTTGGGTATGTGCTAGCGCGTCATATCACCAAGTAGTGTGAGCACTGCACAGTTTCATTTGTATTACCTTCCCCTCCTCAATCTGATTTACGATACGAGTTTATTCGGCTTAAATCCTATGGTGACAACTGTCTCCTAGTCTATCCTACAGTATGTTTTATAGAATTCATCAATTCCTGTGATAAAATCCTGAATGCTAACCTCCCTAGTATTATCCATTCTGACAAAATATCCCAAAAACTGGCTGATTTATTTTTCAACAGATCGGATGTTTGCATGGACATAGTGTCCCATATCACCTGCATGCATGCAGTCAATAACATTGATAAACCATGTCTAGATGTGCTGAGAAACTGCTCCCTCCTTTTTTTCCGTGCTAAAATACACCACATCATGAAAAACTTTACTGAAATACACGAGGACCAAGTCCAAAGTAAAAAGAGGAATAGAAAGTTTCTCAAAATATCCCACTGCTAACCCTTTCTAAATTTACATACTGCTCTTTAGGAACCTGCCACATTCTTCTGTTTTTTACATTTATTTGAAGCCTGAAGTATTGAGCTAATAAATATATTATTTCTGATCACTTTGCCCCCTATAAGTATTTTTTTATTGATGCTAAACACACTATATACCTGAGCATATCTTGACTGTCCGGTTGACAGAATTTTTTCAAATATTTTTGCAAAAGTATTTTTTTAACTTATCATTACTCCTCAGTTACTTGCCAAATCCTTATGATTTTTACATCATTCTAAAGCTTGAAATGTCTTGATTTGAATATTTTTTGTTTGAAGTTGCTGTGCAACATGTAAATACATAATTTTAAAGAAAAACAAACAGTCTGCCAGAGTAAATTCTGTAACTCCCATTGAAATTCTATCGAAAGCCGCTAATCATTGAGCTAATAATTTAAGCGTAACACTCGTTTTCATGCGGCCGCTTGCCTATTCAGCTGAAGACCGGAGTTTGATAGGAGTGTCATATCTTAGTGTTTATTAGTATAAGTGCTCAAACGGTGCAAGATGCTGGTAGAGGCATTTCATTATCAACCACTAGTGGTTGATAATGAAATGCCTCTACCAGCATCTTGCACCGTTTGAGCACTTAAACTAAGTGTTTATAATCTTTGATATTACTGTCAAATGTTGACACAAAGTTATTGACCTTGGCATCAGTCCAGATGATAATCATGAGAACTAACTGTTTTATGGATTATGAGTAGGCGATAGAGTTCTACTTTGAGGAAATTTCAGAGCTCAATCTTGGCTCGTCACCGTTAAACGTCAGTATAGCTGGATATCTTTGTCAAAACAAGTGGGTGATATTCGAAGTTATGTTCAAGGGTTGACATAGAATAAAGTTCCCTAAACCACTGACAGTTTTCTACTGAGGATAGAATCAGGTAAGACTAGCATGATACCAGTTTTGGAGCTTGATCTCAATTCAGGTGCCTGTGCTTCAGTCCTGGCACCAGTCGAGTGTTTGGTTACAGTTACAGCCATTAATCAGAAATAGATACCTGGTGTACCTCATTTTTGTCAGAGAAATGTGAGGCAATTTTTAATGCTCAGAACCTAGGGGGAACCTAGTGAGCTCTCAAAAGCAAAGAAAAAATAGCTCCCCATCCCTTCTCATAACCAGCTGATCATTAATTGTAGTACTACAATGGCTTAGCCCTAGAAACACATACCATTAACTTTTGTTCAGACCGGGATCATTCTGCGCATGCTCAGCTCTGGGCATGAGCTGATCTCTGCAAAGTTGAGCCTCGGAATTCCGAAGCCATCTGATTGGCTACCTGCTCTGGTGACATACTCCCCAAAGTTTTTGATAGTTATCCTCTCTTGTCATTATTCGCTGCTTTTGATTGACAGTTTATGCAGGGGATATCCCATTTCCCCTTTCCAAAGTTGCAATCAGAACCCAAACTAAACTCATTGTTCTTGCACATGCGCAAATTCAAGTCACGCATGATGCATACTTAGCCTTACGACACCTGCTTTGTGGTAATGATAACCTAGTTTATCAGTGATCTACATGCCCAGTCAGATCACGAGAGTCAGTATGGACCGGGATAACTAAAAAAATTAGTTATCTCGGTCTAAACAAAAATTAAAGCAAATCTATGTTCAAAGCTAACGACTTTCATCATATCTGTATGTTCATGTTCATCATTCATAACTTTAGCTTTGAGAAGAATGGATAGTCCCCGTGGTTTACTGAGACTGAATAGCAGAGAATATGTTAATGAGGTCGATAAGAAATTATGGAATGCTTCATTTGACACCGCGCTGACCGCATTCATTGCAATCAAACTTGAACAACTACTAACTGATTTGTTGACTGAGTTGGTGTATGTGGACCCGGAGATGTTAAGTTTGCTCGGATCGAAGAAGAAACCATATATCAGGGATGAAGAACGGAGGTTAAAAAAACTATCAGCTGATTCCGATCCTATTGCTGAGAAGATAAAAATCAAAGAATTTCTGAGAAACGTCAAAACTCTGACACTCGGTTCCCTCATAGTCATCTGCTTTGATGAGAAGGCAATTGAATCACAGAGAAAGCTTGGGTTGTTCAATCGTGGAAAAGATGACATGACCCTTATAAAAGATACTCGAAATAGCATGCTGCATTACGGTCAGCGTGCATTACCGCACAACCTGATTAAGGATGAGAGCAATAACCTGATCGACCGATATGGAAGAATTCTTGATCGAACTTGGGTATTCCGAATGCTATATCATGGGAAAATTCAACAGATGGTGAGTATAAACCCATTTTCCGCATACGTAAAAAACATCGAACTCCTAAATACATAAACAATCCATGATTAGCTAAAATTTTGATGAAATAAATTTTGCATTTAGTTTGATCGAGTTTTTGGTATTCATGGCCTGAGGGATTAAAATGGATACTGCCCATACCCTTATGCTTTTTTAAACAAAATTGATTTTTTTTTACGAGTGTTCTCACTTTTCTATTGTAGCAAATGGACTATTGGTCAATTGTCAATGTTGATGACTATAGATCCATTCTGGACGCCCACAACAGGTAATTATTATCGGAAACTGGACATTGAGTACAAACCTGATTGTGAAGTACTTGGCGTTGGAGTTTTTTCCTGTTACTGTTTTGACCATATTACTAAGCACTCCATCTTGAATCCCGTAACTTCAACTTTTCACACTGAAACCACACCTTGACCTTGAAGGATTTCACTGGTAACGTAAGGAAACTACCCAAAAGTAAATAATTTGCCAATGTGCAATACAAGAAACAAGCACTTACGGGAGACTGTGAAATCTTAATGCAGAGAATGAGATTAACTTCCCTTATGGAAGGCACTCTTTCCACCATCAATAATTCATGCCATGTAGAGCATTGAATTTTTTTACCATGCAAAACTTTCACAACTTTATCATAAGTAGCTGCCTGACTATAACATGCTTTGGTCGTTGGTTGGTCTTCAAGCTGAGACTCCACATCACTGTTTTAGACTCGTACATCGGCTCAAAGAGAAGGTGGATTAGCTAGAGGAAAGCCAGGAGCAGAGTCACGTTCTTGAATCACAACTAGAGCAAGAACAAAGTGACCCTCATGAGCTGAAGAAGCTCTATCAAAGAGTGAAGACACAGCTAGATGAGCTGGTGGACCAGCAAAGAGAATGGCAGAAGTTGTCTGTGATTGCTGAATTTCCTGATTCAGAGTCCATAGTTCAGAGTTCAGGGACCCAAACTGTTATTGAGTCGGATCATCTAAAAAATGTGCCAGGACTTCCAGTGGTGGCTCCGAATACCGGTGACGAAACTGTCCCAACTGGTATCTCCAGTGAGGACAAGGGTGAAGCTATAATTGAGCAGAAAGGTAGACTGGAAGCAGAGCAACAGGAGACAACTGGTAAATTGGCTGGCCATGAGACAGACGAGAGATACGATTATTTACCAGCAACTCTTGCCCAAATCAATGAAAACTAGAAGCTTTATCTTCACAACTATGCGATGTTCTCATATTATTTGAACCAGACCACACTACAAAGATACTACTCTATGTGATAAGGAACATTGACCTTGACCTTGCGCTTAAAATAAGTTATTTTGTATTTTGGCTTGTGAACTTAAAAATCCAACAAATGTCTTAAGCTTCATTCAGGAGATCATCCCACATACTAGATCTTGCTTGCTGTTCCCTGTTTTTGTGTCTTCTGTTTTCTTTCAAGTTTCTAGCGTGCTCATCTTTGAGTTAATCGATGCTGAATTTGATGATATATCATTCCCTTGTCTTTACAAAACAGTGCCTGACTCATCCAAGTTTGGCTGAATATAGACTAACACCCCCATTCTTCTACTTTTTTTTACTTTTCTACTTGTTCTTCTTTAAATACCATTCCTCAGTTTAGCAAGTAGAGGAGACACAAATCTGAATTCCTGCAGTTTGGCTAATAATAGCAAGTACTATGACTGAAAGCACCTGAAGGCTCTTGCAGCCATAGAGGGGATAACTCTATGCTTGCAGCTTATTGATAAATATCAATCAAGCATGAAATATGAAACATGAGTTTCTATTGGCTGCAATTGACATGGTGCAATATGATTTTAGCATACTCCTTGATTTAAGTTATTTAACCAATTCCCTTTGTGATAGATGGATAGATATTAACTTTATTCATCACCGATCAATGCAACGAGGGCAAATGAGACCATGTATGATTGTTTTTTATGATAACTATTGATCATTTTAACCAAGGCATGCTGTAATAAAGAAATGGCTAACATTATACATTAAATTTTCGCCTGACTAAGAACTTGAAGTAACTTCCCCATCTGGCTAGTCTACTTCAGGCGAGAACAAAAACTACTGTATCAGAATTTTCATGTGCACTGCGAACAGCCCTAAGTCATTAATGGACAACACCGACTCAGAAGCTGCGCCGTCAGCGCCAGCGGAGGTTTGTAGGTCAAAAGGTTGGTAAACAACAAACCCTAGAAATCGCTTGTTTCTTTTGGTTAAAACATGTTCTATTTCTTTCTTAGACATCTTCCTTATTAAGCAGATTTACAAGGGTTTAGTAGTTGTATAATGTGAATCTTCTAATGCGTAAATAAGGTGAGCGATTTTATTTGTGATTGTTAGCATCCAGTTGTTGTCCTTACCTAGCAAATGTGATTTGCTAGTCCTTACCTTGCCTTGAAGGAAAGTGTACCACATAGCTCAAGCCTTCCATGAAACAAATAGTGTATACACTTATAGCATTAGCATAAGTGGTCCAGTCACCGCAACATATTAATGACGAATAGTGGCAATTCTGAAACACTGAGGAATGTTGGCTTGGCTGCCCTCTCTTGGCCGGTTGTACAGAAGCTTAATTGCCATGGCTGTTTGTAAATTAGCCAAAAGATGACCGCCGTGTTGGGTAACTTATTTCATTTGTAAGCTTAAGTTTTTGTATGTGTAACCGTTGTAAGCAATAGACCAGATACGAATGAAACTAATCACCTATCTCTTGTTGGGCCTCACAACACAAGACTGTTGTGATAATTGTGCTGTTGTCACGTCATCACATGACATGATTACCATGAGCCTGTAACAAATTCTTATACTCGTTTGGTATGCCCATCAAGGTCATATGTGTTCCCCGACCATCAACCATTCTTCATCCGTGTTTAAATCAGAATCCTAGGGCTTGATGAAGTCACAGAGGCCTTGTCTATGTCCCTATTTTCCTTTTAGACCACTTGAGGCCGGCCCACTTGTTGATGACTATTAGGGCCCAAATTATGTTAGCAAGTAGCCATTGACGGCTAACTTGACAACTAATTTTACCATTCTTTGTTCATTTAGACTCTGGAAGAATGGCAAAAGATGGAAGGGAATGGCAGAGGCAGAGTAACAGGGTACATTACAAGGATATAGATGAGAAGCTATGGAATGCCTCAGTTGATGTAGCTTTGACTGCATTCATATCAGTCAAACTAGAAAAACTGTTGACTCAGCTATTGACAGAGTTAGTTTGCCTTGATCCTAAAATTCTGGAAAGTTTCGACATGCTTTCAAAAAAGAAAAGGCGTACTGAGCCAGAAAAGAATACCGTACTCAAAGAACAAGAAAGGTTAAGCAAGCTTTCAAAAGATTTAAGGTGTACTGAGCCTGAGAAGAAAAAGGTACACGAATTCCTGGCTCTAGATGTAAAATCATTGACACTGGGAGCGCTGATACGTGTCTGTTTCAACAGTGATACTAAAGTGACCAGTGCTCTGAGGGAGCTGGGGATATTCAACCACGGGAAACCGGATATGACCCGTATAAAGGACATTAGAAACAGTATGTTCCATTATAGCAAGCGAAGCTTCCAACGCTCACCACCAAACCTAGAGCACGATGAGAGAGAAGATCTCATCGACCGCTATAATGAAATTCTCACCAAAAGCGACATATTTAAAACGCTTTATACGGAGGACATAGAGAAAATGGTGAGTTTGTCAGATTCTGAACCATTTGAGGCACACTTAGTGCATGGGTACTGCAGGTGTACGAACAGGCATTAAATTTAATCATTCAGATATATATTGATCATACCCATACATTATTGTGCATACCTTAGTGATAATCCATTTACAAATCAAAGCCGACAACCCAACACACTCCCCCCTCCCCATACACCCATGACCAACCTGCTTATTTGATTGAGTTGGTTATAGGTTTAAATGACATGACATAGTAGTATTTAGTGAGTTGAAAAACAAGGTGAGCCTAGTTAAAAATGATGAAAACGTCATCATCGCACCCTCTTGTACTTTATTTTCAGCGGATAGAATATTGGTCAGTTATCAACGTTAACGACTACAGAGGACTAATGAAAGGATACAAAAGGTATGTAGTCTTACACACAAAATGGAAGTAAGAAGTTTGTTAAGAATTGCTCAATAGTAGCCACTCTTTTATGCTGTAGGCAGTAATTCATGAAGCTAACCTATAGAATATTGCTTTTGAATTTCTTTTTATATATAACTCACATTTGCCTCGGAGGGTTTTACGATTGGAATGGGCAATGCTTACTAAAGCAAATTATCACCATCACATCGCTCAAAATTATCGCTAAATTGGTCTTTCAATTAGACAAATTCCATCAACGAGTGGCAATTTGTGCGCGAGACCCTAGCAGGTCTAAGTGAGCGAGCAATCAGACTGCGATTGCGGCTGATTTTGATTCAAATACCCCTCCCCCTCTGCCCCCTCCGTAGAGCAAAATAAGAGTGAGTGGTAACGTTACATAAGCGCATCATCATCATCTTTTTGTGAGAGTTACAAACTGTGTGAGTTTTTAATTTGCCGAAGCATATATATCAATATCAATCTCAATCGCAGCAGCTAGTGATAGGCTTCGTACTGAAACAGATCATTAGGTATCAAGACTTGATATAATGCATTTTTGCCATGCACCTGGTTATCATGCATGGCATTGTGACACTCATAGACAAGAAAGTAAAGTCGTTTGGAACACTGGCCATTGTTATATCGCCCGAAAGTGCCACTAGTAACACAATAAAATGCCACTAGCACTAGTGAAATTGATTTCGCCCTGATTTACCCGATGTTTTTGGTAAATACTTGGCTTTGGTTTTTTTGCAGCTTCTTTTTTGCTGGATGTGACAATGTCATGGGGTTATAATAAGCCTTGTCATGTGGCCTCTTAGTTTAAAGATTTGGTCAAATAAAACAAAAGAAAGTCGCCAGACGACTGCGTTTGATTGTTAGGTGATGAATCTGGCTTAAAATCTTGCAGCTGTTACATTTTGCAGTGATTGTCAACCAAGTGAAGTGAAAATTCTCTAAAATTCATGAAAGCTGCTTCATAAATGTTTTTTTTACAAGTGGTCAGCTATAGCGTCACTCATTCTTAGTGCAATCAAATGGACTTAATGCGTTCATAAAATCGAATATGAACATGCAGGAGTGAGTGCACTGCTTTCTATCACTGTTTTAGAGCTGTATATGAGCTTGAACAAACGGTCACTCAGCTTGAGATAAGCCAGGAGCAGAGTCGAGGCCTTGAATCACAGCTAGAAGAAGAAAAAAGTAAGCACCAGGAGCTGAAGAGGGTCTATCAAAGAGTGAAGACAGAGCTAGATGAGCTATCGGATGAACGAATAAAAGGGCCGAAATCGTCTGTGATTGCTCGATTACCGGAGGATAGAACTTCAGAAAAAACGGAGATGATAACTCAAGGAACTCAGACAGTTATTAGCTCAGGTCATCTCGACAAACTGCCTGGACCACCCTTAGTAGAGAAAGCAAACAAGAAATGGGAGAAGAAGGCGAGGCAGAAAGCAAAGAAAGAAGAGCAACAAGCGAGGGAGAAATTGGCCGACCAGGAGACAGATGAAGAAAAGGACAATATTCCAACTGTTGTCCGAACTGAAGACGATTAGAGCTTCAGTAATGATGTTCCCATGTGGGAAGCAGGAGTCGTATGTTTTACTCCCGTTAAAGAAAAGTGACATGGTTTACTAAAGCAGATATCAAGTTATCTGCCCTTACCTTTTAAGCAGTAGGCTCAATGTTGTGTGTTTGATGTCGAAAATGCAAACTTTATTCATGATGTTATATATATTATATTATATATCATGCGTAGAAAAATATCCTGCGGATGAATCCACAAAAGGGTGTGCTATTTAACTTTTTTCTTATTTTTTTCACAATGCTTCTTTTTTCTGCGTTCAGCACCAATATAATGTTTGTATCCGTGTCTATATGTGGGCTCTGATGACCTGTTTTCAGCATACAATGACTAGATTGAATGTTTTACTTGAGATAAAGACTTGCTGTGATGAATTTGTTTTTTTGATTTACACCAAGAAATTGAATTCTGAATTCCTTTTAGCAACCAATTCATACCTAAGTTGTTGAGATGTGCAAATCACAAAGAGCAATGCTAGGAAAACCACAACATTTTTTTTCAACAGAATAATACATATTTTTCGGCCTTTGGGTAATGCTCTGTCTGCTTGTTTTATATGCTATCTATGTTCTATACTAATAAAAACCAATGATCTCTGGGAAACTATAGACTTTATACTTGAGGAGATATCCGAGACTATTTCCGTCGACGCTTTCCCCCATACCTTGCTTTAATGATTAAAACACCATCAAAAAAACCTGAATACAGCTCATAACTTAGTTCTTTGAATCTGATATTGTTTAGGAGACATACACTACCCTTGGATCTCTCTTCTGTCTCGTTGTGTCCTAATAAACTCTGCTCATAAATACCTCTGATCTGTATCTTGAGTTTGTTCAGAGCTTCAGTGGTACGAAGAAATATATTTTATGGGCATACGTATTAACTGATACAATATTGTAATGAAAAAAAAGTTTGGTAGATATGATAATTTATCATTGGCATTATCAACGGTGAGAAGTACCAAAATATGTGTTAGTTGTCTTCTCATGCCGATAAAAGAGACAACTCCAAACCATACTTTTGCCTACAGTAGACAAACTGCAGTAGACTCAATAGACAACTCTCGCATTTCTGTGGAGGAGTTCGGTTCCTGATTCCTCATGCTGTTTATGAGTAAGTTATCATCCAAATTTGGGATTGTAGATGGTACTTTGATGCAATCATTTTACCCAGATAAGAGACTTCTCCAATGGTGCATGCCAGTCTGAATAATTTCCTATATCAAGGAGCAACAGCAGAGCCCTGGTACCCCTTGCCTATATTAATCGTATTGAGAAGTGAAGATTAGGAGTGGTTTTCCTCAATTTATAATCATGATTAAGTCCAGTTGTGAATACAGGGTTATTGCTGTAGTAATTCTAGCAACATAAAGCTGAAGTAAGCTCAAATATTTGGTTCAGAGCTGATACTGGGTATGATACTATGAACTAGGCTTGTCAAGACATGCTAGTTTTAGGCTCAGTATTGCAACGCTATATCAGTTATCTCAGGGCCACAAACTGGACAGTGCAGTATAGTTACATCTTTATCTATCAGATATGAGCTTGATCCAGCAGTATGTATAAAAAAGGATTAGGGCTATGTGGTGACGGGTAAACCTTCAAGATTTCAAAAGAAAATAATGACGAATGAAATGTTCAGCCGGCAACAGTCATAATAAACATTAGGGGGTAACAGAACAGGGTATAAAATAAACTCTACCAGAAATAACAAACTAAATTACAATACACAAAGCAGTGTGGTCCTAGAACAAGTTTGATCCAATTTGCTCACAGTCAAGTCACTCCCATTCTATTTGTGAGCCGGCGGCGGCTAAAATCCTGAATGTAGGCAAACTGGATCATCCTCGATCTAGTGTGGTCCTAGGAATGCATGACTACTTTATAACGGGAACAAAAAAAATGTTCATCGTCAATCAAACCGCTGACTAAGTTACAGCTTTTTTGTTGCCAACTGGCGATCTTGTCATCTCTAGGTAGTGAACTGTCATATGATTTCGATTTGATACAAAGACAAGGCAAAAGTGTCTTTAGTAGATATGCAAAATTTGAAAGTCGCTGGAAAAATTCATCAGTAATGAACGCCTGTCATCAAACGAGAGTGAATGAATATTATAAAAAATGTGCTTATATAACCATTAAATTTTGGCATTGGCGAGAGCAACTGAGCTAATTATGCTTGTGTACTTCATGACTATAAAATAGAACTGTACAAAACTGGCTAGCCTTTTATCGCTGTTCATCAGGTTCGCTGACAGGCGGGGTGGGTGGGTACCCCCCTGTATTGTTATGATTGTTTGTGTTAAAGGGCACAGCCTCAGGGGAAGAAGTGCCATTGTGTGGATAAGCAGGTGGTTTGGGAGTATTACAATTTTCCTCCATCAGCGGTTCTGATTCGGTTGGTTCCGTTTTAATATCCTTCATTTCTTCTTCAAAAACAACTGGGACACCTGTCTCGATGTACTTCCCGTGTCCGTTGCTTTTACTGACGTCGTGGCTCTTTTTCTTTCTACACTTGATGCAACAAACTACGACAATTACAATAATCACAAGCACACAAACTATAGCTACTGGTATTATAATGTACATAAGTTTAAATCCGTGACCATTTATAATTTTTCCAGGTCCTTTTCGAGGCGTGTAGACAGCAGATTCTAGATGACTACATGAACCCTGAGGAGTAAAGGATAACTCCTTCACATTATAAGATTCCAGTCGCATCATGAAGTTACCGTTAGCGACTTCGTCACCGTAGCGCTGAACGATGTCGCAGTCTTCGGCATTATTTCTGTCATGCAGGGTAAAGTTTATGACCACTGAACCAGGCTTAATGTCAAGGATACTTAGTACAGGTGCACCGACACCTGAGAAAGCTTCATTGAGCCCATCTACTACAGCAAGTTGCTTACTTATACTGTTTGCAAATAATGAGTATTTTTCATCGATTACTAGTCCCATCTCATTGGTCGGTTCGCTATAAGTAAACGGAGGGGATGTAATCTGTAACTCGATATCATGCTCGGCAGTCTTGCCCATTGAGTCTGTACATTTCAGAGTGTATTGGTATGTTTTAGGTGGCTCAATATCCCATGGCAAGCCTCGGATGGTTTTTGTGACTTTGTCAAACTTGACCCAGGATTCACCTTTGAGCTCAATGTCTAACATTAGTAAGTCTAACTCCATGTACTCCAGATCAAAGTCCTCCTGTAATAAATAAATAATAAAATGAATAAAGCTATGCAAAAATAAAAAATAAATGTGTAGCATTATCTTGGTGTAATAATATAAGAAGATGTCAATTTTATTTATATCTTGGTAGATATTCATTAATTGAGTTGTCCACTTAATATCAATGAGTAGATAACTCAACTCATTGGAGGGAAAAGTTGTTAGATCAATCTCATACACAGTCCATTTGTCGTATCCAACAAGTAGATAACTATTATACTTATGCCTAACAAAGCTAATATCAAAGTTTCTCTGAGATCTTCATTACTGACTGTTCTCTGTAACAGTGACTGAGCATAAAACACAATTGAGGTCACATCTTATTGCCAAATTGCTTTACCTGGTCGATGAAGAGTTCAAGAGGCACACTCGCATTCAGCAGTTGTCCTTTCACACCAACTATGAGACTAAAGCTAGATGCCACATCCTCGTTGACAACAGGAGGCAGGTTTTCACAGGGACTAAGTGGTAAACTTCTCACTGAGTGCCACGGAACCGAGTGGAGATCAATGTATATTTGCAGAGGCATCTGCTGGCCTTGGAAGCTTCTTAGCCACTCTAGATCCTCACTACAAAACAGACAGAGTTTAAAAGATAAGCTGCACATTGAGAAGGTCTAGCTCCAATCTGTAGCGCCTCGATCAAGTATGGCATTCATTTTACCCACAACTATTGCCTACAGGTATGGTTTCCCTCAACAGTGACCATGCAGTTTGCATATGAATCATGATTATACTCATACATATACTCAAGTTGAGCTAACAAAGTTATCAAAACTGGTACCATGCGGACAGGTGTTAAGTTTGACTCACACCTTAACATTGAGTTGTGACCCACAACTGCTTCTTAATGATGTTGTGAAAACCGGCCAATCAGCATGAAACTTCCAAGGATTTACCTGTTATCCCTTGTTGGGCAATCAGTAATAGCCTCAGGTCCACTGATGCTAAGCTTCACCACGGGGTCATCAGACCTTGACATGCTATCACCCTGTTTGTACACCTCATGTATTACAATGTCATGATTTTCTCTGCCTGTTCTCAGTTGTAGCGTGGCACGTAATGTATAGACCAAGTCTAGCATGTGTCGCTGTGTGGCGGTGAATGGATGGGAAAACCTCAGCAAGTAAAACTGTGGAAAAAATAAAAGAGAACGTGAGACAGACAATACATTTTACACATAAGCCCAATCAAACCAATCTATCTTTGTCGAAAAGCTGAAGCAAAAATGCGTCATTAAATATCTTATTTTGTATCATATAATATGTGTATAAATCATACAAAATCAAAAGTGTTGAATGTTTCATAAGACAACATCTTGCCTGTAAAAGCCAAGACCTCACACCTACACCTTACCAGTAGCAAGCATATACAGAGCGATATCAAATACAACTCAGTGTTGGACAGCGCAGTTGTAGGGCTTCCAAGCAAATAAATATGATGAAATCTCACAGATTACAAGAATTAGGTTTCTATAGTGGAAGTGCTTAAACTGTGCAAGGATTGCCGGTAGTATAGCATTTAATTATCAACTACTTTCCCTCTACTTAGATTTCTTATAATATTAGGCTTCATTAAAAACAAATAAAGAGAAAGATAGTGCTTGATTGAGCTCAACACAGTGTGTTGATTGACTTACCTGACTGACAATCTCATCCTCCAGCGGAGCCACTTTAGCAGTGAGATGTACATCTGTAAACGCACCCTTTATGTCTGTAGCTCTGAGGATATATTTACTCGTTCCCACGTGATCAGTAAGAGGCATACCTATCAGGTAGTTGTTCACCTTATCAAACATTAGCCATGTACCTGAGCCAGTGTTTATATCCTTCGAGGTGCTGTAGTCATGTACAGAGTATTCGATCCTATCGCCATCCTAAAAACAAGAAAAAATGCAGTTGAAAATTTACTGATTGCTCTTTAGCAACTCTCATAGTTTGACAGTCACTGACATATAGACATGTTTTGTCTATGGTCATTGCCGAAAAAAGTCAGCAAAAAATTAGGTTTACAGAGCCGGTAGCTGCCTTATCTCCTAGTAATGAGACAGGATCACTGAACACACATATCATCACTATAAGGTGTATCTATAAGGGTATGTGTGTGAAGCCATCCCCAGCAGCCTTGTGATGGGCTATAGGGGACCATTTCCTTGGTCAATAATCATCTGGTGTGATACTCTTAGTTAAGATAAGGAGTCTATTTTACTCCTTGGTTAAGCTGTCTCTACGTCAGCTCCGACCATCAAGCTGTCAGCTTGATTTAATCCTCGATATTTATTTCAATTTACACATCCCACACGTAACAGTTGTGTCCACGCATCAAAAATACTCAGTAGGCTACCAGGAATAATCTCTGCCTATGCCTTCAGCCAATGTCTAAGGAATACGTAATAAGATATCAACTGGACACAGGAGGTTTCAGCACTAGTTTGCAGCCCTGCCTTTTACATCTGGAGAGTTGAGTTGGAGCGTGAAGGGCTCACACCTCTTGAATTTTAGAGGACAGTGAAGATCCTAAATCTTATTCATTTAAAACTGAGGCAACAATAACAAGATAACAGAGGGGGAGGGCCATTGATTCATGTCCACGTGTATTTGTGAAAACCTGACCCCCCCTCTCTTTCTTACACAGCACAGTTTATGTTAACTAAGAGTTTCATCTTTATTTTGACCTGTACGTTAGTTGCGTACCTAATATCAAGGCACTCTAGCGTCTAGTGCTAGTGCCGGTTAGCCAGTTAAGAGTTTAACATTTATAGATGTAGTAATGAATATATGAGAAAGAGAAAACAACTCACAGCATCTGTGAATAGGTCATGAGGTATGGGGTAATCATACATCTTCCCTGCAGTCATAGACAGTAATATTGGGGTCTGTACGTCAGAATTCAGCACCGGCGCTCTGTTGAAGGGCGGAGGAGGCGGGGTTATAGGAGGCGGGGACGTCGGCATCTGAAAATGGAGAAGAGCAAAAACAGGTCAACATCATTCACACTCAATTATACCAACGTTAGGTAAACAAAGACAATTGCGAACTTACTGCTGAAACTCTGGACTCAAACCTATACAGTATGTATATTATTGATGTATGTATGTATATATGTATATACATGTATAGGGATATGAATGTTCTCATGAAGTTTGAGCTATAGGTTGTGATCTATGAAAATGAATCTCATATCCAAAAGCTTCTCACGGACGGAAATAAGTTGAGCTTTACTCTGAATGACCAGTTGAACTGAGTAAAACTTCATCTTATGATATGAGTAAGCAAAACTTGAGACACTCGTTTGCGTTCATGTTGAGTTTATAAGCGTTTAGATATGCGACAGTTTTATTAGAAAGCCAACTCAGATAAAATGACAGCTGTCATTACAGAAAGGGCACCTGTTCTGATTTGTCAGCAATCAGTGATGTGTTGGACATGAATACAAAAATTATAAATATGTGTGAAGTGAACGCCTTTCTCTTCACTTTGGCATAGATTATTCAAAGCAATTTTGTGAAGTAAGAGGAGCACAGTTCAGCGGTAGAGGTAACAGAGTTTGACCGCATATTCCATGTGGATTGCATGTGAACTGGACTTGTTGTAGGCCGTGGGGTAGTTGCATAATTGTTTAGAGATGCATGATCAGAGAATGAACTTCAATGCAATGGACTGCTGCAAAACAACATCAAACAGTTTACAGGTAGCACAAGCACGGTATATGTCTCTTTTGGGTGTCTTTACAAACAAACAAGGAGCTCAGGACAACATCCACAATCGAACCGAGACACAATAACAACGACCCGGCGACTGATTGCAGCAGAGTTGATGCAACAACCCTAGATGACATGTCGCCAAGATCTTATAGGATGCAAATTAAACCTCCCCTCCGCAAATACAAGATACGAGGAGCTGATATATGCTAGCAATTACAGACTGCAAACACGCGGCATGTTATACTGATAAGATAACGGGAGTGGATAGGCAGCGGTGTAACTTCTTTGATCTAACCTACAGCTCAACCCGGGGATGATAATGGTACACAAACGGCTTTCTGACCATTGTCCATACCATTTGATACACACTCCACCCTAAGTAATGCCTGATATATTGAATTGATATCGGAAAAAAAATTAATAAAATCAGCTTTTGCAAAAAACAGGAGCAGACAATTCAAAAAACACAAGTGAAATGAAGTGTCTCTAGCAAGAATGTTAGGGACTCCTTGCAAAACTGTGTAAATATGTATGATATTGTATAGTATGGTTACTGTAGCTATTGGGAGTGAATCCTAAGTTTAGTAACCATGACTAGAGGAAGTGATTTGATCGACCTTGTGCAAAGATTACAAGTAATACAAGTAAATTAGCTGTTTAAATCCAATTGTTTTGTTTGTGGCCTTTTTATGAAATTACTAAAATTATTATCTCATAAATTGAATGTGAAAAAGAGAGAAGATTGTGTCCAGATTGAGTTGTTGCGGTACAATCACGGCCAATCTGCAGAGTACGACTGTAATAGTTCCCACAGGTGGGCTGTTTGCACCTTCAGTGAACATGTAGACACTGCTACTGGTATTTTGTTAAAATTGGTTAACATACCAGAGTAGACTGAAATCTATACTGGTACACAATTTTCATGTCCAAAGTCACATAGCTAAAGTGTTATTACATCACACATCAAGTTGAAAATTTTATTAATCCCACTTTTCAATTGGTCAAATTAAGCTGGGGTGTAGACATCATAAAAAAGCTGAAAGAATGTAGCCAAATATTGACATATAGTTACAATGCACTGTATAACCAAGCTGACATGAGTGAGTAATTCTATTTTCCTGCTAAAACAAACAAGCAGGATTGATTTCAATAGACAGTACCCAAAATTTGACAGCTACTGGCTATGTTAGTCAGACAAACTTGCAGCTTGGTGTAAATTTGTAGGGTCAATAAGGGTCAAACACTGCTATGCCAAATTACAACTTCTGTCTCTGGGAGCAGTCAAATGACCAGTTACATAAAAAGAAAACAATAGAATACTCTGTCAATCAAAGGTGAATTGGGTCATAAATGTATGTCTACTGCAAACACCTGAATGTTGCACCATCCTCAACAATAAAAGCAAAGAAAGGTGGAGCAGTCTTTGTAGTAAATGAAGGCGTTTGAGGGGAGTAAACATAATAATTTAGGCCTACTCGTGTAATACCTACTTTTAATTAATTGTTAAAAGATTATGGAAAATCTCATCACACTTAAACCATAGTGATGTAGTAGGATTGGTATGTTAGCTGCTTTTAGGGTTCCTGGTTAAAATCAAAGCTTTTTTAACAACAATTTACCAGCTATATAAAGGAGCTATAGAAGACTATAGAAGACTATAGAAGCAACAATCTTTCCACAAGGTCAACTGCCGGGAGCCACAGAAAATGTCTTATCCTGAGCTACGAGGTGAACTAAAAGCTAAACCATAAAACGTACCTGGGGAACAGACCATTGGATTTCTAACTTCATTACATCAAACACATCAAACAACATATGACCTTGCTAATAATATAGGGCCCATAATTGTAGGCATACGTGTTAATCGCTGCACTCGATAGCCTTGAGCACTCACAGATGAACACAGCACAGCCGGGGAAACACAGAGCTTCACCAAAACATCTCAACACAACAGCAAAGAGCAGCATGTTATCTTACAACCCGAGCGCTCTTGCTGGTTCGTAAGTGGCAGTAGTGGCAGACTCCTTATCAACCATTCAAACAGACATGGTTGATGGATGGTTGAGTGCCACTATTGCCTCCAACAAACCAGAAAAGACACCCATCTTTGAGAAGCAGCGAGCAAAAATAAACAATGAAACTGCAGGTCTACAGCGGACCATATCAAAGTTGCAGTGCAATGAAATCTAAATAATTTTTTATCAATACTATTCTCAAAATTGGTAATATTGCACCAACCCGAAATTAAGATATAGACAGAATTGCATGATGGGATGCTCCGCCGTTGCAACTTCGATATGGCCCCACTCTTGCAGTATTGTTTTACACTGTTCGGGTCAGGGGTAAACAAGGCGGATAGTCAGATAGTTAGGGTTGTCATGACCCTACATAGTAACAGTGAAGTCATTAAATTCACATTTCCACAACTCCACAAAACTAGGATGGATTTTTCATTTTACTTTGAAGAAATAATAACTGTTTAAGATTTATTGCTGTGCTGCAAGCATTAGGTGAATGGCATTGACAACATGGATTGGCGAAGATGTCACTGACACAAGATAACAGTGATGTCTATGTAACAGTCAAGATATACTTAGCGGGAGTGAGAAATGTGGTTTCCCACATAAGACCTGAAAACTAGAAAATTATGTCAAGCTACACATGATTGTCTGTTTCGTTAGTTTTGTCTTCTCCTTCGTCTTCTGAGTCAAACTTCATAAAAAAGATTTTTTGCAAAGTTTCGAACAAACTCATCCACATGATCTCTGCAAGCCTACATTTTACTGACAAGTCAAGGATCCACACTAATCCATAAAAAAAACATTCTGCGTTTGGTGAATTGAGGCATTCAACGGAATACATTCTTTTAACTTTCATCAATTAGGAGTTACGTACTCCACGTAAAAACTCACCTGAGTGGTAGATGCTATGAGAGACATGGTGACGCGCCCGGTAGTGGTGACAGGTCTAGTTATTATCTTCTCTTTAGTACTGTGCTCGCTAGTACCCTCACTGACAGTAGTAGTACTAAGGAGCGTAGTGAAAATGGGTGTGGGAGGGGGTGATGGAGGAATGGTAATGAATGAGGGAGTAGTATCAGGTTCAGATTCAGTGGTGGAGCGAGTGGCACGGGACTTAGGGGCCACTATTTCTTCAGTGGTTGCAGGGTCGGGTAGTACAGGAAACTCAGTGGTTACTTGGGCAGGGACCGGAGTAGTCGGTGAGGTAGTTGTGGGTGGTTGGGTAGTAGGTTGTTCTGTGGTGGGAGATGCAGGAAGAATAGCGGATGTTGCTATGATTTCAGAGAGGGTTGTGGTTGATTGAGTTGTAGGTTCAGGAGTTGAAGGTATTGGGGAGGGAGTTGTTGGGGTAGTTGTGGGAGTAGTTGTTGGAACTGTTGTTGTGGGAACAGTAGTTGTGGGCATAGTTGTTGTGGGCACAGTAGTTGTGGGCATAGTTGTTGTGGAAACAGTAGTTGTGGGCATAGTTGTTGTGGGCACAGTAGTTGTGGGTTCAGCTGTTGTGGGAATAGCTGTTGTGGGAATTGTTGTAGGG
Organism: Membranipora membranacea; assembly: GCA_914767715.1. NCBI lineage: Eukaryota > Metazoa > Bryozoa > Gymnolaemata > Cheilostomatida > Membraniporidae > Membranipora > Membranipora membranacea. Next base: position 11,121,573 of record OU612067.1, on the reverse strand, counting down.
ATGGTTTCTGGTTCGGTTGGCGAGAGAGTGGTACTTTCCTTAAAGGTAGTGGGTTTGGTTGGTTCAGCGCCTGGTACTGTTGACGTTGGTGTGACCCTGAAAATAAAAGAATGATATTGTTGATGATATGGTGGATAAATGCGAGTAGTTCTCCCCTTCTCTAGATGTAAACCCATATCAGGTAACTGGTTACCATGTGAATGAAAAGAAAGTGCATGTGTTTCATATCAGGTAACTGGTTATCATGTGAAAGAAAAGAAATTGCATGTGTTTCATTTAAATTCCGCATAGAATTTTGTAATTACTTTATAATATTGTAAAGATATACATGATGTTAGAAAAAATTCCCACAATGCAACATCAACATTGAAATCCAAAAGAGATCAGGTCAAGGACATATATTGTATCATTGACCTTATTACTCTGGGAATACCAGTTGATTGCATTGTGGGATACTAACTGACATGCTCTACTGTATGGTGAGGGAAAGAGGTAGTGGCATCCTCTACCAAGCACCTGCATCAAGGATAAAATGTCTATCTTGCATCTTTTGTCTCCATCCTCGTTCCAGTGGTCATATGGAGGGGAAAACTCCAAACACAGGCAAAGTCACGCTCAATGGGTCTACTGATAAACATCGGTAGTCGTATAGGGGCTTACCGACCTCCTTCTTTTCAGCTAAAACATCATTTTTTTGAGGCTATGAAAATTTCCCCAGTGCAGGTGTTTGCTAGTGACACGCCAATATCAGTAAAGATTTTGATTTTATCAGCTCCCGATGTTAACCTTTGTGACACTGCCTTATAGATTTAGGGAGTGCAAGACGTGACAAAGTTGACACATACAAGCAGGAGAGCTGCTGTCAGATTCACCACAGACAACAATGATCGATGTTTATACTTACACACTAGAGCTTGGAGTAGTTGTGTCTATAATATCTACAAGAAAACCATAAAAATAAATGTGGTGGTGCATAAAATATCATACATGACAAAATGATAGGAGTGTAAATTGCTATCACTGCTAAGGTATTACAAATTATTTGCACTTATAAACCAGACCAACACCCATTTCATTATTGAAATCTGGTGTCATTCTTATTAAAATGAATCCCCATAGACAGCAAATTGTAACCTCAGTATTTATAATCTTTGATGTTGTGGAGGTGTGTCTGTCTGTTTGTCAACCAGATCCAATTTTCAATCTGAGACCATGCCATGAGAATATTTTGATCAGAACAACTTGAGGTTGGCGTCAAAACAACATAAAACGGCTAAGCTACCTGAATCAGTTATAAATAGGCCTTGGGAGAAAATGATGATTAGAATGTCTTGAGGTTGGCATCAATGAACTCCCTCTTCATTGTTGGCATCAAAACAAAAGAAAATGGGCTGAATCAGTTATTAATAAGGGCACTGAGGTAGTGTTGTCACAGTAGTAAGCATAACACTGATAGCCTCTGCCAACGCAAACAATTTTATTTGCATTTTCTGATAAGACTGAGATGGCAATGAGGTGAAATCACCACCCACTGAATTAGATTCTTCTCTTAGAATGGAAATAGTATCATAGCGATATACGGTTAGGACACTAAACACAGGGTCCCATTTGACTGTTATCTGATTGGCTGTCCCTAGTAGCATGAATAATTAGCCTGAGTAATTGTCTTGTTTACAAAATTGCAAACAGTAATTATACCCCATACAGTGTCGATGATTAGGGCATTTCTAGATTGCTACTAGGGACTGGCTATTTTTGCAAGCCCTTTGTTTTGCAAAAGAAAGCTAATGATGCTATTCCAGATATGGAATTCAATGTCACCACCACATTGACTCATAAATCTTACAGCCAGCCACCTGGGATATGAGTATTCTAAATGCTGCCATTACAAACACTATAGTAGGACACATTAAAAGTTTGAAGAAGAGGAGGCACATCAGATGTTGGCTTGATTCACAATCATAGCAAAGGAATGTCCTCAACATATCCAAATAAAACAAATATTTTGTTATTCAACCAGAGACTGTGGATATTATCTATAGAGACTATTATCTACAGAGACTATTATCCATAGTCTCTGATTCAACTTCATCCAATTTCATTCCATTTGTATTGTATTGTATATTGGTCATAGTACAATGGGATTGGATTTTGAGCTTAGTGTGGTTCTAAAGGAGCAGAGTGATGATAATATTTAGACTCAGATCACCACATTGGAATAGAATACTATCTTACGACACTTTATATGAACTAAATATTGATACATTAGGTGCAATGTCAACATTCCTACAAATAAAAAGATGTGCTGCCGATTACTTGGCATGACGCCCAGGCTGGGCGTTTGTGAAGTTGTAATCGATGTAGTAATCGTAAGATACCAACCCCCCAAACATAATTCCTTTGAGCACAACAAATTAAACCATGGGATCAGGTATTTATGGTGCTGGTTGTGTGTGCAATTTGAGCGATAGGTACCTCACTTAGGAAATTGTCAATTGAGCATTTAGTATTTTATAGGCTTTCACAAAATAACAAGCTTTATTGTATTAATGTACAGATTGCATCCCAAACTGATGTAATCATTCTAAATTATTACAATAAAATTTGATTTAGATTGTGATTTCATTCATTAAAATAGCATCAGTCCAAAGTATTTCCTGCCAGGTAAAAGGAGTAGGCTTATTGTAAGTATAGGTTACACACACCTATGATTTGTTTAATAATAACAAAATACTTTCTTCTTCATTTGAACATTGTAAACAATTTAAAGCTTACTGCTGAAATAGGACAGAGGTCTCATGCTGTTTGGCACATGTGCAGAAAGCTGCTTGGCCTTATCTTGGGCGCTTTCTTTATCACAAAATATGACATGGCCGCTGCACAAGCTGTTTAGTAGAAATGCTTGTGTCAGTGGAAAGCTGAAGCTTTAGGATGGCAGCCTTGGCTATTTAACAGGGAAATCCTCAAAGATCTGATGTGTGTTTCACTGGTTCACACACGGTGCTGAGATGCTGCCAAGGGGTCCGAGGGGGGGGGGGGGGGTTTTCCAAGGTGAGGTGTTGATAGCATTTAGTTCTGACTATGACAACTAGTCCTGACTCCAATTTGAAGGACAAATGGAAATTCCCAATGTGCCACTTCAACGAGTGTTTCAAATGTGTAGTTTTCTTATATATCCGGGGATATTGGATACATTGAAAAGATAAGAAGGGTGTGAACGCTGTCCTTGGGATTCACAGGCTGAAAAAGGCCGCTAAACATTCTCTCAGTTGTAAATCCAGACAAGTCTTTGGCCACCTCAATAATATTCATTGAAATCATGGCGACAAGATGTTGCAAGATAGAAAATGCCCCGAGGCGAAGTAAGAATAGAACTCAATCAGCATCACCAAGACACAAAATGAGCAGCAGAATCGCTCTTTGAGATATATAAATCAGATAATTAGATTTAGTGTATGTACAGTGTCAGCAGCTGTAGAATTTAACACGTCATTGCTTCGACAAATGGGCCAGACAAAAAAGATTACCACAGGAAATGCAATATTTATTTGCATGAGGTGGTGAGCTATGAGGTATTCCCAAGATAGCGCTATAATTATGTGCCCGAAATAATGGCACTAGATGCAAAGATTGGGTATAGTGATAAGTTCTGATAATACTGAACCTGTGTAATGGTATCTCAGATAGTTTCGGAGTTCAGATTGTCATTTGTTCAACTATAAAACCCAAACCATGGGACCAAGACCCGAGGGGGGGATGGCAGTAGGGCAGGGGGGCAAGAGTCTGGGTGCTCAGACTAAGACCCAAATGACCGTCTTCCATAGCTCACAGACAGATTAGGTTTCATGCCTGCGCATACAGCCAAACATAGAATGAGAAATAGTAGCGAAGAAAAAGAGACAGAGCCAAAGTCGCAGTGGCTGCCGACAAAAGGCTGAAAGGTCGCTTGTCCCTGCAATTATCCTGGTGCCAGTGTCACCTTTAGGATCAGCAGATAGACCCGCCCCGCTCAACAAACTGGTGTGATAATAGTACGATTTTACTGTTAATAGCCTTTAATTTAAGCTACCTCCAGGGCCTTAATGGCGTTATCTTACACAACCTTGCATGTTAATAACTGCCAATTTCCAAATTCCGCACCTTGCACAAGGAGTCTTTGGGGTTAACCCCAAGCTGTGTATGAATGTTTTCTGTTTGTGGTGGTCTAAGGGGGCGGCAACTTTGGTCATTGGAGGCGACAATTTTTGAGCGCCGAAATTCAAAATCTTCACTTTGTATTGGAAAAAGTGATTGATTCTGGTATTTAGCATTATTAATGCCAAGAGGCTATTACCGCCCCTAGAGCTAAAAGCCCTTAGAGATTGGGGAGAAGGAAAATTCTCTGGGTTTGGTATAAAGTTTCTGAATCTCATCAATAATTAATCAATCATTAATTGTTATTTTGAGTGTCAAAGTCATCTATATTGGTAGTTGGATCAGCATGGAATTCAACCTCAAACGTGTACAGTGGTGTTATTTTTGCAGAAAATGACTTTTTAATTTATTTATCAACACGTCACAGTTGCCCTTCATACAACAAAAAGTGCTCCCTTTCCATTGGACACGTTGGCATTGCTCTTTTTGTAGCCTTTTGTTGCATCGATTGGTGACAAATATTGTATTCCTATATCAATAAAGTAATCAATGTTTATGCAATGTGAGGAAGGGTTATGGGGGTGTAGACCTATGTGTTAATGTCAAAAATGCTATCATCATTTCAGCAGGCTATTATGCTGAGTATTGACTTGAGAAACCTATTCCAAGTTACGGAAATTCCAACATGTTCATTCAAATAAATACTATAGATAGGTGACTCCTCCACTACAATGGGAATGATGAAGTTGCCTTATGGGTAAACTGGTAAAAAGAATGACTACCCTTGTGGAATGCTTGTGTTTAGTTTAGCTATGTTTTGGGTAACCTATAGTTAGCTCACACCAGTTTTCTCTAAATGTGCGAGTTTTCATCAAAAAATGAGGTATAATGAAATGTCGCCATTCAAGCCTGAGCAAAATGGGGATTTTTTTCTTCCTGAGAATGCCCTAGTATTATTTGCATTTTTATAAGACTATTAGAGCTTCTTACCTGTGGGCTCAGTAGGTTTTGGTGTGAGAGTTACTCCAACCTGTCTCTTCAGTCTTCTCTTGCTCGGCGAGGACGGTTTTGTGATGGAGACATGCCAGTTACTGACACTATGTCTAAGTGCTCGACTTAGAGTTCCATCCTTAGCTGAGGTCTCTAGTTTCTCCAGCACGCTCATCTGGTGTGAGCTCACGGTCCCACACCCGACTATCCATGTAAAGAGGGAGGTCAGCTTGGACGGGTCCTTCTTCTTCTTGTCGCCGAGTCCAGAAACTAAGGCTTGAGCCAAGTCTGCTAAGTCGCCGAGTTTCTGACTTCTAAGCGCGACTTGATTGTTATGTAATGATAAGTGCCTGCTAAAGTCTTCTAACATTTTCGATTTGCTTTTGCCATCTAAGGTCTTTATATCTGAATTGAGAATGACTTTCACTTCGGTGACAGAGTCTTGAGGTTTGCATGTTGTTGGTTTATTATCTGAATGCGCTGGCTCTGCAATTTCCAGCAGTGGATTGTGGGTAATAGTCACAGCGAACAGATCGCCATCCGCGGAGAGGATGTATGTCCCGGTGTCCTTCTCAGATGGGACGCCCTGAAGAGTTCCAGCTCTGGTATCAAAACTCATCCATTGTGGTAATGAGTCACTCCCCAAGTCCCTCACCTGTAAAAAGATTTCAAACTGAACGTTAAATATGCAGTCCAGGGTTGTTACATTTTATAAAATTGCAAAGCCCCATGGACACAACCTGGAGAGAGGGAACATCTTTTTGTTGCGAATCCAAGCAGTAGATGAAGTTAAATCCAATTGCCTGCATTCCAGTTGCTCCCTTCCAACTGACCAGTTGATCGGGAGCAACCTGAACACAGGCAAATGGACCAAACTTGGTCTATAGTCAAACAGTATATATCCTAAATCGTGTTTGTCTTCATGATTTGAGTAGCTGCCAGTACACACTCTCTTTATCTATGGATGAGATACCGATCCAACAACTTATGAGTGGTGTCATTCATGACTTAGAACCTATCTGGTTTTGAATGGGTTGCACGCACAATTTTACAACCTTACATTGCACTAAACACGAATGCTTATCTCAAATTTTATTTGCTAACTCTGAGATAAAGCGTTATTGGTACTGGCAGTGCTTCCATTCTACACAACAGTATCCGGTTAACATGGGAGTTTAGCAGAGGTCGTCCATTTATTGCGGCTGAAACTGCCTGCAGGCATTGTGAAACGTTCGAGATGTTTGATCATCTTACTTGGGTGCAACAACTTTGTTTCGAATGTACTTTGCCCAGCAAAATTACAGATTCTGACTTTAGACCTGGACAGTCTTCGGTTTGTGCAAAATGTTCACAATGATGAGGCCATTCGAAAGCATTGATAGGACAATTTCTAAGCCCAAAGTCCATCCTCCTGTGTTTTTCACCTCAACATTAGGAATTGGCAATCATGATCAAATCCAAGGCTGGAACTTATAAAACATCACTTTCGCAGGACACAGAGTTATTAGCTAATCTTAGCACCGTTGTTGACAACAAAAACCACTAAAATAATGTAATTCACCACTCTCTCTCAAGGATTTTGGGGAAGATTTTGCCGCTTAGCGTGTTTAACATCTTAGGTTTCTGCAGTCCAATTCACACCTAACTTTGTGTGTAGAAATCTTAGAAGATATGTGATGACACTTAGACACCCGATAATTTCATAGTTTAATCCCGTTTAATGTACAGATATCGACCCAACAAAGTCTCATACTTTTATATCAGGCCTTCACCAAAGCTAATATTATAGGCCTTTCTAAATTGGTCATACAATATTCCATATACTCTTAGCGTAGATATATTGATTAGACAATTTCAACTAGTTTTCTTAAATTATAGATAGATAGTTAGGCCAGTATACTAACTTTTCAGGGCGAAATGATCTTCACAGCTAAGCAACGAGCTGTGTGATATCATCAAAGACAAAATACAGATTATAAATCGCATCGGCTCGTTGGCGTAAACCGATCTGCTTTTTCTCACAACATATTCTATGTTTTTCCAGTTTCACGGACAAGTGGATAGGCCTTATAAGTTTTCTGTCAAATTTTTGGACAGGATCAGAAGCTGGATCTGTCGTTGTGTAAGAATAGAAATGAAGATATTTCTATAATTGTTTGTGATATCAAACACGCTCGCTTGGTTTTAGACTCATATTCACAAATTAAAAATATAATGGTGATTCTACAGGAGTGAATACAGATATAAGATTCAGAGCGACAGATATCACAGATCTTCCCCAGGTCTGCAAAATTATTCAACCCTGGAACAGAATGCTGCAGTACACACTTCTTCTCTACGAGGCTACTTGATCTAAAAGAGGAATTTTAAGTGTATCATTTAGCAGCAATCGCTTACATAATTAAAATCTCTCAATAGCCCTTAAAACGTATAATTTCTATTGTCCATGCACATGAACATTAACTCGTGTATAAGGATTGCACTTGCAGCTTAATCGTAAAAATAGCAGGTCATCGACACCGCAATTTTCTGGTAAACCAAAATATTTATGCCTAAGTAATTTTTTAATCCATTGTTCTTTCATAACTCAGACAATAAGTGGGGCTTGATGGGGATTATCAAAAACTTCTGCTACGTCTGTAATTTGTTGGCTTCACTGGTGAGTACGTTAATAATTGTATACTACTGGCCCTTTTAACTCCCACTTTCTCCAGTTACTAATTGCGAAACACTAGCAAACTTAATTTTGCTGTTTGGCTACAGTCTCTATAATGTTATATCATTCATCGGTTTACATGTTGGTGAAAAAAATAACCTCATCATAAAATTAGATTGCTAGATACATTGTTGTTTCCTAATGTAATAAAACACAATGGCCTAATGGTAATAAAAATTTCCCAGCTTATGCAAACAAAGACTATGGGCTGTATAAATCCTTACCATTGATAAGGGCTGATTAGTCAAACACGACTAATTATTCAAAGTGTGAAACTGACTAGGAGTTTATGGACCTTCTTTCCTCTGAGGCAATGAAGATAAAGTTTCAAAAAGCCAAATGAGGAAAGCCTTTCAAAGTCAACTGAGTACCTTATTTATTTCAAGGCTACGTAAGGTAACCTTAGAAATCTATCAAAATATCCTTTCAAAGAACACCCTAACTCTGAAAATGTTTTTTTTTTGGAAGAGAAGAGAAATGATCCTAATTCTTACCTCGGTGTAATCTTGGTGAGAAGGTAGCTGATAGGTAAATAGTCTGTCTGTGTAAGCTGTTTTATCTTCTAGCTGAGTCGCTGACAGACGTTGAGCCACTAGGAGCAGGACAACAGATAGCACCAAGTAATAAGCCGCCATGTCTCCTTATTACTACGATAGCTGACTTTTTTTATGAGATACTGATCTAAAAATGAAATGAGATGTGATCAACAAGAACACAATTTGATACACAACGTATATGCTGCACATTTCCCTAACGCTGCGTATTTGGATGAGAGAGCTTTGGTAATGAGGTTGTGCCTCCTAAAAAACTCACACCATTTTGTGTCATGCTTAAGGATAATAGTTTTAACATGAAGAGGTAATTAGAGAGTGTTGACAGTTCTAATTTCTGTTACTATGTCCGACAAATTGAGCATGATGAGACAGGTGTTGCACAGGTATGTGGAAGTCTGAGCGACCACGCTAGCGTGTGTCCTACTTTCCTTTGTAATTCTTTATCGTTGTAAAAGTGGTCGACTGATTCAAGGTCTGATTTTTATGGTAATGTTTACTGATGCTTCAATCAAAGATAAACAAGCCTTACCAATTCAAGTAAATTCACAGTATAGTTTTGTAATCGTTGTTCAACTCAAAGAAATGTACAGTTATAGCACACCCAACAAGTTCCGATGAGGTCCACAAGTGAAATGACACTTTCAGGGAGATGACACTTCTTTAAATGGTTTTATATTATTAATAATATTTTAATTCAAAGGGCAAAGTTGAGAAACCAATGGAGATTAACCTCCTGTCATCTTGCTTCATAAGACATGATCTGTAATAGCCATCATCCACTAGTTGAACTTTGAGAGGAAATTAAGACAACCAATGGCTATTGTTGTTGAATCTTCAAAATTGTCTTAGCATTGTCCAGACTTCGCACCTGTGGTGACCAAGCCCAGTCTTAGCCTAATCATCCAGTGAAAATTTCATAAGTCACCAGCAGGGATCAATTTGTGGCCAGACAGCTAGCTTCATTGTGAGAACATGTGGGGAGAGGGTCAACGGTTTGGGTTGGGCTGCGATTGTGGCTAACAGTCAGGGTTGGTGGTATTTTCTGAGCTAATGCAACACAGATTTTGCCCGCAGTGATTCTTAAGAAGTGACTGGGTTGGCCTGTTTTTAATCACGAGGGAGGGATGAGAAACCTGGTTGGAAATTGCTCAACAAGTCAATGAGCAGAACCAGATGCGGTAACTGGCAGCTCCTCTAGGGCACCAAACAGCTGTCAGCAGCTGGTATCTGGGATGTTAATTCTCCTCAGCTGACCTCAGTACAATAGCCAGACATTAAGTTTGAGTTCTTGGGCAACTCTCGAGGCTAGCAGGATGTAACTGGTTGGCTATGAAAATTTACACAATCGGCCTGTTAAGGTTTCCCAACATTCTCACTGCAATGAACTCCCTCAGTACAAGCTCACCGCCTTACATTGAAGTTAGCCCTTGTATCAATGAATACTGGTGTTAGGAGATGAGATATATTAATATTACTCAAATCTTGTTTATCCACATTATCACCTTGCTCATTCCCCCCACCCCCCCCCCCACCCATCCCGTGTATTAATCATCATTTCACACATCGAGAGTCATTGATCCTCATTGGTCATTCTAGAAATCGTCGACCTTCACCCGAACGATTAGAGAACACCCCTGTGAGCCGATGACCGTGATACAGATTTACCAGTACTCGCATTATGACATAAATCAAAACAAGTTACAAGCTGTAAGGTGTCATTGTACTGAGACCAAAACATACCTTGATAGGGTGTGGAAATTTACTACTGTGTTAACTCCATTAGATTACTACTTAGGCGTACAACTTATTTACATGAAACCAGACTCTACCGTCTAAGGACTTCATGGAACCTGTAAAACAGTATATAGTGTGGGTGTAAGATTATATTATCAATCAGCAGTCTCAATTTTCACAGCTTTTAGTTCACGACTTTTAGCCCTCACTGCACAGCCCTGACAGGGGATGAATTTAGTGCCAATTGGGCGTAGGGTTGGAAAGGGTTGGTTAGGGAATGCGAGATATGAAAATATTGGTTGAAAAAGTAAATACGTCGCTAATTTGATCTATACATGCCAATAGATGCCTTTGTGCCAATAGATCATTTGACAAGAAGTAATGAGAATTCAAGAGTCTGCAGAAGAGTGTTGTGTGGACTTTATTGAAATCCCCTCTAGGGAAGTACATCCATATGATCATAACCATAATAATGCTCTCCTATATATCATGAAAACCCTACCACTCATAGATGTTACATACCCAGAGATTCTCTTCTCCTCCCCTTTCCCACACCCATTCCTTGCCCACACTGACTTCATTGTGAACATTTATCAGATACTAGGATACCAAATTGACTATACTATGTAATGAAACTGCTCCTTGATAATAAAACAGCAAGCTTACCTTTGTAGAGGCTATGGGAAGTGCTCCAATTCATCTAATCTTCACCATTGCAAACTTTTATGCTATAGGGGCACCTGCCAGTGTTGCACACCTTGTGGTACATCTAAGAAAGTAAAGGTGTGTGTATTTTGCCTGAGTGTGGCACCTGATACCTAATGCCAATGTGCTAACCACGTGGGTTGAAACTGGCCAATTAGATAACAACCACTTGCTACCAATGTAAACAAACTTTTGTCAACTGGTTACTGATGCATGATTGGCTTATCACCCATATACAACGAGTTGATTGGACAACTAATTGAATATTGATTGTATATACAGGCTATAACAATCAATTAGCTCAGAAGTCATATCAGGAGTTATCTCAACCAGGTCAATGGGTGGATAACTTTGAGAAGTTAAAAACAAATTCACTCACAACTCCCTGCTCACAATAATACATGGTGCGTTTGGAACAAACTCCCTGATTTAAATTGCGTGATACATTGCATGTTTTGTTATAGACTGTTGAATTGAGTGTGAGTTATGTACTGACGCCTAAATATACTGTGCATGAATCCATGCATAAGCTGACTAGATTTAATTTGACAGACTGCAATCAAGTCTCAATTATAATTTTAAAGGCACTGTGGTGCCCATCTGATGTACATGACTTCATGATAAAATCTAAGCCCTCTTCAAAATGCCAGTAAGTTCTTGTCCTTTGTCCTCTCACCTCGCTTATAGTTAGTATAAATTTTCTCATGCTACTGTATTAGTATAGTAGCCATGACTCAAATATTTCTCACCATGCATTTGCTCAGCAATAAGTATAATATCAAGTATATTTATGAAGTGTATGATAGTTCTACATTCAATATGTAATTTATATATGCCATAATTCTTTATAGGGAAATTGAAAAGTTGTACAGGTCACATCAAAGATGTATTGCTACTTTAAAAGTTAGGCACCAGTAAAAGAGAGAATGATATTATAGTTACCTGGGTGCTAAAGCTCATCAGGCTATTTATGTTGCAAGAAAATTGCAGGAAATTAAAAGATTTACTTATAACCCAAACACATCTCAACCATTGATACCATGTTTTTAGAAATTATACAAGTCAGGCAACTGGAGTTCGGAGTGGGTATCATATACATATGAGGTGGCATGTCAAGGCAAAAATATCCATTTCAAATATAAGCAGCTGAAATGACACTTTCCCTGACACATACTGTCTCCAGATGTTGTTTACGTGGTTCAGCATATTCCCAGGATCTTTGGTTGGAGGGGGGAGGGGTATTTCCCACTCCACAACGAAGCTTGTCAAGACAGGCTAACAGTTACCCACAACCAGGATGGACTGAATTTTGGAGAATAACACTTTTATAACTTTCATTTATAATTTTTATTATAATTTATAATACATTCAGATCATTAATTCATCATTAAATTTACAGCTGTAAAGAAGCCGTCAATTATTAATGGACGAATTTCTGATGAATGTCTGCCATTTGTGACAAGCAATCACTTCCATTCATTGTTATCAAACATGATATCAAATAACAAATACTAAAATAATACACAAATAACAACATAATAATCCAGGGACGCATGGAAATTTATTCTATCCTTACGTCAATGTTCATTTCATTGTTACGTCATACACATATCTTATTCCAGCTTCATGAAATCCGTCCCCATAGATATGTGCACAGTTCATGTACATCAAATCGCCCTACCACCATACTACAAACAAGACTACCACCACCCAATACAAGCCTAAAGCTCTGGGTCCCTTTTACATAGGGTTTGAGGCCTTCCACTGATGTGGCACAAAAGCGATCGTGGTCTGATACCCTTCCTGATACGATCGTGTTTGTCAGGGATTGAGCACAGGAGCTCTACTATGACAGACCCAAGCCTCACCCTTTTATCTACTGATCTACCATAATTTGTAGATCAAGATTCAATTAAATGTTTAAATTAGAGCTAACAGTACAAAAAAATGCAATAATTAGTATAGCGTCATCATAGCAAGTCACAAATTTATCATTATTATAATCAGGACTAATTGTCACACCGAAAACCACTCCTCTCTGCTTATCCCAAGCTGTAAACACGCTAGATGACTGTGAATATGTCAGGAAAGCTAAAACAACACCACACAAATCGTTTCATAGCCACCAATCTCTTTTGGTCTACAGTGGGGCGACTTACAATACAAAGACGGAACACGAGAAATCATATGAGAACTCAGACTAAGAGGAACATTGTGTCAACACCAACAGTTATGTGCATATTGATCATTGTGACTCTATTCCCTCAGGTCACCAGATACAATAGGCAAACACCAGAATCTAGGATGGTTCAGGTCAGTTTACAGGTGACACATCAGTTTGTGCAGAACTCAAGGTTGAGTTTTCGATGTCTATCTGGCTGATTTGTAAGCTTTGCTTGAAGTTGTCAGCTCCCACCCTGGCAGAGCTTCTCAATATAGGCTAGCCCCAATAGTAAGGCACAACAGAATATGAAATCCATTGTTACTCTAAGATCTTGTAATGGAAGGTTACAAAAATGATTGTAGCTATAGCCATCTTGGTCCAGTGCAATTCAGAAAAAAAAATTCCTGGGAGTTTTTTATGGATCAGGAACAAGCTATATAGTTGACAGGGTTGTTCAACCCTAGCCCTGTGCCCATATGACATGACAGCAAGAAATGTTGTTGACTGGGCGGAGTTTTAATTATTATGTTTTAATACAATCATATCTAAAACATTAAAAATGGTGATAGTTTGTGATGAAAGCTGAAAAATAGCAAAAATAAGTGAAATAAATTTATTCTGATTTATTTATGACCATATTAATGTTAATATTATATTAGTGTTATATAATTACATGAAAGCTTATCTGTTTTCAAACAACGCCACATCCTCCCGTAATATTTCTAACTGGTCTAGAAATCCATCTCCTGAAATTGAAAATTGTAAGAATCGTCAATAGAAAAGTATACTGACGATAATAGTTACCTCCACTCCAATCATGAGCAGGCAAGACAGTGACAAGCTGCACCATCAGTATCAATGTCAATGCACAATTACGTTGTGTCATTTGTGTGTTTTATGTATGCCTTCTATTATTGCAAAGACTTTTTTTTTTAACATTTATTGACAACAATATTCATCATTAAAATGATGTTCTTCCAAATGCACCAGAGCAAGCAAAAAATCAAAATAAAAGAAGAAAAATGGAAGCCATAGACTATGCTAGCTTCTTTTTTCTGACATATCAATTAACTTATTTTGCTTATTAAAACTACTCACCATTTAAGTCCCAGTCATTAAACACTTCCTTAGCATTTTGCTTGATGCCTGTGAGCTCAGTAAACTGATCTAAAGTTATCTTCTCTTCGCTCTGGTCTGATTCTAACATGTTGATGATGTCATAAGGAGGTTGTACCTCTAGAGTGTCCTCCTCTGTCTCTCCTGCTACCTGAGGAATGTGTATCTGGTACACAGCTTCAGGTCTGTCAGAGAGAGTATATAACATATCAGAAAGGAGAGACTAGGGAATGATATGAATTCGTTGACTGATGGTATAGTATTACATAGTGTGGCTATTTGTGATGAATTTTCATCAGTATACAACTTGTAAGTTTTGCTTTGCATGTTGATTGGCAGCCCGTGTTACACCCAACTCCAGCAAGCAGCTACATTGAGGTTTTATCAGTGGTCGGAGAGGATGTAGCATATATGAACTACTGGTCAACTTAAAAAGAAGAAATGAAATCCTACAACCATACATAGATCGCTGTGCGATTGCAATTAGGTCAGAAAATTTCCATGATCCATCAATCTAATATGTCCATGGGATTAAGAATAACACCACTGGCTCACCACCTTAGACATATTATAGATAGGAATGAGATCATCCAGGGGGGGGGGGGACTTGGAGGGTGGAGTTAGATCGGAATGTTGTATAGCTGACAGGTGAGTTCCCAGCAAACCGCCAAGATTTTCACGGAATGGCGGGAAAACTATAATGACACAATTGGCAGAAAAACATTGCTAGCTTTGAACATTTTTCAGCATAGCTGTGATGATAACGTGGTGTAAAATTTACTCCTTGGTGGTTATTAGACAATGGAAAAAGGCTTTGATCATATGGCAGTCAACAGGGGGTGATAACTTTAATTCCTAGAACCGTGGATTGCGGGATTGGTGGTCCAGGCAAGCTTGTAACATTTAATACACTATGGGGTGAAAATAATTCTACTGACTCAAATTTATTTATTTATAAGAATGGGCTTCCCGGCATTCTAAGCTCAAATTGTCACACAGATAACATCTAAAACCTGTGTCAGAAATCCGCGTGAGAATTCAACTAGGGAGTTAAGAAGTACAGCCATTGACGTCACCATTTATTGCACCCATTTGTCTGAGATAATCAACCCGTAGCCTTACATACTTATATAGTAGAAGAGTGTTCTTATCATACACCTCCACATCTTCTCCATCAGACAACAAGATTCTCAGGCTATCTGAGTTAGCCTCCAGATTCAGTGTCTCCTGCTCCATGGATCTATCATCAGATAACAGAACGATTTTTTGACAAGACACTGGTAACACGAGTAACAGGGCTTAGACGACATCATTATAGACGGTCGTAATATTGTGCTGTGATGATCTTTAAATGGGTACTCACTTTAGGACAGTCATCTAAAATCTGTGACTTAGTTGTGTGTACACAACTCTATATAGTGAACAAGCACATTAAATAACACATCCCCGTGTCATTATGTTATACTTTTTAGAAAATGTCAAAGACCAATCCGAATATCCACATATCATATACTGTTGGAAAGCTGCCGTGCTACTGAAAATGAATACCTGAACAAAAACTTAAAAAATTGAAGATAGGAGACGCTAAGCTAACATTAACTCCTCTAACTAAAGTATAGGCAATTCTTTGTACATACCCATGTGATGTGTGAAGAGGAGCACCTTGAACGAAAACCCAACATGGCAGAACTGCCGCACAAATATACAGTGGCAGCATTTTCTGAGCGGCAGCGAACACTGTAACAAACAAGTTCACAGCAGCCTGCGTATTCATTTGTTGAGAAAATTCTAACTGCTACAGAAAGCTGAATAGAGGTGAGAAATTATAGAATGATAAAATATAGGGAGCTGCTAAGATGTGCATCCCTATTAAATAATAAACTGTCTGACAATTGTTTACTTTCGACTAGGTGACGATAAACAAGCAGAGTGTGATATAATAAACAGTGGGAAATGTCTACACAGTCTCTGATGTCTACTCAAGTAAATAACAATGTTGAGAGCTGGCTCAACAGAAATTTAGAGGGTTACAAATTGTGTGCCTCTCTGGAAACCTAAGTGAAGCATCGTTCACGAATTACTTTGGTGTTTCGGTACAAAAACCATTGAAATACTAAAAAAAATGAATACTTACACTAACTGGATAGCGCAGGTAAGCTAGCTACATCCAAGTTGTATAACACTGGCCAGCCTGCCTAATACAAGATTGCACCCAAAAAACAGGCCTTGTCAATTTGATATTAATGAGAGGTGGTATTGATCCCCCCTTGTTATCTGAGAACTTGAGGAAAACTTAAGGCTAATAAGCAAATTGAATCATAGACTAAATGAAAAGCAGACGGTCATAAAAATACTGGGCAGCATAACTATTTAATTATCCAAACAAGGGATCATTTTTAACACACAGTCAGTTATAAGTGTCATCTTGCTAAGTTCACGTTTATTTACAAACCAATAGCATGGCAGGCATATGAGAAAGTATAAGTTGGCATAAACAGCGAAATATAAAATTGAACCCAGCATGAAAAAGTGAATAATACAAGTATTGATGACTAGTTGACTATGTACAGCTGCTGTGCAACAGGTACTTAAAATATTTAAGGTGTCAGTTGCAAGACAAGAAAACATTGGTCCATTATGTAGCTATCTTTATACAGTTAAAGTATTGCATTACAAGTGCATTGATATTCAATCAGGCAAGGGAAAAGGGAATAAGTATTCAATAAGCATCAAAATTACGATGGCAATGTTCATACCATGAGATAGATATAGAGTACCATATATTCTATCTTCTTTACTATCACGATAAAAAGATTTCGTCCCAAATCTACAGAGCTTAAAAAGCACCGCTTGAAGTTACTCTGAATAGAACTCTGATAGACCTTAAAACCCAACAAGTATGAGTATGAAGATTGTTCAATCATCATCTTCATTGTAATGTCTGTACTCTGCCTTTAGTTCAAACATATTCCGATGTGGAGCTTTCATGTTATATGTGCAGATCTGCTTCAATATGTCTTTCAGATGTTGCTGTTAGAAAGTGAAAAGAGATGAGTCATCAAAACTATGTATCACGATCAAAACAATCATTGGATTGGGTGACAATGCAGGGGAATCAGACCTAAATTCACTGACGGCAGGCATAATAGCAGTTCTTTCATGACATGACATGCCGTGGTAAGGAGAAGAGTGGTACTTAATAAATAGATTTGGTCTGAGGTTCCAGCAATCATATAACCAAACCCTGATGACCAAGCGAAGTTTCATGTAATTGAACAAACAGAAATTCTCAAAGGAAACTTGAAGTTTATTTTCCTACTCTAATCTGTAAGTGAATACCAAAACAGTCTGTCATCGATTATGACACTGTTGTCTTGGCAATTCGACCAAGGAGTTGATCCGGTTAGATGTACCAGTCTGTATTATTTTGGAACCTTATCTGAACAGTTTGATTGATGTATGCTATTTATCAGTATTGTTATGCGTTTCTATATTGTTCTACTCCAAGGACAAAATAAAATTTGCACCCTCCTACACACACAGATCTTTGAGACCCCGAAAAACAGTGTTTTTGCAACAGCCATTACAGTTTATCATGTCTCATCACTACAACCAACTGATTTGGCCAACAAAAAACATGGTTGTATGAATGAATATCATTTTACTTGTGTTATCAATCACTATGGTTCCATGCCACAAATGAGTTGTCCACTCTCATTTTGAATGATGAATGCAAACGATTTCCATGATGAAAAAAAAACATAAAAAACATCTACTGCGGCCGGGATCTGAACCCGGCCCCGCGTCAATGGCCATTGAAGTCATTGTGTGCACTAACCATTAATCCACGTCGTCTTATTGAATGACAGCGATTCGAAACGGTATCTATTTCGCATCAAGAAATGCCTATCATTACATTAGGCTTAAAACTGGTGTCAAATCAACATATGAGAACATAGTGAATACGAGGACAGACACATACCAGAGGTTGTTTGGTGAGTAGATGTAGATCTCTAAGTGTGTAGTACTGATGCTTCTCAAAGGCTTTGAATAACATTTCCTTGACTTTGTCAGCATCAGCTCGTGACCTCTTACCCTCTGATTTCTTTTTGGCCTCATAATCAGCCTGAAATGGTAAGCAGACTTGAATTATAGATAACAAAATATCTAGGTATTATAACTAAAAATTACCCCACATATATATATTAGGGTTGTCGCATCATTCATGCATACCTTCACAGAGTAAGGATCCTTACTCTGTGATACCTTCTTCAGCACAGAAATTTGCTGAAATATGATTATGTTGAGTTAAGTTTAGATATTTTGAAGATAGTTTTCAGTCATTAGCAGTAAGCACAATGAAGCAAAACGGTCATTGTGAATAGTTGAGTAAGAAAGCGACTAGAATCCTCCCGACTTGCAGGGAGGGTCATAAGCAGGCAGTTCTATTAGCCAATAACCAGTCTCTGATAAAAAATCAGAGTTGTCCTCTCATGGCCATAAAAAGGACAATTCCAATTTAGATTAGCTGTATAATAGTAGAAAGCTGATGGCTGAAGTTTTTACTGTATCACTTCATTAGTATCACTACTTTACTTACAATAAATGCGTGTGTTGAGACAGGCTTATAAGTGTTGACTGGTTTGTCGATCTGTACTACATATCTCTTTGGTTTGTTACTTTCTGTCACTTGTTTATTCTTGAATGACATGTAGTTCTTATCGGCATGAGGTCTACATTCCATCTTCTGCATTATCTTTCCTTCCATTGCCAACCTTCCAGTTGCTGAAATAAGGAATATAGTCAACATAATCTCTTCTTATCGGTTCAGGTCGTTGGCAGCAGCATGAAATTATAATGATAATAGTGTGCCACTAACAGCAATTTTTGTTTTAATCTTAAAGGGTCAGTCTCATTAGAAAAGTTGATATATGACTCCAGTTAATCAAATATTGTGAGATCATTGGGCAAATAAAAATAATAAAAAAAATGAAAATTGTGGAAAATAGCAATTAGTTTTTTTTCAATTATTTTAGATAAGATCATAGTGGTCAGGGGGAGGCAATAAATCACTATGATCCACTTTGATCCCAATTTTCTGACTTTGCAGCAGTTTTACTGCAATTAGGTTCACATGCTGTTTTATTTCATATGCCCTAATGACTTTTCAGCCCGAGATTTTTTAAACCATACCAAACATGGCCTAGTAGGACAGTCACTTTAATGTGATTTTGACAGAAGAATTATTATTCATCTTGGTTGACCAAACAGAAAAGCCACTAGAAAACAAATGAAAAGTTTGATAGAGGCTAGCAGTTTCAGTCTGTTGACTATCTTCGCGTGATCCTACATTCAAGATGGAAACTCTACTAGGGACAGTCAATCAGATAGCGCAACACCCTGACATTGATAAACATACTATTCTCACAATATTACTGAGTTCAAGAAATTAAGTGAGTTTACATAAAATTCCCTCAACTGAGTAGATACAGAATATAAAGCTATGACTGAGATGTTGTTCCAGTATTATTCAGTATTGTTCCTCAAAATTGTCCCTATTTCAGTATTCAATCAATCAACTTCTATTTGGAGCGTGTGGCAACTGATTCAATATATATGCGATAAAACTAACTGT
Organism: Membranipora membranacea; assembly: GCA_914767715.1. Classification (NCBI taxonomy): domain Eukaryota; kingdom Metazoa; phylum Bryozoa; class Gymnolaemata; order Cheilostomatida; family Membraniporidae; genus Membranipora; species Membranipora membranacea. The sequence goes on along the minus strand of OU612067.1, from coordinate 11,101,825 downwards.
GCTGCTAACTTACACGATTCACCAAGTACCGTCAGTTTCTGTGAATACCCAGCTGACATAATGAACTGATGTGTTGTTGGTGTCTGTTCATTTTTCTCATATAAATTATCATTCAGACAGAACAAGACTTCAGGCTTCCTTCCAGGACTACAAAAAAGAAGAAGATGATACTATTACCTTCAGGGCATATCTTATCCACTAGGCCTGTTTCAACAGCTTAGTTTAGTGAGGACACAAGCCAAACATTCTCTCTCTCAAGATGTTCTATTGTAACTAATATTCTGAGAAAGTTTTTCACTTTTCCCGGGAATAAAAAGAATTTAAGTCATTAGGTCCAGGTGAATTTTTCTATCAAAACCTTCTAATCGCTTCTAGTCAAATGAGCAAGACCCTCTACAGGTCTCCTTCCGAAATCGCTCACTCAGCGATAAAATTATATTCTTATTCGCCCATTTGAAAGACTGATTGAGAGCAGATTAAAAATAATTGAGAAATTCCGCTGGTTCATACATAACACCAAGGAGTAACAGGGGAAAGGAGAAATAACTCCCAAATTCTTTATATATGTTATAATGGCACTGTTAATATACTATGGTAGCCTCGTCACAATGGCCATCATTTTGGATTTTTTTATATGTTTCTTGTCAGTATGTACACCCAATGCTTGATAATGGTGTAAATTATGATTTGACAACTGTATGATATGAAAAGCTTACAAAATGTTGTGAATATAGTCAACCTAGAGCTCTCATACTCACACAATTAAGTAAAGAAGTAGTGTATCTTCAGAATTTTGTGCTATAAAAAATTTGAAAGTTCCTATAAAAATATGCTCAGCAACACCTACCAACAAGTTAGTGTTGTTTTTAGTCAATATCAGCATGCTCTGTCTGTGCAAATCTTATTTGAGCACCCACAGAGTCATTGTTCACTGAGATATCATGATGGAAAGTTCATGGAAAATTGAAAGTCATCAGCATTTTTCTCTATCGATAGGCACCGTGTTAACCTGACTAAAGCTGACCATGCAACCACTCACTATGTAGCCCTTTCAACAAACTGTTTAAGTTTACACAGAGGACATGTCTCTATCCCCTCAATCAAAGGATATTAGCTTGAGAAACTAGATAGTCCATGATGATGTGTAAGAATTGTATTAAACCAGCTGTAAATCAACTAGCCCAGATAGCGCGCACTGCATGAAGATCCCAAGTGCCCGGGTTCGACTCCCACTTTGGTCACCATTTTAATTTCATCCATTTCATTGGAGGCGAAAATAATAAGCGATCTCTCCTCTCCCCTGTTACTCCTTGATAGCACTTACTTGCTGACTGTTTTTATCTTCCCTATCGGACCATTTGAACTTCTCATCTTTACAGCTAAATACTTTGGTACCTGTGGATAAACAATGGATAATACAGTATTCATGCCGAGAACATACCACCATAACCTGTAGATATGTTGTCTGAAAAAGAGCACTGGGTGGTAGGAACCACAAAATATGGTAGGCCGATAGTTTAGGGCTTTGTAGGTAGAACTAGTGGATGATTGCCTACACATGTGAGTTTGACAATCCTGAGCACTTTAAGCTTACAGAGGAGGTTGTAATGTAGACAAGATGAGGGAAAATTTGAACTGCTGTACTTTATTATGGTTTAAGCTCTATCTACAGAGAAACATTAGGCATGACGCATGTATGCATAATTATACCAACCAAGAGTGAGTTGATACAGATTTGGTTGTGAATGAACTCCCATCAATGGAATTGGATGCGTAAAAAAGATATTTTTCCGTTATTAATACTTTCAATTAGTTTTATATAAAATCAAATAGAGATTTAATAGAATGCTCAGTGTTGTACTCATATTATTATATCTAGTTGTCAAAGCATGCTTGCTATGGACTGGGGTACCTATATATTATTTATATATGTCATCACAACTGAAATGTCTCACTTCAAATGAAAGTTACACCCTTCAGGTTAGCCACAATATAAATATACTTCTATTTTAGCTAATAATATAATACAGAGATATTATACTCAATTGACTGTGAGGTGGGTTAGTACTTAGTTACCATTCAATTCATCATAAAAAAAGACAGACAGACCAAGAAAAGACAAACATTTTGTACCTTTACAAGCCAAACTCCTTTAGATGCAAAGTTCGTTTCCACCACTCTAGCAGAGTGAGGATCCAAGACATTGGCCTTGGAGTCGGCCATATCAACAAATGCTGTGCTCTCTTTGTAGGATAGCTGTGTCAGCAAATACTCAAATTTTCCACTGCTAATCTAATCTCCCTTTTCTAAATTTTTTCCTCTGACAAGTGGCTAAGATCTATGAAACCGGATATGGATTTATAGAAGGGGTGACATTCAGCCGCCCTATAAATAAATATAGCTGTACAGCATCTCAATTTAGATGCCTTTCTAAGCATTTCCGGTTAAGCAAATTTTGCTTTTGCTGCAGTTCATTCATTTTATAGTATGGTCATCATAAAAATGATGGAAGCTAACATGATATGATTGATATCAAAATCTTTGAAATGCAAGTTATATTGATGTTACAAAGATACTTTCTCCAAATAATTGAAGGAGTTGCTAGAGCATCAGCAAGGACTGGAAAAATCAATCAGTCGAGGTAAGATCTCTGTCATATAATAGATAGCCAGAGGTGGAAATAGGCCTCTACGGGCAGTGGTGGAAATGGAAAAAAATAAGTGCCTATACACCAAACATTGAGATCAATCCAACGCGTAGCGTTGGCCGGCCGAGCAGCGGGCGCAGCCTATACACTGTATACGACCGAGCAGCTTATACACTGTATAGGCCCGTATAGGCCTATTTCCACCACTGTATACGGGCCTATACAGTGTATAGGAAATTCACATCAATGCCTATACACCTTCAATAAGTGTATAGGCACTTATAACCTATCACTGCTGTGCACTTTGTATGCATGGATAAGTTTGTTTATGATGTATTGTAGGCTTTGTTTACTTTTACTTTACTGTTCGCTTCAGCCCAAAGTCTCAATGCCATAAGCAGACATATTTACTAGTCTATTGCATCATTGAATTGCTGAATGCATTATCACTTTTTGGACCATTTTCATTTGATCAATGCAATGAACTCCTGAGAGGAAGTTCATTGATCAATGTTAGACTGAGTTTCCAATTATTTTACAGATTGTTGATGAAATCATGATCATGACACCAGAAACACTGTAATTAGGGCACAGATATAAAAGAAAATCGCGGGGGAGTACCCCTGTACCCCCCCATCACAGGGAGGGTGCTGCGCCCCTCTTGGACCCACCCCCGCAGCGGGCTGCGCCTGCTGCTCGGCAGGCTAACGCTACGCTTTGGATTGATCTCAATGTGTGGTTGTCTTATTTTTTTCCATTTCCACCACTGTAGATATCCTTTACTCAGACCTATTGTTGACCACCTACGAGGAGAAAGAGAGATGTTGGTAAACCAATGAACTCCCTCATTGGGTAATGACTGTCAGCCCCAGTGAGAAACTGCTTTTTTACCTACCTTGTACTGTACCATGCCAAGTTGATCATCAACTCCAATAGTATGTTCACTTCTGAAGACTTAGACAATGTGGCAGGCTAATAATCGGTAAAATTTCCCGGTCAGATGTCAGGGTATCAGCATAAACACAGCGCACCAACTTGATCATGGCTGCAAAGCAGCCTGCTATCACAAACCAGTTGGTTACTCGTATCCACTACAAAAGTTTGCTTTGGTTCTGTGGTCGGTGACTGCATAATGTTTATTGTGGCGTCTGGAGGTAGTTCTAGCAGTGGACGGTTTGACATAGGCTTACGCCCCTACATTGACATTGAGTTCATCAAAGTGCATTGCACGGAATACACCCAGGCGCCTAATGAGTCAACGGTCTGCCAGGGGCTCCCAGTTGAGCTTCTGCAGGAGTGTGGTGGTCGATGCATGGCTGATTCTAGGTATGTTGGGAATTTTATTCCAGCCCTGTTTGAATGAGTTGCTTATATGCTATGGCTATGAGAGTGGTTTACTGCAGAGTGCTTTGGTAAAGCCTAAAGTACTTGATGCTCTGGCAGTAAAGTAGTGAAGTCGATGTGAGCATTCCAGCGCAGGTCTGATTGATCTTTACACCCAGATATTTGAGGAGGTCTGTGTGTGGGGGTCTGCTCATATTGGATGGTATACTTTCTCTGTTCTGTTCACTGAGAGGGTAAATATAGTGGCATATTAGCTGTCATGCATAGAACCATGTATGTCACAAAGGATTAAAATTAAATAAAAGAGAAAGTAATGTCAAGCTTGTTGTGAAACTAACAGGCTGCATTTTAAGTCCCCAATGAAAAAAGTTTGCAGACTTGTGTTAAAGCATAGAGCTCAACACATCAGACGAGAAATCTCATCCACCGGAAATTCCAAGGAATTTTTTGCTCAGGTTCAACAACTCATTATGCCTACATTGATATGTTGGCAGAGTGCCTACTGTAGCTACAAAAAGTTAGCTGTTGAATTCGCTGACTATTTTAAATCAAAGGTTGATGACATTGTGTCCAGTTTGAGCCTCCTGATAATATGCAGGCAGTTACTGGTTTCGCCTTGTTTGATGTTCCCGATCTAAATTTCGGTCGTCTATCATAGCCCACAAGATTGTCCATCATCACCAGCTCATTTCTTCCTGCTTATCTAAGTCTTTCTCAACAAGTCAGCTGTCAGAATTAATATGTATGTTTGTATGTTTCTTATTTTAATTCTGCAGCTAGAAGAAATATGACATTATGGACTGTCAGTATACTGGGCTTTTTGTATTCCCTACAAGGAATGCCATATGGAATCCAAGTTAAGTTCCTGCCGATCCTGCTACGAGCTAATGGAGTGTCACTCACCAACATCTCCCTGTTCAAACTCCTCTTTCTTCCCTGGGTTTTAAAGGTAAGATTATCAATTCTGATCCAACATGTTTACAACTTTATTATTTTCTTTTCATGTAATTCTCACAAATTTGGTCACTGAGGTCTCCTGAAGTTACTCATGTTTTCCCCAGAGGCTAGAGAGAGAAGGGCTGAATTTCTTTTCCAAGGTCCAAATTTTGGTTTGTTCCCCATTGTGATTCTGTAATATGTGATAATTGAAAGAATATCAAAATGCTAATAGCTTCATTGAAATCAGTCTGCCTTGATTAGCTATTTGTACCCTCACCTACTGAACACTGCCTGCAGAAAGCAGTCCCAAATATAGACAACATGAACCGAGGAGTTAGCAGCCCTTGGGACAGTCCTCAATACAAAAAGGGGGTTATGCCCCTCTGCCACCATGATAAGGCAATTTACAATATTGGTTTCAAATTGGATTTATTCTTCTTGCATGTAGTGATATTTGCCAAAATTATAAAAAGGCATGGGTCTCGGTCTGCGTTGACTTTTTTGGATTGCTGAGTGGCCAGTCAGAGGGTCAAGTTCCTCAATAACAATAGAATTTGTGATCAAACACATGACCAGGTGCGTTATGGTCTATATCACACAAACTGTATTTGTCTGCAGGCAGTTTCAACTCAGGTTTTTTGATGGCGCAAATGCGATTATAATTTAATTGGATATAATCATTTCCAATGAAAAGTATGATATACCCCTGAGCTAATCGATGCCATCAGTAGGTAGGTATACACGCTCTGCCATGACTATGACAAGGAAAAAATCGTGTGGAGAGGGAAAAATGAGTAAAAATTTGGCAAGTTGAGGGAAAAATCAAAATATGATGCGCTTGGCTGTTTGTTGATGATTTCTATTGAAGTGCTCTGACCCGATCAGACTTCCAAATTTTTTGCACTGATTATTGGGTAATGAAAACTAAATCAAAGGTAAGCTATCTTTTGTGAGTCAGTACATAGGCTATGAGCCAAGGCAACTTATCTTGCAGTTTGGTAGCCATTGTCATTCCTTGGCAAAATAAATAGCTCTCGGGGTAAAGTGATACCGTAGACTCCAAATCTGAGAGTTAGGATGGGAAAAATATTGCACAATAGGCCGCTTATTGCCAAAAACACTCCCGGTAAAAGGGAGAGTGATCAAAAAATGATGATACGGTTTCATAACATCCAAAATCTGAAAGAGCATGTCATAATTAGTGGATCTACAACTTTATATAGGCCTCTTATCATATATAGCCGAGATGCGGCCAAGAACGATTGCAATACCCCTCATATCACTTGTGTATAACTATCATTAATGTGAAACCTTTTTTCAATTTTGCTTGTGCCTAAAAATCAGGCTTCGAATGTTCGGACTGATCTGATTTTTTTATGGTGATTTCGTATTGACCCTCCCATCGCATAACACCAGTGTTCAACGCTCTGAGTGTGTTTTTTGTCTAATAGTGCGTATTTTTAGGTTTCCTTTATAGTATAATAAAAATCGTCTTTCTAAGTTCATACAGCGTATAAAGCAAAAATTAACTCCTTGTAGTATCATCAAAAAGGTGCATAATGCAGAAAAAAAATCTTTTTGGTCAATGATGGAGTCAATATAAAACCACCATAAAAAATCAGATCGATACGAACATTCGAAGTCAGTTTTCAAGGCGACTTTAAAATTGAAAAAGTTCAATGATAGTTATATACATGTGATATAAGGGGGTATTGCAACCGTTGTTGGCCACATCTCGGCTATTTATGATAGCTGACCCATGTAAACTTGTAGATCCACTAATTATGACATGCTCTTTCACATTTTGGATGTTTTGAAATCATTGCACCATTTTTTTTATCACTTTCCCTTTTTTTGCGGTGTTATCACTTTTTATAAGGTTGGTCATTCACTCAATATTTGAGATATCATGGTGATATGATACAAAAAAACAGCGATTTTGGCTATTTTCGGCAGCACTTTTGGCAATTAGCTGCCTATTGTGCAACTTTGTCTAAGGTACATTATCACCATTGCGACCGCCTCGAAAAACTACCCTAGAATCCACTCTGAGAATTTATCCATCCAATTTCGTAAATGAAATTGTTTTCCTAGCCACATTTTTGGTGGGCTGCCACTGGACTAAAAGAAGCTCCACCCAATAATATGTCTACTGTCTCCTACGTCCTACAGCAGAGTGTTGAAAAAGCTGACGCATTTGAGTTAGATGCCGTGGCGGTTGTGTTTGATCAAGCGCTATACAGCAAGGCACAGCAGATTTGGTGGAAGGATGAACGATATCAAAAGCGTCTTGTTCTTCGTATGGGGGAGTTTCATACTGTATGGCATTCATGGGAGCAATCGGCAATATGTACAGACTATCAGGATTGGAGGATGTGCTTGTTGAGGCTGATGTACTGGCTTCATAAAGTTTTACCCTCTAATTTCAGCCAAAATGAAGTTTCGATTCTCATTCGAGGGAGATAACTACCATTTAATTACCATTTAAATTTCTAAGTTTAATTTCTCATAGAAATGGGAAGCGAATCCATCCTAACACAACAGATTTGAATTCAGCAGGTCAGAATTAGTCGAGTACCTTCGTAATGGCTAAGACAGTTAAAAACTAGCAACATTTTTGTGCCTTGGCTCATAGCCTAACAGACATGATTGGTACACAGATTAGCTTCCTGATATGACAATTTGGTGAAATAATTTGTGGTCTTGTGCTTGATTGCACTAACAGATATCTATGCTTTGAGTTCACGACATCTGTTAGGTTCGATGTAGTTCAGGTTAATCTTTTTTACATCTTGTGGTCGGCTTTTGGTATCTTGTATAATAGCTGTTTGTGTCTTTTTATTGCTGCCAAAATGGAAAATGCAGCCACAGCAAAGTGAGACTCACAGGGATTTCAGCAAAAGTGCATCAGTGCATTGATAGTGTGTCTCATAACTGTGGTGAAATATTTTGAGTTGGGTTTGGCAGCATCAAAATATTGCCAAGCCTTGTTTCTGATGACTTTTCGTTGTTTGAGTTGTTATGCTGCTGTCTGCTGGAAATGATTGATGACTGCATCTTGCTATTGCTTGTATATGGAGAAAGAATATTAAGATTCTGTTATACTCTTCAATGCAGTACTTTTTCACTAAAGGCATAGCAACTTAGAGCAAGGAGTTAGAAACTCTCCTAACTCCTTGCTTTGAGGCTGGAGCTTTAAGTATTGTACATATGTCACTCATGAATTAAAAGGCAGGATGAGAAGACTGCTTATTGTTAGTCTGAGCCCCCCAGACTTTTGCCCCTCGCCCGGCGAGAGAAAGTCTGAGAACAATGCAGGATCTTGCTGGAGTTGTCTGCTCTTGAGTGTTTTAAGTTAATCAAGGGGAGCACTAAAACTGCAATATCTATTGATTTCTATTCATGCCACCTACTATATTGCTTGAGAGTTTTCCAGTCAGGCTCTGGGAAAAGTAGTCTCATGTTTGGGCAATACCCATGAGCAGAGATATTCACTGCCAAGTAGTGAAGAAAATGTCAGCCAGAATTTCTTTCATTTTGAATAAGGGCGGTCATTCATGACATTGACAAAAGGTCATACAATGTGTATTATTGGACCCTAGGCTATATGAAGTAAGATTAATGTAGAAGTAATGAGAGGAAAAATCCAAGCAAATCCTGCAAAGTGGTAGACTAGCTTATTGTTGATGTTCCACTCAACTGGAAGATAATTCAATAATGTATAACTATTTATATTCTCTATTTTATAACTCATTTTATATTTAGATGTGGAAGAAAAATATCAATAGATCATAGACAAACAGGATTATCAAACAATGTAAACTTTATCATACAAAAACAGAACCTGTGAAATAACAATTATAGCACAGGATTGTGTATTTTTACAAAACTTTGGTTATAATTGTCACAGAATAAGGATATCAAAGTAAGGAATATATTATTAGTATTCAATTTTCCTTACTCTCTGATGTTTCCAAAAATGCAGTGGCCTGATTTTAGTTCACATCAAAGAGCTGTTGACAGATAAAAGCTTGTATATCTGTTTTGACAACACATAAAAAAGGAATTTCAGGATCTGCAGACCCAATTTTAATATCCTTTGTCATACACCCTGATTGGAAGCACGGACTAAAATAATTATTCGGCAATAAATAGTTTGATTGCTTTAAGATTGGCATCATAGTTTTTTGCCTGTGATTGTTTATTCTTGACCATCCCACAGCCAGGACCCATTAAATGTTTTGAGATAAGTTGTGAGTCACTATACTAGATGGCTAGTCAGTCTATGCGATGCTGCCGCCGAGTGGTTATCGCGACTTGGATGCTGACTGCCCGAAGGCTTGAAGCTGATCAGACGAAGTCGGTCGGTGAAGAACAAAACAAAATAGAGAATCATTCCGATAACTCCGAATGTGCTCCCGACGATGTTCAGTATGAAACTTATCCGAGTATACTTGGAAAAATCATCTGTAAATAAAAAAAGAGGAACACCTTATTTATTACCGACATAATGATTATTAGAGTCTAAAGAGTTTTTGATTAGCGGACTGTAACAAGATGTTATTGGTATATAATGGCTTACATATAGGAAAAATTAAATTATATCAATGAAGGAGAAAAAATCTTTTCAAGAGAATATCTTTGTGATAGTATAGGCTATTGAGTGTCGCTGGTTTAATGGCAGTATGTGAACTTCGATCTCTGTAAGTTATCAGATGTTTTTTTAATATCGGGATTTTTCAGGACTAGACCGACCAATTTATTTACATTGCACAATGTTATCACTGAGTTCTTGTGGTCTGGCCGAGACATTGAACAGTACACAATTTACTTTTAATATTGATTATGACCCCAATGAACCCAAACCTGTGTTGATGAAAAATTCGGTTGTGACAAAGACCATAGTAATGATCTACTGTCTCTGGTAATCATACAGAGTCAGATTAGGTGAAGCCTGAGTACCCCCTGCTGTTTTCATGGTAGGAGGGTGGTGATTCAGAATTGGCACCACTGCAACCTTGATCAAAACAGGTCGGGCAGTCAAGCTAAGTTTGGTAGATAAACCTGAACTATTGGTCTCATTCCTTTCCTCATATTCTGTTCATCACAAGAAAATCACGTTAGGTATGGAAATAATTCCCAATGATTGAGAAACATTGATGAAATATTCCTCATGCAATACACAACAGGAAACTCAAAATTTGCAATAGTAAGCTTCAAATGATTTCATTAGCCTCCATCAAAAAGGTATTTGCATAAAATTGTATACGCAATGTGTTGAATATAGCTTGTATGCATGCTGATCAAAGACCTGTTTCAGTGTGAACCAAAACACATCTGCTGCATAAATTGATTGGTGTTACTATTTGCAAAATTGTTTATATGTGTGAGCAAGGATACAAGTCAGGTAGGTGGGCAAAAACAGCAGATCAAAGCAATATGCATAATGTCAGATTGTATCAGCACTTACCTCCTTCTTGGAAAGCCAGTTGTGAGATATAAAGTATTATTGAAGCAAGGGCACTGAGCATAGGCGATAGAAATGTCAAGTTTAGTATGGTCCAGATTACTCTACGTGCCGTCGGACTGGCAGGCTGGGCTCCCTGGAGGCTGTCATCTGATTGGATATGATTTTGACATTTGGCGCAGGTGCTTGATTTTGGTTGTATAGTGTCATATGATGGAGGCTGAGTGTCATCGTGTAGCTGGTAGGCAGGTAGACCTCTCAGATGATGTGAGTAGGAGTGACAGCTGTATGGTTGAGGAGGAGTTGTGGGGTTTTCCACACCTGTAGTCTGTTGTATTGTGTGTGGTATACGGATCTGTGTAAATGTGATAATTTCCTCGTCACTGCTGTCGGAGGACGAGTCGGAGTCAGATGTGTGTGCGCTGTAGTCATTCTCTGTCAACGATAAAAATGATTTATTTTTAAATGTTTACGACAAGCAAGGAACAAATCTTCGAGAGAGATCAGTTTTGGATGCTTCGCTAGCCCAGGTTATTGGTTATGGCAGTAAGAATTCTACCAAAATGTTTTATATTTTGGTGGTAGACAGTCATGTTAGGAAATGGTTGAAAATACACCAATTAACAAGCGAAACACAGTGCAGTAGACCACAGACCTCAGATACTTATCCAAGGAAGTATTTGAAAATCAAAAAGGTATAGCAAAATAAATGGCAATAATGACAATAAAAACTGACCTGTTAGGCTAAGTTCGTCTATCCTTTCACTATCCATGTTTGACAATGTTTGATCTATTTGATATCTTGGTGAGGTGAAGTTAAATATCCTATTATCTCTTTGTGGTGAGAGTAGCTTTGTCTCAACACAAGGTGATCAGTGAAATCCCTGAGGCTTACTTTCCAAATGAAACCGGTTTGAGTGATATCGGCGTTTTATTATCCTTGGTGTAATAGCTTATTATGCAGACAATCCCACGTGGTCTCCCTTTCAATTATTTTTTACAAACACATTCCATGCTGGTGGTGACGGTATTTAAATCCGGAGAGCGTGTCCGATGGTGTGACAGATGAATAATGATGGGATTACCTCGCCTTGCACATACAGGTATTGGGACATCCCACTTTTCACTACTATGATATATCAGCTGATTATCACGACCTTATTCTCCTACTGTATATACCCAAATATGAGCCAATATTATTGTGTTTGTGAGGGCCGTCCTTGTTACAACCCTTGATACCTGTAGAACTAAGGAGATACATCTGAGGTGCTGAGGTCTAAACAAAATAATGGTTAATTCCACCCACCCCTTTTAAGCCTCGTACCTGCGACTGCAGCGCTAATGGTCTGGCAGTAAATAATAATCTCACTTACTCACTATCTCAGAAATTTTAGGCTACTATCACAGCGTCATGGAATCTGTGCTGGCTCTGCCATTAGATCTTACCTGACTTGGCACAAATTCAGATCGCTATCAGCAGTAGTCAAGCAAACTGCATCATGCGTAGCTAAGGGTAAAAGAATTCAAGTTTCATTTTTCACTGCCTGTGGTTATTGATAATTAACTGTAATGTATGTAAAGCTTCTCCTGGCTGGTAACAGTTTTCAATCAGCCTGCCAACATATTCATTGCAGCATTTATTGAGATTGTACGGTACAATTTTGTGTTTACGTTGTTACTGTATCAGGAGCCACGAATAAGCAGAATTACTACATACATCCCTATTGCATGGTTCCTCCTAATAGATAAATGACTTTTTATGACATTTTTGTATCAAATTCTTTATTATATTACTTATTGATTAGGCAATGTTAGGTATGATGAGTTTGCGTTCAGCAGGTAACAGTTTAAGGATATATATCCTTACTCTGTGATGATACCTCATTGCATGGAGAGAAATTCATTCACCTGTTTTAGTAGAGTTTGTTATACTTATTAACCCATTGATCTCAAGGTCATAAGCCTGTCAGGTACAGTATCAAACATCTTATCAAGACCTAGTACAATATTTGTCTATAACCTGTAAACCTTTTGATACACAGGAAATCTCACTGATTTCCTGTGAACATATATCAGCACATGTAATGAGTTTTCCGCTTCCATGTTTAGAATTTAATGGTTTTGACTTTCCTGTTGGAGAGATTTCAGAAACGGAATTATGCTCAAACTTGGCACAGCTTATATGAAATAGTCACAGAGTTGCTTCTTCAAAATGCCGGCGCTTGACACTTATGGCGTAATTGAATTAGCTTAATTGAGCAAAGAGTTTATGTCATTGGTCAAAGCAAAACTCTTCCTGATAAATAACGTGTCGAAATTCGAGTCAGAAGTGAAGAAACAGCTGCTCGTTGCGTTAAAATTTAGACCTTCCCAACAAAAGAAGTTTGTCAACTGCAGATATCGTTTTGACTATCTATTGCCCTGGTTACAGGAGCTGTAACTTCCTGATAACTCGATGGGGGAAGTTTGAAGTTTATTTATTGCCTAATTCTAATATCCATCCTGTAATAGGTTGATAGCATCAAAAGTACAGCACATAGGTGGAAAAATAAAGCACTGAGATAACCTCTCCTTTACAACTGGTTGTCCTAGTCTTTTGAACATCACTTCGATCATCGTTAATCCTCATTTAACTATAATAAGGTGCTTCCTAATCGACCCGAACGCTCTGTTCAAAAACTGTCATACCAGTTGACAAGTTTGTCAAGTATTTGGCCCTTGCCATTGGTTTGCTGAGCTCCTTGGCTTCCTAATGTGACAACATGATCCTTTCACAAACTGTTACTCAGTAATACCGTGGAGTACTATTTGAGCAAGGTAGCACACGCCACGAGACCAACTGCCAATCATATTTACATTAATAACCCTCCCGTTGGCTTTTAGGAAGTTGCAATACTTGTGCCAGACAGGCAAGAATACCAAGTATGCCAAAAGCGGCTACAAAAGCTGGCAAATGATTACAGGGGTTAAATCTTTAGCAGTTGTAGAGATACCTTTAGATTTCAATTAGTATCAATTGGATGGAAAAGAATTATTTTTGGCTATACTAAATGTATTAGAGATTGATGTCTTCCTAATTTAGGTTATATATAATTGTCCACTGGCAACTGGTTGATAAACAAGTCAAGGTGTTAAATTCCCTGACATTTTCCTCAAACATTTCCTGATGAATCGAGGGATGGAGTGATAGATCGATCGAAATCTTTGCTCAATAAACCTTTTGGTAAAAATTCTTGTTGTTGTGCAAACATTTTTTCCCAGTAGTTATAGAAAAATAGATGGTATGTGATGGCACTCTTTCAAATTCAAAAATTTAATCCTCTTTCCCAATTCTTTCAGGAAGAAAGTTTTTTGTGTGGGGCTCTTTGTTGGCGTTATTGTCATTAGTAATAATTAGGTGGTTGCAAATTTTCATTTTTTATATTGATCAGCATTTTATTTCTTTGTTTAAATTGCAATAAGCTGAGTGGGTATAATAAGCTGATATCTGCATGATGGATTTTTTTTATTAGTCCCACGAAAACCATTTTGCTCTCTCTCCAAGTGGAACCAAGGACATGCCAACATCCTGATGTCGAAAGAAGCACTTTAACAAAGGGAGTCAAAAGCCTGTTCATTGCAAAATTACTCTTTGTGAAATAGTCTGATGAAAACTGATGAAGTTTTTTTGTCATAATATCTCTTGGTGGAGCACAGAAGGGTCTGGATGGAGAAAAAAAGAGATTACCTTGGATGCCAAACTGATGATTACATAAACTACAATAGCCCGGTTCAATTTTAATCTCCAGACCCAAACACAAGTCTATACCGGCACACCACAAGCGTTATCTCAATGAAATCACTGCCCTGACTCTAGTTATCGATAATAATGCACTGCTTCCCTTAGGGAATAAGGAAATCAGTGTTTTATTACACCGCTAGTCTCTTCCGCAATCCTGGTGACGCCACTTTCCTGTGAAAGCCACCAACACCACTGACTATCGACGGTAGTAGTGAAAATTTACCTTGGCGTAAGGTGCTTTTACCTGTAGTAGACTGATGTTGACTTGTATTTGGGACCCCTCTAACCATAGTCTGAGTTCAGCAGACCCATTGTTGTTCTGTTTGTGTAGTGGCTTTGATTAGGCTACTCCTAAGCCCTTGCATACTTTTTGCCCTGAGTTAAATATTCTATATTGCCATGTGAGGCCTTCACATAACCACCACCAGATCTTCTATATAATATCACAGAGTAAAGATATCCGTATTACTCTGTGCTATTATATAGCAAATTTGATCCGATGGCCGTTATTTGAAGGCTAATATCAGTGAACGAATCCATCAGATGATCTACTAACTCTGTTGTAATTTCTTTTTTTCTAGTTAGTATGGACACCATTTGTGGACAAACATGGCACTAGAAAACAGTGGCTGACATCTACGTTACTTCTGATGAGTCTCACCTGCCTTCTCACTTCATTTGTTGGTAAATAAGAAGTGATTATATTTTCTCCTTATCTGGAGCTCTTTCATGTTAGCAACATACCCACAATGCAAGATACCCACAATGCAAGATACCCACAATGCAAAATACCCACAATGACTAAATCTGCTTAAGAATTCCAGTAAATTGCATTATGGGGCCCGCTTGAGTTTCCATCAGCAGAAAAACTATCTCATCGCCATTCATTGAGTGGATGGGCAGATAACAGATATATTTCCTGAAGTTCAATAAGGAATTTATTTAGTAGATAATGAGAATGCGATGAGAGCCAGGCTCATCTGTAGGTGCCTAGATACCCTAAGGTAACCTTGTGACAACGCTAACCCTTAGGGGTAAAGTATTTGCAGGAGTGGCAATTTGCCTTGCAATTGTGAGATTTATTGCTAGCTATAATTGTTTTGATCTGAAACAAAAAGTTAATGAAGAAACTGTGCTAGCTAATTTATGTTGACCCAAAGATTGCTATACCAAGCTCTAGCTAACGTTTACTCCTCTAGGATGGATCTATCCGATTATGGCTTTCAAGGAAATGGAACTTTGATCTACTCCTATCTGACCTTGAAATGAAAAAGAGGGAATAGGCCAAAAATATGATGATGTCACAAGAGTATTGTAAGTGATGTGTCACAATTTTTTGAAGCGAGACATCAACAAGTATGTCCTGACATCATCATGTTTTTGGCACCATCATCTTTGTGAAATCATCATGACATCGGTATCATATTTTGCCATAACAGCACATATGGGCCTTTTGTTCATGATTGAACCATGCAGTCCAACAAATACTCCACAACAAAGGGATACATGTGGCCCAGATCAGAGGAGAGATATATGTTGCAAACCATTCACATTTAATTTCCTCTGGTAGATTGGAATCTGTTTTATCACAATATGTAACGGTGAAGGCCTTGCTTGGCACAGGTGAATACTATCAATGAAATTAAGGCTGAATATCGAACGGACGGAATGAGGCTCTATACTGAAAAGTGAAGAGTTCTGAAAATTTTGCTCAGTTTTGCTGTTGAATTGATAAGTAGGCTATTATAAAGCCCAGTGCCAAAATTCACTTGATAAAATGCAATGGCACCACAGGGTACTGTTTTTCAGTGCCAATGCAGCCGCTTGAACCTGTCGCATGAAAACTTAGAAATCCATGTTCCAAAACGAGGAAGCAGGCGATGGGACCATTGGTTCAGACACCTACACGATATGTTAATCCATTGAGCCTCACACCCCCTCCATACTGTTAGAGCCAGTTTGTGGGCTAGAAGTCCGAGTGGCACCAATTACTGACATGTTTTCCTCACTTGAAAATCAGGTGCAAACTTTCATGCCAGATATGAGGCGGGAAGTGGGGTAGAAAAGGTGATTGCTCTTGAAGAATAACCTCTGTTTTAACTGAGGTCATATTTGTGCGCAGAATCTATGATGTGGCAAGCCTTGGAAATCTCAAGATCATATATTTAGCTCCTAATAATATGGTATGGTTCTGTTGTCGGACCTTCGGATGTTCAATTAACTGGAGTTTGACCCCTCCACTAGTAAATTACAGGGAGTGTGCGCGTGCATCTACTACAAACCCACCCCACTCAGAGAGGTACGATTGCTTGGGTTAGGCTGAGGAGCTGATCCTACTCCACTATTAACTATACCCAAACTACCCTACGCGATTCAATTCAATCAACACCCAAAATTCAAACAGAATTTTAGCCCATGTCTAAATTGCCAACACTTAATAACATGGTAGGGACACTAAATCTAGTAGTATTTAATATGCCTGCAGTTGTAGTTGTCCTCTCCTTTGAATGGCCGGCGTCGCCGCACAGCAGAATTGGAATGATCGGAATGCATGGCATGCAAATCGGATCAAACTTTATCTAGTGGGTGGCTACCATATAAAGTCAGTCAGTAGGAAGGAAATCCCTAATCTGGTAACTGAAACCATGGTCTGCTTGATCTCAGGTTTGAAATGCAGACCTCCTAGGCTCCTAGACCACGCCAACTCTAAGATAGTATTATGATGTGGTGTGAGACCGTTCTAAGTTAATGTCTAGGAATCTCAGTCTAACAGCTTTTGCTCCTTGGTCTTATGATCTCAGGCTAGCATTTGGTTCTTATATATCTCTCTGAGATGGTATCGATTCAATGAATGATTGATTTGAAACCATTTTATTGCTCAAATTTAGTTGTTTGTTTAACTGGAACATTTCAAGTTTCAGTGAAAAGACAACTCTTAATGAAATGAATCACAAGCCTACTTATTATCATCCATAATAAATTACTGAATATCCTTCACTTCTCCCAACTGAGATTGGTAAAGGATGTGGTGAGATGGGTGCATGTAAATGGGAGGGAGGCCTAGTGAAGTGCAGGAGTGTATGTTTGCAGCGAGTGACATCTTTGTGATGTTCTCTGAATTTGAACAAAAATAAACCAAAAATAAAATTATGACGATAGACTCAAAATGAATATGGACAAGATCAATGTAATGATTTCAATATTCAGTCTATGGTTTGGGTGCTTAAATTCACTACCACCCCTTCGTCACCAATTCACAACTTATTATGAATTTCTACTCTATTTTGTAGATGTGACTAACGTAGCATTGCTAGCTCTGATGCTGTTCATACAGAACATATGTCTGTCTGTTCAGGATATATCAGTGGACGCTCTGGCCGTCGCAGTACTCGCCTCAGATGATGTCGGACTCGGTAACGTGGCTCAGGTAGTAGGGTACAAACTCGGAGGTGTAGTCGGGGGTAAGTTTGTATGGTATTATTTACGACCCTCAAATCTTTTGGTCTGTCTCATCTAAATACTCCCATCCCAGCGAGAATAACTTGATATTTTCACACCGCTTAATTTCCATTGATGTTTCAGTCAACGTGGTTTTTTTAACTAGGATAAGTGAGGCTTTTTGCGCGTTATCACCGTAATCACCAAAAATCCTAGCTTTTCACTTTCCAAATCATTCACTCAGGAAACCAGGTCATGGTCAGGTTGATGATTCAGCATTTTGGTAGTTTTTCATTGTGACCCCTCTAAATAGTTACGCTGTTGCCCTGTATATTGGTCACTCGTGTAACTGTTCATACCACCACTTATAAATTGGGGAGCATCATAAAAATATATATGTGATCAGATCGCAAGAACAATGTTTTCCCTTGCTATCTTATGAATCAGCCTGCAGATAGAAGAAATATCTGTCAGGAATAGTCTTAGTAAAACTTCTAAGTTGTTTTCAACATTTTCAACGCCAAATATCGTTTCATGCCAACATATTTTGGGCCATCTTCATAAAAAATTTTGATTGATATGTTATACTGCCATGATATATATACCTGATACCATGATATATACCTGATATGATATACTGCCATATTTATGGAAAACATCTTGGGATAATCTTCAAATATTTTAATAGTTCAACAAATTGGCAATTTGTGATAAAAGACACTCTCAAATTTCGTATTCGCATAGCAAAATTGCCAAATTTTTTGTTAATGAAGCCAGGAATCTAAGCATCAAATCAGGACATTTATATATTACTTTAGGTAAAGCCAAGAAAATGCTAATAAAATGCATTGGTATAGGTCACAGCTGTGGTCTAGGTGACAATTACTTACTGCAAGTACTTGAAGGTATTTTTGTTTTGAGTCTGATCCACCAATCAGGTTCTATTTGGATAGGAAGTTTCAATGACCTTCAATATTTAAGTAAAATATCTGTAACATT
The DNA here is from genome assembly GCA_914767715.1 of Membranipora membranacea. Taxonomy (NCBI): domain Eukaryota; kingdom Metazoa; phylum Bryozoa; class Gymnolaemata; order Cheilostomatida; family Membraniporidae; genus Membranipora; species Membranipora membranacea. Next base: position 11,083,210 of record OU612067.1, on the reverse strand, counting down.
GCTTTATTGGATGGCTTTTGGATGAAAAAGGCTGGATGTAAGCTTGTCAAGATGGTGATATTTCTGGCATTACTTGCAAAATATTTGATGCTAACTGCCCTGGTCGCTGTTAATGGCATTCCAGTATCAACCTGATCATTGGTTAGGGTATGGCCGAACATGGAATGCACATTGACATCGAGACTACACTATTATCATGTGTATCTCTGATTGTTAGGGTCAATTAAGTATGAGTACCTAACATGTACCGGCCCCTAATTTATAAAATTGAACTCGGGTCGTCACACCGATTTCCCTCTGATGGTACTCATGCTAAGTGAATTATTTCACTCTCTATCGATCAGAGATAAACATGCAATAGTATATCGCGTCATCAGTGTGCATGGAATGCACCATCGGCTACCTTGGCAAAGTTTGAGCACTTTAACTAACTTGTTGCTTGTCTTGTTTTAGGAGGATCCTATATGATGTTATATAATACTTTTGGGAGCGGAGTCGTCTACCTTATCATGTCATTCTTTTACCTATCTGCACTTTTTGCCGTGTGCAGCCTAGATATCGGCGCAATGCAAACATCTACAAAGTCTGGTAACCCACCTCAGACTAAAAAGAAGAAAGAAAAGCAGATGGGCGATAATAAAGAATCATCATATTTATCATCTTTAACTGAAGCTTTTAGAGTTGAGGGTACGCCCTGGATGATCATATACACAGCTTTGTATAAGTGTGGTGAGATTTTGAACTGTTGAGCTTTGCAGTGCAGTGGTCTATATTATTGTGAACCTCGAAAAATTTGGAGTTATGTACCCTTACTTACAACTTGCTGCCAATAACTGACCCATTTATTATATAGATGTTACTTCAACAGATTTATTTTGGCTGAACTCAACTCCCACTGTATGAAGGGACTGCTGAGATGAAGGTTACCCTCAGACAATTGTTCAAAGCCTGAGAGCTAAGACTGGTCTGCATATTGTAAATCATTTGGATTGATTTCAGGAGAAAATGGCACCATCTCTATATTACCACTGTATCTGGTTGACGCCGGAACGTCCAACACACGAGTAGCTTTTTATACGGGGATTATGGGCTCCTTTACTACCATAGCTGGATCTCTACTAGGTGGTGCTTTACTCAAAAAGTAAGTGTAATGTTAATTATGTGTAAGTTTGCCGATAGCTGATAGTGTTTTTCCGAGACCAAGTTTCGAGCTAGTCTGCCTGCATGCTGAGTTGTTCCCTCTTTACTGAGAAGCCTCTTTAGAGGGAAGGCAACTCAGTATTCATACAAATTGGATCAAACTTAACTATGCCATCCCTGACTGCCAGATTTTTACTGCTGACCCGAATGTTGACAAACAAAAGAGCAGTCTACTGTCTCGGCCATCTGACCAGACAGCGCAATCAGAAAATATACATTCCCACTATCAAATCTAACCTGGCATTGGTAGGTCAGGTCAATCTAAATATGAGAACATTGACCTTATCTAACTGGAATTGCCAGAAAATTGCATTGTGGGATACTCACTGATATTCCCAATGGAATCAAATTGAGGATTATAACACATGTTTCACAAGAAAGTAGTTTCACCATCAAGTTGACATACCATAATAATAATATTCCTAACTTCGTTTGGCTTATGAGTTGTTTTACATGTTATGTTTACAGATATTCCGTATCACGGTGTAGCCATTTATTGAATCTGCTGAGGTTATTTATAATGGTGCTGATCGCAGCGATGACTGTTAGCTCCATTCTATCTGATGCTCTATTATCTTATAAAACAGGTTAGTCTGGTGGAGTAAACTTGATCCAGTTGGTCTCATTGTCAGAGTATTGAGCTGCTCCTCTGACTGGTCATGTATCAGCTGGTGCAACCTGACCAGTCAGAGGAGCCACTCCAGAGGAATAAATTAGGTAGGAGTCGGTTTGTAAACACCTCTCCAAAAATCCACCTCCATCGCACTCAGGCTAAAGTATGCTTTTTTTGGCTCTACACCAATTTTGACACTTTTGGATATCCCTTTTTCTCGTTGCGTGCACCACTTAGGTTGAGGATGCTAACTAAAATTAAAACCTCTACACCAAGTCTCTGATACCCATGGAAGTTGTATAGAATTTATGATTTTGTATCTTATACAAATATTTTTACCTGAAGTATTTCGTGAGGGGATAACATTTCACTCTAATTTCCTAGCCTAATAGCCTTGTCACACGGCCGCGTTGGCGGTGCCACTGTGGCGGCACATGGCCCATGTTAACCTGCAGTGTGTCCATCCAGTAATTAGACAAATGCATGCCTTTCTAACCTTATCTACTCATTAAATCCAAGTAGTATCCTCACTGCCACACACTTCTGACCTTCATGTTAATTTAGCCTAAGAACGTGGAGAGTCTTTACCCAATTGTAGATATGCAATCTGATCACCTAATAAACTTAAGTTCATTTTGTAGATATACTATTGATATTATGCTGCAGTCAGCTTTTCCTCTCTGGAGTTTCCAGCATACTCACATTTTCTTGGATGATGCATCTATCCCAGAATGCACCAAAAACTATACAGATGACACACTATACAATGTTAGCCACAAGCGAAATACTCGGCAAGCTCATGTTTGGTTCTGTTGTTGGCTCTATAGCTGACAAGTTTGGCTATGATTTGACGTTTTTATTCTTGTTGGTGATGGTGTTTTTGGCGACTGTTATGACTTCAAGTCAACCTCAGAAAATAAAAATGCTCGGATCTTGAGCCTTCACACCTATCCATCTATCTATTAATCCAACCTGATATCTGCTAGAGGGAAGTACCTGGTTACATTCAAGTGTGCTCTCTATCTCATAGCAACATCCAGTCAACTAACAGACAGTTGTTATTGCCTGTTGCGACAAAAGTTATTTTAACATGGGTATCAGTGAGAACAATGACAAACATGATTCCGAATTCTCTCAGTCATGGTTATGTAATTTGTGATAAATATGATGGGATATTAAGGTCTGCAAAAAAGGTTGGGTTTAGCTGCAAATTGTTCGCTTTTCAGTTGCTCCGACCATTCAATACTGTATGAAGAAGAATAGTGTGTTACAAATTTTGCAGATGATTTTTTTTTCAATTCACAATCTAACTTCGATAGGTAACAGGTGTTGTTCGAGCTAGCTGCCTAACTTACTGTTTTCTACCAGAGTGACCCACAACATAATGATTTTGGTAAACATTCACGTTGATTAATATTTGATACTGCAAATTCGCTTTATTAAATTTGGCAGTGATTTGTGAAGCTGAACTGTTTGCGTCAATGATTTAATTTCATAATATTTTGGGGTAACCGATCTGACCGGTAAGCATTGCGGCCCTTGGTATGATTTTTTTTATTTGTTATGAGCGGATTAATAATGGATTTATAGTGGTGATCAAATCTGAATTACTGGTCTTAGGAAGCCACAGAATAAGAACTTGAGCATTCTCCCGGCATCAATATCACAGTGAAGCCCAGCAATGAAACAGTCTACTAAGTGAAGCTGTAGTAGTCCGAAATGCTAGTTGTTAACGTAACAGACAAGCATGAGCTCGGGAAACCTGAAATCCTATCTAAGCCATGTATAAAGTGTGCACATACGTCAAAAAATTTGATGCTATCTGCAGGTCTGCAAAAATGGTACGCTAGTTTATTTTGTCATGGCATTTAAAGTCACTCACATATCATTACCCAAAATATTAGAATATACATTCGTTCCTGATCCCATCGGTCACTTTTTTGCTACACAAATCTCACATAAAAGCTGTTTCAGACTTGCATTGCCTGCTGCATGCTTTCATTCAATTTTCTATGTCTGATGTGGTAGGATGTACACTGTATGAACACAGAGGACTATCTTCATTTTATGAGTTCAACAATATCACGCTCCGCACTTTCCTATCTGGCCTTTCGTTTGATGGCCTAACAAGATTTAGATTTAGAGATGGACACATGTGCAACAATTTTGACCAGTAGGCCAATTGTCAAAAATATATAAATTAAATAAGTCCCCTGCTCTGGACTTAACGCCACAACCCCTACTCCCTGGTGAGCCAATATGATATGATTGCCATTCGGCCAGCAAGTAGTTCGGCAAATTGATTTCTGGCAAAAGAAAAATTTGTTAGAATTTGAGATGAATGAAGCCGTTTTGATGACAAAATCAATTTAGAATTATGTCCAACAGATGAGCCCATTGCATTGGGGAAGATGAAATTATGTCATACAAAATTAATTATTAACATTATTTATTGTTATCTGAGTCAATAAATATAACAAATATTGTATACTAGCGCAAGTTGACCTTTATATTCACTGAAAGGTTAATGAAATTAAAGTTTGAATGCGTCTAGGGGTTACTTCCATAATATTTTGGAGTAACCATAATATCGTTGCGCAACCCAATCGGAGTAACGGACTTAGGTATTATTTTCTCTGTTCTTAATAGATACATAAAATCTTATATAAGCCTATGCAATATATATATATATATATATATATAATCTTATATAAGCAGATTTGAGTCAAATTTCCTTTCTCGCCTCCTGACCAAGCATTTTGCTTTGATTTGAAGTCATATTATATCTTAACCTATAATCCATCAAAGGTTTACGTTTGTTTGGCACAAACTCAAAACTGTGGCCTTGAATTCATAAGCCAAACCCTGGCCTACATACAACACACAGCTATGCTAATAATTGGTTAGTATCTTTAGCAAAACACCGCTTAAAAATTGATCTCAAGTTTTATTTACATACAAACATGTTTAGGTCGTAGTACTCAAATCCTGAGAAGTCTATGTTTACTTTTGATATTACTGTATGTACTAACTTGTTGAGTGGCCCTACTGACGAGCAGGGCTAGAGTAACGCTCACACATGTCGGTCACCTGTGGATGGAAAACGTGAAAATGTGAGCATTCCTCAGTTCCGGGTGAAATATGAGGGCCATCTCCTGTTGGTTATGTAATAGACCAAAACTCAATAGATATAGCCTTGTCAAGCGACTTCTTTATTTGTAACCACAAAACAAAACATGACAACGCTACATCAGATAAGTTTTTTGTTTCGAATTTTAATTATCAGCCTTAAACAACAGATTTTAAATTATTACTGCATGAAATTTTTAAAATTAATTAATTGCATCCTTACCTTACTTTATAAAATTTCCAAACTACATAATTTGGTTATTAGGGCAACTCAAGTTGAGCAGCCCTTCTCATTGCCATTGTAGTATTTATGTGAACAGTAATGATTGTGTCACATTAATCAAATTTTAGCTACCAATGAATAAAAATCTGTAAAACTTGTGAATTTTATTATTTGCTTAAAATCTGCAGTTTCATATCAGATCCTCATCGGTCCTGACAATGTATGGCAATATTTTTCTATTGCCCTGATAAAATACGGCTAGTGTGTAGATGTTATCTCTTAACTAGGCATTTCAAATTGGAGTCGTAGTTCTAGGCCAGGGGTGCCCAAACTTTTCTACAGTAAGCTATATATCCTGTTGGCTGAATGTAGTGTAGATTGGTTATTATTGATGACCGCCAAGAGGGCAACGGAAAATAATTTCCTAGTTATTTGTAAATATTGTATACGGGAGTTACTTTTTTGGCTGGTTTGATGTGTTGGAAATTCCAAAATGTGTACACATATAAAAAAAAAAACTTATCTTCTGTAGAAAAATCCTCGGCACTGCAGCTATTTCGAAATAAGAAGGTATAATTGTATACATGTGAACAGGGAGAGTTCGTAAATTTAACGAGAATCCCAATCACCATGAACAGGGACTTGACAATCTAGCACTGCCAATAATCACAACTTTCCTGCACACGTCTAGCAGTGAAACCTTCTCTAACATTTTTAATTAGTTTTTATCTTGTAGGGTAGCTCGCTCGGATAAAAGATGACTACCTAATGTTGCCACTTTGCATGATAGCCATATTTTGCCTCATACACAGAATATAGTTGTCCCAATTTATAGACTGGCACATAGGCACTTATTTCTCGTAATACCATGTGTCATGGCGATAAAAAGATCAGGCAGTGTAACTAACAATATAGATGAAGTTAAATGATAAACTTGGCAAAGCACAATGCGCAAAAGCTTTTGCTCTTTGATAGACAATTTAGTATGTGTTTATGGTAGTTAAAGCTTGAGTCTGAATTAGAGCAAGGCTGGGTTTCTTATACAATATTGATGCCCATATCAGCCTATCAGTAAAAAATTAAACGGCGCAGGTCCATTGAAAGTTAGTTGAGGCACTCCAAACACACACACACAAAGCATGTTATGCCAAGAGATCAGATTCGGAGCTATCCAGCAATCAATGGAAAAAGATGTAGAGCAATAGTTCTCACAGACATCACGCATCGTGACGCTGCTCTTGATGTCCTGTAAATTGACGTGTTATACAATCGGCAAATATTTGTTTTTTGGATGACCAAAAATACTTCTCTCGTCTTCATCAGACCCTAGCAAGAGAGCCGTTCCTTGAAGAGATAGGCATAAGAGGATGAGCCACATAGGGATGATCGTAATAACAGACTTATAAGGAATCTCTACAAACAAGCAAACACAGCTTCTTTCACCACTTGCTTGTTTGCTTAGCCACTCGAGAGGGTATCAAATACACTTGACATGGGTGTAATAATTACATTAAAAGACAAATCATAATATTGACATTTGAGTGTTTGAGCAATGCCGCTTTCTCACTCACAAAGCCTATAAAAGCTCGGCTCAAACAATCAATGCTTCACTTAATCGTCAGGCATCTCACTAGAAGAAGAAGAAGCAAAAGAATAAGAAGATGAAGACTGCTCTAATCGTTCTTGTTGTCTCACTCGGTCTGCTGGCACTGGTGTCAGCAGCACCAAAAGGCGGAAAGAAAGGCGGTGACAAAGAGGGTGAGTTTCTCTTTGTTAATAACTAGTTTCTCAATTCTCTACATTAATCTTCAATCAAATTTTTAATAAAAACCTATTGAACAGTTAGTGTTTTTGGAGTTAAATTGAAAATGATTCAACAATTTCGGTATAATTTTTTTAATTTTTTTTTAAAATTTAAACTCTGTGGTCATGATTGTCAGTTTGCTACCTCGTTGTGTTGAACAGCTGATTTTAAAATTTTTTTCAGACAAACCAGAGCTCGATGAGGTCCAGAAAGGTCTGAGGAAGCTTCTCAAAAAAGTTGGTGCTTGCACGTAAGTCTTTGAAAGTCATGTTTATTTTTCCATCACTGTGTGCAGCGTCAACCCTGATATCTTGATTGAAATTAGACTTAATAGTGATAGTTTTAATTATGTTCCTTTCATCATTTAGTTTGATTTAAATTATACTCACTGGTTTGAAGTGGTTATCTGGCCTGCACAAAATCCATATTAAATCAACAGGTATACAATGAATTATCACTAATATTGTCAAGCTGGCGGAAAGACTCTCTATGAAAAAAAAAATTGATGAATGATAGTAAAAATTTAAATTAGAATTTTACAAGTTAAAAAGAAAGGTATTTTTGTAATTTTGCCTAGCTCGTGAGTGTGAATTTAAGACTACAGAACGACCAAAGTTATATATAGTCTGGCAGCTTGTTCTGCAGTTGTTATGCAATATTTTGACACAAAAAGAATTTATAGCACTTCTCGGTAAATATGATGGGCACTGTTAGCAATTTCCCCAGTTCTCATCTTTGCTTGTCTATGTGGTTTCAAAGCCTAGTGCTGTACCAGCGCTATAAGCTTATCTATTTTAGATAACTTGTTGAGCTCCTGGGTTGCATAATATCTATCAAAACTTGAACCTTGAAATCCATGCAAAACTAATGTCACATCTATCTTTGTAATTGCAGACTGAAGACCCTTGCTGACGGTGATGCCTCTCCTTCAGCTGTGACCGAAGTTTTTGCTGCCTTGGAGGAATTCGAGCCCAGTGAGTTTGAGCCAACTCTGATTGGACGGAATTAGAAAAATTTAAATGTGGAAAATTCGTGTCTGATGTGTGATGTATTCCGTTTTATATGGTATTGATTTACGCTTTTTAAGGAAAGTCAGGTTTGATTCTTGATGCTCAGATAATATAAATAGCCTCAAAGACAAATGTAAAAACTTTGTGACACTCACTATATTCTGGCTAAATTAAATATTCAAATCATTGGGTGAAGAATAGGACTGATATTTTAAGTTCTTTCAATCTCACCGTGCTCAGATTGATTCTACTTATTCAGGCGTTCAAATTATGTTTTGTGTAATATTATAACACTGTATGACGATATATTGATGTGTTTTTTTGAAGTTATGTCTGAAGTATGTATGGTTAAGGAGGAAGAGCCAGAGGATGAAGTAGTACCTGGTGGAGATGAGGGTGGTGATGCGCCAGCCGTAGGAGACTCTCGTAAGAGAAGACAGGCTGTAGAAGAAACTGGTGAGCTTCTTTACTTATGAGCGATTTAAAAAAAAAATTTATTGGCAAACAATCTTCATCATTAAAATGATGTTCTTCCGAGTGTGCCAAAACAAAACAATAATAAATAAAAGAAGAAATATGGAAGATAAAGACTAACAATGAAAATGATGATGTCTTAGACTTGAAATTCATAAATGCATGTTGTCGGAATTCCTTCAAATTGTTTGCAGACCTGTTGAGTAACGGTCACCTGTATGTGTATAAATTCAATTAAATGTATTGTATATATGATGATTTTGTCTGCCAAATGAAAAGTATTTATATATATATATGTATCTTGTATATACATTTTTTGTTTACACATATACATTTTAAATTCAAATTTATTTGTCTTTTACAGATCAGGACACACTGGACAGACTTTTCGAAGCAATCAAGGGGTGTGAGTGAGTTCAATACAGATACAAATACTTTATTAATTAATTCAATTGTAACCTATAAATGTATATCTAAATAGTGCATTCCCTTCTTGAAATCAGAATTCAGAAAAGTTCCAAATGGCAGTAGTTAACTTGCAATAAAAAACTCAACATTGTCAGTATATTGTGGTTTATCAAAGTTAGTGCCATGATCCTGGTGAATAGCAAATGAGAAAAAAATAAGTGCCGTAAAATGCTTAAAAATACTATTACTACTACTTGAAGTCAATCTTAAACATCAGGGTCAACCAAAACCATGAATAGCTCTGATTTACCCAGACCTAGACAGCTTTACACAACTTACTACTGATTTTAAACATCGTCTGAGTTTGTCACCTAACAGTAATGATTGGGAACTTGTCTTCATTCAACACATTGTCTGTTAGCAACCCTATATTGATTTTGCAATGAGTTTGAGGTGACTTCGGTTATTTCTTTTCGATGAAGGAACCAAACTAGAATCGAATCAGGATGCAATTTCTGTCAAAAGTTGACACATGTAGTATCGTTGGTAAAGTTTCATCATGTTTTTCCATCATTATTCAGATTGTTGAAGAGCGCCGAAGATCTTGCTCTCCTCGCCGATGTCGATACATTGAATGCTACAATCAGCCAACTGGTATCTGCCCTCGAAGCTTTTGAATTAGGTAATTTAAAAGTTAAACCTGGTAATCTTTATATGTTATTGATGTTGTGCTGCGGTGATGTGGGTGGTTTGATACCCCTAATTGTAATCGCAGCTGTAGGGAATGCACTACTAGCTTATATTTTCCATTATGTCGTTTGTTTGTGAGTTATGTCAGTGGTTCAACACTGGCCTTGTGCAGAAATACGGTCTCCAATCTTAGCAACCATACCAAGACCCGTATCATAAGAATATAATAGTGAATAGTGTCATGACAAAGTCATATATGACAATGATGATGGTGTATATTCCATAGATACTGATAATCTTTGCGAAGAGATGCAAGAGAAGGAAAAGGATGGCAACAAGAAAAACAAGGGTAAGAATGACAAGGAGGATGATGGAGAAGGTAGCTTCATTAATGACGTCATTACCCCAAAGAATTATATAATTATATAATTACATATATATATATTATACAAGATTTGGCAACCACAACAACCATACTTTTTTAACTATGTCCTTATTGCTGCTTTCAAGTTGTCTCCCATTCCTGTGTATACTTTTGCTTGGTGCAATTTGAGAAAAGACAACAATTAACTTAAAATGCTTAGGGGTAACAATCACAAGTTTTTTCTTCTAGACGGAGATAACAAAGGCAAGAAGGACAAGAAGGGCAAGAAGGACAAGAAGGACAAAAAGGACAAAAAGGACAAGAAGGACAAGAAGGACAAGAAGAACAACAACAAGAACAACAACAAGAACAGCAACAAGAACAAGAAGAACAACAACAAGAAGAAGAACAACAAAAACTAAAGTAGGTTGTGTTCAACAGATTTCTAAGATTTGAGAGATCTTTTGCTTCCGCTTTCAGCAGGGGAGATAAACCCTGGGAAGACCCCATCAGGACCCATAAATTTTTGAAAGTCAGAACTTAAATCAATTTTGGCAGGTAAGGTGCACACTAGGTCCCTATATTGTTACTCACAGTTTTATGAGCATTCCAATGGTACAAAAAAATTTATCTCGAATTTCTACTCTAATAAATTTGTGCGCTCAAAAATGGCTCCTGGTTATTTGATGAGATAGAAGTTATAGAATTGATTGTCATTAAAGGTTAATCTAAAAAATAACTTTTTCTGGGTTTGGGTTGTATTTACGTAATGCTGTTTATTTGTTAAGCAATAATTTCTACACAACCCCGCCGCAGGCTTATTAACACATCACTATAATAGATGGTGATGGTGCCGTAAACAATATATAGCACCATTCTTGTGAGCTTGAATCAGTAAGTCTATTAATCGGCGCTTCTTATTTCGTTTTTAGATGACAAGAAAGGAAACAAAAACATGTGAGTATGAGTTTATTTATTCATCTCTCATACTTTATTCAGTTGTTATAACCTTCTGATATAATTATTAGCATCTACAATATGTAGATGCCCCAAAACCTGATTAAGTTTTGGGCCTACAGTAATCGATGGTGACCATCATTGCTTCATAGTGTCTGCTCCTCTCAAATGCCCGGTTTGATGCCTGCTCAATGTACTGAATGTCTCTTTCAATAAAATGACTTGAAATACTTCATGTATCTACAGAAAATGTTCTAGAAACAGAACTAACTGAGAGCTTATTGTTGAGAGCATTGAGAACTTCACCTTCTACTAACTTACAGAAATCTAAATCCTAGAAAACAATTCCACAATGCACCATATCCTGGAATTCCAAGAAGTATCAACTGATTGATCTGATGTCCCTTTGAATTCCAGGAATTTTTTTTGATATTATTCATCTCTATAAATGATTATTGAATTCATTATGTCTCTGATAGCCAATGTGTTGACTCAGATATGATTGGCTCTTTGGTGAGAAAAAGAACCAATGCCAGGTCACAGAGAGCACCTATTGAGATATAATGAAAGTGAAACTAAATTATTTAACACTCACCATAATATATATAAGAAAGTACCATCCTACCTGGTATTGGCTCTTTCTCACCCACCAGCCAATCAGAGCCAACGCATTGGCTAGTCTCTGATATGACTATTTTATTAATTATTTTATTTGCATTTTGTTTCAGTGATGAGGGAGATGCCGAAGCCAATGTATAAGGTTCAAAGGTTAAATACGAAGATGAACAAACACAGACTATCAGACCCAAACTTTTATTATATTAAACCCAAAACGCTTTCTTGCAATCTTTTGACATATCAGTTTTTGCTGATCCTGATTTCTATCTAGATTGGTAAAATTACTATCGAAAACTTGTGTCATTTGCAAGCTATCTTTCTCAGCTTAATTTTTCTTCAAAATGTGTGTGATTTAAAAACAATAAAAACAGAATATTGGTCAGAGTCAGAACAGAGTTTTAATTATAGTATCGGACTTCCTAGTTGATATACAATTGAAGTGATTACATTATTTAATTGTGAATTTGCAACTGTTTTCGAGAGTAACATAATTTGGAATGAAAGGAAAACCATAGCTTTGCCCAGATTTAAACGTGGCTAGAATAGTATGAAACAAAAATATGATAGTTGCAATTTCAACAAGTCAGAGACAAGCTCCAATGAAAAAAAAGATACTGCATTCATGCATACAGAGGTGGAAGAGATTTGATGGTTTTTAACCAATACTTATTATACATACATATAATTCTCACCAACTCTAAATGATAGGAGGCAACTGGAAACAAATGCTAATCATGGATGGAGCTTATCAAAGCAAAATGTGCATCAGCAAAATCACCTTAAGTACATTTGAAGCCTATATGCCATCAGTCTATGCTAGTCTTCAGATTCCTTTATCACAAATCATCAGAAGAGCAACAGTTTATACCGTCTCTTCACAAAAGATCAAAATTGATGCTACTAACTAGAGACATCCAATTGAGAGTTGATGGATGAATAATGTTCAGAAATCCATGAGAGTATGAGTTATTCAAAGGAATGAGAAATATTAGTGTACCTGGAAATTTTCACTTTCGTTCACCACATGTTCTGGCTTCAACTACCCTGAGCGTTTGATCATTCTTCCTGCAATAGTGTCAAGATGTTTCCTTGGGAAAACTTGCAAACATATAAGTATTTATAATAGAAAGTTCTGTTGCTGTGTATTTGTTGGATACATACGCAATAGGGATCTATTGATGGAGACATTGGGGTAAACACTCTTTTTTACCCTGCCTTCAGTTCAGTTAAATCCATGGACACAAATAATACCTTCCGGATGGGTTCATTTCTGCCTCTAATTCCTTACACTTACATGAACTCATTATTTTATTTTATTTTTAATTTAACACATTAGGGCTTAGAGTTATTGCCTCATTTTCTGCACTACGACAACTCCAAATATCAAGGAAATTTTGCTGCCTGAATGATGGCTATTGTGTTAGCTCTGAGCCGACAAATTGCCTACCCATATGGTGGCATAGAAAACTATTGCTGATGAAAATGAAATTAATTGTTAATTTTGAAATCTGTTTACCATGTTATACTGGCAATCATATAAAAAACTAATGTTAGGTTTTATTTACGTTATTACAATGATAGTGAGAGATGCACCGAGGATGGTGAAACAATCAACATTGAAAGCTCCACCTGTGGTACTTTAACCCATGACCACTGTGTCGCCAATCGCTTGGCAGTGAATAGCAAGCGCGCCAATGACCAATTGCCATCTCAAAAACATAATGGGTTAATAATGGTACTACGGTGGGGATTCACTATTTGAACTCCTTTCAGATGCATCAACATTGCATGGTTATGTTCAGTGTGTAAGGGTCACAGGGTTACTTGTTTTTCGTGAGGCCTGATACCATTCTACTGATGTATAGATTAATCTAGACGAGTTTTGTCCAGATAGACTTAAGTCAAGTATAGCTCTTTTTGCGTTGCCTTCGTTCGGAATTCAATCCATTACACTGGATGTTCATTGAGTTATCTGTGTAATGTTAGCTGATAGAGTTTCATATTACTAACAGTCTATTCTAAAGGTCTATATTCCTAGCGCCAGTATCCTATATATATATATATATGAAATTTATTTTGGATAATACTCATTTGCTGAGAATGCTTTACAGAATACCCAAAAAAATGAGAAAAAAAATTAAGTCGCAAAGTTGTGAACCAATAAGAGATAGACTTTATTAAACCGGACTTCCAAGTTCATAATGCTAAAACATTTCAACTGTCATGTTTATAAGAAAGTAAGGTTACTGATGAGTACATATGTCATTGACATAAAATATATGACACGATTTGAATATATCCTGATCAAAGTAAACAGTGTGCCATCTTTATAAATGTAAATCTTATTGACAATATTTTCTTTGGAATAATAATGCAGGAATTATAACAAATGTAATTGGAAATTAAGTATAAAGTACATGGCAATGGTTAGAGGTCTCTGAAGTGTGTGAGCAGTGTGACAGACCAATCACTCATAGGCACTTTGCTTGTTGAGAGTTCGATTCTTGTTGCCGTAGTCAAGTTCAGCGCCTCCGCTCAAGTTTACATCTATTCCCGTACAGAATGATGCATCTGCAGCCAGCCACAAGCATAGCAATCCAGCCTCCTCTATCGTACCCATTCGTCCGACCAACTGAAGCAAACAAAGGAACTAAATATTACTGACTGATCACCGATTTTAAGGCATAGTCTAGGAGTTTCCTCCCCTCTGACGTAAGCGAGACAACTCAAATACGATATTATCATTCATCACTATGCGAGTGAGGGATGGTTTCCCCAAAACTTCCTGATGACATGGGTATTTTCAGTCTTGACAACACTGAACAGGCATGACTTTCTGAAAGTATCCGTTTCAAACACTTGCTTTTTCTAAGCATCAGTTCATTGAACTCCCGAAAGTGTCTTATTTATGGACAATCTAAGATTTGACCATCTTTCGAGCATACTGACTTCGAGAAAATCAATTCTGCTAGTGGATTGAACTTCCTAATAAGCTCTGGTTTACCTCATGGTTTGGTACGTGAAAGGCTCAGCGAGTGATTGCATCCATAAATCAAAACAGCACAGGAAGTTCATTACCTGGTGGGTGTACAATATGGTGCTCTTTCGGCCAGTCATCCTGACCCCAATAGAAAAGTAGATCAGAAGTTCAAAACCCACCAGGTTTTGAACTTCCTATATTAAGTCTTAGTTTTACGCAATCTTTGAGAGTCACGCTGGTCTACTTGAAATTGGGGTCAGAGTGACTGGCTGAAAGAGCACTGTATTGTACACCCACCAGGTATTGAACTTCCCCTGCTGTTTTGAATTATGGATGTAATCACTCACAGGGCCTTTCGCGTACCAAACCATGACGTAAACTAGAGCTTATAAGGAAGTTCGATCGCATGGCAGAATAGATTTTCTCGAAGTCAGTGATCCCAATGGGCAATTGAGGGCAAAGATGGTCAAATCTAAGACTCATAGTTGTTCAATACCTTGGGGGTTTGCAATACAAAATGGATACTTTCAGCCAGTCATGAAAACCCCATAGTAAAGTTTATCAGCGTGACTCTCAAAGATTATTCTTATCTAAGACTTATGGGATGTTCAATACCTGGTGGGTTCACAATCATGTTCTGAAAATGGATATATCATACTTGAGTCATAGTTAATTAATTGGCATGACTCTCAAAGATAATGTAGATCAAAACACCATAGCAGGTATAATGTCTGGTGATGTTGATCTGCTGTGGAATCGGAACTTCTCAGCCAATGAGGACATACGCACCAAATCTCAATACCAGCAGACCCTCTTGATATGATATCGAGAGGACACGCACAATCGTTTATAATTTTATAAATTTATAGTTTATCAATCAATAGAATCATAATTAAAGTAATTATATGTTTATGATCAATACTAAACAGCAGGGTATTATTACCAAGTTTGCAATGAGGTTGTGATGTATCTGAAACTTGTTGGCAGAATGGAGGAAAAAAACGTATCTTTAAAGCTGTATGGGTTTATCCCCTGAATGTAGTGATGTTTTAAATCAGTTCACAGCTTTTGCTGCTGTGATTGGGTGTATGAGAATTTTGCAATCAACAATGTTCTCTTATTACTAGGGAAGGAAAAGTGGCTGATAATGAAATGCTACTACTAACAGTGCCCCACAGTTAGAGCATTTTTTCCGACACAAATGACAATTATTCTTCTTTAACTGGTTAGACAGCTAAGTTTTGGAACTCAAAATTTTAGAAACACCGCATTTTATTTACTACTTCATTGACATGTCTTCATTCACTAGTACAGCTCGATGAGTCAGGTGATAAAGAGCCTATCTGCCCTTTCCGCCCACCGCGTCTTATCTTATCTTATCTTATCGTTTCTGCAACACTTAATTATTGTTTTGAAGCTGATTTGAGGTCTGAAATTGTAGACTAAAATGAACTTAATCTATTCAATTAGCCTTTATGTTCACCACAATTTAGCGCGCAATATATCTGCATATTGTTGTTGTGGAATTACATGGTTTGAAACTATACCTGTGCATTTTCTCCGCCCTTGACCATTGCGTCCTTGCCGTCACCTTGGAGACTTGCCAAACTATCCCACATCGGCGTCCAAATATTACCGGGCGAGAATCTGCGATAGAATACAGATTGTTGAAGATTATACACTAGCATAGTTAGCTTCACATTGTGGCAGTCAATAAAATGTATTAAAAAAACAAAAACACAACGCTCATACAATGATTTGCCAGGAGATACACAACATTTAAGTACACATACTAGTGTCTGCTTGAATGCAAATAAGAGGTTATTTCTTTAGTATTATGAACAATATTCAAAAAAGTTTTTCCCCTGCAGATGATTTACACCAGTACCCGTATGGGCCTTGCCTGCGACATAAATGACCTACATATTTCAACAGTTTGTCAGTTGGCCTGTATTAGTAAGCTATGTTTTTCCATATTGAATTTCTGAAGATATTTTGTCGACAGAAATTGACTGACATAATATGGGCAGTGCAAATTTGGGAAATTTATTCGAATATTTCTGTAAGATATTTGTAGCGCTTAGCTACAAACCAAGAATGCCAAAGCATCCCAAAAACTCATTGCCTGAACAGACATCGAAAAAATTCAATTAGCATGCCCAAGTAACAGACTAACCCATTAACTCTGACGCCATGCTCAGCTTCGTCGATAGCCATTGCTCTCGTCATCGCATCTATGGCACCTTTAGTCATGACGTAGGGTACGGCCCCTCTTTGTGCGATTTTAGCCACCAGACTCGAATCATTGATTATATTTCCCCTGACTTTCCTCAGATGTGGCAGACAATACTAAAATGCAAAAAAAGAACAGAGACCGGTTTTTCTGTGTTCAATTATCTGATTAATTGTCTCAATCTATGGGTATTCCTCACATTCACTGAACTAAACTCTCAGCTCCTTGAAGTGGAATACATGAAACAATAAATTCAATGGTTGTTTTGACAGCATTTCAATGTGATGCATTGTGGGCTTTGCTCCAGTAATGTTTTGTATACTATAATGATGAATGAATTCCCCATTAATTTAATTTGACAGTCTAAATTGGAGATGAGAAAATTTCCTTTTTTACAACTACCTCTGAGAAGTATATTAGATACAAAGAAGTGTATATTTTAGCAAGTTATTAGGCGACTTAATATCAGACAGCACCAAGATTCACTAGCTGGTGGGACGTTTTATGCAATAATAAGGTTACATGAATGTTAGCTAGCCTTTAATTTCACTATTATAAGCATGAGCGAGACGGCAAACTTTTCTTCTAGTGGAGACTCTTTTCCACATGGGTGACGTAACGTCGCTGCTCATACCTTGCTCATCAGAAAGTAACTTGTGACGTTGATGTCAAATGTACTTTTAAATTCTTCTGCTGTGATGTCATCAATAAATTGAGGGGCAGGATCTAAATAGAGATAATAGAGAATACCACTTTAGTTATATTTATATATATACCTCTATAGGCATAAGAGTTAATTGTAAAATGGAATGTCTAATCGGACCGCTGGGGTTCAGTAACAGTGAGGGACTTTAGTTTGATCTATGAGTAAACAAGGTAATAAGGTCACACAAGTCAAAGGCTCACTGTTGCCAGAAGACAGAGGGCATCCTGCCAAATTTTGAGCAACTTTAATGATTTGATAAACGCTGCTGGACCGCCTCTGCACTCATTTTCTACTATTTTTAAATGCTGGAAATTGGTCTTTGTCATGCAATTTATTCTGTCGATGATTTATTCGGGTCAAGTGTAGGCTTCATTGTGTTTGTCGCTATGTGACCATCTACAGTTTATGTAATGTGTATACAATGTCGAGGCTCTCTCAGACTTAAACTTATCTCTCTGTAAATTCCTTGATAATTGACTGACAAACACTTTAAATTGTAACATTGCACGACATAGTCCATCCGGAAATTAAATTGATCGAGGGAAAACCGTTATGGGGAATTTCCAAAATGAGAGGTGATAACTCCCATGTTCACTTACGCTGCCCGGCATTGTTGATGAGGCAATCTATTCCTCCATATCTGTCCACCACTGCCTTAACAAAGCTCTACAGAATACAAATTGTAAGGCAAATAAGCAAAGCATATGTTAAACACAGTTTGAGGGGGGGGGGGGGAAGATGAGGGGCCTTGAAGAGCTCTCATCAAATAGACATAAGTTAGAACCATGAGATGTAGGAACTTAATGTTACATCATAGAGAGATCCTTCAGTGCAGACTTTGTAAGTTTTCCCGTGCCATACACACTCCACATGTTAGGGTGATGCGTCACACCTCATAGTTGGGCCTAAGCATATCCAGAAGCTGAATCACTGCACTGGTTAGTATAATAAACAAGAAGAAACAGCTTCTTCTTGGTTTAATTTTTTATTTATCACTGTAGGCCATAGTTTAGATAGGCTGCAGAGAATTACAGTAGGATTACACCCATAAATCATTAGTACGAGTTTGGGAAATGACAATCGAAATTTAATTTGCAAGAATTAGTGGAAATTTGCACGATCATGTGGCCGCTGCTGAAGGATGGCATCAAACTAATTGCTATATCTGTCTACGAGGTAGGCAAACAAACAAACAAAATTTAAAATATTGAATTTAGAGTTCTATCTAATTGGTCTAAATTGGTCATGTCATGATGATATCATAATTAATCAAATTGGTCATGACGCTATCAAGAGATTTTAGAAGGATGTCGCCATTCAACGTTGACAAAGGCCAAAGTACGTAAATGTGAATTTAAACCTTACAGGTACTCCTATGAGGAGAAATGTAATAAAGGAAGTGAGGGGGAGGGGTAATGGGGGGGGGACGCTCAGAACTGCCATAGCTAGCTATTGGATCAGATGGCTGTGCACCAACAAATATACATCCATCGAGTGTCATAGAGTTAAATTGGGTGTTACATTTTGGATTAACCCAACTGTGCTTGAGTACTTAAACTTCAAAGTCACCCCACCTGCACTGGTAAAAAGTTAAGCTCATAGGCAAAATGTATGTAGGTCAATTAATTAGTATCACAGAGTTGATCTGCAAGCAGTAGGTATAGCTATAGGTGTAACATGGTTTAACAGAAATTGGTTAAAATTGCAATGTTTAGTCACGCACCACTTTCCGAAAAATGGGTGACGAAATAGCGGTGCCTTAGTGGCGGGGCTGAAATGTCTGCACCAATTTTCTCTCAGTTTGTAGGCAGGTTGGAGCACACCTGGGGATCCAACAAGTCCCATTAGTCAGTGGGCAGCACTGCGATTCTAACCCATGACCTTCATCACTTGCATGCTGAAGACCGGCTCTGTAACCATCTGAGCCACCTCCTACTCAATGTTGTTTGTTGTGTTGTGCTCGGAGTCATCCTACCTTGATGGCAGCCTCGTCAGTCAGATTCACAGACATGAAGAACGCCTCGCCTGGTCCTGATTGGTTCATTTCAGTTTCCAGTCTCTCTCCATCAGCAGCTGGTGCAAATGAATAGGTACATTAAGGTTCATAAAATTATCAAAAGTTAAAACAGGTCAAATTACACGAAGAAGTTGCGCTGATACAATTTTCTTTCAATGATACTTTCCGTAATTTTGTATTTTCTGATTTAGCGATGTTCTTATGAAATGCATACCGATCAGACATGTGATGCTTAAAGTGGCAATTATGCAGTTCAACAGCACTCTAAATGTCTAGTTGCCTGCAATGTGAATTTCGTGTAATATTTAAATGATTTGAACTGATTAACTTCGATAATTAGCTTGTATCTACGACTTTTACATTCCGAGCCACCTGGAAATAGGCAGAGTGTGCAATGTACCCAAATCGGTTACATGTAATGACCAGAATTACGCGATGTTCAAGTTTATCTGCACTAATCTTTTTCTTACCTCCTCTGGCACAAAAGGCAACTTTTGCTCCATGCTTAACTACAAAGTAACAAAGATTTTTAGAAGGGTTTAGTTACCAATTCTTGTTTAAATATTCACACATGTGACGGTATAGTTTCTTCCTTAAATCGTACCGGAGAAATGTAATGTAATAGTTAGGTTGAATGCAAGAGTTCATGAACAAATTGGTCCAATAGGTCTGATTGGCAGATTACATGGTAATGATGTGAATCACTGACCCAATCTTAATTGATAAGGAAAGTGATGACCTCCCGTAGTGCAAGACAAAGGGGGGAGGGGGGCTGCAACTGAGCAAAAACCAATGTGCCGCACCAGGTTAGATTGTGCGGAAATTAACTAAAATGTTCGCACGACTATTCAACCCGTTCGACATTATCATCTAGCACTTGACATTTGAATTCACTGGTTCTGCCTATAGAAGCTAGACAAGTTGACACCTAGCTGTCCTATAATTAAATAAGAACCACTCACCAAACACCCTGACACATCCCTCACCGATACCTTTAGATCCACCAGTTACTATCACTACCTTGTCTTTGTATCGCAGGCCCTGATCACAACTAGCCATAATCTCAGCCTGTTTTGGATGAAGATTTTTCGATGGACGCTATCTCCGTTTAGCTAGCTATATCTTCTACGTAAGCTATGCAGTCAGGCAATATTTATGTTGCAAATAAAGGCGCAATCACTGCTTTTGCATATCTATGGTTTGATGTATGACTTTTGATGACCTATAGCGTAGACTTACATACTTTTGTTCGATGTCATTTTAAATAGAAAGCTGATGATGTGGCTTTGTATAATTGAGGTCAGCCAAGTTTATGTCAAAAGTCAGATGTCAGTTTTCTCAAAATATTTATGATATGGAACTAAGACGATGAATAGTTGGATAGACACATATATTGGCCTTCATAAATGCTAAGTTTGATATCTCTAATGGCAGATTGCATTCCATCTGTTGTTTCTGTTGAAACTGGAGAAAGTTTATGATAAAAGAAAATGAGGCTGATAGGTCATGTTAATGAATATCCCACAATGCAATGAATTCCAATTTATGTTAAATCAGTTGTTAATCTTGTTTTATGTGAATGAATCATAAAATGGTTATGGCCCTTATCAGTGAACAACACCACCTAGGCCCCCTCGGTGATATTAGGACATTGAGCTGATATTAGATCTGGGAATTCCAGGATAAGGTGCATTGTGGGACAACTGTTAACAAGTTACGTGCACTTACAATAATCATGAATCATGTCTCGTAAATTCCGGCTACTCAAACAACAAGTTTTGTTTATATTTGCGATGATTAGACATAAATTTCTATTGGAAGTCAGGCCATCAGTAAGGTGATCAAGGCATATCATTGGAGGTTTCGATACCAAATACAATTCGAGACATTAAAGTTTGAATTTAATATTATTGGCTGAGGTATGTAAATTTGTTTACTCACAGCTTGATTGACTCGGCTTAATTGATTTAATGACTGAAACACGTCAAGATACTGGTTATGAAAACTTTAGAATGGGAGAACTAAAATGTAGGCACGTTGGGATAAGACAAACATCCTCGTACAGTTTTTGGTCTGTGAATATCTAGAGTAACAAGTCTCATGGTTCCATAAGACCAAATTAAATCACCATTGTACTGTATTTGTATATCGTTTGATTTCAACTTTAGAAGTTGATCACTTCTTCTATTGACAACACAGGAGGTAACAGAAATGAATATATGTAACGGCCTTTATTTCATTGGAAATCCATAACTGATCTTCAAAATACATAAGAGACATGAGAGATCTAATATCTTGTTGAGTAAAAAGAGGAAAATGTGTAAGAGGAAGATAGTATTCTGCATTGTCAACTAGATTAAAAAAAATAATGGATTATGGGGCATTTTGACCTTAGCACTGTTCTCATCTAGGCTTTGATAGAGTTTTGAGGTGCCGGATTGTCTTGTTGTTATACGGGTCGTGTTGAATAGGTATAATTGCTGAAGATTGATCAAATCGTATAAGTATAAAAAAGAATCAGGTCAATAATTGATCCAAGGAGAGGAGCAGATAACACATGCGACTGATACTGGTCAGCAGAAGGAGACTGAAATAGAACAAATATATTACATAATGAATCAATAATAAAATTAAAGACAACAGAAGGACCAACGCTATATATAGTCTGGCAGCTAGAACTGTATAAATTTTGCAATATTATCACCCTGAACAACTTCATAGCATATCTGGGTAAAAATTATGTGTAGTGTTAGAAATTGCCCCCCTTTTTCATCAATGGAAGTATCAAGATCTAATGCTGTACCAGCGTAAAATGTTACCCCAAGTAAGCTGATGAGGCTACCCACACTTCACAAGATTATATGGACCAGAGGCAAAGATCTTATTTGTTACTACGTTTGTGATTAAAATCGCAAGTTTTCATTTCTCTCCGAGGACTGAGAAATATTCGGCGCCAAATTGTTCTGAGTTTGAAGGCAGGTCGGAGCACACCTGGGGCATCAAATGAACCCAGTAGTCCGTAGACTGCTGTGGGCTTCGAACCCAGACCTACAACATTTACGTGTTTCAGGGCAGGCGTATTAACCTAACCGGACCTGGCAAGATCTAATTTGTCATTTCATTTATGTCAGAATTGCACAGATTCAGCACAATAGGGCTTCTCGATCTATACCACCAGCGTGCTCCCCTCGTAGTATTTCAAAATTATTTGTCATCTCAATTTTAATACATATATAATTTCGATCACAGCATAATCTGCAACTATCTGAATTGCACGCACCAATTATATTCCCCTCTTATGTAATGAATTGAAATTGTAAAGTTAACCACCTATTATGATGTCATATAAATGAAAATATGTCCACATGAAGGGGTGTCCAATTAAAAGTTAGTGTATGCTTACAATCTATTGATTGAATGGTACGCCCAAATATTATTATCCTATTGGTTTTGTGCTGTGCCACTACAAAAGGTGTGAGCTGGGGCTAAGTTTACCATTGCTTCAACCTCGTCCCGCCGAGTAAGGCGTGTATCCAAACTCAGGAATTTACTTTTTGCCATCACTATCTTCAAACATGGTAAGTTACTTTTATATTAAATGCTCTTCCATTATTTTTCTCATTATCTTACATATTGAACAGACAGTTTTAATAATATTTGAGCTGCTAGGGTGCAGATATAATCACATCCTTTTTATTTCATTATGCTAAAAACATTCAGAATAGTTATAATTATTATAAAAGTACTTTATGGTCTGTCAATTTATAAATATATTTACGTTTCTACTCACTAGGTCTAATTTGATCACCTTATTTAACAGGCCTCCTTGAGCGCAGGGGGCTTGTGTAGGGTAGATACCTTATACCCTTACCTGCTATTGCCGGTTGCTCTTTTTTGAAGAGGCGGAGGGGGATCTTTATACAGCATGCAAGCACACAGTAGACCTCCCGAATTTATGGTCTCAATCCGAACATTCCTATTATTTAAAAGTTGTACCATTTCAAAACACTAATTTTGGCAAAGTCAGTGATATAATAATTGTGAAATAGTTATGATAATTACGGGGTTACACAGCTTTGCTGTAAGATAAGATGATGTGATTGGTTTTCTTCAGGTTTCAGCTTTTGTTAAGCCATTTTTCGGGCGATAACAGAACGAGACCATTCTTGAATCGCTGGCAGATGGCTGTAAGATAAAAGTTTCAGTAGTTTTTTTAATAAGTAAAGCAACGTTACTTCGCCTGAAAAATTGGTCAAGTTTGGCCAGGCCTGAATATGTAATGAAAGGCTCAGATGTGCTCGCCCTTTGTCAATATAAAAATTATGATTGTATTTTGCAGACATCCTACTAAATTGCACACCATATTCTACACCACTGTGTTTAAATTTACATGAGGAAATAAAGGCCATTATCTGCAGTTTTGAATTATACTAAGCCTATATTTACTCAACCAGGAACAAGTCTAGAAGAAAGCCATAGATTTTGTTTGTTGCTACCCGGCCCTCTGGTAAAATAAGGACTATATCCTTGTGACCAATGGCTTTTGATGAAACGTGTAAAACTGTGTGATATCTTATCGGCTTGTTACTTTAATTTGTAGACGACGGAGAATGTCTGCACTGTTTCGATCCTCATCGCATGTCTTGCCTTGGTCTCTGCTGCTCCATCTAAAAGAGATTTAGGTAAGCTCACGACTTTGCAAAGATAGAGCAGTCAGTCGGTAGTTCGATTCGGCTTTCGCAGACCTGCTAATGGTCAATAATTACATAATAACTCTTTTTAAATAGGATTATATGTATTCCGATTGCTTGTGACAATGACAGCCATTGAGATAAAAGAGGTATAAATGATGTGATACAGTACAAATACTATGCATACTTGCAGTGAATTAGATCAAGTTTGACCAATTTGCCTGTATTCAGAGTTGCCCCCTCCACTAGTGGAGAGGGGCAACTCCGAACACAGATAAATAGTTATCACACTTGATCTAGCGGAAAATTAACAAATCTCAGACATTAACAAATCGTGCTTACATTAGAAGTTATATTCCCCCACATATTGAATGAGAAGACCCATTGTCTAGTACTAAGACGGCTCCAATCGAAGCACTTAGACTAAGAGACATGTGATGATAGTTTAATTTTAAGAATAACAAACCCTCTGCTGCAATATTTATTTTATAGATGCAACCTGTACTTGTCAAGCTGGTTTAAACATCTACACCGTCGTGTCAGATGGCGACTGTACTACCTTCAAACAGTACCTGGACCCAGACAATATCCCAGTGACAGCTAATCAGCAGTGTCCGAGTGGGACAATGTTTGACGTGTCCACCTGTGTGTGTAACCATGCAGTGTTAGTATCATGCCCTGACTCTTGTGACACGGGAGGCGGCAGCGGTGGAGACGGCGGGAGCAGTATGAACGGTGAGTCAAACGGTTATTCTAAATGTATTTTAATCGCCTCGCCTGTTTTGTCTTATGTGGTGTGAGGGAAGTGGTTCAAGGTCATACTCTCCAGAGAACTGGTATTTGACAACAATAGTTTTCAACTACCCTTGGACAACTTTTAATGATAACTTGATGTTGGAGGTATGGATTTACCCCATCAGTATAGTCCTCGGTGTTGTTATGATTATAGGAGCTGTCCACATTTGAGATATGAGTGATCTTTGGAAGTTTCAGGTTAAAATTGATCAGAGTGTTGTGTTTGGTGGGTAGGAAGATACCAAGGGAAATCTCTTGATACGAGAGCAAGAATTGAATCCAGGACCTCTCGTTTGATAGCTATAGATACAATCAGTCAAACTATCATGCTGGCCTTGGTATATACCATCATATCGTTGGGGAGGTCACGGCATCAAAGATTTTTTGTAAAATTTCACTTTGCTTTGGTTGTTGTGAGCTAGGGGTAGCCTGCCAGTGATCATATCTGGTTCTGCATTAACATGACACCTTGTTAAAACGATAATCATGATCATGTGAGGTAACATTCTACATAGATTCACATTTTACGGTAATGGTGATAATATCATCGATCATGGTCATCAAGTTTGTTGGATGTATTATAAGGAAAATTTAATGTGACCCCACCACATACCACTCATCTCTATAAAACATTATGGTCACTGAACAACATCCTATTCCTACCAGTATCCCACAATGCAATATTCTGGAATTCCCAGGAACTTAAGGTCAATAATAGATTGATAATAACCATGGCAAATGTTACATAAAAGGTGACTTGTTCCGTTGAAATAAAATTGACAATTATAATCAAGGTAAAATCCCATACACAGTTGAGAGCTAATGTGTATGGGATATTACAGTGAATATTGATAATCAATTTTATTACAACGGAACAACGCTTTTACCTATCCTGGGAATGTTTCTATTATGTTCTCACTTCAAGAAATTTTTTGTGACTTTTTGAAGGTGAATGTGACAGTGGCTACAGCCTCAACCCAATAGCTGACACATGTTTGCGATTAGTGAAGACTAAACTGGACTGGACAGCTGCTGACGCTGCCTGTACTGCTGATGGTGAAACTTTGCTTGTGTTAGATACTGTAGATTCTATCGAGTGGTTTCGTAATCTACGTGCTACTAATTCTAGTGAGTATATCGTATTATTTTAAACCTTCACTCCAGTATCCTCAATAGATTTGTATTATTTTACTGAAAGTTTCCCACCAAGTTAGAGGAGAGGACAGGCCAAACCATTCTAGGTCATAGTTCATAGCAAACTACGAAAACACTTTAACAAAGGGTTAACGCTAGGATATATTCCTTGCTGTTTAGTAAGAAACATGAGATTGAACTGCCCCTAAAGAAAGACACATAAGATACATGCTAGAAAACTAGAATGCATCCTAGAGGTGAGGCCATTGTGGACCTCTTAATCGTGAGTGTCTGGCAAGCTGCCGGAAAATGAAAGAGGCACTAATCGCAGTTGGCAGTGACAATTTGATTTTAGCCAATAGTTCGCGGAGGATATATTCCTTGCTGCTAAACCAAAACTTGTAATTCTTGTTTCCATTTTTTCAGACACACCCTTATGGTTTATTTGTAAACTTTCATGTGTGTCCTCAGAAACAAATTTCATTCTCTTATATACAAAAATAATTGCAGCGTGGCGAAGATTCAATGTATGGGTAGCCGGGCGAAGTGTTGGAGGCGTAGGCTTAGCGCCCTTCAAGTGGTATGGGAGATTAGCTGGCGACAACGGAGAGGGGACACAGCTATTGTTTGGTGACTGGGAGGACGTCCAGCCTAATTACAATGGAGAGTGTGTATCCGTACAGGACGACAGGCGATCAGATCCGGCTGAACCGCTCAAAGCGAACTATAAATGGAATGATGCGCCCTGTGATTCACCAAAGTTCTATGTCTGTGAGAAGCCAGCCTCCTGATCAAAGTGCAGTCTGCCGCACAACGAAACCGATCAATCAATCTACCCTCATGACATTTTTCACACCTCATTTAATCTCATTTGTAGCATTTAATCAGCAAGTGAAGACAACTTCAAGTTCAGATGGACAAGTACCAATATATGCCATAGTCATAAGGCATGATAAGTTTGTATTTCTGATCATGCCTTATGACAGAAATACAAACCTATCTTGTTTGCCAAATCATCTTTTACTCTGTTGTCAGCATCATTACCATATAACACCAATAATAAGTAGATCTGCAGGATGAATGTTTATTACTATGTATAATAAATTGGACAAGTTCTTCATGGTACCCCTGATAAGTTACAGTATTACATGCAAAAAATATGGTTAGGTATGATCCACTTACAACCGGAAATGTCTTGGTATTAACCTCTGTCAAGAAGTTATGTCACTGCCGTTTAAAGAACAAAATTTTCTCCAATTTGCCGGAACGCCGACTGGGTAGCATTTATTTTGATGAAATGTTAATTAGCTACCCTGACAAGAGTAAGACCGCATCAATTTAGAATTACCCTGTGCGAAACTTCAAACCTATAAGTGGTATTATCATCATTAGAGTTATGAACCTCCTTTGTAGATCAGCTATGATAACCATTAACTAGCGGACAGGTAAGATGATTGCCCACATCATCTGTTAGCAGCCAGGTATTCAATCAGATCTGTGCAAAGTCTCGCCCGCCTGGAAATCTGGAAATGAGGATCTACTTGTCGTAGAGCCTTGTCTGGCTAACACCAAATACATAAAACCGAGCCTGAGCCTCAAACTCTTACCCCAGTTATACGGACTGCGTACATCCAGTCAGTCTTTGTTTAAAACTGAGAGTTCATTCAATTCATTTAGAAATTTTAGCCAATTGAAGACAAATAGATAAACTTGGAACTAGTAAATATAGAGGCTACCTCACTTTTTGGATATCTATTCGGTTTTCTACATCGCTTGTATCTCATCCCCCATTGTCTACTTTGAGTGAAAATCGAAAATGTGAGATTTAAGCTTGTTACAATTGATGATGCATTAGTACATGTGGTTAAGTTGGGCATGTATATAAGCTGATCGAAGGGCGCCATTAGCCTTTGAGCCCTCAACATATGGCAAAATGCAAAGTGACCTAGCAAACTTTCAGTTTACTCACAAAATATTTTCAATGGTGTATATGGCCATACCATAGCCTCACTAGATTCCTTTCATGATGATGTTTTCCCACTAATTTGATGCTGTAAAAAACTTTGTATCATTTGTTGGGCAAACTTCGATGGCTTCAGACCATGTACTTCTTTGAATCCAGGTCAAAGTACCAATGAACAAAGTCCCAAAGACCAAAGTACCATGAACAAAGTCCCTAAGACCAAAGTACCATGAACAAAGTCCCAAAGACCAAAGTCCCGTGACCAAAGTCCCATAGACCAAAGTACCAATGAACAAAGTCTCAAAGACCAAAGTCCCGTGACCAGAGTCTCGCGGCCAAAGTCCCAAAGGCCAAGGCCCCAAAGCCAAAATCCCAAAGTCCAAAATACTATAGAGTTCTTAACTTAATTTTTTCAGTTTTGGTAACTTTTTAAAACACAGTAATTTATGGTAGGTCCCTTAACATCTAAAGCATTATTTTTTCGATGTGAGGCTTTGGACATCAACAGGATTTATGTGCGATATGGTTTCTGTGGTTAGTACGTGGTTATAAGTGGTGGGCAGAATCTTGTTCATGCAAATTACGGCAACCGATGTGTTAAATAGAGTTCAATAGCCACATAATACATCTGTTCTATTTGAAAGTGACGGTGACGTTTTTGGGTTTTTGGTATCGTTTGAACTTAGTGCTTTTGTATTGAACAACGTGGGGATCTAAAAGACACAATACATAGGTCTGTGTTTTATGGTTCATTTGAAACATTTGACTAGCTCTCGATAAAGTGTTATATCTACTTTTTTTTGATGAGACCTTTTAGAAATCGAATTCTTCTTGTAAATTGTGCGATAGATTTGCTTTTTATTGTGTTATGTAGTTGTCTGCTCAGCAATTGGTGAGTTATACCTCCGGAGAAAAGCTAGAAGCTCAATTAAATGTTCAAAGGTTGAATTTAACGCAAAAGAATGCCAAAAAACACCTCAAAAGTCCTTAAAAAGACCTCATAGGTCCCTAAAAATAGCTGTTTTTGGGCATTCTTTTGCGTTAAATTCAAGAAAAATGAAGATGCAATGAAAAATTATGTTGGCATTTCCTGTGTGCACCATGGTTAATGAAAGCGGCTTCGTATATGAGAAATTTCAAAAAAACTTTGTTTGGCCACAATAATGGTTAATTGGACAGCATGTTTGACGTTATGCAAAGGTGGCGAAGATATTTGCCGTATTCGAGAGTCTACTGTCACAGCAATATGCAAGCTAATTTTTTGAAAGTCTATGTGTATGACATTTGAAGAGTACTCTAAGAGAAAATCTAATTTAATTTTGATTCGAGCCTATGATCTGTTGTGAATTTATGATTGAAATTTCACATATTTTCACGGCTTCACAAAAAAAATGCGTTGTATGGCGTGACGTAAAAAGTCAATTTAGACTAGTCATATACCAAAGAAAATCAAATTTTACGATGAACGCAATCTCTAAGTATACATTCCACCTGATTTGAAATTTCTTGCAATTAATTTGACTGCTAAATCTGCATTGACAAAAAGAGCGTTTTCTGCCTCATTTCCTCCCTAAAATGACACAACGTCATGGAATCAAGTTTTTGTTCAGGTATTCATTTTCAGTAGCTCGGCAGCTTTCCAACGGTATATGATATGTTGATATTCGGATCGGTCTTTGACATTACCTTAAGCAGTGTGCTAAATAAGCACCAAAATTGGTACCCTTTGAACTTGCTAAAGCACAGGGCCAAACAAAAACAAACCGATGGATCGAGTGGGGGCAACTCCGTATTTAGCAGGAACAAATCTCGTAAATACAGGTTACCACAGTGATGAAAGGCGTGAACGACATAATACTACTAATGAAAATTTTTGTTTTAAATGGTTAATAATAATAACAGTGAACAATAACTTCCAAATTCTGCTACAGTCATAAATTATTACATAACAGATACTGAAATATGAAAAAAACCAAGTAAAGTTGATGATGGCTATGCACCCTACACATACAATTGAAAAACATCAGCTTTGATTGTAGATTTAAAAATTCTGAACGATTTATAGTCCCAGTCCATGTCCAGTCCACAGAAGTTATAAGCATGGGTGCAAGAGAGCATGGCAAGTGATGAGAAACATGCGTTGTGATCGTTATATGTAGGCCTAAGGTAGAAAATGACAGGGACGGACATTGGATACAGCATGGTGCCTCTAAATTTGTAAACAACTTTGTACATTTAACCGTGAATTGAGCCCTAGCTTTAACCAAGGAGCTCAAAACTTGCTTTAACAGGAAGCCAGAGAAGTGAAAATGCATTTCATAGCATAATAATATTTACAAGTTCTTGTCAGGAACTTGGCACAGTGTTTTGTCTACCAATTTAGCTCTTGAGAGATATTAGAAAGCTGTATACAGGAACTAGAGTTTCAGGATTCAGGTTCACTAGTAAAAGTGAAAGGTAAAAGTTCTAAGAACTTATTTATTCTCCAGAATAAAAATGATACCCATTACAGAAAATATGTATGTATAGTAATAAAGCAATAAATAAAAATAGCGGAGTATTTTGAGGAAGTAAGAAGGCAAGAGCCTTTCAGCGCTTGAAAACATGAACTCTTACGAAACGCATGAATATGCTTCTCCAAATTAAAAAGGTCATCACATAGTCATAACATCGATACTATAGCTTTTAGGAACTATAGTGCAAAACAAAGATAGTCTAGATAGATGCAACATGCTCACACAAGAACAATTTGCTTACAAATAAAAATTAGAAATGATAAAAAGTTCCACAAGGTACAGTGCAGCGCTAGTCCATTAAGACACAAGTCCAAGCCAGGTTCCGATTCAGTGAGCTAGGGTTCCAAGTCTAAAACAGGTTTCAGCTTCAACCAAACTTTACATGTCCGGGTTCCAGATGAGTAATTTCATCAGCAAATAGTTAACTGATCAATTTAAAGTCTATAACGTCAAGCAGGACAGTTTTCAGCTTCTCCTAGCTGAGTAGTGGAGTTATACCCCCTCCATAGTGAAAGGGCAACGCCAAGAATATACTTTTAAGGATGGAATATAAAATATTTTGGTTTGGAAGTTTGAAGGGGATTATTATTGATACTTTTCAACCACTAGAGTAGAGTAGACATAATGATTTATCCTTATGCATCCAGAAACTAGCTGAATTTTGACCCTGAATGAAAACATACTACAGACAATGAGAGCATGATATAAAACTACTATGAAAGTGTATTATCAGAATATAATTGAAGACAAAACTTGCTTAAAATGTTATGTAAAATGTTTTTAATATGGAAAACAAATTTATATTCGAAATCAAAATTTAAATTTTTTTTTCATTGAGACTTTGGCTGCGGGATTGTGGCCCCGGGACTTTGGGACTTTGGTCTTTGGAACTTTGGTCATTGGTACTTTGGTCATTGGTACTTTGGTCATTGGGACTTTGGCCGCGGGACTTTGGCTGCGGGACTTTGGTCTTTGGGACTTTGGGCTCTGGTGTTTTGGTCTTTGGGACCTTGTACTCTGGCACTTTGGCTATGGGACTTTGGTTGCGGGACTTTGTCCATTGGGATTTTTGGTTTTGGGATTCTGGCTGCGGGACTTTGTCTGTACCCCACTTCTTTGTTTGTAATTGAACTTTGTCTGTCCTGTATACTCAGATTTTGCTAGGCTGTAGAAGTGCGAGAATATTATGTTTCAAAGATAAAGATACTTGTTATGTTGAACTGCACAGGCTGAACTCTGCCGAACCCTCCTTCAAGCAATGATATATAATAATGGTAGCATCTGTCTTCAAGAATTATTTGTTCTGTCACTGCATGAAAAACATTCCTAAGGATGATTGTAGAGTGACAATAAAAGTATATAAGAAGGACAACTCTAATTTAGAAAAGGGTTAGTTAAATTTTTCAACTTTTTTATGTATAAGCTTAATACTTTTGTCTCTTAGATTTTTCCGGCATAAGACGGGAATTTTCAGCCTCAGAGTGAAAATTCTTTGAGGGAGAAAGTAATTATTAACTGCTATCTCATCTATGTCATCGGGATAAAACCTGTTATTACTCACCGAATAAACGTTATTTGGGTGAGCACTCTTTGACATAGCAGGAGTTTTGGGGGTAAGTATTGTTCAATTGTAACCAGCAAACTTGTTCCTATCTGCTCACACTGAGGGCTCAACCAAAAAAATAATTTAATTTGAATTTTTCTGTCTCACTTCTTTACCATGTTGTTGTCTTTTTGTGCTAGGAGACATAGGCTAGATGTTACCTGTTTTTTTTAAGATAGGATTTATCATTGTCCTGTCTTATGTGGGGAATTGGGATAAATGATGGATCAATCAGTCAGAATACAGGCGATATATGGCACCCAGCGTTATCAGAGTCCCCCCCCCTGGATAAATTTTGTTTTAGCATAATTACATTGGTTGTTAAACTGTCAGACGATTTTTAAAAGTCAACCAGATCTATCACCTTAACGTATAGTAGGTTTTATCATATAGATTTTAATGATATGATTGATAGGCAGATCAGTACCTAGGCCAAGTTTAATACAGTTTGCCTGTATTCGGAGTTTCTCCCCTCCTTATCAGTGGAGGGAGCGCAAGTTGCATTTAGCAAACTGGATAAAACTGGATAAAACTGGATAAAACTGGATAAAACTGGATAAAACTGGATAAAACTGGATAAAACTTGATCTAGCTTGATCTAGTCAGTGCCTGGCGTTTCCAAAGTCTGTTGACTGAAAGTCTATCAATCATGACAGTCAATCATAATAATATAAACACATTTAAAGGCCAATATAACTCATAACCAATGTCTCCTAGCACAACATGACAACACTATGGTCTGTAGCTTGAAAGTTGGATATTAAAAAAAGTTTATTGCTTGTACAGTGGGATCTATTCTTAGTACCCGCGGAGTAGTGTAGGCCTAGTGGTTAATGGTCTGAACTGGTGGTTTGCTTTTTGTCATTGCATAATTTTGGTTAAGTGTTGAAACAAACCCAGTAAATGTGTTTGTTATTATGATTTTTTATTGACGTTCCTAAAATTATGTTATAAACAAAGGAAAATACTATAAAACTTGTTTATGACCTCTTAAAAAAACAAAATATACAAACACAAAAATTAGAAGAAGAGTAAGTGTGGTTTTAGTGATCGACTGATATTACACGTTACCGACTGATATGCTTACAAACAGTGCGAGAGGAGTTATACTCAAACACGCTTTTGACAGACAAACCAATTTGTGCTGTAACAGAATGCATCATGCCATTTATTGTTATCCATCTGCCACAATGCCAGACAATCTTCAGTTATGAAAAAGGAATCATCAGGTTTTGACCACTACCCCAGTCGCTGTTTCTCATGGGGCCAGCACGTTCCCATATCCATTCTCCATCAAGTAATTTGTGACCTGCAGTCCACCAAGGAACATCTGAATAAAAAAACAAAGGTTATACCAATCATGTGAACTAACTACGAGTGACTCAAAATTACGCAGGGAAGTGTGGAGTTCGTTCACCTTTTCCTTGAATGAGGGAACATTTTCTTTGGTGGTGTAATTATTTTCATGAGTAATAGTAGTCACAATTTAAAAACTTGCACATGAATGTTTTGTAAAAGTAAAAGAAATTTGGTTTTGAAATTGTTCATAATGTGATAGTAGTTGGTACTTACATCACATCTCATAGGTTGAGTGAGTTTATCGACCACATGTGGTCTACCACAAAACGTCTCAAACTCATGTTTTGCTTAAGGTTATGATACAAGCGTTGACCGATTTGGACATTTTATATACCGTTGGAAAGCTGCTGAGCTACTGATCGCTAATAGCTCATCAAAAACGTGGTTGGATAACGTTGCGTCATTTTATCGGAGAAATGAGGCCGAAAAGGCTGTTTTTAGCAAAGTGGATGGCTGCATGCGCTACATTGATTGCTACAAATTTCTAAACAGGTCACATTCATTCTTAGAAAATAGTTCATCCTAATTTTAGGTTGAAAATAATATTTGATGAGCACAAACTGGCTTTTTACGTCACGTCACAATGCGTGTTGTTTTTTAACTTTGATGATATAATGCGAAATTTTAAGCCACAATTTGAGACAGATCGAATAAAAAAGGGCCAAATTATTTGCTTTTCTCCACTATAATACTGTTTAAATGACACATGCCACAAATTTCAGCAGTATATCAAATGTATCAATATCAGCATAGACCATCAAAGGTAGATACGTTTTGCGCTATTTCTCAATAACGTCAAACATGCTGTCAAAAGGTCCAGCACTAAGGCCAGACAAATTTATTTTGAAAATTCTCACATATGAGGCCGCCTGATTAAGCATGGTACAAACAGGAAATGCCAACATAATATGGCACTATGTATTTGTCTTCCTCGAATTATACCACACAGAATGCCCAAAACAGCCAATTTAAGGGGCTTTTCAAGGAGACCATCTTCAAACTGTGACTTAGTGATGAGGCTAGTTGCGCTTAAACCCCAGTAAGCTCCTGGGACATATAATAATGTAGGTATGGCTTTTATAGTAAATTCCCACCTTGCTTAGCTTGCCCGACCAATCACTAGTTAGATGTTTTGACCTAGCAACAAGCGGATAAAATTTTAAAAAAAATCAACATGCGGAAAACTTATGTCAGCCATACATGTATTGAGATGTAGGGAAGCATAATATGACAAGTGCTTGGATATGATCCAAATGCAGCCATGAGAAATTTGGGTGGATATCCTGAAGTGACAATCACAGAAATTTGGGTGAAGTTCTTTGAATGTTAATCATGTAAATATTTAGTTTTGTTCAAAGCAGATGTGATCCTGCAAAATCCATTCACTCGGTCATAAAATGCCAAATAAATTTGAGGAAAACTGTCACATAAAGATTGGCCAAATACACAAATAATTGTTTGGGCTCTCTGTAATTCTTGTGTGACAGTGTAGCTTGAGATTATACAGTATGTACAGCAGTGTTTGCACTGGCAACACCAGATTATTACATCATACTCTACAGGGTATCTTGACTCTTGATATGTCTGTTATGGTAATTTTTTGTGTGCAATGTTTGGAGTTCAAAAGTCTTCAAAAGCATTGACAGCTAGCTCTTTGGCTTTTTGTTTTATGCCTGTTTAAGCAATAGGGGGTGAGGGTTAAGGATAGCACACCTCCAAGGTTAGCCAGCTCATCAGCATGCTCATTATTATTGATCCCAGAGCGGTCGGGGACCCAGAAAAGAGTGATGGAGTTACTCTTCTCAAGGGTATTTAAGTTGTGTATCCCTTCAGGGTTTTGAAGGGACTGGAGACTGAGTGAAGAGAGGCTGTCTGCCATTATAGCGAGCATTCAAGAATAATGTTAGACATTGGAATTCCAGTAGTGTCTGCTTGTGATATTGTTGCATTTTGTATTGTGATTTGCTCATCAGTACAATATTTGCCATCTGATTCTACCTGTTTTTGTTGGATGATAATACCAGTTCCGACACTAAATTCATGAGATGACCCATCAGTGTAGACACATGTAGCAAAGTGTTGAAGCGAAACAGTGGAGTTTTTGCAGTCTTCTCTTGTCGGAAATGAAAACTCAATATTCAGGTGGCAAACTAATTTGATTATCCGTGTTTGAACTAAAGTGTATGTTGCTACAAACCAGGCAATATACTATTGATTGTAGGATCCAAAATATCTGCTTCAGGCCAACTCCCTATGTTTTATTGATTGCGTTTTTACACATCAACATGGTATACAGAGCTTTTTGAGTTTTTTAACTCATGTGGTGTGGCCATGTCAATCTTTTTGGCATTGAATCTGATTGTCAAAAATGTTGATTATAGGTGGCAAGTATTTTGTTTGCATTTTTACCAGCAGAGACTCTGCTTCTTTTTATTCACCTTCAATTCATGAGATTTGCACCGATTTCCTTTGCAATTGAGGTTATTGAGGCTTTTGGACGTAATGATTTTGGAATATGATAGTCTCTTTTGCCTGCTTTTGGGATAAAAAACTTTCGTTTTTAACCAGATCTTTGGCATTATCATGTAAAGAGTACCAGTTTGAATAATTAAGTGATAATATGTGATACATAGGGTAGCGCCAGCTTAAGGTAGCTAGGAAAAATTCTGAGGTTTTGTATGGTCAAAAATTATTTACTGATCACTCTATCTTTTGTTTTGTAATCATTTGGATGATTTCATTCCAACTTAGGATGCTATTGGAGGCCTGGGCTGAGATGAAAGGGGACTGCCAATATCTGTATGCAGGCTCTTATGGTTTAAAAAGTCTCTTGGGCCTGATTTTGAAAGACCATCAGGCTTTCTTATACAATCCGATATGTTCATCTGCTTTGCATACTCCCACATCATACCAGTTACAAATCTCAACATCTGCTCCAGCGAGCAGTTTCCTGACACCTTTGCTCCTTCTGTAATTGAAGAAAATTAACAGTCTTGAGCGAGTTCACATGGAAAACGTTTGAGCATTTATGCATATTGTTGTATTTCAGAAACCGTCCGGCTATTCTATTTGGATCAATATACCCAATAGTACCCTATACAATAGTATCGATACTACCATGTAAAATATTGCTAGTAAATAATAGACGAGGATTACTCATAGGTGTTAGGTTTACACCTATGGAAATACCCAATGTATTAGGTAAGAAATACCTAATAGTAATAGCCTTGGGTCAGTAATTGGCCTTCATACCTAAAAGTATTTGTTAAAGAAAGTCCAATTAATTTACCAAAACTACCTAAAATACCTAAGACCAGACACTTGACTCGACCAAGTAATCTCAATCATTTTTGAGAGCAACATAAATTTGGTTAGTCTACGTGAACTTATTGTAAGCTTGGCGGCAGTACTGAACATACTGAGAGTATACATGGCGTTGAGCACGACTGTGAATGTTGCTCTCACTGTACATTGTTGTAGTTACAGTGTTAAATAATCCAACCATTTTACAATCGTTGGTGGATTTATGACCACCACAACAATGACTTTGCAAGGACCTACATCCAAGTACATGTTGGATCCTGTACATGACTTTGTATGCGACATCCCTTTATGAGCGAGCATAAGCTGCATCCTCGTATTTTACCTTTGCCTTTTCCTGGGGAAAATAATCCCATCACCCTGATATGTTGACATTGCTAGTATTATTCTGAGTCTTTCAGTGTTTATACTCTATTTGCCACAGCAGTTACGCACCATATTGCTGGGCTGTGATACAAGAGCTACATCCGTATCAATCAGACCTTCTTGATCTAGATAATCGCTATATGTTGTGGATCCCTCCGGCTCTTCTGGTTCTTTGACTGCTGATCTTGTTTGTCACTTATGTAATATAGAAACACACTCTCTTTATAGTTTACAAAAATCTTATGCGTTTATGAAGATATTGCTTGTAATTCATTTGTATCCAGCTCCATGTAACTTTAGAGTTACGCTCACATTGATGTTGAAAAGACAACTCTCCATAAATTATTTGCCACCTCTCTAAGGTATGTCTCTTTCAAAATAGTAAGAATGTCTGTGATCATTTTTGACTCACAATGATGTCTGTCATTTTCCCTTTATTGAACACACTCATAGATAGTTGTACACATGTGTGTTCAGGATGACGGTCCTTGTTAGTCCTCCTACTAAAACTCCCTTACATGTGTCACAAAAAGATTTTTCCCTTTTATTGATACAGCAAAATTGATACAGCAATTGAATCTCATTTATGAACTACCCTTGGCATGTTGGAGGAACAGAAACCAACCATTGGTCATACCAGAGTAGCCTCATCTCAAATATGGCATTGTATTTTGTTATAGAATGGGATATGTAATAATGAGCAATTTTAATCAAGCTATTAACCTATATATTTTAGGGATAAGTTTGTGAGTTAACAATACACAACTTTATCACTAGTGTCCTAAATTTGCTTAACTTTGCATTCATTCATTTTTGATGATTAATTGATGGCAATAAGTTGACTAGTTGCTAGTTTTTCACAGGGTAGTTTGACCGTCGACTATTTTCAGACTTCACTGTGTTGCCTGTGATAACTCTCTCCACCTAGACTAATTGATCTTACACTCTTCCCGTAAAATGCACCACTCAGCGTTAATCCATTTCCCTTGATAATGAATTTTAATTCACCATCGTTATTTTTGTTGTTACTTTACTAGGGCCGATCTCTAAATGGCATAGCACTTAAAGCACAGAAACCAATGCTTAGTAAATGTTTGCCAGTAAAAGAAGAAAATTATGATAAGAGCTTTTTAATGATGCAGCTGCTGTGTATTCAGTTTGGTTTGATACCTATTGTCACCATAACACTCAGCATGTGCATATACGAACAGTTCTTCTGGTTATATCTTGACACATATTTAACCCCTTAACAACCTGCTAGGTAAAAGAGTGCTCACCCGATAATATCCATTCGGTATTTGATAACAGGTTTATTCCTACGACATAGATGACATCAGTTGGAGAAAAATTCCTTGTCCCTTATTAAAGAAGTGAATCTTCTTCCTCAAAACAATTACTGGGCTACACAGTTCCATAACATGCCAAACAATCTCATAGACAGCAGAATAGAGCTCATAAAAAATAATTTTACTAACCCTGTTCTAGATTAGAATTGTTCTCTCTTAGAGAACGGATGCCTTGTATTATACCATATTACAGCAAGCAATAGAGAAAGATCACATGTTGTGCAAACAGATTTTATTAAATTGAACTAATTTAAGATAAAAACAATGACTTTAGCAGTAATAAAAATGAGACTTAATGACACAAAGTAACCATTACAATTGCAACAGGCAATAAGGATAGTTGTTTAGTGTAGAAGTCAAACATTGAAATGGTTCTGAGGGCTGGATCTTTAAATCAAGTACTGGCTCTCTTTTCACAGACATAGAAGTGCGTAGACCAACACGTATCATCATTCCATCTTCCATCCATTGAATACCACAGTCCCATGCATCTTTCTTGTCCATTTAAATTATTGGGTTCATCTGGATTCCAGTCGCTGTAACTGACTCTGTCGTGTGTGATGCCGTCCCATCTCCAATATCCGTAATGTTTGTTGGCGGCTGTCCACCAGTTATTTCCTATGTAAACAAAAGTACAGACATATAATGGGCAGCAAAGAATTTAAGTACGGCTTGGTATATTTTTGCATGGATAAGAGAATGTTATAATAAATATGCATCTAAATCTTATAGCTTGTAATTCTACCATCATATATGACCTCAAAAAATGCACGCAAAAATCAAACTTGAAACACAAGGTTTCACCGATACCCTAACACAGTGATCTTGTGCACTTTCGAAAAAATATGCATTAAAAAATTTTAACAACCAGTATGCGATTTTGATTCTGTTTTTCATTTCATTGTACAAGCAATAACAAAAATGTTCCTCAAATCAAACGAAACCCTATTAAATATTAATTAATTAAGACTAATCTTCAGAAATTTGTTTGCTATAATCTGTTTCACCTTACAGTTAAGGTGCTTTTCAATCAGATAAAGCATTGCATCATTAATCCACTGTTAATCTCTAATACAGCATCCTAATCAACTGCCTGTATGTCAATGGTTTGAAAATGTGTGAAAAACTGGAAAACTAATTTAATCCAGCCCCAGCTAAAACAGCTGAACTTTATGGTCAAAAGACTATCAACCTCTTGCTGTCTTAGTACAAGAGAAAATCACAGATTAGTTAGGATAAATCAATTTTGAGTAAAAGTGGCCTCAGCCCAATTTGTCTTAAACAAGGGACGCTTTGTTGACAATCTTATATTGATCCAAATTTTGGCTAACACGATTCACTGTGTTAGCTTCTGATACCAGCAACACAATGAGTTGAATAGAGTTGATCATTGGCTCTATAGTCATGCTGGTGCAAGATTTGGTAATTCCACAATATTTTCATCTAAATTATGTTAAGAGTGAATGAAAGGTATTATGAAACTTTAGGTGCAGAGTGTGCTTCACTTGATGGTAAAGATTTACAATTTGTTTAACCGTTGCATGGGTAGATTTTGATCAGGTGGACAATTTGGGGGACATGCACAAGATCACTCGGAAAATTCCGATGATGCAATCTGCTTGAGACAACCTTCACCGTTTATGTTACAAAACTCAAATTATACCACAACAATTCTTAAAATATCTGAGGATATAGTTCATAATATTCAAACATACTATGAGGACGCAGAAATCCTTTAATGAAGTTATTCTTCTCCCAATTAGTTATTGTCACCAACTCTGCACCGTGACTCCTGCAAGATGCCCTGGCCACGGACCATGTCGTTGAATAGAAAAACTTTTTAATACAGTTGTTGCTGCAAGCATAAGGTTTCCAGCCACCGGGGCATGTTCCAAATACACCTGCAACACAGATAATTGATTTTCACCCATCATTATCCAACTTGTATAGTCAGTCAATTGTGGAAATGGAAGGGGATTGTTGAACCTCTTTATTTCACTTAAAAGTTGTTGCACACGAAATTGAAGTATCTGGAATGTGATAGATGAAGCTGTAAACATATTCGCTGTCAAACTGTTGAACGATAACGCATTAGAATCTGTCATGACTTCAAATTCAATATTATAAACACTCAATGCATGTGTTTGAACCCTACTCAAACTAATTTATGACTCTTTGATAGTGAATAAATACCTGGTATGACAAATAAAGTTGCAGCGACAATAGGTAGAACCAATATTGAGACAGTGACCATCTTCAAACAGTGAGGTAGGGTTTTATCAAGTAGACAAGATGTTCTCTGAGCTCAATGAGCTTGTGGTATAATTAATGATGTACTATAATCATTTATAGTCGCTAAGACAAACTGGGTCAACCAATCATCAGGGTCCTGCTTTGTTCATCTTCTGCTCTTCGCCTGCAAACATCTGTAGATAATGATAGTTCACTTCAGCTTCTGCTAAAAATTTTCTTGTTGACCTTGACACATGTATAGTCATCCATCACATACTAGCAGCTATACAACTTGGTTTGGTTGTATGTGACAGATCTTTAATTACTGGTCATTGGTACTCAAGATTTTTGGAGCAACTCTCAAACTATGAACAGCATATTCACAAATGATCAATAAATCATAAGTTGTGCTGTCAGGCAGTTAGCTTAAACAAGCCACACAAAGCATAGTACAAAAGGCGGTAAGCGAATATGTATGGATTTGGCAAGGGCACTGCCGTGAAGACATAAGCTAAGTTATCCTATCGCTTGACAGCTTGGGTTCAACACCCTCACTATGTTTTGTGGACAGCATTTAATTCATTTCTTTATAATCCTTGTAAGGATAAGATTGAGGGGATTAAGTGATGATAAGTAAACTACTCAGGGGAGAGGGTGGTAGAACGCTGAAAGGGAATCATGCCTTCAATACTGGTAAAATATTTTAATTTCTGCAGGGTTAAAGTGAGTCTGAGATAGATCTAATGTATTGCAAACATTGCAAGCTTGGCCCTCCCAAAAAAGGCACGCAAGAGCGAGAGTGGAGATCACAGTCAATCCACTGGCTATAGCGCAAACAATTCAGCTCCCTGACTTGTGTATGTGTTGAGCGATGCGTGATATGGATGGATGGATTTATTACTATCATAGACAAAAATTTGTCACGAAATACGTTGTTAATACTGACAAGAAAGAAAAACATGGAAAAATCAGATCTCTGTTGTATAAAAAGTTTTTAGAATAGTATATTATTAAGTGTATGTATGAGATGTCTTAAAAAGCTGTCTCTACCCCATGTACCCCGATATTTAACGGTGCGGTAGCGACCTGAGGGGCATTTAGTTAGAAAGTCATTGATAAAGTGCTCTTCATCGTGTATGTACCGTAGTCCAAGTGTCTTGATCTGGTTGGTCACCAGAGCATCTATATCGGGGATATCACATTGATAAACTCAACGACTCCAAGAACCTTACCGGCATTGGCAAAAATAAGTTTGGCCAGGGTATTTCATTTTCCAGTTTTGGAAATTATAAGAGTCACATGCTTCCATCCTTTTTCCTCTGTAGTTTCATCACTACATGTATTTCCATTTGCTCAGATGATGACGTGTTCTGGTTTGGTTTGGCTTATAATAACAATCATTGTATTAACAGGCGATAGGATTGGATTGGTACATGAAAATGCACATTATAAATTCTGTTGTGAGCTGACATGTAGTATGGAAAAAAGCTCTTTAAATGCTTTCCTGTCCTGCACTTTGGTGGGCAATAGATGGTATGTAGGCGAGAGGATACCTTTGCACAGTTGAAAACAACACGACTAAAAAGAGGATGGTCTTCATCGGACGGAATTATGCTTAAAAAGTTAAAGACATCTCAGTAATAACTTTTTTTTTCACGCTGCTGTTTCTGTGTATAGGT
This sequence comes from Membranipora membranacea, assembly GCA_914767715.1. NCBI lineage: Eukaryota > Metazoa > Bryozoa > Gymnolaemata > Cheilostomatida > Membraniporidae > Membranipora > Membranipora membranacea. The sequence goes on along the minus strand of OU612067.1, from coordinate 11,040,779 downwards.
CTGGGAAGCAATAGACATTCACTGTCGACGCCGATATCACATTTATATACTAAAAGAACCTTACCGGCATCGGCAAAATTAAGTTTGCCCAGGGTAAAGGCCATTAGATTTTGACTATAGTACTGAAGTATAATAATTTTAAGTTATTGTCACATACTCTAGATTCATCATACATACTCAGGAACAACAGCTATCTGTAGTTTGCATACTCATTTAACAGCACAGATCTATTCTTCCTTGTGAGCGACAATAAAATTAGCAATCCAATTTGAGCAGACTGGTTGTGTTTAGTCACAACTACGAATAGTTTTAAGGAAAAACTGGTGATGGTGGTGTTGCTGGTGCTTAGATCTGGCTCATCCAAGAAAATATTTGTGATCTTGTGTTATAGGTGTTCTTTACATTTTTATAGTAGTGAAGGAAGTGCTGAGGGTAAATGGCTGTGTTTATTTCAGTGTTTATTGGCCAATGATTGTATCTTATCATAAAAAGTTCTGGTTCTGGGGACAAATTATTAATACCATCTCGTAATGGGAAATGTCTTTTACATACGTTCGCCAATTTTCTTTGTGTTTGAATAATAAGGGGCTAGACAGGGGCTGACATCATGCCCAGCGTCCCTTGATTTTTCACGTTATTACATTGATGGATATATAGTAAATTATGGCTCACAGCACAAACTAATTACGTCATGTCACGCTATTTAAGTGGGACAGTATTGAATGCTATTGGTCTGTCTAGGTAGTATATTAAGTCTATGGGGTATACACCCTTTGGGTCTGAGTTTGAACCACAGATACATAATAACCCGTCTCAGGATTTACGGAGTTGCTCTATGCTCCTACACATTCAGCCAACAATTTTCAGCCCTACCTGCCCACTATTCCCTGTTCTGAGCGTTGCCGAAATCGTAAAGTTTTGGAATGACACAGCATATAACACAACCCGATTACAGCACTGCGTCATGTGAATAGCTGATGATGTGTAGCAAATTTTTTGCTACCCATTTATGCATTACTGCGAAACATTAAATATCTTGAAGGATAAACCTGTGATTTTGGTCGACCAATTTAAATGGGCAAAGAAGATACAAAGGCATCTCTCTTGACTGGAAATTTTATGTTTCAATATATGTATCAAATAATTGTGTGGCTTTTGGCCTTTAAGAATTTTATCGATTGCATATTACTGTAGCTTGCTGTGAGCAGATTTAGTATTAGCCTCAGTTTATTGTATTTCCATTTATTGCAAAAACTTTCTATCCAACTCATATGACCCTTTGATGACCAGTAGGTTGAATTATCAGGACTCGTGTCAGCTTTTTAAATATTTTGACATTGAGTGATTGACAATTTCGGAATTTTTCCCAATACAATTTCATTATTGTTACATGACAGCTGCATCATAATATTTATCATCATTTATACTCGTGATCATTATGTTAAATTCTTTCTCAAGTTTATAATGTCTGCGTGACATTGATCATCATTTGCACTGCTGCAATTGGATTAAATTTAACCAATCATGTAATAACATGGGATTTCTGCATGGTCAGCTTCTTTGCTTACCTGAACTCTTTATAAGCAGCAGTTAAATGTGCCTATAACACTCACTTTTATCTAGTTTACTCAATTTGATGGTTTTGATAGCTACAAGTTCTTCATATTATATTGGGTCTACTTGTTAACCCATCCCTTGACCTACTGTTAATATTGGCAGTAGCTAAACACATCACTAATCCCCTAAGCAATATCTTACACTGACTAGATTTAACACAGTCAATGATTTACACTGAAATATCAATAATCTACTAATCTAATCTTAATACAAGCAGGTACAAACAAAACACAGAGTGTAAAAATTATGCCTTGCAAACTGTTGGCCGGTTGTGAGACACTAGAATGTTCACAGTATAAAAATAATCAAGAAAATCATAGAATATCATGTAAGCAGTGTATGAGTTTGTCTACCTAAAATAACTTGGCAATGATTATGATCCATTATACAATGATTTGCATTCAAACGTCTGGGTCCAGATCTTAAGAGTTTGGTGTAAAGCTTTAATTGTTCGCAGGTGATGCTGGTACTAGACAATACCCTAGCTATAAATTTGGGAATTTTTTTGACCGAATTCAACTATATATTTTGTTGATCAATTATATAAATCAATTGACTGTTAAAATGATTTGTGTCATAAACTGTTATTATTGTCAATCGATTCAAATAGCAAAGAAGCAACAACAGCATATCTCAAGACTGGGCTTTTAACGTTACAACATATTGTTTTGATTCTGATTCTGTGACTTTCGACCTTGTGAATTGTATTTATTGTATAAAACTGTAGCTTGCGGTGAGCCAATTGAGTATAAGTCTATTGTATTTTCATTAATTGAGGAACTTCTTATTTGATTTTCATGACCCCTTGTTGACTAGTAAACTGGAGTGTCAAAACTCGTGTCGGCTTTTTAAATATTTTGTCATTGTGACCGACATTTCAGGAACTTTTCCCCAAACACTTTCATTTGTTATTTATGTTAAATGGTTTCTCTAATCTATGAACGCTTGCTGAAAAATATCTGCTAGGATCTTTAACCACTGTTTACATGATTGGCATTTGAGGAACTTCCTCAATAGTCTCATTATATCAAACCAGTCATAACAACACATGTTATCCACATGTTCAGCCTCTTGCTGACCTAAGCCCTTTACTAACAGCAGTTCAATGTTCAATTTTGACTTATTGAGGAACCTTTTAGTATCTAGTCTGATGACCTTGTGATGACCAGTAGACTGAAGTATCAAAACTTGTGTTTGCTTCGTAACTACTTTGTCATTGTGATTGACAACTGATGAATTTTCCCCCCAAATACTTTAATTTGTTATTTGATATTTGAATCAAAACATTTAACATGATTTATACTTGCTGTTATCTTTGATTGACATTAGAGGAACTTCTTCAAATATCTCATTATATCATGCCAGTCATCATAACATAATTATGTTTTCTGCATGTTCAGCTTCTTGCTGACCTGAACCTGATCTAACTAATCGACTGCATTTAATCTAGTCAATGTAAGACAATGCTGAGATAGAATTTGTGATATGTTTAGCTGCTGTAAAGCTAGAAAGTAAGCCGCATGTGTGTCAGTTGAGTGGCTAATAAAGCCATCATGACAAGTAAAAAATTGGTATGACAACAAGATAAAGGCAAGAACTAAAATTAGATCAAGCTGCAGTATGCTTTGATGCCAATAAAGAGTTCAGGTCAGCAATGAGGCTGATTAAGCGGCAAACCCATTATGATTGGTTTAAAATGATTCAATTGCAGCCAGGTATAAGATTATATGGAGGAAATCCCTAATTTATATCATTTAACAAAATAATGGCGTACAGATGACTACCTTGAATATCTCATGTATTTGGTGCTTATTGGCTTACTTATTTGGCATTTTTCGCAATTCAGTCCTTTGTGATTGATACGCTTACAATTCTAGAGCAAATTATGCTTTGAAAAGTTTGAATTGTTATTGGCACTTATCTTAGCTGAAGCCTCATTCTAGCTTCTGTAAAAGTCAGAGCCCACAACATCTGCACTGCTGTGTAAATTGATGAAGGTGGATTATGCATAAAATTTGCTAAAATTGATGGAGGGTTGCAAATTCCATTATTCATCTTGTTACCCCCTACACCTCTTTCTTCTGTCAAAAGTAAATGGAAAGCGAACAAAGCAAGAGACCCTGTAGTTCTATTATTCTCGAGGAAACGTCCTATCCTAGGTCAGTCATATATGCAAACAAAGTTATCTATTTATTTTGGAGGTGCCATAATGTATATGCCTTCAATTGATCTGCTGTCAGTTTATTGTTGACCCAGAAAAAGAAGTTATAATTTGGACCATGTTCGGTATGCGGAAAACTGGTGAAGAGGTATACAATGATAAGGTATCAATTAACAAATGGGAGTGCCTGGGGGAATAGTTCCTCGTTCTGCGCCAATAATTCTAATGACAAAACATTTAACAAGCAGATGTGAGTCCTGGATTTTCATACCAGTGGTTCACAAAAGGCATGAGAATCAGATAAAAAGTTCCTCAAGTGTCAATCGTTCTAGTGCCAAAGTATTTAAAAACCAGACGGGCGAGTCTTGATAAATTGGCATACTGGTGAATAGAATATTATTAGATTAAAATCAAAAGTTCCTCAAAGCAAGGTCTACAATTCAAAGTGATGGATATCATTATCTTAGGCTTACAAATTTGAACTAGCATATCAATAGACATAAGGGCTGTGAATACTCCCGCATTATTTAGAAAACTTTCATCAAAGCGCAATATGACTGTTAATAAGATCTTTGTAATCTCACCTTGATCTTACATTGGCCTACAATAAGGGTTTGTTCTGCTCTGCATGCCACTTTAGATTATCTGCAAATTTGTTTGGTTCTGTAGCTAAACTTTTTCTATTGGACTTTCAAAGTAACATTCTATTTTTCTACACAGGTTCATTATCTTAGGAAAACTGAAAAAAACGTTGTTAATGCAACAAATTATAGGGTATTTTTTCATGCAGATCCCACTGCTTTGTTGTGAATTTTATGTCTGCATTCATTTCATCAGAAATTGATTTAGGTATAAACTCTTTATAACACAGGGAATAGTTGGTGGACTGATGACTTGTTTAATAACAATAGCTGGTTTATACCGCAAACAGTAAATCCATTTATATTCTTTTTCAATCTCTAACTTCGAACATCACACACAGAAATCAGCAGCTATGGTGTTGTTACAGTAACAGTGCCAGAACGTGAGATAATGACAAAAAAATGCACCAGGCTAGGCTATCAACCGGCGGTCCTTCAATAAGAAAAAGAGATAGTCTTTGATCCAAATAATCGCTACCACTAAACTAAAAGTTCTCTAAAAATTCAGGAGTTGGGTTCCCAAAACTCCAACTGAGAATACAAATAGTACCATCAATCTGTGGACAAGTTGGTGGAGTAAAGTTAGCAGGACCTGCTCACTCAGTAACCACATTGCGACTTGGTCTCTTTTTAATTGAAAGACCCAACAGAGTAATAAGTTCAATCAATAGAATGAACTCTGATTTGGAAGTGAAGAGTTGCAAAATGCAAGATCCGGGCCAAGAAAACTGTACCATAGGAGCATCAAAAACCGATGTCATGCGTGGAGCAAAAATGTTTTTTTTTTGTGTTCTCAATATATTTATAGTGGCAGTAAGTACTAGGAAGCAAAGTGCTGTGACTTTTGACTGCAAGTAATTTTCACGATTACTTGTTCCAACTTTTGCAGATCTCCAGATGCTGTATATCGCATTTAGCATCTGCTCCAATAAATCCACTAAATGACTTGCAGGTTTTCAGCTAAATATTCTGTTGACTCAATTCAATATAATCAAAGCTTATATTGACTGCAACAAAACCTCCATGGTAAAAGGAAATTGGTGCTAAGAAAATAGTACAGGCGCCTCTTGTTTGATTTTAAATTATGATCTCGATTACACGAACGTTTGTCAAACATAGTGCCAAGATGTTTCACCATACTGAAATGACATAGTTGGTCCTGTGAGCTACACACCCTGATGTTGCTGAAATTGAATGGTTCGTTAGGATATTCATCCATTAAAACATTTTGTTCAACCAAAGAGCTCCCTTATCTGTGGATTATACACTTCCCTTCACATTATTATGATACAGCCTTACATTGACGCTATATTTTAGTTTATATTTTTCATAAAATTCTTTCAAAAGAGAATCCGTGATGATCATATTATGAAATATCATTTTTAAGTTCAGAAAAATATTTCTTTTCAAGATATGAGTTTTCGATGAATTGAGGAGTGATTTCTCAAGCCCTCTTTTGGCAAATAAAGTAATTTCTTTGATAACAAGGTGAATCATTCCATCTTCCATGATGTCCACGCCACAGTGTCACACAGTCTTCCTGATGTCCTCTGTGGTTATTTGGTTCACCTGGTCCCCAGTCACTGAATCCAAATCCTCCCGTCAGTAGACCATCCCATCTCCAATAACCGTGAAGATAGTTGCCTGCTGTCCACCAGTTAATGCCTGTAATTTTAGGATGAATTAAATGTGTGAATGAAGCTATTTTATCATTTAGATAAATAAATAAGTTGATCATTGGGTGTACATAAGTGCGTAAATACATAAATACATCATTGTGATTTTCTACATAAATGTTTAGGAGCATTTGTAACGATAGAGATTTCAGTGTGAATAATTGAGCCTTGAGTTCGCAATAATTGATAATGCAGTAGTTGATGATGTCATACATACATTCAGTGATAAAATGCTCACCAGTCTTATAGTTACCGCAAGCAGCATAGAGCATAACATGGAACAGGAAAACACACTGTCTATCAACAAGAGATCCTCATACTGAATTCACCTTCATTGGTTCGCACAAATCCTTTCATGAAGTTATTCTGATACCAGTCAGTTACTGTGACCAACTCTGCACTGTAACTCCTGCAAGATGCCCTCGCCCCAAACCACGTCGTCCTGTAAAAGAATTTCTTCACACAGTATGAGCTAGAACGACCATACTGAGTCCTACCTGAGGGGCAGCTCCCACACACAGACAAATTATAGCGTTAGTTTGACGAACTGAAAGTATCATTATAATATTATCGTCATTTTGGCTTCAAACATAGTTCAAACATATTTCATTATGATGCCGAACTAACGATATGAGGGTATCATGGTATTTTGTTTTTCATGCAGCCTTTTATAAGACAGGCATCGTTATGTTAACAATTTGTTACGACTATTTAATTCTTAGCGTTAAATGTTCGTTGATTAAGTTCCTTTCATATAATTAGTGTTGACAATGTAAAAGGGGTATAGGCTGAGATGGCTATAAACTCATGAATTGCTCTGTCAGAAACTGCATGTTGCAGTATTGGAGACATTAGCTAGAGATGACAGAAAATGGGGATGAGCGGATGGAAAGAAAACCTTGTTTGAGGATTACCTGAATCTTTGTTCGATATGTCCTGGTGGAGTACATAAAAAAATTTGAATCACCACATCCAGTAGCTGATGTGATCAATTTTGGTTGCCTCAAAGCTGCACCACCACTTCCATACAGTGAGGGATATGGAGACAACAAAGGAATCCCCCATCCTATGTAAGTGAACCCACTACACAGAGAAAAATACAGAGTTTTTTACACCTAAAGAACTCATTTTTTCTTGAGCAATGTGACAAGGCTCAGGCTCGTCAGTTCGCGGGTTTTTCTCATCCCTTACATTCTAGACAACCGAAGTGACAAGTCGTCTTTTCACAATTATTTATATATTCATTTAATTCACTTAATCTGTTTCAATGGCTTCTAGAAGGCGTATGCCCAACCATTTGAACCAGGAAGTGGCACCTCAAGCTGAGAGCAATGTCCGGGTAAGCCATGGTACTGCGCTAAGCGTAACTAAGTGCAATTGTTTAATAAGAAATCTTATTTAACTGAGCTTAGCTCAACTGTCCGCTACTGTGGATAACTTTTCACTGCCTATCACTCAACCATCCATTACAATATATTCTGACTGTTTAAAGACAGATTTCTCAAAGGAATTCTGGTGAGTAACTTGTCACTTGTGTATGCTACGACTGCTATTGTCATAAATCACTGGATAGTCAGTTTGTGGATTTTCAATATTTTATGGTTCTATTGTCATGAGATGCTTCATGGTGATCAACTGTGAGTATCTATTGCTCATTCCAGTATGTGATGGATATTTATTGGCACTACATTTAAGGCCTATGTATTGTCTTGAATGGACTTAACCTACAGAGGCTAAATTTGATTATTAAGCCTATGGGATGGTTAAAATATTTCATGGTATTTAGATACCAAACTGATTAACTTTGTAACCCTCATAAATATGAGGTGATAACCCTCTGAGAGGTGATTTAGGCCATGGTATATGATATCTCCCAGGACTAGAGTACCATTTGGTAATTTGTGACCCTCATGAATATGAGGTGATAGCCCTCTGAGAGGTGATTTAAGGGAATAATTCTAGGTCAATGTAACATTTAAATTGTGACCCTCATGAATATGAGGTGATAACCCTCTGAGAGGTGATTCAAGGGGCGTCCCTCAAGAATTCGAGGTGAAATAACTTTATGATGCTGAGGTGAGTTAATTTGTGCTTACGCTTTGCTATGTTGGTGTTGGCTTTGGCTCAATTAATATATGTGATCAGTTTAACTAATTGTTGGCTGAATTGATACGGGCTTGCCAGTAACGCTTTGCTATGTGTTGACTAACCCTAGTTGTTGCACTGTATTCCCAACAATGTGTGACCCTCATGTACTTGAGGTGATGACCCTCTGGTTAGAGGTGAGTCCATGCGGACATATAATCGTTGCTACAGCCAGAAGTCCTAAAGGTAAAAATCAACTGGTTTTTTTGTTGTTGCTAGTTTGGCTTTGCATGTTAAACAATTGGATGTGGGCTAAGTTTTGGAGTTTTGTTTATCAAGCCATCTGCATAATATATACGCAACCCCAAAGGGCTCTGGAGTTATACAACACAGGGAAGCACTTCTTTAAGAGTTGAGCAACGGCTTTGAGGTGACCATTACCTGTGGTATAATCGGCTTACTATAAACGCCCCACTTCATCCTGCTGGGGAACCAGAGTTAGGTTTTTTGGATTATCTGGCTGAGGGGAGGGAAATCAGGGTAGTTTTGTAATATACGCTTTAAATAATGTAATAATTTCATAATTTAACGCATAAGTGAATGCTTTCATTCTCGCTCATGCACTTATGGATTCATCGCTTTTCTCGCTTTATATTAACGCTATATATATAACAGCTGGGTAGGTGCAAAAATTAACATCTAAAGAATGGTGGTGCTTGTTTGCTTACAATTGTGCTTTCTATTTCCAGAATTGTTCTGTACTCATAATGGGGGATTCCCATGTGTCAAGACTGGTTAGATACCAGCAAGAGCTCTTACACCACCTGAGTGGGGTTTCGCTTAGATTTGCGGAGAGAAGGGGCCGGCATAAGATGGGGTGAGAGGAATGCCCACTCGGCAACAGATGTGGATGTGGTCATCTTGATGCTTGGAGGCAATGATCTCGACAGTGGCATGTCTGCAACTCAACTGGCTGACAGGATTGGTCATCTAGGACGGGCGATGGTGGACCAGTACAGGGCCCAGACTGTCGTCATAACTTCTCAGTGGCCAAGGTCCAACCCTCAGTACAATCTGAGAGCCAGAGTGTGTGCATCAATAATGGAGCAGAGACACTTGGGGGATGAGGCGGTAACCTTTTGGCTCTGGGATAGAAGGCAACCGTGGAGAAACAGAGACGGCACCCACCTAACTGACCACGGTTACCGAAAAGCCATTCGATATCTCCAGGCCATCATTGTATGGGCAGCCCACCACAACCTCTGGTGATACCAGCAGATCTAAATTCCGTATTAGTCGGACCTCACTCAACCATCATTTTATTTGCTGTATAGTTATTTTGTCCTTGTTAAATACCAATAAAACAATTCTCAAGACAAAAAGTTTATTTGAAATAAATGTACATGAATTGTCGCAAATGAAGTGTTGTTATGATATTCCAAACAGTGGTGAAATACACAGCGTAGTAAAGGTGATGTGTTATCAATAGCCGTGCCACAAGATGACCGTTGCCTAATGTTCAAATTGTCGGCATTAGCTCATGCTTAGTTCGCAACATTCAAAAAATTTAATATTTCTGGTCGTCATTAATTTATGGAAAGGAAGTGCCCTGTTATTTCAAAGTATTGTGTATGTAACAATAAAAGGATATCCCGCCATTTGCTGTAAAAGGAGTAGGGCAGTTTTCATTCTTACTATGATTTACAGGAGACAACTCGTAAGGCAACGTCGGATTCTTACAGGAAGGGGAAGGCCCCGGTTCGCGGCACTTCCAAGAGAAAGCCTTCTGAGCCTGAAGGTCCTGTACCTTCTACTTCCAGGGTTACAACCTCGGAGATCAACTCGAGCTGCTTTGGGGATTCAGAAGTGGAGGACGTGGTTCCGGTGCAGGTGCAGGTGCAGGCGAGCAACAAGAGGTCAGGCCTCTGGGCTCCATGCCCATCGTCCCCACAACATCGGACGATGATAAAGTCAGAGAAAAGGTCCGACTGGGTAAGTTTGTGGACTTTAAAAGCCTTCTTCCTCATCCTCGTGGGCAAAAACCAAGGAAGAAATTCACCCTAAGTGACGGCTACTTCGAGGAGGTGGGAGACAATGAGAATCTGGTCTTTTACAAATGGTTAGATGCATACATCATATATATGAGCTTAACTCTGGAATTCTTTCCTGGCGAGGCTCAAGGCATGCTACGCCATCTTCAAATTGTAAAAAGAATGCCCTCGGCAGAAAAAAAGGCAGTCGAGTACGACTTCCAGTTTAGGAAACTGAAAGCCCAACATGTAGATATAGTCTGGGGGGAGTACCTTACAGAGCTGGCAAACAACATCCAGCAGCCAGTAAAGAAAGACACCAAAAAGACCAACGACCAGGATAGATCGGGGGCCAAGCTTTCCCATAAAAGGAAGCTTTGTCACAAGTTTAACTCACACGAGGGGTGTAAGTTTGGACTGAGCTGCCGCTTTGCCCATAAATGCAAGTTGTGCTATAGCGCCCAACACCCAGACTACAGATGCTCTAAACAAAAGGATTCATAACTGTGCATGGTGATGTCAATAATGCCGTATTAGTCGGCCTCCTCATGATTGGGGGATGGGGGGGGGGTTGGTCACATTTATGATTGGCACAGAAATAATTGTGTCTAGCAAGTTGCATAATGTTAACTTTAATTTTCAGATTTTGGTAAAAAGTACAAACTCCAGTCAGCCCATCCTAACCGGCAATTGAGCTAGAGGGTTGTGTGGACAAAGAATTTATGGTAGAAGGGTTCTCGAACGGGTTTTCACTAGGCGTTCAAGAGAGCTGCTCAATATCAAAAACAGAAGTGAGGCTCAGACCAGCAAATACTGCACTATTGGCTAAGCTGAAAGAAGAACAAAAACACAATAGAATTATAGGGCCTTTCGCAATCCCTCCGCTTCATGATATGATAATATCTCTCCTTTATGTGATACCAAAACCATGTGGGAAAAAGCACCGATTGATTTTCAATCTTTCATCCCCACAAGGTAACTCTGTGAATGACTTCATCAAAAAGGAGAATAAATCAGTCCATTATTGTTCAGTTGAGGGTGTTGCAAAGAGCATGGTAACTAGACAGCCTCTTGGTAACGTGTGGCTAGCCAAAGTGGATTTAGCGGATGCCTATAGAATAGTCCCTATTCGGACCCAGGACTGGAAATACCTAGGAATTGGTGTTCAGGGAGAGTTTTACATCGACAGGATGCTTCCAATGGGCGCTTCATCATCTTGTAACATTTTCCAGAGGATTAGTGATGGCATAAAGTCAATGTTCCACAATGTTTACAGGGAAGATGCTGATGTGTTCAACTATCTAGATGACTTTCTGTTTATGGCGAGTTCAAGGGAGGCTTGTGATGCAGCCCTTAGTGCTTTCGAGGGCCTTTGTCTTCGAGTAGGAATCCCCATAGCTGCTCATAAAACAGTCCGAGCAACTCAACGGCTAGTTTTCTTAGGTCTAGGGATAGACTCACAAAGAAGGACACTCTTTATACCAGCTGAGAAGAGGGTCAAAGTCCAAGAGAAGCTCACCTCATTTTTGCGGTTGCTGGCTCCCCGAGTTAAGTTGTGGCAGTCGATAGCAGGCTCCCTGAATTACTTGGCACAAGTGGTGCGAGCAGGACACACTTACCTTAGTAGTGTGTATGGTGGATTAGCAGGTGTTTTGTCTCAGAGTAAGAACAAGAGAAGATGAGTGAGTGAAGAGGTGAAAGAGGATCTAAGGGTGTGGTGTGCTTTACTTGAGGCCCCTCCTGAAAAACCATACGACATTGTCCTGGCGGATTTTACTTCATTCCCACCGTTAATCACAGATGCATCAACTTCTGTGGGTTTTGGAGGCGTCTGGGGAGACCAGTGGTTGTACGGATCCTGGCCTCAGGTTGCAGTGCCTAATATAGCAGTGCTGGAACTGTTCCCCATCGTGATTGCTCTCCTGATGCTTCAGGAGTGTGTGGCCAACTGTTCCATTCGAGTGTTCACCGACAACATGGCCCTGGTCGCCGTTATCAACAAGCTATACAGTAAGGAACCTGCTCTACGTAGGATGCTTCGCCACATTGCAAAGCTCTGCCTGAACAGGAATTTTCACATCTCCGCATTCCATGTGAAAGGTGTGGATAATATCGGTCCAGATCTCCTATCAAGAGGCAAAATAGAGAAATTTCGGCTTACATTTCCTGCTATGAGATCAGATCCAATAGCCATCCCCCACCATCTCGACCCAATCAACTCGGGTTTCATTACATGGATCTAACAAACAGCTATCGCAATGACGTATTAGTCGTCCCTTGTCAGCAGGGCATTTCTTCACCCGTGGCGAGAGTTAAATTAGTTTCTTCTTGACCTTTTAATAATTAGGTACTTTTAATGATACATTCAACTCTTTCCTCTTCTTTTTGTAGAACTTGAAGAAGAAGTGGACAGACATCAGTATGCCCGGCGTCTGCAAAGATTTATGAAAAATATTTTAACAGTTGTGGATTGCACATCTGAAGAAAGAGGGCCTTGCTTACAGTACAGTACTGACTCACATCTCCGCCCTACGCCATTCTTTTCGCAAGTTAGACCTAAAAGTATCCCTGGACTCAGAAAGACTCAAGATGCTGCTGAAAGGGTTTAGGAATGAGTCTACAGCAGGCACGAAAACTGCAGTGTCTTCATCTGCTCAGACTTGACAGGGCAGCTGAAATACTTGCTCCTAGAGTTGCATGCCAGTTTCGCTGCATGATGGCAGTAGCCTTTTACGGGTTTCTTCGACAATCAGAGTTTTGCACCACTGCTAGCTCCCATGCCCTTCTGTTCGGAGATGTGCATTGGTCAAAGGATAAAACCTCCTGTAATTTAACTCTGAGGTCGTTCAAACACTCTAAGACAGAGGCTAGAGTCAAACTTGTTGACAACTCCGGCGAACCCTTGAAACCAGTGCTGTTGCTACAGCAATACCTGGATTTGCTTGGGCATAAACTCCCTGAGTCACCACTCTTTGATGTTTCCGCCCAGGAGTTTGGGAAAATATTACAGTATGTAGCTGGTAGAGCGGGGATAAAGTCAAAACTCACACCGCACTGTTTCCGTCATGGAGGGGCTACTTGGGGTAGAAAGAGAGGATGGGCCGCAGCTCAGATACAGGTGCACGGCAGGTGGAAATCAGATGCCTACTTAAGTTATATTGAACATAACTGATAATTTATTGGGCTGTGTATTTGGCGAAAGGGAGTTCCGTTATAAACTCATCTCCTTTGGTGCTAAATTTTCTGCCTTTTCTAAAGTATTATTCTTTACATGGATAGAAAATATCTCATTCTTAGTTCTATTTCAAACAATGAGACCAGCTTCCTTCATAGCGTTGACTACAAAAAACTGTTGTGAGTGTCATCTCCTTAGCGTGGCAATTTTTGTAATGTAAATTTTCTGCATTATGGATGACCGGAAATGATTGGCTTATATGTAATGTGACTTTATCAACTCAGTTTTATGCCTATAAGACAATATGTATTATGAAACTAGAGTTCCCCCTTTTTTTGCAGTTTTGGCTGGAATCAGAACGCTTGGAAGGGAAGCACACTGCCAAGGAAGACAAGATCAGATAACTCAGCTGATGAATCAGATGACAGGAAAAGGTTAGCATTTATGTTAACTATGTAGGCCTACACAATTGTTCAGCCTGAATGATATTCAAGAGCTTTAGATCTCATGTTGTCTGTTTAAAAGATCCTGGTTGCTGTTGAACTTGATGTCAGTATCTTCTCACTAATCCACACCGATCCTAAAAGGATCTAAGCTTTTTATAGTGAAAGATGATATGTGGCAAGTCCTAATAATTGAGCGTCTAAAAGCAGTGGCACTATATGCAACCAAAAAAAAATGGGTGCTTTTCTTGTCTCTAAAATTTCACTGGACCTAACCATTTTAAAGCTTCTGTTTGGTTTTAAGTAATCAATATGTATGAGTGTGTGTTATGACCGTAGTTACTACATTTGGTGCGCTAGACTCATTGAGCATGCTGATCACGTGATATACTATTGCATGTATATCTCTGATCGATAGAGGGCAAATTCACTTAGTAGTAGTACCATCACAAGGAATTTGGTGTGACGACCCGTGTTCAATTTTATTAATAAGTGCTGGGTACATAGAGAACAATAAATTTGAATCATCATAAATTGGCAAACGCTACCAAGATCAGTATGATCATCTTTAAAGCCTCACTCGTTACTGTACTAACTATTTAACGATATCATAGCATTAGCATTATTTGAATGAATAGGCCTGCTAGGCCTGCAAACCATTCGTTATCTAAATTGATACAAATACTAGATCCTCTTAATCAGTATATGACCCTGACTTGATCATATCTTGACGACTTCTTAGTTCCCCTATTTAACGACTGCTTACAGTTCGAAATCGATCAAATTAACGAATATATTTTCCTGTGTGTAGCAACTGAACTAATTCAAAGGTCTTGAGTTCTCAAACTGAAAGTTACTCGTATCGTATCACAGAGTCGATCTGCAAGCAGTGTGCATGTTGATATCTGCTTCTCAGTGGAAAATCTATGACCTCTGCATGTCTCTGATCAGTTCATCATTGCCTGATTTGCTGTCCCCACTAAATTTTAGCGTAAAGCCTGCAAAATTGACTGGTATAGGAAGGTAGACACTGAAAATCATGGCCTTACAGGATCAATGATTTGGACAGTCCCAGAAGGCTAATTGGGACTGGGAATTATTGTTATACCCCGATTTGACAAACAGGGCTATCCAAGGCATGGGATTCAATGATACAGCTGTATTGCTTCTACCTCCACTGTCTACGATAACTACAATTTGTCTTTTTTAGTTACCAAGAGAGCTTGTGGCAAGTTCAGTGAACATAATGATGAGTTGTGCTCGACAAGTTCCAACAGCTTCTCGAATATGGAGGGGACAAACTATACTGCAGTGTGAAGAAGCCAATGTATCGGTGATAACTGTAACTATGGGAACCAGGCAGCAGCAGCATTACCACTGCTTTATGCAGGTGAGGTGCACACTCATGTTGCGATATACTATTGCATGTTTATCTCTGATCGATAGAGAGAGAATCAATTCACTTAGAATGAGTGCCATGAGAGGGAATTCGATGTGACGCCCCGTTACCAATTTCATTAATAAGATAAAGTGTATATGTACTCATACTTAATTGATTCTAAAGATCAGATATACACATTTAAATAGTGTCGTCTCGATATCAACGTCAACTATTATTATTATTATTATTATTATAACAATCTAAATGTCAAAAAAGAAAGAGCATGTTAGTCTGATTATTAACTGATAACACAGCATGGTTCTACCTAACTGGTAGGTGGATTATTAATTTTGAGAAAAAAGTGGAATTTATATTATTGTATAGCTGGGAAAAAAATGGTGGTGGAGATCTTGAGACACATGTGTATGTCAATAATAATACTATTTGTTAAACTTATTTTTGCATCCAAAGCAACATCCCTATCTTTTACAAGCTGAGTGTACCAGCAACATTATTCTCAAAACTTTTATAGTTAGTGATAGTAATAGAATCAATCAATCGCTTTATAGCTTTGTTTCCAAAACACCAATCAAAGGCAATGCTTGGTCAGAAAGGGTTCTTGTCAGGTTAGTTGTGATGTTTAACATAATGTGTGCAGTGACCAGCAGAAAATCATTGCCAATGTGTCTTTATTTGTTGCAGTCGTGGTAACCGTGATGCTGATCTAGATCACAGCTCGGAAATCTAATAACAGCCAGCATATAACTACTGAGACAGACATAACTAAGAAGGCGATACCCGCAAAGATTACATACAGATACATTAAGAAGTATTATTTAACACTATGCAAAATTAAACGTTGAAACAATTTTGTAACAAAGTTTGAGTTTGTTGTGCAGAGGACAGCCTAGGGCATTATAGAGATTGCGTTTGTTACAGCATTATAATTAATTCTATGCTGCATAAAGGTTTTGTATGACCACAGTACATACTTTTGATGAAAAAAATACAATACATGCAAGAAGTTAAATAGCACACTAATCACATGATGAACCCTTATGAGTGTATCTCCGATGTAAGGGCATGAGTTCATTCGGGTAGCTTGTGTACCGTCACAAGGAATAAGGTGTGACTCGAGGTGAATTACTAGAATACTTGGCAGATACACATATAGTACCAAACACAATTGGATCTAACATTCAGAAATAAACATCGTAATAGTGTAATATCAATGTCATTGTGGCTAAATATGATCAGAGGTTTGGCAGTATATTTTACCATTACATCATTAGATGGCTCTGAGCATTTATCTGTGCTCTTGTTATACAGCGGCATTAATTCCACATGTCGAGCGATCCTACCTGATTTGAATATGTTCACTAATAAATTAAAGCCTATATGACTTGTTTGCGTAAAAATTCTCCCAAGTTCCTTAATGCCTGCTCAACCTCTTTTAGGCTCAGTAGATCACATGAAATGGATCATTGAGGCCATGGTTTGGTGTTGCTTCAACGCTTACCTTTCATATATGTAGGCCGAACCTAAAATATATTGACGTTGTCTGAGGTTGAATATTATGCCCCCATCCTATTTTCACCTCAGTTTTTACATGCTAGTATTGCATATGAATACATGGCATGCTCTGCTCAGGTCTGAGGAATCGAAGTATTAAGAAGATCGAGGATCTGATATTGCTGGTCAGGGTTGGCCACCCTAGAAGAAGTGGGCCTGTGGCTACAGTCCACATATGGATGGTAAATTACAACTGAACTACTCTAAATCTTAGCCCATTGGTGAACTTTTCACCAAAACTGTTAGGGTACTTCTTTCCTATCCAGTTTAATCTAGACTGTATGTATGTACTTTTTTTTTACTTGGTAAGGGAGAGTAAAAGATGAAACGTATCAGAGATGTAATATCGCAGTAGGAACATGTGCCTTGTCTACAAGGACGTATCTGGTTTTAAGGATGTTTTTGGCTGTATTTGGGACTGTTGTTTCTCAGCATTATCTTGTATTTCCTGGCTTATCGCCTTGCAAACCTTTCTGAGCAACACAGTATTCTGAGAGCTTCAAGCATCAGGTATCAGGAATTAGTTTGGAATACAAGGATATTAGCATATAAATAACAAGGATAAAATTGGTAAACATTGGTCTTAATTTCGCCCAAAAATAGCTCTAACAATGGAAATGTCCTTGTAGTCAAAAAACATGTCCTTACTCCTTGTATCATTGAGTGGAATGAAGTCAGTTCAACTTCACGAACACCAAAATCTCTTGTTATCCTCAGTTCTCAATCGGATCCACGCAATAAACCCAAATCCTCACCACCAAGATTTACATTGCTAGTTTCAGACACAACCTTCCTCATATTATGTTATGATATGCAAATCAACTTTTGCCTGCTTGGCTTTCCTAGCATAGTGTAGTGTAGTGTACACCAGTAGCATTGTTGATTGATAAATCTTAGGCTAGTGAACAATTCAGTTGATCGCATGAATATGCTGCTCATTGTTTATAGCCGCTCAAACAATCTTAAAGTAGTGTTCAAACCTGGAACTACGAATTTGAATCAACTTGCAATTTGCATTCACAAGTAGGCACATACACAAGAAATCTTTTAATCTCTGGTTCTGCACCACACGGCAGTCAGATAACTGCTTCAATTCTTAAAGTAAATAGTTTTATACGTTTTCTATTAATTTATTAATTTTCAGAGTTACTAATCACTTAGGCAATCAACTTTGGTAAACAAAATGGCGGAAGAGAGTTTGCTATTGAAACAATTCAAGGTCAAGGTCGCTTAGCGTAATGGCCACTTATTTAATTTCTTGCTTCTAATCTTCCAGATTTTCAGTGATTAAATACGCTTAACTCATGCCCCAGAGCTCTAATCGCAACTTTAACTACTATGCAGTAACCACAGGTCGTAAATGTGGAATATTTGAAGACTGGGCAACGGCAGAACGTCAGGTTACTGGGTACAGTGGCAACAGCTATAAAGGGTATCAGACTGAAAAAGGTGCAAAAGCTTATATGAAAAAACTAGGACATTTCTCACCGCAATTATTCCCTAAGAAGAAAACAACAACATTATCGTCTGCAGGGATTAACACCTCATCCCCCCCAAACAACCGCAAACCACGAAGGTATGTCAAAGGCTACCGCAGAGGTTAGCACTTGGCCAGAGACATCTCTTATATTAGCACAATGAAAATAAAATGCCAGTACCGGCATTGATACCAAAACTAGTATCACTGCCAAGAAGGACGCCGCAACAGGTGTAGATACGTTAAAGAAGTCGATTGGCATAGGCATTGATAACTACACAAACCCAGTAGACTGGTCATTCATGACGCAGATACAAGCATGACCCCATTGTGTGGTTCATGCAAACAAATGCTCAATATCGTTCAGACGATGTCAGCCCAATTAGCTTCCCTGAAATCGGAAGTGTCAAGGCTCAACACAAAAGTTGACCAGTTGTCACAAAAACCAATATCCCACCAAAGCTGGCAAGATGCAGTAACATCATCATCCCCACCAACCCCCTCCCCAAGACAACAGCAACAACAGTCACAACAACAACCTAGAAACCAACAACAACACCAACAACCTCAACAAAACCGCCCCTACCAACCACCACAACAAGAGCAAACATCACCACCACCCCCAACTCGGAAATCCCGAAGACCCCCAAGATCAACGGATCCGGTGTTTGATGCAAAGAAATGCATCATTATCTACAGCAGCAAGAAATATTTCTCGACTGTAAATCACGATGAAGTGACCTAAGCCATCGCCACCGTAGCAGAAACGCCTATAATGATTGAAATAATAAATCGCTACAAACCAAAATCACCCGATCCAAAATACATTACATTGTCCAGGTAGCTGACCAATCACTAGTAAAAAAAATTGTTGAACACTGGAAAGGAAAACTGCTTGGAGGAAGTCCGCCTGTGCGTCTATCGAACCAAACTTTAATACCGGTGTACTAAAAGGAGTACCAACATATATTTATCAAATGGAAATCTACAGCAAAAAATAGAAGAAACCTACCCAAACACCTCATCAATCTACAGACTAAAGTCCAAAGATGACAAACCACCGCTCATTGTCAAAATAACATTTGATACAAAAAGCCAACTAGATCATGCTATCAGCAATGGAATTATTCTATCTGATCGGGTCTCATACTACGAGTTGAACCACTAATAGAAAACAATGGCTAATAATAGCCTGCAGCAACACACAACACTTCCTCGTGTTTCCGGTTTCGACAATTGCGGATCGTTAAAAAATCTCTCTCCAGAAATTAGAATATTTATCTGAATATTCTGCTGATACATCTACACATCTATCAACAACAACCCGCTGGCAACATCCTACAGACACCAGACGATAGACAGATCTGTTACTGAAGCTGAAAGTGATCAGTGGTTTCCACAATCCATGTAACATTTTTCTATACTACCTTGCACTAGGGGTGTCGCTAGTGTACTGTTGGCGGCGGGGGGACTTTTCACCTGGACCGTGGGGACCCCTGTTAATGTCTGGCAGGTCAAGATTAGGCTCTGTCAGTACTACTATGGCCAAGTGTGGAGCCACCTCCTGTGGTCTATTCACATACAAAAAACCCTGACTCAAGTGTAGGATCTGTCATCTAAACTTCCATGCTAAATGTGCCGGCCCTGACTGGCAGGAATTTAACAACGTAAATGAAAAAAGTAACCGATAAATCCGGCCTCACTTGGTATTGTATTACTTGTGTCCAATCATTAGACGATTGGATTCATGGAACTGTAATTCGGTCTGCACTTAGTGCTATAGATGCTAAAGTAGACGCTCTGAATTAAGTGTTATGTGACCGAGTCCAAGAACTTTCTAACAGCTACGCCCAAGCTGTAGCCTCTACTGTTGAGCCGATGCCTGAGATTACGCAAGTGAAAAAACTTGTGACCAATCTCATTTCCCAAGTGACATCTCAGCAGACCTCTAAAGACAGGGAAGACCGAGCCCGTAACCTGATTATCCATAGACTCACCGAGAGTAAATCCACTGTTGATGACGTCACTGCCATGTGTAGCGATATCAACTTTAACCCCACCTATATCACCAAAGTTATCCGTATAGGCACCCGAAACACTAATATTTCATCTACTAACCCTCCACGACCAGTAAAGGTATGTTTCTCTACCATAATTGGTCGCAACTACTTTCTCAGTAAATACAGTTCTATGGGACTCACTGCCACTGATCCATTCCTCACCCCTGATTCGACTAAAGAGGAACGAGACAAAGAATTTAAAGCGCGACAGAAGCGCAATGCCCTTCGAAGTGATAACCCTAATATGTACTTTCAAGTACGCAATGAGGTGATCTACTGCAAACAAAAAACTGAGACTGGTCAATGGGAAAAGTACTCTGACCCAACCATAACTAAGACAGGCGAGCCATCTCCTCCTGAAACTAATGATTCTGGTCAATCTGTGCCTATAACCCCGGCCGCTCCAACGGCGCAACCATCAAATGTGGGATAATAACCCAGCTATGATTCTTTCATGATTAGCCCACGCCCTTATTGTCGAGTCATTTGCTGATGCTTTTTCATCAGTATTTACTGAGGAAGATGGTTCAAACCTTCAACCAGCCCCCACGATGATTCAACAGCAGGAATCTGTGACCTTCTATCCCAAAGGAGTACTCAAACAGTTAGATAATTTAGACCCACGTGAAGGTGCGGGACCAGACAACATGTCCCCTGCACTGCTTAAGTTCTTAGCACCCTATATTTACAAACAGCTAACCTGTGTATTTCAGTACTCCTACGACAAAGCAGTAGCCCCTAAGGACTGGCTTGATGCACATATAATTCCAGTCTATAAAAAAAGTAAACAATCTGACCCCCTTAATTACCGACCAATTTCACTAACTTCAGTTGTATCCAAGATTTTTGAGCATGTTCTTTCCTCTAATATTCATAATTTTCTAGCTTTAAATGATCTGCTTCACGCTGACCAACATGGGTTCAGATCTTCACATGGGTGTGACACCCAGCTACTCGACACAGTTACAGACTTTGTTGACTACTATGATGCTAATGTTGCTGTAGACATGGTAGTCTTAGATTTCTCTAAGGCCTTCGATGTTGTATCTCACCCTAAGTTAATTGTAAAACTGACCTCAATTGGAATCAACCCTACCACGGTCCGCTGGATTCAATCCTGGTTGCAGGATAGAAAGTTGTCAGTATCAGTGAATAACACACTGTCTGCTACACGCCTCGTCACCTCAGGAGTCCCCCAAGGAAGCGTCCTAGGCCCTCTACTGTTTCTTATATTCATAAACGATATGCCTGACTGTATAACTTCAAGTTCCTTAAAATTGTATGCTGACGATTCCTTAATATACCCCCCAATTACTAACCCCTCAGACCAGATTAAACTTCAAAATGACCTCGATTCAATCCAAGCTTGGGCTGATCGTTCACAAATGAAGTTTAATATTTCAAAGTGTGAACAGATGAGAATCTCTAGAAATACAACTCAAGTCCCACCAGTGACTTACACCAAGGATAACTCCCAACTTAAATACGTGACTGGAATCAAATATCTCGGCGTCACAATTGACAACAGCCTCAGCTTCACTGACCACATAACTCATCTGTGTCAGAAAGGAACCAAAACTCTGTACATGCTAATGCGTAGCTTAAAGAAGGCAAGACGCAAAACACGCTACTTATCCTATGTCACCATATGTCGTCCCATTCTTGAATATGCCTCGCATATATGGTCCCCCCATAAGATAAAATTAATAGATCGATTAGAATGCATAAACCGTAAAGACTTCAGATGGGTATACGGCTTCAGAAAGTATGATCGTATATCAAATGCTATGCTGGCTAGAAACTGGCACACCCTAGCAACCCGTCAAAATCTAATCGACAAAAATCTTCTATACCGTATAGCTAACGGCAAGGCTGCAGTGGACCGCATGAGGTTCCTACCTCTATTCAGCAATACCCATAACACCCGGCATGGATCAATCCAGTCCGGTGTTAATACCAATGTAGCTAGGTTTGCTTATAAGCACCGCATGCTATCTAACAATGTCTTCTAATGTGCATCCTTATTTTCTCCATTCTACTAAATATGTATCAATATGTATTGTAAATATTGGATGTACAAGCTATTTAGATACCTTACTTAAATCTGTACTACGCCCACTGACGCCTATCGACCTAGCCCTGCTTTGTGGATCCCCGCGGAACCAGGGACTTGTACCCCCGGCCGGCATTTGCTGGTTGCACTGCGCCTTGTGGAACCTCTTTTGGTCACCCTCCATCCTAGCGATGGTGGGTGCACCCTGGCGGGTGGGTGGAATGGACAACACATGTCTCACACAAGCATTTCATTTTCTTCAATCTAACCCTTTGCTGGCCATATACCATATAACATTATAACACCGCTGCTCTCACCTAAAGCCTTTGTTGCTCAGAGTCTCGATATCTGACAATCATATTTGACAATAGAACATTATTCAGTTGCCATAACCTAACACTTCTAGAACTATTCAACAAATATTTCTACACAGTTACAGTACCGATCACTACAATCGACACAATACTATATATCTCGATAGAGGAGCCCCTACACTCCGAGTGAGATTAGTAAGGAATGGAATGGAAAGAATATGGCCAACCCAGCAATCTAGAAACATCTTTAAATACAACCTAGACCTCCATAACCGACTATCTTTTAACTAATACTTTTGATAATAATCGTGAAAAGAACAATAATTATATATATATATATATATATATATATATATATATAAAATTATTGTTCTTGACACGATAGCTGATAACTGCAAAACTGGAGAATTGTTTTTTATCCAATATGTATAGAATAAGTTTGTGATTGATTGTATCAAATGCTTTTCGGACATCTAGGGATAAGGCTCCAATATAACATGGAGTGGATTGGTCAAGTTTAATTTTCCATTGTTGCAGCACAGGTAGCAACATTTGCTCGGTTGAATGATTCTGACGAAAACCGAACCGTTGGTCTGAAAATAGGTTGTGTTTCTCTATGTAAGACATCATCTTATTTTTCATGTCAAGTTCAAATATCTTTGACAGAATTGGAAACGAGGATATTGGTCGATAATTTGACGGGTCACAGTTTTTACCATTTTTATGAATTGGCGTGAAAAGGGCAGATTTAAAACGGTCAGGGAAGATTGATTTTTGATAGCATTCATTGACCAGAATGGATAGTGAATAGGCAATTAAGTCAACTATTATTTTATAAATAATTGCTGGTATGCCACTTAGACCAATATCATTTTTTTGAATTAAATAATGCTCGCATGCAGTCAGGTGAGGACCCAAGGTGTAAGTCTAGTGAGCAGAGCATCCCTTGAATAAGTTCCAAGTAATGTTGTATGGATAAAAGACAAATTTCTAGACGATGGTGACATTTCTGCTGTTATTTGTGGATGAAAGCGGAATTGTTGCCTGTTAGTTTTATCTTTGTAATTCCCAGCTAATACTCTTGCAAAACCGTATGAGTTACTCTTTTGCATTTTGGGAGCTCCCCTCAATATTGTTTCGAGGTTACTAATGGCAAAGGACCAACTCATCAACTCACCGACTTCTTACTAATTTCAGCGAGATGCTTGGCCAGATTTTTGCAAAGGTGCCATACATCCAGACCATGAGACACCTTAGTTTCATTTTTTGCGCATGTGGGCTCTTATCGACAAATTACCATCTGTGGTAACTGAGGCTATATTAGCGAAGTCTTTCTTAGCATCATCTAAGCACTTGATAAATGCATCCTTCTCAGAGGCTGTTGCTGAGGAGTGTTCAGCTGTCTGTAGAGTTAAACTGTGGGTCACTCTATCTGATACCTTTGAAGAAAGAGACAACTTGTTATTAGATAACTCATCTACTATGATTTAGTCAGGTGATCATCACAACACTCTTTGTCTAAGCAGGGTATGAATGGAAAGAATATCAAATGCAGATAAACTTATGATATTGATCAGCTGTGAGGTCCAGCTAGCGCAATGTCCACAACTACTTACTGTGTCCATAAGTGTATATGTGCAATATCTTGCACTATGACCAGGGCTGTCATACCTTGCATCCCCCGCTAATCGAACTGGCTCCGCTAAAATAGACTTTACAATCAGATACAGTTGTAAGGGATATGAGACAACAAAACGGAAAAAATAGATTGTTTTTGCAATACAATTTTTGATTAGGATTGGGAGTTGTGTCTTGATTATGAATGTCATGACAACTCCGAATATCGTTCGGGATATATCTCAAAATCCCTAATTACAGGCAGTTTGCATCAAACTATGAATAATTGTTCAAGAGTTTCTTGGGTAATTTACAACAATGACGATAATCCAAATGTAAATATCACACTCAGAGTTGTTAAAAGTAATTGGCAATATGCATACATCTTCGATTTACCATTTTCCTGGCCTCATCAAGTGATCTTTGGAAGTAAATATCAACCACTGGTAGGATATGACAATGTTGGTAGTCATAGAATGTTGTCTTTGACATAAATTGTACATCAGCTAATGTCAACCATTTTGCAGTTGGTGAGAACATCTGACCACTAGAAAATGAAAGTTCGAAATCATGAGTGAACCTGGATGTGACATGAGTCTAAATATATCAATTACAGACAAATAAAAATTCCTAGGTTCACCATACATTTGTCTGTACTCTGTTAGTCTTTACAAAGTGACTGTTTGTATGCTAATGCAAGTGTTAATGTAGTCAGTTTGATAAGTCAGCAAAGTATTTATCACTATCCAAAGGCTGCCTGATATTTCACTTACGTCAGGAATAAGGATGAAGCTATTTCCACGTTTCCTCCAGCCTTTCTGCCTATGTTTGGCTGACTGCGCCATGTAGTTTCAGAGTAACATCTAAAACAGCTTGCTTTTATGAGTAAAAGTGTTCCTTTCATCTCACTGAGCTCTGGCCGATCTAACAGACCTCCGCATTTACACTTGACCTAAAATAATATTATTTTAGCAAAATACTACAACAATTTAAAAGAGAGGCCAATAAGGTAGAAATTACAAACCTAACCAACATAACAAAGTTTTCACCCACATAGTGGTTCTATTATACAGGGCTTACATGGGCAAAAAGTTCTAGTAGTGCTGACTGGTACACAATATGTTTTCTTGTGCTACTTGCTGCAACTATCTCCATTTCTTCTTCATCGCTGACCAATGCAGATGTTTCGATATTGACTGAAAATGTAGAGTCCTCTGGGTCATCAGCTAGAAAAGATAAATATAAAAAGGTGTAATGATCAGAGAGGTCTAACAAAATCACTTCCCTCTTCAGTTCTTGTCCCAATAGCAAGGGCCAGCATAATAATAACTATAGAATAATAAATACCATCAGCCTCTACTGGTACTGTCTCTGGTTCACTTTCTTCATAGTCTTCATCTATAATATAATAATAATAATAAATAGCACCCTGGCAATGACAAAACAACTTTAATGCACCGTTACGATGAAATGCTCCTCTTGTTCCTCAAAATATACATGCTTAATGACATCATCTTAACATTGGTACTGAATTCTGCTGAATGTGACAACAGATGTGGAAGAAGCCATGATACTGTATGTGCTACATGAGACTACTAACACTAATTTGCTATAAAATGAGGAACATTACCATCTAATATTTGGATAGCAGGAGCTGATATCTGATGTCTCCTATCATTTCGAATGAGATGACTTTTGATGCCAATAAAAAGTATATATTGGGCACATGTTCTGCAGCTTTCAAATCTGCTGAATCTGTTTCCACTAAATTGGAATGAAGTTATTGTCAATAAGATAAAATGGGAGGCTAGTAAATCGGGAGTTTGCTGCTTTTTTCGCAAGGGCACATAACTATTATGTTGATACATTAAACACAATATATAATACAATATAATATTAACACAATACATAGCTCTTGATGTACAACGATACAAAACTCCTTTTTCAAGACGTAAGTCATGTAAGCAACATGATTAATATGTAAATGTAAGCTGTTAGACCATCCTCCAATGGCAAACTAAGAAAATATGAGGAGCTCTTACCTCCTTTTGGTTCAACTTTTATAGCTGAACTTGTTGATGTAGTTGTGGTTGAAGTTGTTATCGTAACAGTTGCTGGAGTGCTGATGGTTGTTGTGGTCGTTGTACTTGTTGCAAACAACTTTACTGGTCTACCAAATGTCTTCACATAGTCATGATGATGTGCCTGAAATTTGGGGTATAAAAATTATACTAATTTGAGTGAATAAGATCAATAGTAGGCCTATACATTTTTACTCACCACCTAGCTGGATATAGTTTTCACATTCAACAAGCTTTCATAGAGTGTGCCAGTTTTCTTAGTGAGGGAGGACTCTTCACTTCTGTGAACAAAGCCAAAACTGATTTGTTTCATGGAAACATAATATAATAACGACACTTAAACTGAATATAGACTGAGATGTAAAAAGTAAATGGCGAACGAGCATGCTAACTTGGAACACAGTGCAATTACTTACAACTACATGACGTTGTTTTGTTGGGGTTGATGTCTGCAATAGAAAATTTGAAATATTGATTGGTCATACTAACACCCTTGGGACTACCCGACTGTTTCCTGACAGCCTGAAGGTTTTGCTCCTTCAAGAATGCTTTTAGACCTGACTTGACTGAAAAGTGGTACTCTTATTGCAGACACCTTCATTGCATCTTAAATTGAAAACCCTATCTGACAAAAAGTGATTCTAAAGATAATTTCTTGAAATACCCTTGTCAGCAAAAGAGATAGTTTTGGGAAAGTGTCCGACAGATGATTTGTTCTTCTAGCTGACCTCACTGGGGACACATTAGGTGTGGATTCCTGGAAGGGAACAACATCTGTCAGTGTAATATCCATTGACTGAAAAACAAAGAATATATCTATTACTGGTAGCTAACACACAGGAGCATGACGTGCAGAATTATTATCATCATCAATTTTCATCATGTAATGCTTCAACTCTCTATGCTACACTATGCAATATATGAAGCAGTCACAAAGAACAGTTCAATGCAGCTCACTTCTGTTATCATGCCTGTTTTAGCCTTGGCTAGTTGGATTGGTTGATTGGTTTTCGTTGTGTTGTTACACTCACTGTTGTCGTGCACTCATTAATTCACTGACACTAGCTAGACTAGTAGTTTAGCCAAACTAACCTCATTTTGTAACGTCGGTTGATCGACCACGTCCACATGAACCAAACACGCAGGTAGACTTACTGAAGGCAGGGCACTTGGCTTTAGATGCCTCATACCATCTCTAAACTTGATTATGTCTGTATCACTTTTGAAATGTTTTGAGCAAATTCTGTAGTTCTTAAATAATTTGTTACTGTAAAAACCTTCCTTCTTATGGAGGTCTAGTCTCCCTGCTAACATCACCACATTCTCAGCTATACCAACAGCAATCCTGAAGTATGACACAGTGTTACCTGTGTCAAATTTGTTGCTGTGGCAGCCACTAACAAAACAATTAACCATTTTCTCCTGATATTTATCCACTGAACCGTTGTCGCAATACCCGTGTGAAATTTATTATAAAAATAATAAAATACAGTGTGTCTCACACCCCATCCGGGGGGGGGGGGGGGCAAGAAGGAAAAACCTACCATTTTTGGAATAGGACCTTCTAATCTGATCTTAATCGCATCTAATTCTTTTGCGTAACGGAACACAGCGGGTAAATTTTTTTGTGCGCGACAGCTACTGTAACGCCAAAAGTATCGTTTACAGATACCACTTATCGGTGAGTTTTTTGAGTGGCTGAAATTATTCAGGGCATAAATTGCGCTACTTTAAAAAAAGGTATAGGCTGAAAATATTTAGGCAAAAAAGTACACTAATAAGGTTAATATATAATAGCCTAATTTAGAGGGTCGCACCAACCGAACTCCCGCGCACAGCCTTCTGAGAGGTTGAAAATATTTAGGCGAAAAAGTACACTAATAAGGTAATATATATAATAGGCAAAATTAGAGGGGCGCACCCGCCGCACTCACCCACAAAGAAGATGGCCAATGCTATTTCATCCAATAATTCATTAGTAGTTGATGATGGAGTTTGCTGGGGCTGTGTAGGCCTTAGATAAGTATGAGCAAGAAGCATCTCTAAATATTGTTTTCTTTGTATTTACAGGGAGAGTTATAAAGAAGACAGAGTTGAGGATCAGATGGTAAAGGGCTGACATGAGATGAATACTTATTTAATTTGTGTATTTAAAAAATTGAATTGAATATGAAAGAAATAAAACAATAAATGCAACAAAACATACTCCATTCATTCCATACTACCTACTGACCACCATTCAAACAGCCAAAGTACACGAAGGATTTCTAATTTTAGGTCTTTTCTGCGGCTTCTTTTATTCTGTCCCAGCAGACAAGGCAATTTGCAATATATTATTAGATATCTAATCAGACACCGTTGGTTTCGTCATACAATCGATTTATAAAAATGTCATGTATAATGCTGCCGTGAGTCTTCATCGGGTCAATTAAGAATTTTTAACTCTGTAATCTGTTCCCTGAGCGTATTTCACCTCATTACCGGTGTGTCTGTTTGTTTGCTAGGTACTCGAGTTATTCATGATGTCATGTAAAATGCTGCCGCAAGTTGTCAGTGGATTAATTGGGACCATTTTCAACACATTATTCAGTTTCCTAAGGATTTAATACCTCATAACTAGTGTTTTTGTCTGTTTGTGAAGTATTTGAGTTTTTCATGACGTCACGTCAAATGCTGCCGTAGCTCGGCAGCGGGCAATGAAAACCATAAATAATCTTCATATTCTTGCTCACCATGCTTGAAAACCCCTACAAACCTATTTCCATTAAAATCCAGCATGAATAAGATTTTGACGAAAAATAAGCCAGTGTGTTGCAAATAAAACCTCTCAAAAGGCTGAGCGCATGAGTGCGGTTGGTGCGACCCTCTAATTTTGGCTATTATATATTAATTAACCTTAGCGTATTTTTTTGCCTAAATATTTTCAACCTCTCAGAAGGCTGAGCGCACGAGTGCGGATGGTGCGACCCTCTAATTTTGGCTATTATATTTTTACCTACTAGCGTATTTTTTCGCCTAAGTATTTTCAACCTCTCAGAAGGGTGAGCGCATGAGTGCGGTTGGTGCGACCCTCTAAATTTGCCTATTATATATTTACCTTAGTGTATTATTTCACTTAAATATTTTCAACTTCTCAGAAGGCTGAGCGCATGAGTGCGGTTGGTGCGACCCTCTAATTTTGGCTATTATATATTAATTAACCTTAGCGTATTTTTTTGCCTAAATATTTTCAACCTCTCAGAAGGCTGAGCGCACGAGTGCGGATGGTGCGACCCTCTAATTTTGGCTATTATATTTTTACCTATTAGCGTATTTTTTCGCCTAAATATTTTCAACCTCTCAGAAGGGTGAGCGCATGAGTGCGGTTGGTGCGACCCTCTAAATTTGCCTATTATATATTTACCTTAGTGTATTATTTCACTTAAATATTTTCAACTTCTCAGAAGGCTGAGCGCATGAGTGCGGTTGGTGCGACCCTCTAATTTTGGCTATTATATATTAATTAACCTTAGCGTATTTTTTTGCCTAAATATTTTCAACCTCTCAGAAGGCTGAGCGCACGAGTGCGGATGGTGCGACCCTCTAATTTTGGCTATTATATTCTTACCTATTAGCGTATTTTTTCGCCTAAATATTTTCAACCTCTCAGAAGGGTGAGCGCATGAGTGCGGTTGGTGCGACCCTCTAAATTTGCCTATTATATATTTACCTTAGTGTATTATTTCACTTAAATATTTTCAACTTCTCAGAAGGCTGAGCGCAAGAGTGCGGTTGGTGCGACCCTCTAAATTAGGCTATTACATATTAACCTTAGTGTACTTTTTCACATAAATATTTTCAACCTCTCAGAAGGCTGAGCGCATGAGTGCGGTTGGTGCGACCCTCGAAATTTGCCTATTATATATTTACCTTAGTGTATTATTCCACTTAAATATTTTCAACCTCTCAGAAGGCTGAGCGCATGAGTGCGGTTGGTGCGACCCTCTAAATTAGGCTATTATATATTTACCTTAGTGTATTATTCCACTTAAATATTTTCAACCTCTCAGAAGGCTGAGCGCATGAGTGCGGTTGGTGCGACCCTCTAAATTAGGCTATTACATATTAACCTTAGTGTACTTTTTCACTTAAATATTTTCAACCTCAGAAGGCTGAGCGCATGAGTGCGGTTGGTGCGACCCTCTAAATTTGCCTATTATATATTTACCTTGGTGTATTATTTCACTTAAATATTTTCAACTTCTAAGAAGGCTGAGCGCAAGAGTGCGGTTGGTGCGACCCTCTCATTTTGGCTAATATATATTAATTAACCTTAGCGTATTTTTTTGCCTAAATATGTTCAGCCTATACCTTTTTTTAAAGTAGCGCAATTTATGCCCTGAATAATTTCGGCCACTCAAAAAACTCACCGATAAGTGGTATCTGTAAACGATACTTTTGGCGTTACAGAAGCTCTCACGCACAAAAAAAATTTACCCGCTGTGTTCCGTAACGCAAAAGAATTAGATGCGATTAAGATCAGATTAGAAGGACCTATTCCAAAAATGGTAGGTTTTTCCTTCTTGCATCCGGGGGGGGGGGGGGGCAAAGTCTGGGGGCCTCAGACTACATCCTATATTGTTATAGAAAGCCTTAAAACCTAAGAATCATATTAACATTTCAAGTATTACAATTTCTAGCACCAGCTTGACCTATATAAGAAAAAAATATATAGGTGAAAGTAGATAGCTCCATAAATACTTATACCTTTTGGAATATCAGCACATCAAACTTCAGGGAATTGTCTGTACATTTAGATCTGAGAAGACAAATTTTTCCTGCCAGACCCTCCAATGTGTTATTTTGGCTGCAGACCAAGTTTTTCAGCATTCGTGAGAGCTTCCTCTCCCCCCCCCCCCCCCCAATGTTCAGCTTCTCATTGGAAGGGGAGAGATCAGGGCAAACTGGATCAAACTCGATAATATTGGATAATGGTGAATGAAAGCAATCAAGCTATCATTCAAAGAATATTGTCTTCCGGTGTAATTATTTTTGGAAAATATATGCATTATGACTAGTACCTTTTAGAATAGAACTACACAATTTTCAAGCTCTGCAAAAAATTTATTTCTTTATAATGTCTACAAATATATACCGAAACATAATATATACACTATATTTATCCCCTCCATACATCTAGGATAATTTCGTTACGTACGCTGTTTTCCAAGAAGAGACACACACTTACTTACTCCATTAGACAACCTAACCCATCGCAACGAAGCATCAAACTTCAATATTTTACCCTCTACATTGAGAAGCACTCTTATTATAAATACCTAGTAAAGGCTACTGCAACACTTTTTCAGTTTATCGGCATAGTTTTATTTTTGTTATCTTTGTTAGTTTTATTTATCTTTTTGCCCAGCCCATACTGCGTAAAATTCTACTCATGAGGTGGAATTAAAGTTTACAAATTGAGTTATTTCTTTCAGTCCAGTTTACCCTATTTGTAGACTTAAAGTAATTTTATTCTACCTCATAGGTTACCTTGTTTGCTTTTGGGCCGATAGGTTTAGATAATTGGGAGTTATACCCTCTTTACTTGTGGGAATGCAACTTGAAGTTTTCAGAAAATGTTTTGTGATAATAGTGCCAGTAACATTTTAGTTCAGTATAGTCACTTTTTTCATTGTAAAGGTGTGGCTTAACATTCTTGACCCTTAGGAAATGAATGCAACAAGTTATTTCCAAACCTTTTGACTAAATATTGTCCTAAACTTCTTATGTGAGCAGGGATTTAAGTCTCTCTGGTGGGATCAGGGAGTAAATTGCCATGTGATATCAGGGAGTTAACTGGATGCACCATATATACTGTATCCGGTATGGTTACAAAATTTTAAGTGCACAAATTTTCAGAGTACAGCAAAAAAGAAGTAAAGAATATAGGCTACTTATAAGATATCACAAATCACCAGTATTGTAGCCAACACTCTTGGAGCCAAAGAGGTTAGTAAGTGTCCCTACAACTAAGGAGGTTAACCTACTTCAGTCCTTAGCTGTAGCTACCTACTACCAAGGAGTAAAAGACTTACTCCTTGCTACTACTATCTATCTATGATGATAATTAATAGATAGTTAGTAGTAAGGAAGAAACGTAATCAAATTTAATAGGTTTGGCTGTACATGATTGCCACCATCATTCTGTTACATTACTTATGAACTCTCCTCTTCTGTTTTCCACGAGAGAAGGGGAGTGTGTGTCAATAAACAATGAAAATATTCATAACAACTTCATTATTATGGTTAGTTATGGTAAACACTTTTAACATGGGCCCATCAATCAATCCAATGAACTCCCTCTGAAGGAAGAGGGAGTTCATTGGGCCCATGAAATGGAGTGTCATCTATCTAACTCAACTCATTTACTGATTCACTCAGCCATTGAATTGATTGCTTTCTTAGTTGGTAGGCCTAGGCTATATCAAGGAGAAAAAACCCCTTCCTTGCCTTTATTTATTATCATTATTGTATTTGTAAAACACTTCCACTCACTCAGTAGTAGTGTCACTCTCACAACATTGTTCATTGACCTTCTTAACCCTGTATAATAAATACTTATTTGTAGGCCTTTGTATGTATTCCTGTGTATGCTAACCCCAAATTTAGTATTTTTGTCTTTGGTAAACCAAAAAAGATGAGATCCCAAATTGTGCTCTGTCTTTGTCTTTCCAAAGAGTCTCATTGATGATCTTATTATACTTAGTAAATACATTTAAACCAGGCTAACCAACTAGTACTCTGTTGCCCTCAAAATAAAACCCAAATTAACATTGTGTAATCAAGAGCCTAAGACAAAAGGGGTGCCTTCAATCACTCTAGAAAGCAACTGCTTGGATCGAGTGCTTTCTCTCATGATGAGAGACTTTCACTAGGGATTGCACTGTGCCCAAGAGCAATCGTATCTCTTTGCAAGCATGGGAATAAGTTGTTATTTGCCTCTGTGGGAAAACGAACAACCTAGGATTAGATAGAAAACAGTGGGTCTTTCAATCAGCTATACCATTCTTCCCTTAAAAAGCGTATCATTTATGACGAATCAAATCAAACCGTTTGATCAGATGTTACATACTACTGTCAGGGAGTGAGTGGACAATTTTAGAACCTATGCCTATAATCTAAACCCTCATGCAGCCTATCTGAGAATTATTACACCTCTCCCGGCTAGAGAAAGATAGTAATGGTGAGGAGATAAATATCTTCTCCAGTGTTCTTTTCTTCACAGACCCCACATGAGTTAGGGCTAGTCAAATGGCGTAGGCATCTTAGTATTAGGAAATTAGATATACAACGATTCCTCAACTCTTGAATTGCACCGAGTCGTGTAGTTACTTGTCTTTTCATCTAGCTTGCCTAATAGAGGGCATGGAAGCAAAAGGGATGGCATATAATGAAATAGCTACCTCTGGGTTGGTAATTAGGTGATATTAAAGAGGATGACAATTCCCAAATTCAGTTGTTTGTTTAATTGTTACCATAAGCTGGAGGCAACCATCTCACTCAAATCACTCTGGGACTTTATTTTAACGGGGTAATCTATTGAATAACACTCTTTGATTATCCAGGCTAAATAAGACAGCAATACTATCCCAATGACCCAGTATCTATGCAGCCAACTCGGATTCTCTAGTGTGGTGGGAGTCACTCATTGTCCCATCCAACTTTTTGCCTCCACTATTAAATCTCATTGTTCTCTATCTGTCATAATATGCTTTTCCATCTCTGTTTAATGATGATGGTCTGTCAGGTTGTATTTGTTTCCATTTTGTAGGAGAGGATGGATTGTGAAGACCCATTAGATGCTCTTCTGCAAGAATGTAGAACTGAACGAGAAGCCAAGAGGATGGAAATTGATGCTGATCCTTTGGGTGAATTTTGTAACGCATTTGATGTTGCCCAGGAGCCTGACCATTTACAATCATTACATGATGGTAAGACTTTGATGGTATTAATATTACTTGTCAAATTTAAATGAGAGACTCTGACTTTCAGGGTCAATCAATTGTATCAATCAATGGAACACAATAACACATAGTTTGGCACGTCATAGTTTGGCCGCTTTAATTACCTGTGTTAAAGTTAATCGCAAAGGTTTTTGGATTTTTAGCTAATATTAACACAAATTACGGAGTACAGTGACTAACGATATCACTGACCAGAAAAAGGATAATTTTTATCAATGTAAAATATCATGTCATATCATGTCATTTGACGAATCGTCCGGTACTTGTGACATTCAGAGTTTTCATTTGGTTCTGTTTGATAACAGTGTGATGTATTGTACCAGTCAATACAACAAGCATACGACCTTGTTCCATGTCTATTGAATGGGCTTACAGTACAAAACAAACAGACAATTGATATCTGCAGACAAAAACTCGTGGGCTACATTTTTGTGTCATCTTTTCAGACATTGTCACCGAAAGATTAGAGCCCTTGGTATCCAGCAATGGAGGGAATCCGGCTGATCTCATACCAGCTGATGCAGAAAGAGTGCAAGGTAGGTGTTAACTGTATGCCATACTTTACACGTGTGCTCACAACATGCTAAGTCGGACTTTAAATGAATGAACAACCCATCATTATGTTTGAATAGTAAATTAAAGCGTCTCAGCATAATCCATAGTTAGTCATTTAAAGAAATTCTTCCAAATTCTGTCATTGTATAGTGTTGAAAATTTATACAAACTTAAGCCCATAGCTTCCTTTAATGTCATATCACGAGATGTTGAATCCGTAGCAAAAAATTCAGCGCAGAGACTGAGATACTTACCTGTATCTTGTATCTTTGCTTCAAAATATGGGTGTATTGTTCCTTGCAACCAGCATATCAAGGCATCGGTACCACAAACCAACACCAGATTGGTTTTTGACTTGTTTTCACACCAGCAAATCAAAATTGAATAACTTTAATTTAATCGGACCCTTAACGATAGATAATTACTCTACGGCTGTTGAGTCTCTCACTTCCCATGGAAATGTAGGGTAGGAATTGTGCATGCATACAAAATGGAAGGACAACTCTGAAACAAAGCATTCCTTCTCCACCCTATAGATAAATATAATATTGATTACACATATCCCATTGTTTTCTTTTACATTACCTGGTGGTCTAGACATCAGTGTTTAAAATATCAGTTTAACAAAATCCTTGTGTACAATCTTTATTTATGATTATTTGTCAAATTGGGTCATGGTTTCATCTGTTGAAAGATATCTGTATGATATTATGTTTCATCAATTTTTCTTCTTTTTTTTCACAGAAACTTACATACCCCAAGCAGACAACTTTTCAGAATGTTTCTCTCAACTAATCCCTGGAGGTATGTGTCATTGTTCATCTATTTTTTCCAGAGAAAAAGTCTATTAGACATTGTGATAGAATGGAATTCCAATGCATTTAGCTAAAATTTCCAACTGTCTGCTAAACATCACAATTGTACATTGTAACAATTGTTCCAATCAGTATAGGCAATACATGATTATATCAGGGTTAGAAAGCTTGATAGTCTTTGTAAACAATTTTGAGTTTCCTTCATCTTAAATCTTACAATTACAAAAGAGCTGAACAGATGTGACAGTATTTCATAATAGCCGCAGCTCACATCTTTTGGCAGTATGAACATTTTATTTGTCAACATTGATACAAAAAATGTCCATATATTGAAGTACATCTAGACCTCTAAAGCCTAGTTGGTAACAAACAAGACAAATAATACTTTGATTTTGCTTGTATTTAGTTCCTTGTCTTCCTTTTTAGAACCTAACGGTAGTAGAAAAAGACGGAGGCCGACTTTCATAGAGAGCAGTGAGGCAGAGTGGGATGACCATAGAAAAGATCTACCCAATTTATTTGAGAAAGGATGGAAAGCCATTGAGCAATGTCCTGACTTAGGTAAGGATTGTGTGTGGTTGCTTTTCCCACTGCTGTCAAAAAATTATCATGGAAATGGTTTGGCTACATTGTACCCCTGCTCTTACTCATAACAATAATATTATGCTTGCTGCTTTCATTTCTGTTTCATTCATGCTGTCATACTGTCAGCTCAATTGTCTTCGGCAATAATAGCAAGACAAACCTTATTACAGAGGTAGATTACTCCAGTATTCTTATCTTTACCTATCTTTACCCAAATGCTGTTGCCTCAGTTATATGGAGCCAACTCTATAATTTAAATTTGTTTCCGAGGCTAGGCAAAACATTATTGGGAACGTTTGCTGGCATGGTGAGCCTCTAAGAGTTTTCTTTACCTGACGCTTTTATGTGCACAACTTTATTTTGTCATAGGTGATAGATGGGAACATCGAGATATGATATGTGACGGATGTGCATCAAGCAACATTGAGCTTTATGACCAAGATGCTTATATCATTAGTCAAGGTAAAGTTTGAACCAAATTTTCGAGTCTGAGCACAAAACGTCAGTGTATTTATGGCTCAGAGTGTTGTCTGTCATTACCACAGACCAACCATGGTGTTTATGCCTACTGGAACTGTCAGTATATTGTTGAGTCGGTATGGTTGATTAAAAAATTTTGATGATCAGATGGTCATATCACTTGCCTCGACTCGAAGCATGGGCAGCGAGATATTTGATGCCTTAGGCTGCAATTTCTGTGCCGGGTTGTTCTCTGGCAGGTCGGAGCATATATGGGGGGCCAACCAGACCCCGTCAGTCGGTGGACTGTTGAAGATACTGGAGGACCGGTGCTCTAACCTTCTGAGCCACCTCCAACTTCTATCTAGTGCAATACTCACAGTTGCCAGCTCAAATTAACTGAAAACATTTATTTGCTACCGTCACTCCGCCAAATCAGTGTGCACTACATTTAAGAGAACCAAAGAAGATAGATAAGTTAAATTACTCTGAACTTTGGCCTAAGATGTTCTGTTCCATATTATGACACAGTGTTGATGTTGACTCTCTTTTTACAGGTACAAGGCAGCTAACTGGTATGGTTTGCCTTGACTGTGGAAAACAAGATCTGCCTGTAGACATGATCCGCTGTGGTGTCTTTCCGATATCGCCGAATAAATATATATATCTTGAATTTGAAGTCTTGGATCTCATATCAACCATGAGCAACTTCAACCCCCTCCTTAGCAACGCCAGCGTAACTAACTCTCTAAACTTCATATCAACAAAGAGATTCCTGGTGAGTGGAATTTATATCAATTCTTGTGACATGAGCTGTGGATGTCAATGTCTAATCTTCCCACCCTAAATATAATGACACTGTGAGAGTTGTTCTTAAACTGCTGAACATGAAATACAGCGACCTTGCACTGGTCTGCACTGACACAAAAATTTGAATCTTTGTGAATCATATGTCAAATAATGGTTTCAATAACGTTTATTGGAATTAATCATTTTAGGCTTTTAATATGAGACCGGAGGTCTTCAACTCTGTGATACGAGAATGGAAGCGACTAGAGTACAACATTTTGTGCAATGAGCGGGAGATATTTGACTGCCCTGCATGTGGTGACACCCCTCATGTGATACACATCGACGGTAATGCTAAACTTTATCGCTACAAGAAAGCAGGAGGGTGCGTATGAGTGTTGGTTATTTTCTGTGCCAATAGTTCAAAAATATTCTAGTTTAAACTGACTAGTATGCTGTAGTTACCCATTGATGAGACTAGATGAGAGCTTATTATTATTTCGCTACATTTGCGTTACTGTTCTGCCAAACTTTCACTCAGGCAACATAAATAGAAAATCTTGGTTTGGATGACAAAATTGGTGAAATAACGTCATTAGCTCAAGATTTATTTTGTACCAATACATAAAACAGGCTCTATTCTTTTCTATTCAATACATAAATTTTCAATTATGACTGAATTTACGGACAATATTATGTTGACTACTGGTTGGTGCTTCATCATATGGTCTTTGCTTGGCGTGGAGGGCTGGGCTCCTAGCTCAAGTTGTTTGATTGGTGTGTCATAACATTTCACTTTATCATTTTACAGAATCACTGAGAATAGCCATAGGGGACCACTCATTATGGACCAGGAATCAGTTCAAGCTGAAGTTGATAGCCTCAGAAATGAGAGAAGCACTCCGGTAACTATTCACAACTTATTTGATGCTGTTTTTTGAGGATTTGGGGCACTGCTACATGCAAAGATGGCAAAGTAGGGATGTGCGACATATCCTGTTTATCATTGGTCAAACTTTATATAAATAAATGTAATAAACTAACAGATCACCCTGATTTTGGGTGTACTTGGGTAATATGACTCACTGATTTTGATCTAATGAGGTTATATTGACAGAACTGCCAAGGTAGTGTCATAACATATATTTTCGGATTCTAGCTTAGTTTTAGTTTCGTTTTATTGTCAGATCCTATATTACTAAGTGATTATAAAAGTGGATTACGGGGTGCTCTGGGTAAACCATTGACAAATTTTCAGCTTTGTCCATCAATTAATCGCTTAAAGGGAGAGGTGTAACGTCAACTACTTTCACCTCACCTCAATGGCTACTATTATATAAGTTACAACTTCCTAAGGGCTCTCAAAATAAGGTTATGATACCAACATCGATCGATTTGGACATTTTATATATTGTTGGAAAGCTAATCACACAGTGTTTCTGAAAATATTGGTTTCAGCATGATGCCATGTTGTTGTGAGTGGGGATTTTTATGGACAATGTGGTGCAGATACACCTCTGAAAACCCTTAAACTCCTCTTCAAAAGATGTTGAGGCAAAATAACTAGCATCTCACCATCCCAAAAAAGACTGGGTTGATGGCGCTAATTAGCCTGCCCGCTACTAACTACTCAGAGTTGCGTTCAATCTCCCATCAGCATGACAGCCCATTCCACCACCGCCATCTAGACAGCTTATGTGTTAGGGTTATTTGCCCATTGTTTGTGTGATAAAGAGGAGACAACCTTAGTGGTTGAGAAAAGAATGATGATTGTTTCAACAGTGTTATTTAACCGGTTATTAAAAAGGTTACCATGGTGCTCTTTAATAGACTGAGACTTGCAATATGATACCAAATACTGGGAGGCGCGTATTTATTTATATTTTATTGAACATGCATACTGTTGTAGGAAGTTACCGACACTTCCGACACTTGTGGAGGTACCACATCCAAAGCTCCGAATACCATTGCACCTGTACGTCGCCATCATCATAAAGATGAAACAGGTTTGATGGTTGCAACCTGTAGACACATGTTTGTCCTAAAAGCCCTGGACATGACGAGAGGAGAAATATTCCAATACCCCTATATTCTACAGGTAGGTTAATTAATGGGTTATTGTTTGGTACATCAACATAGAAATATTGAGTATGTCATCGGGGGCGTTTTCAGTTTGCACTGATTTCATGTGCACCTTTGTAAAAAAGGGTGTCTATTCATGTGATCTGCACTGTTAAGGGCACAATATCAGCACCAACATTTGAAGGTTTCAAATCTTGGCAATATTTTGAAGCAGTTCATTGTCGTCAGTATCCTGGGCTGTTTACATATTTAACAATATGTAATTAGCCCAGGACGTAAATCTTCAGAGCATCCAGTGAGCTTCCTATTTTATTGGCGGCGATGATTTTATGAGTGCTTGACATATACAATGTACATGTACACCATTTATTTTGCCTGTGTTTATTGTAGAAAGAGTTCCCGACTGCCAAGTATATCGCCCATGATACGATTTGCAGATATTGGCCCTGGCTGGAGAAACTGGATGGTACGGTGGCACGTAGACACACCCCTATGCTGTCGGTGATGCATGCCAAATCACACAACTGGAACTGCCAGGTACTTGCTCTGGTGTGATTTACACCAACTTGATCACCCTTCCGAAATTTCAGTACCGGAAGCAAAAGCGCTCTGTATTTTACCTTGGACAGAGTAACAGTAGTTCAGGCACCCCTTTGACCTGCATAGAGCCAGGACTATGTTTAAATTTCGTATACTTTATGAGATTGTGTTAGATCTGGTAATTATGAAAATTCTCTCTCTTGCCAGGTTAAATGGAGCGCAAAAGTTGTTGAAGGGGTTGGCTGCTCAACTGGTGAAACTACAGAGCTGGCCAACAGCTACCTTTCACGATTGGGTCCTGTTACACGTAACAGCCACAAAGCAGGTGAGCTCATAGCTGCCTTTGGGAGCTCTTTGGTTGTTGAATGCTGAAATGGGTAAAGTGATTTCTAAGTAATCATTCAGTATGCTTTATTCAGATTTGGGTAACACGTTTCTTCAAGCCACAGATTTTCTTTTATCAAATTACATGTAAACTCATGGTCTTCAGTCTTCAAAGAGTTGCCTTCTCCTCAACCAATCTGCTAATTACCAAATCAGGCTAGGGAAAGTCAGCTTGTTTCATGAAATAGGTGCTGTAATTGTCCACAATGGCATTGTACATTGATATGAATTTATGGATTAGTGACAGAATACACAGTAGGCCATATGGCTACTTGAGGAGAAACTTCATCAGTATATAACTTCGTGTCAGATATTAGATCAATATTAATCAATGAATATATATAACAGTGCACTATTATTTCTGTTGTTGGCTTTCCATTGAAGCCCAATCACAGGTATGTACCAATGTTTCACCAGCGCACTTCATTGTAACACTTCAGCGCTGCCAGTCAGCTACTCTTACCAAGGAGTTAGTCTCTAACTCCTTGCTCTGGCTAAGAGATTAATTTTATCATATAGGTCGACAGGAGAAGATAACCCACAGTTCAGCATTCTGGAATGTACGGAAGTTGATGGAGCTACCATCTCATTTAAGCAAATGTTATCTAAAGGTAATAATATTACAATTTTCTCTCTCTCCCATTTTGCTGGTGCCTGTTACTTTTGAACCCAATTTTTTATCAAATCCTTTTGTATCCAGATTGTGTTGTCTTATTAAGTCAATACTGTGAGGAACGGAATTAATAGTAGTATACCAAAATCGTATACTGAAATGCTTAAAATATTCAAG
The DNA here is from genome assembly GCA_914767715.1 of Membranipora membranacea. NCBI lineage: Eukaryota > Metazoa > Bryozoa > Gymnolaemata > Cheilostomatida > Membraniporidae > Membranipora > Membranipora membranacea. The sequence goes on along the minus strand of OU612067.1, from coordinate 10,999,394 downwards.
GTTCCAACACGTAACTTATTGAGTAAGCTGTCTAGTTCTGATTATAATTGAGGTTGTATTCTCTCTGAAATTTCTTTTGAGACGACGGAGATAACTACAACTTCCTAAGGTTCTGTGTGAATTTTCGGTAGGACGTTAAATTAAAAATGTAACAAATTAACCTTAACAAAATCTAAAGTGAAAAATAGCTGGCTTCCCGGTTTAGAGAATCCCTTAGGATTGTATATAAGTCCGACCCCTCTTGGACATCGGAGAAGTTGGCTCCTAGCCTTTCAAAGAGTGGCTCCTGCCGATATACTGCAGAAAACTCCTTGGTTGTTCTAACAGTAACTCGAGTGGAGTTGAAAATAATATTCATGCACCACAAAGCAATTAAATAACCCTTTTTGGGTTATGAGCGTGCGGTTATTTTAAAAAGAGGAGGCTTCTATTTAGAAGATAAGTTTTATACTTCAAAATATCTTGCAGTCTCAAGTATTTTATGGATTACTAACTTTCAACGCTAAAATTGATCTTTGTATAGTGCCTGGAAGTCCAATTAGGTAGCTTAGGCAGTTTAATCAGAATCACAGGCCTTATGACTGAATGTTTGTTATAGACTTCAGTCCACTTCCCTTTAGGACCAGGAGTAGCTTTAGGTCGCTTCAAATTTCGAGTATAATTTGTAATTTAAAAACTGTTCAACCAGTAGAATTATATTTGGAGTTATCCTTAATTATTCGAAGGTAATGCAACTCCTATTGTGTGTCTGATTTGAATTCGCAAGGTTCAATTTTATGATGACTCTTGAATCCTGAAACTTGGTGTTGTTTAAAGTAACTGATTTGGAAAATCAAGCTGGTTGTCAAATGGGGTTAAATAATTCTATTTAGCTTTGTTTTCTGAAAGTATTTTAAAAATTCCAATAATGTTAAAATGTCAAAAATATAATAATATTGCTTATGTTAAAAAATTATAAAGATAGTAATTATTAACGTCCTTCCGTTAGCTTTTTCTTCGAACTCCGAGTAGTATAATATCCAATAAGTAGTTATAATATCCAATAGTAGTTAATATAAGTAATATAATATCCAATAGTAGTTAATATAAGTAATATAATATCCAATAGTAGTTAATATCCAATATAAATCCTTAGAAGATGTGAGTAAAGAACATGATTCAAAGTATAAGGTGTACTTAAATAATTTTGCTTATGAAAAAATACTTCAAAGATAGTTCGCGTAATACAATTCTATAATTGTATTAAAAGTGTTCTGTGGTTGTGTGTGCCTGTGTGTGTGTGTGTGTTCGTTCTCTCGTTGTGTGTTATCGTAATTCTCTTTTATTCCTTATATACCCTCTGATTGGTTTTCCAAAGACGGCACGTGTTGCTAACTGCTGTTCTATGACGTCTGTTATTGTAGCCTCATCTCTTTTGTTCTCGCTGGTTAATAAGAAGGGGGGGGGGGGGTGAGTTCTTCCTGAAGTCCAGAATGTTCATTATTTCAGTCTCAAGTTGCACCATTGATTAGCAATATTCGTTTGACTCATCTTCCAGTTTCCTATAGTTGTCTCCGTCTTACTAACAGCCACTATTTATTATAATCATATATATAGGGCTTTTGTGTAGTCGCTTTTCAAATGTGACCATATCACTAGATACCATCGGCTTCCGGGTTTAAATAATTTTCAGGTAGTCGAATTTCATGGTTTGATTTAGATTTCCAAATTTCAGCATCTTCAGATAAAATGTACGGCGATAAACAATAAATAGAGATTTAGCTTATCATGACTAAGCATCGTGCTAATTGGCAACTTATTCAAGGCTTTGGTATTTGTTAAGCCGTTCTGCCGTAGTAAATTATATTAATGATGGTGCGCTGAAGTAAAATTTATACTCTATTTGCCATTAACCATGGATGTTATTTATACCTGCTGTGTTGAACTCTAGCTGGGTATATGAGCATTTGCGGTAACTCAAAATGGCAGTGTTTAGAGTTGTTTTCCCTTTTTCTGTGCTGGTTGGTTTGCTTGCATCCCGCAATATAATAGATGATGCTTTTTTTAATTTAAATGCAGCGAGAACAAGAACTGAAAGGCCTAGAGGAGCTACTCAAAACAACATGCGAAGAAATTGGTAAAAATGAAGAGTATCTCGCAAGAGTAGCAAGTGACATAGCTAACATTGGGCAAAGTAAGTGTTCCGGCTAGGCTTTGTCGTTGTGTTGTCTCCGAACCTGTCATCTCTTAGTCATATAGTGTGTCCCTCACTCATTTGCCTCCCCTTATGCAACTCACTCTTGTAAGAATAGTGAGCATATTTTCCCCTTCCTCCCCATCCTGTATCATCTACAAAGCACATAGGTTTTCCGCACAAAAACATTTCCATGAAGAATTTAGTCAAATATTTGTCCCCCATTAAATTTTACTCTAGCCTATGAGATTAAAATATTGTTGTTTTTCCCTGCACCCATATAAACCATCATTATTGCAGATGCCACAACAAAAAACGAGAAGTGTATTGAAGAGCTTGCAAGTAGATGCAAAAGGATGGAGCAGAAACTGTTAACAGAAGCAGGTAGGGAAGCTTTGTACTCCTTGTCCCGTACACATTATCCTAAAAATCAAGTGTACAATGATTTCTGTGACACACAAAAACTACTTAAATAAAAAACATTTGATGAAACCCCAGGAGGTCAACTTTCCCATTTTTTGCTGAAAGAATTATTCACTGTAGTGAGAGAAATGGGTCAGATTGTCAGATATTCAACCGACAGAATACCCAAGCAGAACAGACACTCCTCTTTTGTGCATCATAATTCAATTTTATTTTGTATGGAGTTGCCCCTTCCTGTTAAAGAAAGGGGCTGTTTTGTTTAGCTACTCAAGTTTGTCAGGCACTTGAACTTGATAAGTTTTTAACTCAATTTACTAATAACTCATCGTTGAGATACCTTTTCGCATCAAAATCAGACTTAATTTTCATGAATAGTGAATTTAATTTTAAACAGTCATCGTAAAAAATAAACCAAGCTCTATCATAACGTCAAAGTGTCCTGTGCAAAAGGGTAGAATGCGTCAATTCCGAAAAAAGGCGTGATTGCTCCAAAATAGTATAGAATGATATGCTCCAAAGTTGTACAGAGTGATACGCTCCAAAATAGTAAAACGGAGATTGAAAATAAAAATGCAATAAACTGTGGAAAAAAATCCATAAAAATGGAGATTGGATTTTGACTTTGACTTTCATTCTGTGATGTATTTTAGATACTTCAAAATCCAGGCAAACCATGAGAGGCTCACTGAGTAAGCAGACGGAGAGGTTGAAGGAAGAGATGAAGAAATATGCTAAAAGTATGTATCATAATCAATGTAGTTTATAAACATATATCTAGCAGACTCTCAGGTTTCAGTGAATTGTTAACCCAGTTTCGGTTATATTTTTGTCTAGCTGAAAGGGGAAAGTTGTGAATATGTCAGGCGATTCATAAAAAATGTGCCATGCGAGTCATTGCTGAAAGCCTGACATACATATTCAAGACAGGATGTGCCTACTCCCTCATTTATGATGTTGTTATTGTGTTAGGTCATAAGGGGATATCAATGGCGAGACTAAACAACTGCAAAGCGACACTCAAATTTCCATGGAGCGAAGGAAGTATTGAGGCAGAGATGCTACGACCTGAGGTCTTAGCTGCAGTGGACGTTTTCCAGCGAAGACAGAGGGTGGCAGAAGAGCTGGATATTCTGCATAAAGAAAGAGCCAAATTGGCTGAAAACGCTATCAAACAGTGTAACATGTCAGAGGGCGACCATGCTTCATGGCTAACAAACTATTTGGCAAATGCGTGTGACGCTTACATTATGACGGAGCAAGACTTTGACGACATGTTTTTTGATGAACCACAAATAGAAAGTGATGTTGAAGAAGATTAGATGAATTAATAATAAATAATCACTATAATAATAATAAATACTATATGATATAAATGACTGGAACATATCAGACCCTGAACATCATCATTTATCATCATCATTGCTTTGCGTATCATCCTCTTTTGACGATTTGATGCAGGTTTTTTTGTTACCAAATATATTCAGTGTGCTCATGCAACAATGCTTTTCAATTCTTCTGAAAATATTTATTTATCAGGTGCCCAATTGAGAGGTCGAGATGACAATTAAACACCTACCCATCCAAATACAATGAAAAACTCATCCGTCTAAGAAAGTTCAATGATTTACATTTATTTGGTGACTGGTGTATCTTTAAAACTAGACAGAAGACTGGGTGCACTCATTGAAGAAATCAGATTATACCTATGTTATGTTATAGATACTGGCAATTCGAAATTTCATTTTCAAGACGTTGGTTGCATTAATGGAAATGCTATTAGATCTGAGCTTCAAGATTTAATTAGATTTTTATGGCAGAAACATGGGTGGTGGATGTAATGTTGATTATTTGTCGGTAGTTGTCCCCCCCTTCTGCATAGGGAGATCGCTCATATCTCCGTGCAGGTTAATCAGGGGCTCATGAAAATTTTTATATGATGCTCCGGTGATGCAAGGAAGAATATAAAATAATATCCGGCAACAGCAACTGGCAATTCGAAATTTTATTTTCCAACACCCTCAGAAAATCTTGAAAGATGAATTTATCACGGAAACTAACTCAACCTCAGCAAGGATAGTTTATAATAGCCACTGCTTTACAAACAGAGTTTTAAAAATTATACAGTGCGCTGCGGACGTTGGTTGCATTTATGGAAATGCTATTAGATCTGAGCTTCAAGATTTAATTAGATTTTTATGGCAGAAACATGGGTTGTGGATGTAATGTTGATTATTTGTTGGTAGTTGTCCCCCCCCCCTTCTGCATAGGGAGATCGCTCATATCTCCATGCAGGTTAATCAGGGGCTCATGAAAACTTTTATATGATGCTCCGGTGATGCAAGGAAGAATATAAAATAATATCCGGCAACAGCAACTGGCAATTCGAAATTTTATTTTCCAACACCCTCAGAAAATCTTGAAAGATGAATTTATCACGGAAACTAACTCAACCTCAGCAAGGATAGTTTATAATAGCCACTGCTTTACAAACAGAGTTTTAAAAATTATACAGTGCGCTGCGGACGTTGGTTGCATTTATGGAAATGCTATTAGATCTGAGCTTCAAGATTTAATTAGATTTTTATGGCAGAAACATGGGTGGTGGATGTAATGTTGATTATTTGTCGGTAGTTGTCCCCCCCCTTCTGCATAGGGAGATCGCTCATATCTCCGTGCAGGTTAATCAGGGGCTCATGAAAACTTTTATATGATGCTCCGGTGATGCAAGGAAGAATATAAAATAATATCCGGCAACAGCAACTGGCAATTCGAAATTTTATTTTCCAACACCCTCAGAAAATCTTGAAAGATGAAATTGTCACGAAAACTAACTCAACCTCAGCAAGGATAGTTTATAATAGCCACTGCTTTACAAACAGAGTTTTAAAAATTATACAGTGCGCTGCGGACGTTGGTTGCATTTATGGAAATGCTATTAGATCTGAGCTTCAAGATTTAATTAGATTTTTATGGCAGAAACATGGGTTGTGGATGTAATGTTGATTATTTGTTGGTAGTTGTCCCCCCCCCCCTTCTGCATAGGGAGATCGCTCATATCTCCATGCAGGTTAATCAGGGGCTCATGAAAACTTTTATATGATGCTCCGGTGATGCAAGGAAGAATATAAAATAATATCCGGCAACAGCAACTGGCAATTCGAAATTTTATTTTCCAACACCCTCAGAAAATCTTGAAAGATGAATTTATCACGGAAACTAACTCAACCTCAGCAAGGATAGTTTATAATAGCCACTGCTTTACAAACAGAGTTTTAAAAATTATACAGTGCGCTGCGGACGTTGGTTGCATTTATGGAAATGCTATTAGATCTGAGCTTCAAGATTTAATTAGATTTTTATGGCAGAAACATGGGTGGTGGATGTAATGTTGATTATTTGTCGGTAGTTGTCCCCCCCCTTCTGCATAGGGAGATCGCTCATATCTCCGTGCAGGTTAATCAGGGGCTCATGAAAACTTTTATATGATGCTCCGGTGATGCAAGGAAGAATATAAAATAATATCCGGCAACAGCAACTGGCAATTCGAAATTTTATTTTCCAACACCCTCAGAAAATCTTGAAAGATGAAATTGTCACGAAAACTAACTCAACCTCAGCAAGGATAGTTTATAATAGCCACTGCTTTACAAACAGAGTTTTAAAAATTATACAGTGCGCTGCGGACGTTGGTTGCATTTATGGAAATGCTATTAGATCTGAGCTTCAAGATTTAAATAGATTTTTATGGCAGAAACATGGGTGGTGGATGTAATGTTGATTATTTGTCGGTAGTTGTCCCCCCCCCTTCTGCATAGGGAGATCGCTCATATCTCCATGCAGGTTAATCAGGGGCTCATGAAAACTTTTATATGATGCTCCGGTGATGCAAGGAAGAATATAAAATAATATCCGGCAACAGCAACTGGCAATTCGAAATTTTATTTTCCAACACCCTCAGAAAATCTTGAAAGATGAAATTGTCACGAAAACTAACTCAACCTCAGCAAGGATAGTTTATAATAGCCACTGCTTTACAAACAGAGTTTTAAAAATTATACAGTGCGCTGCGGACGTTGGATGCATTTATGGAAATGCTATTAGATCTGAGCTTCAAGATTTAATTAGATTTTTATGGCAGAAACATGGGTGGTGGATGTAATGTTGATTAGTTGTTGGTAGTTTCACCCCCCCCCCCCCCTTCTCCATAGGGCGATTGCTCAGTAGTTTTTCAATACCCTCAAAAAAAGGTATGAATACGTCATAAAAACTAACCAGCGATGCTTTGTAATAGCCACCGCTTTAAAAACAGAGAAACAATTTCTACAGATTAAATATTTGTTGTGCACAGGGGATTTCGCCTCACGAAAACACTTAGTCCAAACAAAATTTGCGGTCAGCCTCTGTTTTATATCAAAAGTAAATTTATTTACCGAACTGTTCAACAAAAATACAGTTGAAGGAAACAGTATTGACAAAACTATATATGCTGGAGCTGCTAATAACAGAAAAAAGTCTGAGTAAATGTCAACATGAAACTGGTTTTGATTGCTTACGCAATGTAAAAATAATATTTTAAAAAATGTCCTAGAGGTAAGTTAAAAGTGACAATGAGACGGTATTACAAAAATGAGTATTATTCCTTATAATGAATGCAGAAAACTTAAAATCCAGTTAAAGATAATAATTATGAACTGTGTTGGCACCTGTTGCTTTTTTGAGTATTCTTCTATAATGATGTTTAGGCTACTTCACTTCTTCTTCTTGAGCTATCAAACAGAGAACATGCTTGTTTATTGCGCTATCCGTACAGACCGGAGATAGGTTAGGATAGGTGAGGATGCTTGTTAATTGCATATCAAAAGGAAAAAAATATGCACGCAATAGATGAAGTACCTCATCAGCATGGTTCCAATATTTTGAGCCGTGATGTGCGCAGTGGGCAACTAAAAAAGGTGCAAAGCTGTAGATAAATTACAACATTTTATCACTAAACATCAATACGTGCAAATCGACGCTAAAAATCGAGTTTGTGACTGAATTGAGTGCACTTGATACAATCGGATAGAAGATAAATGAAATAGTATATGCACAAACCATGTATTCAGCAAACTTGCAGGTGTCGTAGATGTTGCTCAACGGCTCCCATGTAGGTTTCCATCTCTTGCTAAGAGGGAAAAAAATAGCATAGATTAGTACATGGGTACTATAGACAATGATGCAATGAAGATAAAGGCTAAAACATTAAAATTAACCTGTTTACCGATTTACCAGTCATCCTATTCTACACGCTTTATCACACTTAGTGACTATGATATGGTCAAAGTAATTTTAGAGAAATCAGGGAGCGTTAATTTTGTCTTGAAGACTCACTTTTCCATATAGATGAACAGAGTGGAAACAACATGACACTATCAAACATGATCTGCAAATTCATTGTAGTTACCATGCAACTATGTGTGAATTGTGACAAAAAAACTGATAGCGACAGATTGTTTACTAATACTAACCTGCCCTCATCCTCCCACTGCACTAACCATTCGCTTATTCCTCTCTTCTTATTCTGGAAATAAAATATTCACAAGTATCAGCCTACCTGTTTTTAATCACTGAGCAAACACCAAATAGCCCTTTGGAGTCAATTACGAACTTTCTTTTATTCTGGGTGTTGGTACCACTACAATTTAATTTCAGTATAAACACCAATTCAATTACAATATACACCTTATTATCAATGAGACAGTCTGTACAATATATCCTAGAAATTACAAATAAGGGCATAGAAATTTTCTTTTTGGGATCCAAGTATGGAAAACATACCTCCGTCAACAACATGAGCAATAGTCAAGATTTCAACATGTGACCTGACAATGGAGGACAAATCTTTGACCGCTTCCGGCTTTCCATGAATACGCAATGCAACCATCGAATGACCTGAGTTAGAATTTGTTGGCTAAGTGGGAAATAAAACTCCGGCGCATATAGAATGTTAACTTACAATTCTTTCTTTGAGGATTGCCTCCACATTAAATGTTTCCTCTTCCTCCACCTTCTTGCTATCATCCTCACTCTCTAACAAAAATAAATTCAACACTGCGATACAACGGATTGATGAAATGTTATCTAGCGCAAGACATTATCAGAGTTGTGTGAGTTAACTGCCTAGAAGTGGTGATTTTGTAAAGAGTCTTCAAGGACTTGTGTCCTAAATGCGACACATAGACCATCTCATTATTTCTACAGCGCAAAAACATAGTCATGAGGTTTTTGTATTTGCATAAAAAGACCTGCAAACCGTAGGAATAATCATAACTCACATAAAGCAAGCCTTGTATGACAATACATGTTGACAATTTGATGGATGACTTTGGAAATTTAGTGGCTGCAGGTGATTAAGGATCAGGGTATCTTCTTTTAGGGAAATGTCCTTCTTAGACTAACCATTATTCTCAGATGTTGATGATCTAATCATGTTCTCTATGTCCTCCTCTGTCACCTCTCCTCTGTCCTCGTCTGTCTCTCCTCCCTCCCCTGTCTCTCCTCTACCCCCCTCTGCCTCTCCTCCGTCCTCATCTGTCACTCCACCTCCCTGATCTGTCTCTCCTCCGTCCTCATCCGTCACTCCTCCTCCCTCCCCTGTCTCCCGTCCTATCTCCCCTGTCTCTCCTCTGTACTCCTCTGTCTCTCTTCCGCCCTCCCCAATCTTGCACAACATTTCGTCTGTTGGTAAAAAAGAAGAAAAAAAAACACATATACATTTTTATGTACATGGCATGTGGAACAAAACCTTTTAGTCATACAGTAATAAATCTGAAAATCTGAAGCAAGAAAAACACTACTAATTATATGCAATCAAGCCTAAAACTATCAAAGCACTATAGCAACAAAAGGTCATCTGCAAGCTAATAGCTTTCCCCAGTTGATCAGTTAGAAGGTTGCCAGTAGTACTTAACCTGAATTGAGAAATAACCAGAGTCTACAACCAAACTGCACTAAAATGCATTTGTTACCCAGTTGCAAGTTCATACCAGATATTTGTACAAGGTTTTCAAGTAAATGTTGCAGGATTTTTAGATAGTAATTCCTTCGAATCAGTTTGATACCTCGATATTATTGAATTTCGGGTACTGGCTTTATACTAGTCAAACCTATGCAAAATTCCCTTGATCAATGAAACACTATTTGACAACTTACAGTCTGTGTTGCTAGCCGGCAAGCCTGCCAGGCCGTTGGCAACAAGTGCCAGTTTTTTTATTCTTTCATTGTCCAGGTGTGAGGACCACACCTGGACTTTTCTTTCTGCGTAGGCAAAAAATGAAATCTCAATTCCAAAACCAGAGAGTCTTGCTGCCTGTCAAAATAAAATAAAATACTGTCAGGTAAAATGTCATGGTACTTAAGGTTACCAAACCCTATAGCTATGCTCAGTAATATCAAAATGTTTGTCTGATACAACGATTTAAAGAATCTGCTTAGCAAAGCCCATCCTCTATAACATCATTCCAAACTGGTTGTCATTCTATTTCGCCACATTATTCGCAAGACACCAACAGCTTAATATTGGCCAATGGTTGTATGTGCAGGAATGTGGATCACTATATACATACCTGAGGAACATAACGTCATGGACATCATTACAATAATGATATTAAACTAAATTATGCAAATTGATGCACCGTTATGCAGTGTTATTTTGACTAGTGGCCAAATTTTAATGGCCATCACATATTACTTTGAAGTTGCCCAGCCACATACAAAGTGAAGGCAACTCCCATGTTACATGTAGTTGGAGAACTTAGGTAAACAAATACATGAGTCAGCCAGAAACCAATCAGACACATAGCGGCAAACAGACTACTGTCATATTTTGTAACGAAGAATCTTATTATACATTTGTACCAACTAAAATCTTGTATTCGTATTTAACCTAGAATGATGACATGAAGCAAGAAATTGGTGAACCGTCACTTACCGATAGCATGAATTGCTCCATAGCATGTCCCCTCTTCCTTCTTTTAGGGTCTCTCCTCATTTCCTCCCCTCTTTTCCTCTCAGCTTCCATGCGGGCCTGAATCCCCGGTTTAATTATTGGAGTTTCTGGAAAAGATAGGTGGTTTTGCATAAACACATGGGCAATACATATAATTGAAAAAACAATTCTTACGTCCAATCTGTATAAACTTAGCTTGTGCCTTGAGGAACAAACTAGATGAAATTTTGTTTCTCTTACCAATCACTAATCGTCAAAAGCTACCGTACATAACTATAAACAATTGGGCATGCCTTCTCAAAGGCAACAAAGATTACATTGGTGAAATAGATAATATCTTACCATCAAACTCACAAAATTTACACCATTAACCCAAAGAGCATCGATGAGAAATAAGAAAATGTGGTGCACACTTACTGCATTTTTTGCATTTCTTGGCCGCCGCCATTACTACTTCTGAGCATTTTTTACATAATTTCTCTCCCTTCGGCATGTCTACAACAAACAAGCAACTTTAATGTAATGCATAGTCGGGAGATTAATATGATTGTCAATCACTTAATTGACAACAGTTATTTTGAGCTTTCACTGTCACCCATCAACAAAAAACAATATAGCGTGTGGTATTTAATAACATATGTATATATCTTTAATTTGTGTGAGTAGCAGTGTACAGTTCAGCCAACACTTTGGTTCAGACTACTGGGGTAACCAATCACATAAGACGGTGCGGCAATTTCATCCCAATTGAACTTCTCATTTCTATCTATCTTCATTTCTATCTATCTTCATTTCTGGCTGTGCAAGGTCCTAGTGGCAATGGCGCCAACTTTTGTTGTTTCGGAGAATACATCATAGCGTAAATATGACAACAACACTATTGAGTAGGCCTTAGCATATAAAGGTATCTGCGTTAAGTCCTAAATACCTTTATAAGATCGGCTCAAATAAAGATCAATAAAAAAAAAGGGCGGGTTCATGACACTCCAACAATCAAGATTTGGACCGGAATTCTCGGAAATACTCAGAATATCATGCTATCATTGAGTTTGTGTCTGGTTATCCCGGTAACACACATTGTAGAATACTATTTAACATGTCCGAATGGTCTCAAATATCATTGGTCTATATTAGAATATTTTCTACTATATAAATAAGTTGCGGTGGATTAAAGTGTAATGCCTATTTATTATATAATTGTGGTAAAATGGGGGCATATTTCTTCCAATCAATTTCACTTACTCTTACTGAAAAAGAAATTGAGTGAGACTGACTCAACCGTAGGACTAAGACTGACCGTAGGCGGTCGTTAAGGGGGTGAGTGGAAAGCTAGAAACTTCCGTCTTTTTGTAATTTATCACTTTTTTAACTTTAGCACCAGCATTTTTGCCTCATTTCACAGAGTTCTAACCCTCATTTTCAGATTCCTCATACCTTAAAACTTACCACTATGTGGTTACCCCATTAAAATGTGCAGACTTATTATTGTCTGCCTTCTCCGTTGTCTGAACATTCTCAGATACGGCAGTTTGGGGAGACTTGCTATATTTGATTAGGAGTTGTCGTTTCGGTCATATTCCACCGTCAAGGTAAGACAACTATTCAATCAGCGCGGGAAAATAAAGGCAAAAGGATGACAATCTTGGATCGCTACATAGATCATAGTCTAAGGTATATTACTAGCGAGCCTACATTGACAAGATTCATTTCAGTCTCCATAAAGTGCCGTGTCTGAAGGGAGAAGACAACCATTAACAAGTCTGCACATTTATTTTATTTTGGATATGAGGAAACTGAAAATGAGGGTTAGAACTTCGTGGAATGAGACAAATGGGCTGTAAACTGGTGCTCAAGTTAAAAAAAGTGATAAATTACAAACAATAAAGTTGCCTAGCTTCCCTCCCACCCCTTGATGACCGCGATCGCCATCCTGAATGATTTTAAGGTCTGGCTGTGGATTACTATGAAAATGTTTCACTGCCTACATATTTATATAATTGAAACAAATATGAAAATGATTAGATTATATAATTTTCCCAATGACTGAGTGAGAGATGGCAAGGGTGCAGCATTTGGCTTAGGACCAGCCAGACTTTCACTAGCAACCACACACTGCCCACTGAAGCAAGGAGTATCATTCTTAGGTTGCTCCAACAAAGGAGTAAATGTGTTACTCCTTGTTTGAAAACAGTGACAGCTCAAAAGAAAAAGGTCCACTCCATTATTATTTTATTTTACATTTATTTACCAAGGAGTAACATCAGTCTCCTGTTTCTCCTTGCATTTACCACTCATCTGAATAACAATGTGTTCCCCAGTCTGTCTATAGCTTATGTGGCAGAGCAGCAAAGTGAAAACACTAAAGTATTAATTCAGTACTTAAAAATAGCATTTCATATGAGAGTTGAATTTTGGGCCATTTCTGAGTCTTTTGATTTTGGCTCTTAAAGTGGTGCAGTAATATTGAGCCTATGTAGTAGTAGTAGTATCCTATTATATTTAAAGTAAAACATGGGAAAAAAAGTACCTCTGTTTGCAAGCAAATTGTTGAGTTAACATGGTGATTCACTGGTAAACACAGGGAGGATGGAATTTTGGAAGTTCTGTGGAAAGAAGATAAAGTGTTTTGGTTAGAGGCTAAGGCTGAATACCAAGAATATTTTCTTGAAAAAGTGAAATTGATTGCATATGCAGTATTTACAGGAAGAATTGATGTTTGAAATGTTATCCACTCTCAAAGTGTTGTTTCAATAAAAAAAAATCAATTTAAATTCATTTGGGCAAACATGTTTGTTTCCTTGAAGGAAGAATATAATATAAGTGTATATTTATTTAATTGTGAAGCTGTAACAGGTATTTCTAGAATACAGTAATACATTAATACAGTAATATTTCTCTATTGCTGAGATATTTATGTGTATTTTGCCTACTGGCTCAGCTTCCCTAGAGATCAGTGAGAAGACTAGTATTGTTGTAGATATCATTGCAAGGTTTTCTATGTAATTGCATTACATAACTCAATGTGTAGATTTACCATCATAGTGTCTACCTTTCCAGTAGAATATAGGAAATGCAAACTTCACAACAAGTAGTATTTTTTCTACCTCTTAGGTATAATTTATTGTAATATGTACTGTTTTGCCATTTATGCCACATCATGAAAAACATTAGGAATAATGAAATATTGCTGACAATTAAATTGCATTGTATATACATATAATATATATCTATACATATAACTGCGAAAGAATGTTCTACAATGGAACGCAATTAATCTGCATTCTATTCCATTGTATTATTTGTATTATTATGTATTAGTTGCATTATTTTCCTGTTTGCTTAGTTTGTTTTCTCTAATAGGACTAAGCAGCTTGTAATTTTTTTGTTAATTCATACATTTTATTTTCAAACTCAATACGCTCGATTTGAGAAGGATTATCTTATTAACTTTATTGGCGTTTTTGACAGACATAGTAGTGTCTAGAGAAACAGTGATCATCATTCCATCTTCCACCATGGCCATACCAAAGGTTCAGGCAATATTCTTGTCCTGTGCCATTAGGTTCACCCGGTCCCCAATCACTGTAACCAAACCGACCACTCGTTAATCCATCCCATCTCCAATATCCTCTTAATTTGTGGCCGGCTGTCCACCAATTATTCCCTGTGTGATAAAGAGTTTATATCTGAACCATTTTATTTGATGAGAATATTGCAGACAAAGAATTCATACCAGAGTAATGGTTTCTACATTCATGAAAAAGAGGATATTTTCCATCTACATCAATAATTAAACATCAAACAAAGATATGCAAATTCCAATATTTTGATATCCTAATGAAGTCAGAGTCTTACCAAGTGTCATGTGATGGTGATGCCTAAACTTTCAAGGAAGCAGAGTTTTTTAAAACCAAAATTACCACTTGTGGTATTAGGCATAATAGTACCATTGAAGCCCGCAGTTCATTAACAGAATATTTTGTTATTGAATTAACCATACCATAATGTTGTCGCAAGAATCCCTTGATGAAGTTGTTCTCTGCAAAACTTGTAATTGTGACCAAATATGCATCGTTTCCTCTGCAAGATTCCCTGGCCTCGGACCATGTTTTCATGTAGAGAAACTTCTTCACACAGTAGTTGGTACAAGCATAGGGAACCCATCCATAGGGGCAGCTTCCAAACACACCTGCAACAACGAGAAAGTAATAAATTCTCTCACGCACTATAGCACGTTACTCGATAAATCGGAAATATTTGTAACACAGCAAACAGCAAGGTAAGTGAAGCAAAGTACTTCTCAGTGAATATATCAAACTGAGTTTATTTTGTGTCTGAATATTACAATGGGAATTGATTTGAGATTTAAAGCAAATAGTATTGCTTGTTGTATGTGTTTGAACCCGTCCTAAACTGATTGAGAAAACTCAGGTAGAAAGTGAATAAATACCTGGTATGATAAAGAGAGCTACAGCTACAAGAGGTAGAACCAGCACTGAGACGGAGACCATCTTTAAACTGTGATCTTAGGGTTTTTTTCAATTAGACTGGTTGTACACCAAGCTTAGTAAGCTTGTGGCTTAGATAAGATGTCAAATGAGTATTTATAGTCACTGAGCTCAACTGGCTCAACCAATAAGCTTAGCTCCCGTATTGTAAATATTAAATTAATTCAAGAAAACTCTCATCACATGTAGCGGTAGACATTTGATAAGTGGGTGTTCTTCACTGCCTGTCAAAAAATAAGGAAAAGGGTTGTTATCATACGGTTGTTTCTAGCAATATGATTTATTTGGAATTTGAATCACTGGAAAATACAATTATTCTTTCCCTTTGATTCAAACTCAATAATTATTTTCTGACACTGGTTCGGAGTCACTGGATTTACAGAGTTGCTCTATGCTCATACACCTCACCCGAAAAGCTCTAGCCACCCCCAATCTCCTTCATTCCCTATTCTAGGGTAGCCTAATCCATAATCCAATAAATATACAGCAAATTGCAAATAATCCTATTACAAGGAGTGACAAAATTAAATCTCCTATCTAAATATCTCACCAAGATACTGAAGACCTGCTAAATGTTGGAACATGTTATGGTTAAAATTACTTGCAGACAAACTCGCATAAAATTTCTTCCTACTACTTACTATCACTTCGAATAATTATGGTGTCAAAATCTGAAGAGAGGGTAGACAAAACTGCAGATTAAAAACATCGCAGCCACAACAAACCAAATGATATAGAAATGCAAAATATTATACAGACATTTCCTGGGAGTAAGACAATCATACCAATATGTTATTCATAGATCAAATTCCATATATTTCATCCATAATTTACCGCTTGTGATTAAAAATGTTAGATTCAGGCACAAACTACAATACAATTGATGTTAATCAAAGTGATCTTGCTTGCTTGCCGTTGAGACCAACACCCCTCCCCCTTCCCCCATATAATGATGGATAACTTTTGACAAGACCTTACTGACAAGGAAAATCAAGCAAAAAAGGCCATGTCAAGCCCAGCCAGCCACATCAAAGTCAATATCCAGTAGACTAGCAGCGTTAATTTGTTAGAAGTTACCTCTTATCACAAAAATTCCCTCAGTAAGTGGTGAAAAAACATCTTAGTTCACTGATATATGCACAATCACAACTGGTTCGTAATTCCCGCAGAAAAAAAGTCTGGCACTGATTGCAATGCTTATTCATAAGAATTCTTTAGCATAATTTCTACACTCCTATAGTCTGATGGGCTAAGCTGGGCTGGGCTGGCAAGGAGTGTTTTGTCTGTCTCCATAAATTTGGTTATCAATGTGGCCCTCTGCTCTGCTCTGAGTTCATGCTCAAGGGAAAAGCCCACTTTTGAGTTTTATCTCAGTAGAGTAAAGGTCGTAGCGATGAGTATAGAAAGGTCATTGTCCGGATAAGATCTGGATAGCTGGATGTAGAATTCCTATGACTAGCCAGTTGACAACGTACACATACAGCCAAATACTGCCGCCATCAACCAGAAGTCTGAAATCAACAAGTACTAGTCCTATGCACCCAATGTACCAACTCCACCAACAGGTTTGCGAAGATTGTAATAAAATTTGCGCCTTTCACTTTTTTTCACTCATTTGCACAATACAAGACTTTTAGTCTGATAGTGAATATATCCTGCTCTCCTGGTGCTATGACTGCTATGAATAAGTGGTTTGTAGAAAGAGTGGAGAAGAATTTGCGTACGGAGGAGGATTTCTCTCACAGGAAATATTGATATTGCCCAGCTAAGACCAGGTTCATGATGATAGATTAAGTTGATAAGCACACCAATGGCATTTTCAGACTATACATACAGGTCTGCCTATTAACATTAGTAAGACCACAAAGATTACTAACCGTAATTTGTAAAATTGTGTTAGTCTTCTAAATAATTCAGATAATTTACAGCCCTAATCTATTGATATGCCAGTCCAAATAAGCAAGCCTTATGATATCCATCACTTTGAGTTGAAGACCTTGCTTTGAGGAACTTTTGATCTTAATCTAATAAACTTTTATTCACTAGTAGGCCTATGCCAAATTATCAAGACTCGCCAGCTGCTTTTTATCATTTTGTAACTAGAACGAGTGCTACTTGAGGAAGTTTTGATCTGATTCTCATGACTTTTCATAAAGAGTTCAGGTCAGCAATGAGGCTGAATAAGCGGCAAACCCATCATGATTGTTTTAAAATGGTTCAATTGCAGCCAGGTATAAGATTATATGGAGGAAATCCCTAATTTATATCATTAAACAAAATAATGGCGTACAGATGACTATCTTGAAAATTTCATGAATTTGGTGATTATTGGCTTACTTATTTGGCATTTTTCGCAATTCAGTCCTTTGTGATTGATTCGCTTACAATTCTAGAGCAAATTATGCTTTGAAAAGTTTGAATTGTTATTGACACTTATCTTAGCTGAAGCCTCATTCTAGCTACTGTAGAAGTCAGAGCCCACAACATCTGCACTGCTGTGTAAATTCATGAAGGTGGATTACGCATAAAAATGTGCTAAAATTGATGGAGGGTTGCAAATTCCATTATTCATCTTGTTACCCCCTACACCTCTTTCTTCTATCAAAAGAAAATGGAAATCGAACAAAGCAAAGAGACCCTGTAGTTCTTGAGGAAACTTCCTATCCTAGGTCAGTCATATATGCAAACAAAGTTATCAATTTATTTGGGAGGTGCCATAATGGATATGCCTACAATCGATCTGCTGTCAGTTTATTGTTGACCCAGAAATAGAAGTTATAATTTGGACCATGTTCAGTATGCGGAAAACTGGTGACGAAGTATACAATGATAAGGTATCAATTAACAAATGGGAGTGCCTGGGGGAATAGTTCCTCGTTCTGCCCCAATAATTCTAATGACAAAACATTAAACAAGCAAATGTGAGTCCTGGATTTTGATACTAGTGGTTCACAAAAGGCATGAGAATCAGATAAAAAGTTCCTCAAGTGTCAAACATTCTAGTGCCAAAGTATTTAAAAAGCAGACAGGCGAGTCTTGATAATTTGGCATCTTGCAGATTTTATGAACTTGGTGCCAGATTTCTAATTTAGTGTTGGTGCAATGATGGATATGCCTGCTATTGAGCTGCTGTCAGTTTATTGTTGACCCAGAAATCGCAGTTATAATTTGGGCCATACTCGGTATGCGGAAAACTGGTGAAGAAGTATGTAATGATAAGGTATCAATTAACAAATGATAGTGCCAGGGGAAAACTTCCTCGTTCCGCATCAATCATTCTAACGACAAACGGCAAGCACATGTGAGTCCTGGTATTTCGGCCTACTGGTTTATGAAAGGTCATGAGAATCGGGTGAAAAGTTCCCCAAATGTCAATTATTCTAGTAACAAATGTATTTAAAAGCAGACAGGGCGATTCTTGATAACTTGGCATACTGGTGAATAGAATATTATTAGATTAAAATCAAAAGTTCCTCAAAGCAAGGTCTACACCTCAAAGTTATAGATATCATAAGGCTTACCTATTTGGACTAGCATATCAATAGATACCAAGGCTGTAAATAATCCGCATCATTTAGAAGACTTACACAATTAGACAATATTACGCTTAAAAGATTAATCTTTGTAATCTTACTAATATTAAATAGACAGACCCGTAGGTATAGCCCGAAAAGGCCATTGGTGTGCCCATCAACATAATTTATCGTCGTGAACTTGTTCTTAGCTGGACACTATCAATATTGGCTTTTGCTTTGATCCTGTGAGAGAAAACCTCCTCCATACGCAAATTCTTCTCTACTCACTAGTCCATCTACAAACCACTTATTCATAGCAGTCAAAGCACTAGGAGAGCCGGATATATTCACTTTCGGACTCATAGTCCTGTATTGTGCTAATGAGGGATAAAAAATGAAAGGCATCAAATTTCATTACACTATCTAACTAAGCAAAAAAGTTGTTGGTTGTGTTGGGTCTGGTTTGGTATATTGGGTGCATAGGGACTAGTACTTGTTGATTTCGGACTACTGGTTAATGGCGGCAGTATTGAGTTGTATGCGTACATTGTCGACCGGCTAGTCATAGGAATTATGCATCCAGCTATCCAGATCTAATCCGGACAATGACCTTTCTACTCATCACTACGACCTTTAATTTTCTGAATACTTTGCAAAGCTAAAAATATAGTATCTAAATCTAGATGCAGAATTTTATCAAAAATATATCAGTTAGGAAGTCAGTTTTCTTGGAATAAAACCTTAATGGCTTTAATTTAATGTTGATCAAGTTTGATCCAGTTTGCATGGAATGGGTTAGCTCCCCCCTCCCTAATGTGCTGATCATAAAGGGGGGAGGGGAGTGGAAGCATCATTAATGCTGGCAAACTTAATCAAACTTAGTCTACAGCCAAAGGAACACATTGAAAACTAATTGGTGTACGCATCAACTCAATCTATTGTCATGAACCTACTCTCAGCCCGGATATCTGCATTATGTATAGAACATGCAGCGGTGCTGTCAGGTAGTCTGAGACCAAGCAGCAACCGACCAAATAGGTGACCGCCCAATATGAACAGACCCTGTGTTACACATCATATTCTTACTTTCAGTTTACCTGTAGACTTATTATATCAGCAATAGTAAATACTAGATAGTTATTGATATTCAGAACAGTCCAACAAGGGCAGTCACTTATTTAACCATCTAAACTTAATATTTAGGTAATATAGCTCATCTTGTGTGTTAAAGCAACGGTTAAACATTTCGCCATGTACCATGTACCTTTTTGATAAATAAGACATATGCTATTTATATGATTAATTACACATCCTACGGCTAATCAAATGTCAGTATAGAACGCTGTATAATAGCTGTTTAATCGACCTTATTATTATTTCGGGGCAATTAATGTCTCAAGTGATACCCTGTGATAAACTGAGGGTATCCTGTCTATACACTTACGTAGCATTTTTAACATTTTTCATCATATGTGGTAAATCTTGGATGAAAAACATGGAACTCAATCTAGGAAAAATGTACTGTGATGATTGCCAATGATACTAAGGTTATTTCCAGGAAATGCTTGATTGCTCAATTCTATTGCTTTCATATGCAGGTTTGTCTACCATCTTTTCAGATTTATCCACCAATATTCCTGTCATATGATTATATTATTGCAGTTATGTAATACAATTTTTAATCATTCAAGATGCACACAGACTATTCGATTCTTGCTCAGCAATCATCATATTTTGATCTTAAATGTACAGAAAAATGGACTATGGGATGAGAGAACACAACTCCGAGTAGTGAATAGCGGGCTATCTAATTAGCGCCATCGACCCATTCTTTTTTGGGGATGGTGAGATGGCGCAATCGGTTAGCGCGCTTGCTATTCACTGCCAGGCGATTAGTGCCGCAGGAGTTGTGGGTTCGAGCCCCACTGGGGGAGCATTCATTGTTGATTGTTCCAGCCCCCAGCACCCTCGGGTGTATACCTCTCCTGTGTACTTGTCTACTGACTGACTCATGGAAAGACATGTGACAGCATGGAAAGACATGCTGACAAGCTGGAAAGACAGCTAAACCTACTACAAGGGGTCCCAGCAATGGGCCATGTAAGGCCAATAACCCTAACACGTACGCTGTGTTTCATAGGGTGGCAATGGTGGAATGGAATGTGCTGTGGGATGAGAGAACACAACTCCGAGTAGTGAATAGCGGGCTATCTAATTAGCGCCATCGACCCATTCTTTTTTGGGGATGGTGAGATGGCGCAATCGGTTAGCGCGCTTGCTATTCACTGCCAGGCGATTAGTGCCGCAGGAGTTGTGGGTTCGAGCCCCACTGGGGGAGCATTCATTGTTGATTGTTCCAGCCCCCAGCACCCTCGGGTGTATACCTCTCTCATAACAAAGATCTCAAAAATGTGTCTTAACATAGATAGATTCAGTTTTCTAAAATCAGCAATCAACCGTGGGTTGGATCTATTCCCCCGGAACTTGGATTGAGGACAAGCTGCTGAATGCAGTCATCATTGATGAATAAAGCTAAAATACTTTATGATGCATTGGTCTTCTTCCAGTAAAGATTTGGCACAATTCTTGATATTTAAATCTAGATAATTGCCCACATTGAATCGAGTGAATGTGAGATAATGCTGAAATAAGTTTCTGACATTTTTAGCTGCTGTCATATCCATGACAGTCCAGGGTTCGGTTCACAAAGTAGGCCTCATATGTGAAAACTGGTTATTAGCCAAGTCATCAAAACAAGGAAATAAATTGGCATGCCAGCCCTGTGAAAGTGAGAGCTAAAATCAAATTGCTGCCAGTTTTACTGCCAATAAAGAGTTCAAGTCAGTAAAGAGTCTGAACATGCAGAAAACCCGTGTTATTATAATTGGTTGGACATGATCCAATTGCAGACAGCCATGAGAGGTTTTTTGAGAAATCCCTACATTATCAATACACAATAATGAATAATGTTGTACATATGTCTATCTCCGATATGGCTTAACTATTTGGCATTTTTTTGCAACTCAGTCCTTGGTGATTGATCCAAGGTCAACTGCAACATACTCCCTAACAAATCCAAAGCAATTTTGTGCTCTGAAAAGTTTGGATAGTTATAAAAACTTTTCTTAGAAGCCTAATTCCGGGTATTTTAAAATGCAAAACCCACAACACAGGTGTGAAGGTTCATGAAGCTTTATCATGCATCAAAATGTGCTAATATTGATGGATTTGTAAATTCCAATATTCATCTTATTACCCCCTACACCCGTTTTTGTCTATCAAAAGAAAATGGCCATCGAACAAAACCCTGATGTTATAATGCTCTCGAGAACATATCTCATCCCTGGAGTCATACAACCAAATTTTCTAATTTATTGTCTGTTATTTAGGTTA
Organism: Membranipora membranacea; assembly: GCA_914767715.1. Taxonomy (NCBI): domain Eukaryota; kingdom Metazoa; phylum Bryozoa; class Gymnolaemata; order Cheilostomatida; family Membraniporidae; genus Membranipora; species Membranipora membranacea. The sequence goes on along the minus strand of OU612067.1, from coordinate 10,977,395 downwards.
AAATTTGGTGCTATACGGTATGCGGAAAACTGGTGAAGAAGTATGTAATGATAAGTTTTGATGCAACTATCAAATAACAAATGCAAGTGTTTTGGGGAAAATTTCCTCAAATGTCAATCATTCTAATGACAAAACAATAAACAAGCAGGCGGGTGTCCTGGTATTTCAGCCTACTGGTTCACGAAAGGTCAGGAGAATCAGATAAAAAGTTCCTAAAGTGTCAATCATTCTAATGCTAAAGTATTTAAAAAGCAGCTGGGGCGAGTCTTGATAATTTAGAAGTTTAGAAGTTTATGAGAATCAGATATGAATTTCCCCAATGCAAAGTCAACAATTCAAGGTGATGAATTACTTAATCATTCGGATTAGCTATCAATTGGGACTAGGGCTGTGAACTATCTCAATATTTAGAAATCTAATGTGATTATACAATATTACAGTTGATAAGATTAATCTTTGCAGCGATGATATAGATTGAAAACTGTTCCTTCTTGTAAGATTCCGGTCAAATTGTATTTTGGCTAGTTTTGCATGCCGCTCTAGTTTATCTGCAAAGTTGTTTGGTTCCATAGCTAAATTTATTGTCTACCGGAGATTTAAAGTAATGAGCTAGTTTTCTGCACCGGATTACTAGGAGTTGTTTTTTTGTTTTTAGGAAAACTTAATAAAATTTTCATATCTTTTGAGCAAAGCTCTTCATAAGTGTGTCAGATGACATTTTCTTATGTAATCATCATGAAGGACATCATGTTTTATAATTACCTTAGTGTATAAGAGCAACCATATTTTCTTCCGAATGTGCAACGATCACTTACACAACATGGTATTGAAGTATCCTTATTCTCAAATGATTTATTATTAAGTGGGACAGTACAAAACTAAAGGTCAATCACATATCATATAAAGACACAGTGTAGTGAATAACGTGTTAATATTCAACCAACACATTTCATAAACCAGACCCTGGACCGCAACCATAAAAATTGATAACCACTCATAAGCTGGATTAGAACTCCCATAAAATATGACACCTGTCAAAAGCGGAGAAAAACAATGAGCGTGCAAAAGTCAAAAGCTAAGACTAAGGGTGAACTCTAGGTCACCAGACATTATAACACAAATTGCACTGGTTTCTGATTATATTTTTTTTCTCATAAGTTCCATTGTCATCCACATGTTGTCAATTTGAATAGCTATGGTGATCTGTTTCGGCGTGATTATTATAGGCTTGACCTGCTTGTTGTGAGGCTTTGCTGCTTGTTCGCTGGCTTCGAATTGATGATATGAGAACCAAAGACTTCAAAGTTATAGATATGAGATGAGTTCTGACAGTAGTATGGTAGAGTATTCTTTAGATATTTAAACTTGCACACTGTACTGTGAAGACAGGAGATCACCATTAACCCACATAACCTGTAAAACAAAACAAAGTAAAGTTAGTTTAAATTCAATTATTACTAAGAGCTTAAACTGAGACCCAACGGATACATACTTAGGCATTCAGTGCATGGTGACGGGTAGTTTAGGTTAAGGCTTAAACATCATAGGTTATCATTATTGAGATTTATCTAGACACAGGCTATATGGTAATGGAAAATAGTAATATTGTAGTAAATAGAGGGAATAATACACTGAGGGCGTATTGAAATATAACAAAACATAATCACAGGGCCATGAGAAATCTGGGCACGTGCAACAACCCGTGGAGAATCAAACAACGGGAAAACAACAGAAGTCACAAAACATCTTCAAAATAACCACAGAGTCACGAGATCTTTGGGCACGTGAATCAACCCTGGAAAGATTGCGAAATTAGAAAACCAATATATTGCACCATAGAAAACAAGTGCAGTTGACACCATAAGCTATTTTGAAAATAACAGAGCAATAGAAGTCACTAAAGATCTTCAAAACAACCCTGGAAAGATTGCAAAATCAGGAAAACCAACAGTTTACACCATGGATAAACAGGTGCACTTGACACCATAAATTACCTAAAAATAACCAAAACAAAAATGAGGGAAGGTCAAGCAAAGGACAGACTAACCATGTTTTGACAGCTAGATAATTAAAACTGACAAAACACGCAAATCAAAAGAGAGTAATGACGAAATTGAGGCTAAAACCAACAACAAGGTAAACACCTTTACACCTGTAAATGCAAACGTTGCACAATAACAGGACAGCAAACCAGCACTATAAAAGCCTGATGGACACTTGTAAAAATCAGTCAGCGCCAGGAGGCGGGTTCACGACATACAGCGTTACACATCTAATCAGATAACTATCTGATTCACTCAGCCCAAGGAGGCCTATTCTTCAACTAAGAAGACAACAATTCAGTCAGCGCCAGGAGGCGGGTTCACGACATACTGCGTTACACATCTAATCAGATAACTATCTGATTCACTCAGCCCAAGGAGGCCTATTCTTCAACAAGAAGATAACAAATTCAGTCAGCGCCAGAGAGCGGGTTAACGACGTACAGCATTACAAATTTAATCAGAGAATTATCTGATTCAGTCAGCCCAAGGAGGCACATCTACAGAGAGGAAAATTGTCTAAAAACTTTAGACACATTCAGCCAACAGAGCTTTTGGCAAGATATACAGAGATACAAATACCGCGATTCACAGCGAGGAACCTAGTCTAACATAGCTTAGATAAAAGAGATACATATACCGCGATTCACAGCGAGGAACTTAGTCTAACATAGCCTAGATACAAATACCGCGATTCACAGCGAGGAAATCAGTCTAACATAGCTTAGATGCAAATACCGCGATTCACAGCGAGGAACCTAGTCTAACATAGCCTAGATACAAATACCGCGATTCACAGCGAGGAAATCAGTCTAACATAGCTTAGATGCAAATACCGCGATTCACAGCGAGGAAATCAGTCTAACATAGCTTAGATACAAATACCGCGATTCACAGCGAGGAACTTAGTCTAACATAGCTTAGATATAAAGAGATACATATACCGCGACTCACAGCGAGGAACCCAGTCTAACATAGTTTCAATACACAGAGATATCACACTGAATATCACACTGAATTCGAGGTCATCTGCACCAAGGGTAAGATCTTATTATAAAGATTTTGAATGTTTATGTATTTTTATGACTAAATGATAAATGCTAAGATATTATTGTAAAATTATTGATTGATTTATTGCCTGACGAATAGAACCATATTTATATTTTGTTATTATTGTTTAAAATAAATCCTTGAGCAATTCCACCGAGAATTGCACCAAACTCAAATCTAAACCAGTGCTCAGTAGTTGAGGCTAGCGCACATTGTACGATAGTAGCTCTACTTACCGCTGAGGTATTGTTGATCAACAGTTCAGTTGTGTTTTTGAAGTCTCTCTTTAATAACCGAATTATCAGCAATTATAAGTCCAGATCTGCTACCATTGCATTTGCACTACTTGAACCATACATATCGCGGATTCTAAAACAGAAAATTGGAGGATATTTTATTATTTGGGATTTGAGACAAGGAGTGAACAACTCCAAATTACAGTCCGATTAATCAAACACAAAATTCATTCACCATAACAAATCAAAAATTCCATGCTGATAAGTGTATGAGTTTTGGTAGGCTACTGAACTTGATGAGAATATTGAAAGTAAGAATAGCCGCAGATTATCTGAACTGATATATATCAATTTTCTCTAATCTTTCACAGTCTTGCCAAAGATTTGAGTGTTTATACTGATACTAATGCATCGGCAGGAAGATAACACCAAAATATGAAAATCTGTAAGTAAATTCTGACTACTGGTGGATGACAGGAGATTGTTTGAATAACATCTTTGTTATGTCGAAATCAAATGTCTGAGGAATGAGTCTCGAAGCGGAAATGACATGTACAGGGTCACCAAATATAACTTCGAAGAACTCAAATTAAGACACATTGGAGATATGATGAAGTAACAAGCAGCTGGTTTGATTACAGTGATTTGAGAATATGTGAATATAATGGTACAAGACAAAAATAGTGCCTGAACTTATAGTATGACTATGATAGAAGATGGAATGATGACCAGTGTTAACCTACTACTATGTCTATCAAAAACGCCAATTATGTGGATCCCATAGTTATCGGACAATGGAATCATTCTTAAACCACTGCTGCCACACAGCCAAATGTGTGCTTTTAGAATTCTGTGTAGCTCAAAACTAATAAAATAAGGCTGTAATCTCAGCATTGTCACCTAATGAGCAAATAATTTGCACAAACTGATCGTGAAAATTAGGGTGTGAAATTAATTATCGACCGCATCAGGTGAAATAGTTACCGTCTTACTAGTGCACACTGTACACGTCATAAGCTGATGCGTAGATTTCATGCACAGATTTTGAAGATCAGTTTGTGCAAATTATTTTTGAATTAGATGACAATTATGAGATTTAAAGGGCAACCAAGGTTTCGCAGCAATGCATTAATGGGTAGAAAATAATGTGCTGGGCAGCATCAGCTTTGTGCATTACGCGATGCAAAACTCAAAGTAGTTGCTGACTCTAAGCTGGGTAACACTTCAGTTTAGGGGAGGTTCCAAGATCTGTTATAATATACGTATGCTGACGTTCGTAGTGCTAAACAATGAAATAATGCACAAATCTGCATTCCATCAGAGCGAGCTCATGATTGTTATTATTATTCGCAGTGGTCAAAATCCAGTGGTGGCTAGGCTGCTACAACATATCCTGACATGTGATACCAGGGTTGTCCGACCAATTGAACACATAGCTACGGCATGTTAACCCCATTGTAGCAACGATCTAGCAACGCGTTAAACATGTAGTAGTTCTGTTTTCTTTAATAGGAGTAATGCCGGAGCATTTTTATGCGCTAGAAACTGATGCTAGTCTATGACTCAACAACTAATTTCTGTAGTACCACCAGAATTGCGACGTACATAGTCTTCGAAATACAAGCATTGAGATCGTTTTGAGGCTGAGACTGCTTCACCGGAGTAAAATCAGGAGAGCATAACATTATGAGAATTGTAATTCTATCTTAATTACTGAAATGCAAATTTTCAAACCCCAATGAACAGCCATCAGAACGTAAAAGATCTGAATTTTGAAAAAATGTACAGCAAACATAATATCTTTTACAATTCTTCGTAGTATGATTTAAATCCTGTGACAAAGTAAACAATTAAATCACATTTGTTTTTGTCAATAGCATTATGCAGGGAAGAAAAAATATTTTGAACACTAAAGCAATACAAATGGGGAGACAATTCTCAAAATGTTGCGTCACTCCACCATCAGTTTTCACTTGGTGGCAAGGCGGCATAGCAACAACGCAGTTGATGTCACCATAGCTAATTCTTTTTATTGATGGAATAGTTTTTTTATTAGTTTTTTTGTGTTTAATCGATAGCAGACAGAAGTAATTTCATTAAAGGATAGGGATTCAGTGAAGGCAGGACAGTGTTTTTTCTCTCAGGGAAGATACATGATTCTCAATACGTCACCACACCCTAGTTTACACCGGGCCCACCACCACTTTAAAAAATGTCTTGTTTACAATACTAATAACAATAACAATACTTTGAAAATACAAGCTAAATAAAACATGAAAAAAGTCTACAAGTCACCTTACGAACATGTGTTATACTGGCGGCTCGTGACCACATGCCCACTGGATTAATTTTATTATGTATGTGGACAATATATTCTTTCCTGCCTCTGCCAGTTTGATGAGGAAATAAACATTTTGCAAAGCTTACCATTTCAGTAATTTTGTTCATAAATATACTAATCTTGATGCAAATATTTTTCAAAGATAAATAAGTAGGGAAATCAGCTTTCTTTGAATGAAACTTGATGACCTTCATTCACCGTCATTCCATATTTATCAAGTTTGCCCTGATTCTGGTTTGCTTCCCTTCCATCTACAAGCTGGTCATTAGGGGGTGAGAAGCAATCACGAATGCCGGCAAACTGGATAAAACTTTGTCTACAGCCAAAATAACACACTTTATATCAATCCCCTGTGATTAGTAACCTCAAAACATTAGCGAGTGAGATCTCATTGAATGCAGATACTAGCTGGGAATTGGAAGGACATAATTTGCAGGCAACAATCTCTTTTTCACCCGCAGATAACAATGGGAACGTCATTTATCCATACACTATAATTAGCCGGAATTTATTCAAGATGTGCTTCAGTCACTTCAAATAAACCCTTGGATGCTGACCTGTCTGCTTGTGCACATTATAAAACTTCTGTAATTTGACATTCATACTTTCATCACTTTAGTAATTCCTCAATGAAATTGTTAGTGCTTCGTCATTAGTAAACTCATTATCTACAGTCTCAATACACTGGGCCAATAGATCATGTTTACCCTTGCAACTGATGGCATTCAGCAAGGCGCACAACTTCATCTCTTGGTTAACCACGCCTTTACCAAAATTATTCGCTTTCCTTTGGCCTCTATTACAAACAATCAATATTCATTTTGCCTCAATTCCAAAATCTCCTCCATACGTAAATTCCTTCTTAACGCACTAGTCTTTCTACAAACAATTTATTTGTGGTAGTTTTGGCACCAGGAGAGAAGGATGTATTCACAATCTATCTGTAAGTATAATTGTATTGTGTATCTTTGCCACCCTGTTGGTGGTACTGGGTTGGGTACAAAGGCAGCAGTATAACTACAGCAACTGGCTAATCATGGGAATTCTTCATTCAGCTGTCCAGATCTAATCTGGACAATGCCCTTTCTACTCATTGCTTTGACCTTTGTTTTACTGAGCAAAAGCTCAAATGTGTGCTTTGCCCTTATTGAACATAAACTCTTAGCAGTGGCTGCACATTGCTAAGCATAATTATGGTGACAGACAAGACCGTCTCGATTTATGATGAAAACACTCCAAGCCCAGCTTAAACTTACATCATTAAAGGGATGGGAAGGGGTGGGGGCTGGACAGATTGCAAAACTGATATGCAGTGACATATTTTGTTGGCATGTCCTGTTTATCATTATTGATACCAATGTCTTTTATTATTCATGGTATGTAGCGTAAGGTCGTCCCGAAGTAAATAACCTGTATTTTCTGTGTGTGGCACAGCATCACATTGGATCCTCATATATTTAACCAACCGTCATGCCGAAACCAATATTTTTAGCATCAGTGTTCGATTAACTTTCCAACGATATATTAAATTTCAAAATCGGACAACGCTGGTATCATAGCCTTAAGGTCATGCCTCGCCAAAATTTTTTCGGGTTTCTCAATCCAGATGATCAAAAAAGTCTAAACCTAAAATTTGATAACGTTGCGCCATGACGTAACGTCATAGCGCAACACTGAATTTCAGCAACATGTCAAAACCTATTGTCACCATTGTCCGCATGAAAAGACATTGCAAGTTCATGATGAGAAAAATGCAGTTAATACATAAAGACGATCCTTATATCATGCAACTATAACAACAATGTTCAATGTTTGATTTGACTTAGAAAAAAAACGGCATTCAAATTCACATGCTGATAGCTAAACCATCAGTGTTGACAATGCCATAGAGAATGTGAGCCGTGTCAATTGTTGTCCAAGGTGTACAAATGTGATTACCGGCCTAGTGCCCTCACTAACCAAGTGCTGACCAGTACTATTGATGAATATTGATGTGCCAGTTGGCAATTTTGAATTATCTTATGTCTAAACTAGTCAAAATTGTGACAAAAACGCGCTTTGACCTGACGAAAGAGACATAAAGTTGTGTGAAAACCGTCCTGAGACTGAAGTATTTTTCTGATAGGGGCATCCTTCAAAGCCTTGGTGAGGGCACTAAGCATTGATTTGGAATCAGATGAATCTTTTGTATTGGAGAAGGGCTATAATAGGAATGCCTATTATGATGTCTTCCGGAGGCAGGCTGTAAACTCAATATTCATGTTGCCCAGCTAACTGAAAATGAAATATATGTTGAGTGAACAGTTGCATTGGAATTACCTACAAACATATCCCTTTTTTATATTCCCAAGTTTTGAATCTACATCTCTACTCAAATAGAAATAAAGGCCTCATGAATACAGAGTCATGGTTTGCTGTTTTGCCTGATGTATTTCTGCACTAGATTTGGCGTTGTAATATAAGTCTCAAAAATCCAGTAATCTTAGTGTATTTTACAATACTTTACAAGCTGTTTTGTTTATTCCTCTCTGTCATTATAGAACTTTCCTTCTCTAAACCTTGAAATTCATGTCAAGGTTTGTTTCTACGGTTAATTATCACAATTTAATTTTATTGGGACTACTTCGCGCTGCCAATCCTGGTTTGATATGAATAAATGGTTGTGAGGTGTCTGAGCCAGATGCTATGCTTTTGCATGGGCACCGGTGGCTTAAATTATATAAATTGCAATCACAATCATAAGAAATTATATTAAAGATAATCGAGAGTTTGGAGATTACTAAACAAGGAATAGCTACAATTAGAATAAAAAATCAAGGAAATTGGACCAATAGTTCTCAAGTTAGTATCGTAGGTGAGGCATGACCTTAATAGATACAGAACTATTTTATTACAATATTGGTTGGTTTATTTTGTCACAAAAATTTTAGTGATTATACTGTCTGGGTACAAGTGGATGATAGGAGATTAACAGAAAAATATCTTTTGTAACATCAAAATCAAATGTCTGAGGAATGAGTCTTAGAGCGGAAATGACATGTACAAGGTCAAAATTTATCGATTTGAAGTACTCAAACAATTATGCCGGTAGGTTCTCAAGATGATGGCAATTTCTCTGAATTTTTGAACATTTGAAAAAAGTTATTTTTACTGTTGAAGTTGTCCGGCAATCATAGGCTCCAAGTTTGCAGAGGAGGCAGTAAGCTTAGAAATGATATCCAATCTCAAACGTTCTAGTATTGTAAGGTATTCCGTTCACTTTCATACACTGTCGTGCCATGATGATCAAGTTTTATCTAGCTGCCCTGATTCTGGTTTGCTCCCCTTCTACTGATAAGCTGATCATTAGGGGGTGGGAAAGCAATCACGAAGGCTGGCAAACTGTATAAAACTTGGTCTACAGCCATAGTAACACACTCAATATTAATCCCCTGCCATTAGTAATGATAAAGTATTTGTGATTTAAAGCTCACATAATGCAGAGCTACTCATCAAGTTTCACAAATACACTTGCTAGGAATTGGAGGGACATAATTTGCAAACAACAATCTCTCTTTCACCCGCAGATAACAATGGAAATGTCATTTATCCATACATTATAACCAGCCGGAATTTATTCAGGATGTGCTCCAGTCACTTAAAATAAACCCTTGGATCCTGACCTATCTGCTTGTGCATATTATAAAAAATCTGTAATTTGAAATCATTACTTTCATCACTTTCGTAATTTCTTATTGAAGTTGAAGTAGCTTGGACATAAGATAACTCATTATTAACATTCTCAATACATTGGGACAATACATCATGTTTACCCTTGCAACTGATCGCATTCAGCAAGGCACACAACTTCATCTCTCGGTCAACCACGTCTTTGCCCAAATTAGTCACTTTCCTTTGGCATCTATTGCAAACTGCAAACCTTGTTGCAAAGAACAGCTTCCATATTCTTTCTGTATATTCCTTTTTGAGACTCATGTGAAGGAGTTGTCCTATCAACATCAATGTGTGCATAACTCTTTGAGGTACATGAAACTGGGTGCCATTGGTTTACAAGCAATTTCATCATGAATACACAAAGCTTCAGTAAAACTGTCATGAGAGTGATTTTTTGTTTGTTTTACTGAACATAGCCGTATTTATAGCAAGACAAAACTGTTTATGTGTATCAACGCAATCAATTGCCATGAACGTACTCTCAGCTGGATAATATTAATATTCATTTTGCTTCGATCCCGCGAGAGAAAATCTCCTCCATATGTGAATTCCTTCCTAACTCACTTGTCTTTCTACAAACCATTTATTGTGGTAGTATGGCACCAGGAGAGAAGGTGTTTTCACTTTCTATCTATTAGTATTGTATTGTGTTTTCATGGTGTTTATGCAATGAGGGATAACAAGTGAACGGCGACTATGATATCAGAACGCCTTTGCCACCCTGTTGGTGCTACTGGGGTGGGCACATTGAGTCCATAGGGACTAGTATGTGTTGATATGGGACTAGCCAAAGGAAGCAGTATAACTGCAATGTCGACTGGCTAATAATTGGAATTCTTCTTTCAGCTATCCATATCTAATCCGGATAATGTCCTTTCTACTCATTGCTTTGACCTTTATTTTACTGAGCAAAAGCTCAAAAGTGGGCTTTGCCCTTATTGATCATAAACTCTTAGCAGTGGGCGCACATTGCTCAGCATAATAATGATGACAGAAAAGACCTAGTCGATTTATGATGAAAACACTCCAAGCCCAGCTTAAATTTACATCATTAAATGGGTGGGAAGGGCTGGGAGCTGGACCATGATATTTAATTGTACTTATATAATCATTTGAGCAATGTGGCCATAGAAAGATCAGCACTAAAGGAATCTGCAACAACTTAGCCTGAGCCAAATTTAGCCCGAGCCGAACTCAGCCCGAGCCAAACTCGGGCTAAGTTTGGCTTGACTAAGTTCGGGTCGGTTTAAGTTTGGCTCGGGCTCAGTCTGGCTCGGGACAAGTTGTCGCGCTTCCTTACCAAGCGTTACTGAGACTGGTGTGGCAGTGCACTATGATAGGGAATACCAAGTAAGCGAGGTAGGCTTGATCCACATTGATTGTTTTGTAGTTAGTGACTGAATCTAAGATTTTAATGGTAATTTTTACATGAAAAGTATGGAATTCTGTCTGTCGATGAATAAAATAGCGGTAGGATTGCATATATCTATACTATTTGGTCTGTTGTGGCGGAGATGTTTTCCATTTGCAGTTTTGTCTACCTTCCTTTCAGAGTTTGCAACCATCATTCCTGCCGTATGATACTATCATTGCAGTAGTTATGTATGAATTCTTAACATCAAGATGCATGGAAATAATTTGATTCATGCTCAGCGATAATTATTTATTTTGATTTATCTTCAATGTAAAAAGGAATAGCTTTTATTATAACAATGCAGAGCTCAGTTATTTCTCAAAGTACAGCAATAATAGCCATGGATTGAGGCTCAAAACTTGGAGCCTCTTATGAATTCTTTGATAACCGAGTTGGTTATTGCTTGTATGATGTGACAGTGAAATTTTCAAATTCAACAGAGTGAGCAGACGAGGCTTTAAATTTTTGACCTGAATGCAAGGCTAAGCAATAAATTATATTTTAATCTCACAACTATTCATATGCATGAAGAGCCCTTCTTTCACAGATATACCAGTATCTATGGTAACAAGGTGCATCATGCCATTTGTGGTTATCCCCAATCCAGATTGCCATACAATCTTCGGTTACGCCATCTTGATTATTGGGTTGTTGAACTGGATGTCTTCACCAGTCGATGCGATGAAAAGCGCTAGTTACAACGCCATCCCATCTCCAATATCCATCTAAGTCATTGCCTGCAGTCCACCAGGTAGCAACTGAATAAAAAACAGTGGTAGTTTTATTTTCTGTCAGATGAAAAAGAAAAAGTTGATAAAAATTATTATTACCACAGACAGATATGGTTAAGATTTTTATTATCTTTCTGTCATTAGACACACTTTCAACCGCTAGCAGCCCAATTATGAGGGTTTAACAAAATAGATGAAATTTTGTCACCTCAGATAGCATCAAAGACCAAAGACAGATCAAAAGCAAAAATTTATAGTCTGGCAACTAATTCTCCAGCACATATGTGATTTTTACACTGAAGATTCATATTACTTCCAAGTAAATTTGATGTATAGTGTCAGATTTAGGAGGTATTTAGTTTTGAGATGTACCAGCCTGATGAGCTATCACTTTTATCTACTTTAGAGTATGGTTAATGTCAATGTATGAAGTTGTCTACTTTTGTATAATGTCTCCTGGCAATAGAATATCTTTATTTCAACTTGTGTAATTTAGTAGATTGGCATTTCAGGTCGTATAGTTCTTTGAATATATGCCTAATACATGAGAAGTAGGGCTGGGGGAATTTTTTACATGTTACGTAATTATTTCTAAGAAATGATTTCAGATTAAAACAAATATGGCATCACTACTCCAGAGCTAGCTGTCAGACTGAATATTTCTTTGGTTTTTTTCTGTGGGCTTTTAGCCAATAACAATCACCTTGGGTTGTTACAAAATTTCATTTCAGACGGTAGAAGTTTATATTGAGATACAACATACAGTGGTGCGCGTACCACTGCGCAACACACAGGTCTGCAGCTAGAAACCATGAGTCAAGCGCTGTTTCGAGTCTCTAGTACAACCTCCTCATGGCCGGCCCAGCAGCATGAAGCCACCCCTGTGTATTGATAACATCTCAATCAATCTCATCAATCCCTCAGTGCATTTTGCAAGTTTTGGTGGTTTGACATAATTGGTGCATTTACACTGTTGCGCAACCAGGGAGGCTGCAAACTTGTCATTGTTTCAGTGCAACAATGTTCGCCCCATCACTCTCATGCTTATACTCTAAGCCAAACCAGTGCAGGGAGGTTCGCTTTCCATCAACTCAGCGGCGCAACATCGCTAATTGTCAAGGCATCCGCCCCTCGTGCCATAGTTCACTACTCAAATTCACCACATTGAGCATAGTACAACTCATACACAAGTCAGAGAGATGACTTGATTGCGCTACAGCCAGTGGGCTGACTGTGATCTCCTGTCTCGCTCTGTCTGCCTTTTATGCGATGGCAAAGCTTTTTATCCTATGTTTGTAATGCCTTAGATCTAACTCAGACTCACTTTGATTTTTCACCCTGCAGAGATTAAACTAATTTAATTTGAGTATTAAAGGCATAATCCCGCTTAGCCTTCTACACAAAGCAGTTTGCTAATCATCACTTCATCCCCTCAATCTAATCCTTACAATGATTATAAACAAAGAAATTAAATGCTGGCCAAATCAACAAAACAAAGTGAGTGTGTTAATCCCCAGCTTACAAGCAATAGTATGACTTAGCTTTTGTCTTCACACAGTGCTGTTGCCAAATCCATGCAGATGCGCTTTCTGCCTCATGTACTATGCTTTTTGTGGCTTGTTTAAGCTCTCTGCCTGACAGCCCAACTCTAGTGAGAAATTTGGAAGCTGATCTAGCCATGAAACCACGGCAGCCATTTTCCACTGCGAATAATTCGCAATTCCAACCATCGTCTTGGCATTGTGTCACCAGATCTTCGTATCTTGTCAGTTTTCTCCTATGCACGTTTGAGAAATTTTCTCCCCAAGGCACCGTCAATTCCATCAGTATAAGTGCTTTTTCTTTGTCAGACCAGACAATTAAGTCTGATCTGAGCTGTGGCATGCTGAGCTGCTCTGTGAGGTTGCATCTGACCTGCCATTCTCCTGCTGTTCATCAATACCTTTTTGCGCAAAATATTTTCACACGCTTCACCACAAGCATTAACATATTCACACTTCTCCGTGACATATTTACACAACACTTTCAGGACTTGATTATGCCTATACGTGTATCTTCCCAGGCTCTGCGGGCCATTTGACAGAATATGTCGAAGTATGCCCTTAGCCGAGCACTCGGCGAATTTCGAGTTCTCGGTCAAATTCCAGCGTTCCAGGTTCGCTGGGGTCGGTAGCTGATCATAAGCTGCACCAACCAGAAAGCTGATCCTTTGTGGCTCCATCGACCACATTTCTGTCCATTTGAGCTGACGCTGCTCAACAGACTCCCAACAAGTCCACCTGCCTTGTTGGGCTTGGCTTACAGCTTGTGTCTGGCGGCGCTCCTCTTCCATCTTGCGCACCTCATCAACTACCATCTCCCGTCTAACCTTTGAGAACCACCTGTTTGCTTTCCAGCCAATACCATGACGTGCAGTTGTCACAGCACCCACAATCTCACTTATCTCCAGTCGAGATTTGGCATCTCTGACAGTTTCTGTGACAGACCACTTTTTACCAGTGTCAAGTGTTGGAGCACATTCCCTTATCACCTGGTCTGGTGACTCGTTCAACATCATATCCAGTCTCGCTTTTGATGTTTTGTACTCTTCCACAAGCGATTGCATAGGTAGTGAAAGAGTAAACGAACTGGCATACAGTGCATTAGTGTTGAAGCTCCTTGGAACTCCGAGCCACTTACGCATGTGCATGTTAATCATCTCTTTAGGATAACGCAACATGCATATTATCATTGCCATTTGCTTAGGTTTCCTAAGAATCATTTGTTAGCCAGATGGTTTTCGGTAGGTCGATACAATGTTACCCGGACATATGTTGCACAGCAACCTCCTGCCAAGTGGAAATCCTAGGTACAAATTTTAAAATTTGAAGTTCTCAGGGGGATCATTCAACATAAATGTGAAACAGTCAACATGTGCATTTTATGGCATTGGTTGATTATTATGGAGGGACTTTGCTTATTACCAATACTCGTTACACACATTCTGCAATAGGTAGAACCAACACTGGAGAACAGACTATTCTCAAATTGAAATGCTGGGTTTTATTAATAAGAATAGTTGTTGTCTAGGCTCAAGGAGCTTGTGCTATAGATGATGATGTAAGATGAGAATTTATAGTCATTTACGTTAGCATGACAACTTCATCAAGTCCTCATGAAGCTCTATATGGACCCATTTTGTCAAGTGTCATTGACTGTCGAAGGATCTATAAATAATTTGTACCAATCTGCACAAATATTTCCAACTTATGTCAATTTATGAGTTAATGAATTAATACATAGAAAATGAGGGCTCTATGTCTAGAGTCTAAATAGTGTTATTGTTGTACTCTTATTTATTATGAGGACTATATGTCTAGATAGAATTTTATTTAAGGTTTTAGGTTTACATATTGAGAACCACGTCAATTAGTTCAGACATGTAGATAACATTATATCAGATTGCAATTCAATATTTTTTCATTACGCCACCTGAATTCTAGGCAATAATACACATGGCTTATTCAAATTTAATTGTGTCAATATAATAATGTACTTTAGTGAAATATGCTGTTGCATCATGCTTCTGAAAAAATCAAGCAGACAGCATTGCCCAGGACACCAGAGAGTCAAATCTTTGTGATGTATGTAAAACCCAAACCATGCTCATGGGATAGAGCATAGAGCACATGTGGTATGTTTCCCATGTCTCACTCTTTCAAGATATTGTCCAATACCAATATATTACTGGTATACAGGGGCATGCAGGTTTACAGCAACAGACTATCTATCTCACACACCCAACAATGCTTGTAAATCTCGGGGACATCTAATCGCACTTAATTATCCTGTCTACACTTAAGCAGAAAAGCTCAGCATGATTCATCTGCCAAAACACTCTTTATACTCTAACAATGAAAGTTTGAAATAAAAGCGGTAAAGCTACACAAAGCTACAACAAGCACAAATTCAAGGATGCAAGGAATATATCAGCGCAGTTCATCATAACCTTTGTTACAAGAAGGATGTAAGAAAATACTGAGCACTCGGGACTGCCAGCTCATCACAAATATTCTAATACACCATACAATCTACTGCTGTCATCTACGGACAGCAAACAATCAGAGGAATAGAGGTCATTCTATCTAGTTGATGTTTTCTGACAATGGAGACTCTCCTCAAGGCTTAAACTCTACATTGCGTAAGTTCACTTTCGGTTGCTACAATTACAATTGATCGTGCACTTACAATCCACTCATGCTATCCAGAGAGCCGAAAAATTAATTGTACACAAATACAACCAACCTTCTGTGAGTTCATCGGCATAATTCGGTTGCTACAATTACAACTTGATCATCCACTTACAATCCACTCATGCTGTCCCGAGAGCCGAATAATAATTGTTCACATTTCCGTCTTGGCAGATCAGACGTTGTACGTGTGGCAGCACTGACATCACGTAAAGTACCACCTTTGCCATTGATGTGTACACACGGCTACTGTGAGGAAACCTGATGGCACAAATACAACTAACTCTCTGTAAGTCCATCGGCAGAAATCAAATTACAGTCTGATCGTCATATTACACGCCACTCTTATCCTGAGAGCAAACAATTAATTGAACACAATTCTATTATTTGCCAGCTCAGATGGTGTACTGTTTGACAGCACAGAAGGCTCACCAGAAGTATCACATACAAAGTTGGGAGTAGTCTCCTCTTCAAACCCACAACTAACTCTCTCTCAGACGGTGTAGTGTTTGACAGCACAGACGGCTCACCAGAAGTATCACATAAAAAGTTGGGAGTAGTCTCCTCTTCAAACCGACAACTAACTCTCTCTCAGACGGTGTACTGTTTGACAGCACGGACGGCTCACCAGAAGTATCACATACAAAGTTGGGAGTAGTCTCCTCTTCAAACACAGCTGATTAATCAACTCACTCCTCTATAAATAGAATGTAAGTCTACAGAGCACATCACGCAGATTGAAAACCCGTCCAATAACGACTCGGTCCACATTTGTACACCTGACAGCTATTCTGGCAGATGATAATGTTGCAGCTTGAATCTCCACTATTGCTATCCTCGCAGCCCTCGGCTTGTTTAGACATTCCGTTTATTCACATATTCTTCTAGCATATCACAATGCATTGTAAAATCCTATATCATATCATTGTAGTGATCAGATACCTATGATAGGATAACTCATTAATTATTAGAAGCAAAATGAACCCATTATAATGTCTGAGTTTTTCTTTACCATTAACCGCATTTATTATCATTCATTGCTTAAGAAAGGATAATAATAATCATCATTTTCTATCAGAATCGTTGCATAGTCAAATTTGTCATATTTCCACATTACATGATGAGAATTGAAGTTTGTGATAATTTCCTAAAATGGGTTAATGCTGGCCAATACAATGCTCTTGCTGATTGCTACCCTCCCTGTGATGGATGTGCATGACAGCTTCATGGAGGCCTCATGAAGAGGTATTTGATTCACCTTGATGATGATGATATTATCTTTATTTTAACCGTTCAAAATCGCCACATGACAATCTTATAAGAACGTGTTTTACAAAATGAAAAATATTCGCTATTAAAAGTATCATCAAATTAAAAGAGAAATCAAAAATTAAAAAAAGAGAAAATCTGAGTCACACACCGTGCTGATGAAATAATGAGTTTCGCAAAAATTCAGTTCTTCGTCAAATATCAATGATTTGCATAAGACATTCATGTGACTTGTGCCAAACTGCAGTTACGAGCGCTTGCATATCTAAATCAATTTATGGAATGCAGCTAAAATAAAGGTTACATGTCTAGACAAAGGTGTTGCTGCACTCTTGTTTATTGGAACCACAGGCAGGTCTGATCTGAAATACACATTGCTGAAAATCTAGTAGATGTGTACCATGCATAGATGTTGGGAAACTTACATTTCATACACTTACATAGAACATTCTCGATCCTCACCATAAATTCAATATGTTATGGTTCAACTATTATAACGTTGTCTTTAATAGGGGCTAGCCCAGGTAACTCTAATCAACATGGGTTTAGGTCTCAGGGACCCATAGAACCCGAGCCTTCCACAAAATAAAATTGAATCTAGCTTCTTTGTTTAAAACGCCCCAAAATACAAACGAATCTAATCAAATCTGAAACTGTGATGCACATTGGCTTAGGTGCCTCTTTAGGATGCTCTGATTAAAGTTTCTCTGCCTTGTCTGCTTGTAGAATGTGCATGAGGTAACTAAGAGAATGCTGTGTCTTCGTCTTGACCACATTTTGGGCACTCTATTTCATTTGTTATAGCTGGAGTTTTTGCAGGTGAACCCTGCAAGGCCTGTGACCAGTTGCAACAGATATAATATTTTTGATCCCTAAGCAGCCAGAACAGAGAATCCCAGATTGATATCTGAGATTCAGTTCGCTAATCAGTGATTGAGTGTGATAACCATGTTTATAATAATTGTTCCAATAAATAATTTTTGATTCCATCACCATCTCTTTTATTCCTTGTTTTATGACAGATTTGGTTGTAGGGAGTGCTGGTTTGGGGCAAAACAGTCACGGCCAGAACCAACATTCGCCAGTTAGTCAGCTTGTTCATGTAAATGCCAATTTTGTCCTGGCACCCAGATGACCTTGAGATAATTTCTATGTCAAAGTAATGTTCGCTTGTTTCGTCATTGTCTTGGAAGTGTGTCTGCTTGATTTAAGCGCATGCATTGCTGCCTGGCTGTTGATATAGATGGCAACATTCAAGCCTTCTAAATATTGAACAATGGTGAGATGATTTTTTTGAGATAGCAACTCAGAATACTTTGACTGTGTTTCTAAGGCATTTTAACTCTTCAATATCTCATGCAAAAGGAGAGTTGTTATCACTAGTATAATGTATACACCTGATCCAACATCGAGATCATTTCGTGAGCGATCTGTATTAGAATCGATATTTTATCAGTTTTAACATCTAGTTCTATCAAACGCTCATGGTGTAGTACCTCAAATTTCACATGGATCATACCAAGCACCAGATTGCAGGGGATGGAGTCGTAAGGCATCAGAGCTGCTAGACAAAAGGTAGCCAGTAAGTCAAGAATTGTGTTGTGACCATATATATAACTTGCTCCCCACTTATTGTTTGCCATAAGCATGTAACAGGTTCTCATATAGCATAGATATCGGGAAACGGGTCTTATTAATCACTGGCATAAGTAAATTCTCCATCTTCGCAATGAATTCAATATGTTAGTGTGCAACTGTCATAAACTGCAACAAACTGCATAACAAACCCTATGTTAATCTATTGCATTTAACAGTAGCTGCAACTTCATTTTCTACTCCCATAACAATCACCAACCCACATTATTTTCCCATGTGATGCACCATTATAAATATTTTCTATATTATTAAACATCTAAGATCCCCATTTTTAATGAGAGCAAGTCGACACAATGGTACCAATTGACACCATTCTTTGTGTACCCTAACTTGAATTTCCGTTTCTGATTTACCCAAAACCTAACATTGAACAACCAGGAGATTAAACATTTAATAAAATTTTATATCAAAGCCATTAAAGTGATATTTTAAATAAAATTTATTATGTCTGAGAATAACTTTGTGATAATCGTGATCATTCAAACTTCCGAGTCAAGATAAAATTATTGAGTGTTGGATGTAAAGCCATTATTTCTTGCAGGTGATGCTATGTAGTATCAAACACGTGATGGATTCATCTTGTTTGTCCCTTGGCACAACATAAATAATACTTGCTGCGCTTCCTATACCTATTTTGGCCAACTTTACATATACATGACAACAGAAAGCTCAAGCAGAGGTTGATTTTCCCGATCAAAACATACATCTATAAGCAAGAGAACAATTTTGTTTTTGTCATGTCATCCCTTGACATATTTAAAACTGGTCATCGAGACAGTAACACACCATTTGGTAATATCTATGACATATAAATCAGTAGGATCGATATTACCCGGTCAGCCAGTACCGATTATGACGAGGTTGTCCCTAAAATATCTGCTACTATGATTGTAAGAACTTCAATTCGAATTGTTAGTAACATTGTGGTAAGTACTCCCTACACTGGTATCATCACTTCTCTCTCTATGATGATGACACCCAACTTACCCCAAATACATGCTTTCGCTGCATGTAGTGGATTGTTGACAACCCTGGCATTTGATGGGAGAACTTCTGACAATTTTTCACCACTAGGGCCTGATGATGTGTCTATTGTTATAAACATAGTCCTACTATTTGGCTGTTCGTTATCATGTCTTTAACTCCTTATAACTATCTTCTGATGATAGTTATATTCCCTAACATGGTTGTAAGACCTAGGGCTTTCCATGTCCTGTCTTAGTGTCACCACCACTGTATTGGCATTTGGTCCCTAGCATGCACAGAGTTGATGCCTTTCAATGTCCATGATGCTAAAAACATGAAAAACATCTGCAGCGGCTTGGATTTAACCCCGGGCAGGCCAGCGTCAATTTCCATTGAAGTCATTGTGTGCAAGCGTGCTAACCATTCATCAACGCTGCCTAATTAGATGTTTGCGATTCAAAACGGTATATGATTTCGCATCAAGAAATGCCTATCGGTACATCCAAAAGTTGACTTAAATGCCAATCCAATGTATTGATTAGGCTTAAAACTGGTGTCAAATCAACATATCAAAACATAGTGTTTCTCAGTTCTACTTTGTGCTACTATGACCAACTTGATAGATTTGATGACAAAACTCCTGATAAGGGATCAAAAAAATTGCGTTTAATAATTTTTCCTTGGGGTACGTAAAATCAAATGATTCTTGACTGGAATTTTTTTGCAAATCTAAATATGTAAAATTTACACCTCTCAGAGGACATGTTTCCACTACAGAGGCAAAAAAAGACAAAAAATTGCGAACTTTCGTTTTTCTTCATGAGCATTCTGGTGTGTGTATTATCTATCGAGACACAAAGAAATCCTCTTTATTGACTAATTTTGAAATACCATTCATGTACAAACCAGTATACAATAAGATATATTTGCAATGTGACGTGTGTCAACGTGAAGAAAGATGAAATAATGTGCATATCGAATGCATTGAAAACCTGTATTGACATAACAAATTCTTTACCAAGGTAGAAATCCCCTTCATTGACTAATTGGGAGATGAGATATATGTATAAACATGTATAAACATGTATAACATTAAAACATACAACAATAAGTGAATACCAACAATATTTTGACCTGTGTAAACAAGAAGGAAAGCAAAAAAGCGAGTATAATAAGTGCTTGTGAAAACCAGTATTCAATAAATACTTCAAGATTATCCAAGGTACAAATTCTCTTCATTGACTAATTGGATGGTAGAATATTTGAGCAAACCTGTTTATATTAAATATAAATACAGCATTAAAACACACACCTGAAATGTGATGGTACCTGCGTCAAACTGTGGGCAAGCCAAAAAGGACATCAATTATCTGCACACAAAATACATGTGAACACTTGCATTGACATAAATACATGCAGAGTATTTTTTCACTTGGGCATCTTGTAAAAAAATTGGTGCTTCTTGACTAGTCTTTGGTCAATGGTCTGAGGTCTCAATCTTTATTGTGAGCCTTTTTGTGTGGTTTCGTCCTTCGTCGTATCACTGAATGAACGATAAAACTGTAGATTAATGAGAGGCAATATAATCACATAACTGGATCTCAACACAACAGCAGGAGGTAAAACAATCTTCGAACAAAAACTGATTCTATCTCACACCAAATCTAGCAGCTGAGTTAAAAGCTTGCATACCAAATCTGTTGAACGAATATATTACTCTTATTACATGCAAGTAGATATATAAAAGCAGAGGGGGGGTGGTTATGGTATTCTTGTAGAGGGTGTCAACTGCTTAGCCCTATGACATCGCCGTACCACAAATTTACACACAGACTCTACTTAAACTAATGAAAAGATGCTGAATAAGACATAACAATACAGAAAAAACCTGTAGTTACCCTTGGGGAGTAATGTTTAGCTTAGTTTAGCAAGTTTACGGGTGACTCAATATGTCTCACCTGATGTCTCACCTGATGATTCTTAGCTCCTAGCGCCGACTTCAGCGTCGTGACTTCAGGAACGTTAAAAACTCATGAATCGTTTTACGTTTCCAGGTCATTTACCGGTAAACCAATAAGGAACAGCTTTACATATAAGCTAGCATTAAGTTTTTGCAAGCAGAGGTGAGAGTCTAAGTGAAGTGAGGGTTGAATGTCACCTGTTTTAGGCATGTGTGAAATGGTGAATATTTCCTCCTGCAAGTATTTTACTCCCTAGAGTTTTCAAGGTTTTGAACTATCATTAGACATAAAAAAGATCAACCCAATACAATTTTCAACAAAAATAAGAACTAAACTCTCGTTGTGACCTTTTCATAAGTCTTCCTGGAAAAGATTTTGATGCAATGATTATGGTAGTGTGCTTCTCTCGCCGCACAGTCTCAGGCATAGCCAATGAGCGTGGGTACTCGGTGATCTTCTGTAGCGTCGCCGGCAGCCCTCAGTTTACCTGCAACACAATTGACGTTTGCTACGTTAGGATATGTCGCTGTTTTGAGATTTAAGACAGAAATGATGGTGTTGTGCAGTGTGTTTCTAACATATACAATGCAAAACTTAACTCAACATATCGTATTGAAATGAAATCATCTGTTTTCCAGCCTCACCTCCATTATCAATTTCTGCCTTTGCGAGCTGACTCGGATCGATCTGACTCTTTCTCGTCGTAACCCCCAGCCACTTTTCCTTTTTTCTCACAAATCAATCCAATCTGAGGCACTACAACACCATTGTTAGCGATATCAGCTGCAGCCGGTGTGTCCTTTGTATCAGGGGCCTACAGAAAATATCCAATAACCAACAACAAGTATAGTATCCAATAGCACAGCGAACAAGCTTATTACCAGTTATAGCATTAACTTGAAAAATGTAAATTAGACATTCTTGCACCTTGCTTCAAATGATGTTCAGGCTGGCGGGTCACAGATATTGATTGGGCAAGTACCAAACCTAGATTTAACAAGGAGTGATGAATATGTACTGTAAAACGCATATGCCCACTCTCGCTGTATTATTCCATGTAGTTGGGTTATGTAACCCAAAAGTGGTCCCTAGTTAGTGTTAACATATTCGTCAATACCTGACAATGCATAGGCCTAATTCGTTGGTTTGAATGATCGATGTTTGACACATAATGATGGATAGGGCGATTAGCAAGACACTATCTTGATCGAACATACATTTGTTATCATTTTTGTGTACAGTGTCAACTCTCGTCATTACCGTAATAAACTCACTATGATGTCATTGTTTACATTTTTGATTGGGCCAACTTACTTGGGATTCCCAAGAATTTTCACAAACATAACACACAGGACACACAACTCTTATGTACAAATAATCTTAATGTTTATCCCAATGCAGACAGGCCACATGTGTATACCTATAGTTCCTTTTGATAACCAGTTCAAATAGGCAATCATTGAATTCCTCGGTTTGTTTCATGAGAACTAACCTGGCTTTCATCATCATTAAATTCCTCTTCTGAGATCTAGTAAGGACTACTCAGTGGGTCTGTTCTTTGTTACCAAAAGCATCCACATTCAACACATATATGTCGATGACAGACTATGACCAAGTATGTTTTGCAATGCTTGTGCTGCTAGATTTTGATACTTATGTCCTTCAACCATTTACCAAAGCCTTGCACACTCTACTATTGTAGTAGGCTACAAAGTTTCTGGTGGTAGGAGCAAGGAGTAACAGGGTTACTCCTTGTTTGGAGTATCAGTTTCAGTCCTCAGTACAATACCAGTGCAGCACATAACTTACACTGTTTACTACTACATGGTTATGTCAACAATACCATGTGACCTGGGTTTTCCATTACAATAGTACGGGGTTTCCCATCGAATCCCTCGGTTTTCCCATTGCATATGACAGTTTTCTAATGTTACATGTTTGGCCCTCTAAAAACGGCCCCAGCTCCCTATCGTGTTTTCTGCTTCTGTATATAACTATCATTGAAACCACGCTACTTTTTCAATTTTCCAGACGCCTCGAACACTGACTTCAAATGTTCGTATCGATCTGATTTTTTTACGGTGGTTTTTTATTGACTCCATTTATGACCAAAAAAATGTTTTTCAGCACTACGCACCTTTTTGATGATACTTGAAGGAGCTCACTTTTGCTTTACACGCTTTACAACCTTATAAAGATGATTTTTATGATACTATAAAGGAAACCTAAAAATATGCACTATTTGAAAAACGACACAATCAGAGCATCAAAAACAGGTGTTATGCGATGGGGGAGTGAATACACAGTCACCATACAAGACTCAGAGCAATACGAACATTCGAAGCCTGTTTTTTTAGGCAGCAGCGTAATTGAAAAAGTAGTTTTGCTTTAATGATAGTTATACACAGGTGATATAAGTGGTAATGCAAACGTTGTTGGCCGCATCTCGGCTTTTTATGATAGCAGACCCATGTAAAGTTTTAGATCTACTAATTATGACATGCTCTTTCATATTTTGGTTGTTTTGAAACCATATCATAATTTTTTGATCACTTTTCCTTTTGCCGGCAGTGTTTTTGGCAATTAGCGACCTATTGTGCAACTAAGTGTAAGGTACAATATTACCATTTTTTTTTTTTACACTTTTATTGGCAGTCTATTTCATTCCAGTAGCGGAATGTTTTCCGAAAAGTGCCGAAAAAAGGAAAAGGAACAAGAGAAAAAATGGAAAGCTTGAGACTGAAGATGAGTTAAGATGTTTCAGCAGTGAGGTTGAAATAGATAGGATGTCTTTGAGAGGAGAGAAAATAAAAATTTTAAGATAATTTCATTATAGTATTGTGCAGATGCAAAACTTGTTGCAGAGATAAAAAGATAATGTTATAATTGAAACAAAAGATATTTGAATACGCCAGATTTAAATGATGTTACTTTGCTCAGTGAGCGTATTGACAAAGGAAGATTATTAAAAGATGAAGCAATTGCAATGTTTAGTTAATCATTAGGAGGTAAAATAATAAAATTATTGCGCTTGGGGTATCTTCGATTTCTAGAAAGAAAAAGATCATTAATATAGCTAGGTGAGATGTTATACATTATTCTGTAGGCATAGAGAGAACTAAAATATATAAGAACACTAGGAAGTGGCAATATTTTTAAAGTACGACATAAGAAAAACGTATTTGATAATTGAACTGGATTGTAATGAATATTTGCAATAATTCTTAGCGCAGCTTTCTGATAAACATTATAGTGAGTCTAGCTGATATTTTGGACTGATATTCAAGAAAAATTGTATTCCATTTATGATGTGGCAATGTATGAATTGAAAGTAAAACTGTCTGGCTGATTGTGTGGTCAAAAATGTTCTGCATAATTTTAACTAATTGGTATTTTTTGTATTTTAGTTTTTATATATTCAATATGATTATCAAATGACATCGAATCACTAATTGTAAATCCGAGTTTAGTGGTAGATGATCGTATCAGGGTGGTATTGGAGAGTTTTAAATCAAATTTATGTTTTGCATTGCCAAAAACAAGGTAATGGGATTTTTTTATATTTATGGTCATCCGATTATTATAGCACCATTCTTGGATGACACCCAAGTCACCCCTACAATGTTGCTCCAGAGACTGTGGATCTTTCTGATGGCATATAAATACAGTATCGTCTGTGTACGCATAAGCAGTTGAGGACAGGGGTAAATTTAACATATCATTTATGAACACAAGAAATAAAGTTGGAGGTAAAATTGAACCCTGTGGGACACCTATGTTAATTGGTTTTTTTTCTGAAGCAATTTGATTATAAAATACATAATTGTTGCCGGTCATCAAGAAATGATTTTATCAACTTCAATGAGGGACCAATTATTTTATAGGAAGCGAGTTTATTAAACAAGATATCATGGTTTACACAGTCGAAAGCCTTACAGAAGTCCAAGAACATTCCTATAACACACCTATCTTTTTGCTTTTGGTGGAGCACATCTGACACCACTTTATGTACAGCATCAGAGCAAGAGTAATTACTTCTGAATCCTGATTGAAGAGGGTGAATAGCTTTTATGTCAGTCAGGAAAGTCATTAAACATTTATTTATATGTTTTTCAAAAATCTTTGACAATACAGGCAGAATCGATATAGGTCTGTAATTCGATGGATCATTCGGACCTCCACCCTTAAAAACAGGGGTTACTCTAGCTGTCTTCCAACATTTGGGGAAATCACCCTCAATAAGAATCTGATTGAAGATGTCGGTCAATATATTAACGACAAAAGGGAGCGTCTTTTTAAGCATCATAACTGAGATACCATCAGGACCAGTCGATTTCTTATCAGAAAAAGATTTGAGATATAGGCAAATTGATGCAGGAGTAAATCTTTTAATGTTAGACAAGAATTTTTCCTGAGAGTTTGTAGGTAGTATATTATCTCTGATTTCAGGGGTATTTTTTGAATGATTTTCCTTTCTAAACCCATGACCTAGTATATCAGCGATTGTTGAATAATGATTGTTCAGGTCTTTGCTGGTAAGAGTTGAAGAAGAACTAGAAGAATTTTTCTTTGTCTTTCCGATGTAGAGGGCGTCCCAAATTGGTTTTGTATTTGTATTGAGTTTTTAACCAAACCAGAAAAATAAGTCTTCTTTTTTTTGTTTATAAGATTTGTAACTAAATTTCTCTGCTTTTTGTAATCATCCCAGTTTCGAGAGTGTTTTAGTGAATCCCTTATTTTCATTTGTCTAGAGACTTCAATATCAAGCCATGGTGGTAAAACTTCTGTCTTTACAAAACGAACTTTCCTCCTAACATTTAGACTAATTTTCTCCAAAAACAACTGATTGAAACTTTTTATCATCTCACTAGATGACCTGAGATATCAAATGATATCCCAATTAACATCTGAAAAAGATCTGTGTAAATTTTCTGGGGTCATTCTAGAAAAGTCATTGAAGCTTATTTTGAATTTTTTTACACTTGGGACAACACCTATTTTTCTTATGCTATATGTGAGATAGTGATCACTTACAGCTGTTTTTAATACTGAGGTATGTCATAAGTTACAATCCTTATTTGTTTAAATATGATCAAGCAGGCTAGATAAATTTTCGCTGACACGTGTTGGCTCATTCACCATTTGTTTGAAAGAGAATCTGGAGAAAATTGGTAGCCATTTGTTCTTTCTGCTATTTTCCAAGAGATTTACATTAAAGTCACCAAGAATGATGACTTCTTCTATGTGCTTGGTGCAACAATCTAGGTAGAGTCTCAAAGAGACATTCCAAGAAATTAACGAGTTCAGAGGACCATAAATGAAGGAAATTAAGAAAGCATGAGATGCTTTATGGCGAATTTCAATGGTAATAGATTCATCAATTATGTGATTGAAATCATTGATTAATTCATATTGAATACCCTGCTCTATATAACATATTGTACCACCGCCAGGTCGAGGTTTCCTATCTCTTCTTAACATATCATAGGATGGAATTTGATAAAAAGAATCTGGTTTGTTTCCATCCAGAAACGTCTCGCTTAAACCGAAGATTGAAAAATTGTAAGTAGACAATATGTGTCTCACTTCATCAACTTTTAAAGTGATACCACGAATATTCAAATGGGCAAAAGAAAAACGATTTTTGATCACTTTCAAGTGTCAAAATTAGGTTGAGAAAAAGTTGCATTGAAAGGTTGGCCTGTTGTTTGGAGCTTACTCATCTATATGTCTTGTTGTGTCCTTCCAGTTGAAGATAGATGTTGTTTTATTTTGGTTATTATATTTCGTTTGTTCTCTCCGCCATTGCATTGGCTCATCTTTTTTTTCGGTGTTGCTCCTGGTGTACGATATTACGTTTGAGCACATCAGAGGCAAGGACTTTATGATTTTTCCACTCATCTGTCATGCTCTTCATCTCTGTAGAGAGGACTTTTATGTCCTCTCCTAAACATGACTTTTTTTTTTCTAAGTTTACGGTGTTATCACTGTATTTCCCTTCTAAGAGTTCCAATGTTTTTCGCAAGTATGCGACATCACTCGTTGAGGTTTTGACTTGGAGTGCCAGGTACTTACAATTAGAACACTCCAATGTAGTCATTGTTGGTGCTTGATGAGATGATTTATTAAAGGAACAAATACCAGTGTCTGAGGTACTATTACCAATATCAAAGTTAAGGTTGATGATACCCTTCAATGGCGATATACTTCTTGACTTGCTGCTTTCTAGCTTGTCCAAGGCCGTCAAGCAAGACCAAGGCTGACATTCTCTAGATTTAGTGAGAGAAAGAAAAGATCAGTGCCTCAGAGCATGGGAGCCAACTAGTCACAATCAAAAGTGTAACGTGATTGATTGATTGTTTGATTGTTTGATTGATCGATCGATCGATCGATTGATCGATTGATTGATCAAATGATTGATTGATTTATTGATTGATTGATTGATTGATTGATTGATTGATTGATTGATTGATTGATTGATTGATTGATTGATTGATTGATCGATTGATTGATCGATTGATTGATTGATTGATAGATTTTAGGGTCACTACAATTAAGTGATTTGAGTGATTTTGAAGTTTGCAGTGTTTAAGGGAGATCCTGGTAAGTGATTAAGGTTATGCCTCGCCTAGGATATTAACTTGAGAACTAATGGGCCGATTTTCTTGATATTTTTCAAATTCTCAATAACTGCTTATGATTCTGATTGCAATTTAAAAAAAAGTTAAGCAACTAGTGCCCATGCAAAAGAATTGGAGCTGCCAATAACTGGGAGCATCTGGCTCCGACGCCCCGCAACCAATTATTTGTATCATACTAGGATTGACAGCACAAAGTAGTCCCGACAAAACATTTTGATACAATAAACCATAGCAGCAATCCATGACATGAATTTTAAGTACTAGAGGAGGAAATTCCTATAGTAACAGAAAGGAGTTAACAAGCCAGTTGTGAACAATTGATAAATACATTAAAATAGACTAGATATCAGATACTTATATTATTACCCAAATCTAGTGCAGAAATATTGCAGGCAAAAAATCATGGATTAATGGATTTTCCTCTGGATTCATGATTCATGCATTTTTTTACGTTTTGGAGTAGAGATGTTGATTCAAAACTTGGGAATACACAAAAATGATATGTTGGTAGGTTATTCCCATGCCATATATTTAAATTGAAATTAGCTTTCAAGTTGATGACCTTCGATGGGTATTTAGGATTCTCACACTAAGTCACACTTAATACGAATAAATTCATAGAAAAAGCATTACGGGTGCAGGTGGGTCCCAACCCAGGTCTACTGAACCAGTAGGCAACGCCGCTACCACTGCGACATATTGTCTACAGCTTCATATTACCGGACCTCATGGTCATATGGTAGTGGCGTTGCCTGCAGATCCCAAAGACCTGGGTTGGAGACCCACCTGCACCTATAACGCTTTGTCTATGAATTTATTTGCATTAAGTGTGACGTAGTGTGAGCATTATAAATGCCGATCGATGGTCATCACCTTGAAAGTTTGAGAGACCATAACTTCCATAAGATTCCGAAAGCTGGAAATGGCTCACATGATATAATAGAATATGGAGAATAAGATGTGCGAGTGAGAGCAGCCTGAAAGTAAGTCTGTAAAGTTTTTTTAAGAGCAGAGACTGTGTCATGAATACCGTAAGTTATTTAATTACCATCGCACTCAACCTCTTGACCAAAAACTAACAGATGTCTCTGCTGCACCCAACATCAACAACGAGCTACTAAGCAATTCCAGAAACTGCTTGCAAACCATCACTGTCTGGATGTTTATAAAATAAAAGGTTAATGGTGCTAGCACCTCCAGGTATGCATACTTCGTATACAAGATTGGGTAACTCCAATCTAGAAGTTCAAACCGATAATAAGCATACAAAATGAGATTGTGATGTGAACAGAATGTAAACCATTACCAGAATCAATTTAAGAAGGGTGTCTCGGTACAGTGTTCAGGTAAAACCCAAGCAATATCAAATTTGTTCCTAACATTCTTCTTGTTAGACTGATGTTCTTGTTTAATATATGCTATGGCAGTGATGTGCATTCTTTGAAGATAAAGATGCATAAAGTGAGATGTGTTTGTTACGCTCTCTAGATGGAACAAAACTATTGTGCGCATTATAATACACATCATCATTGCATTACGACCGATGTGTGGTTAACCTATGTACATCTCATAGTTTTTACTTTGTGCTATATATTCGGTCTTAAGGTATGAGTATATGAGTGAGTATAAAAACAACATAGGATTGTTTCATGAGCACAGCAAATGCCATGACACCTTATATTTTTATTGCACTACATATCATTCAGAAAAGGTTTATTTTATAAAACAGTGTGTTGCAATATATTTAGGTGTGCCTCTCTCAATATCTTCTTTCACAGATATACGCAGTTCTAGTTGAACAAGATTCATCGTTCCATCTATCATGCTTACTATCCCACAGTGCCAAGCAGCGTTCATCGTGGCCACTAGGTTCGCCTTTAGCCCAGCCACGAGTGTAACCAAAACCACCAGATACTATACCACCCCACCTCCAATATCCGTAATGTTCGTTGCCTGCAGTCCACCAGTTATGGCCTGAACAATAATGTGGTTTAAAGTGCTTGTAAAGGGAACAGGTTTTTGGTATCATTCTAGAGCTCTCAGTCTAGTTTAGAACATTATGCTATTTCCAAAAGCAGCCTGTGGCCCAGTTAAGAATTATTTTCACTCAAAGTTGGGATGAGAAGGTACTTAAAAGGTACTATTTTTCTCCTTTGGAGTTGTGATCACTTGTAGAAAATAGTACCTTTTTAGTACCTTAGATTATAATGGGAATATACAGTATCTCGTAGATAAGACTTTTTGTTATGACACAGTGGTTTTGATATTCCCTGCATACAATATTAAACCAAACAGAATTTATCTATTTAATGAATGAGTGAATACAATGCAAAGTTAATCTGTCCCATGTTATGTGGCTTAGCTGGTAAAATGGGATAGTGTATAAAATTTCATAATTGAATGACAAAGCAAACGATCAATCGAAATCAAGCACGGCAAAAATTACAACTCTAGCTCATCTGACAGCGAGAGTGAAAATTATAGGGAGATTAACAGATCCAGTGAGAGCGACATTGAATATCATTCAGGAGGCATTTGTAGCAAATCGACGTCGAGTCCATGTGATTATCATAGGGAAAATTTCCCTGAGGTTGTCACACCAATGAATAAGTTTAAATCTGTATGATTTCGGCCACTTGAAATAACCCACAGTGCTTGACAGATACAACATTTTCTATTAACCATGGTTACTGCTCGAGATAGAAATTGGCAATATAAATGGCAAAGTATTTCAAGGTTTTGTTTATATTTATTTGATGAATAAATGAGATTGTGGCTACATGGATTGTATTGAAGATTATAAATACTAAGATATGACATTCCAATCAAACTCTGTCTTCAGCCGTTATGCTTTATGATTAGTGGCTTTCAATAGAATTTCAATGGAAGATACAAAATTTACACATGTAGACTGGATGTTTTTCTAATTTGCACAAAAATCTAAAATAATTTGTTTTTAAATCTCGACATTTCAGGCATTAGGATGATGTTAAAATCCAAAGCATGCGATGATTAATACTGAATGATTTGAAGTTTTGAGAATCTTTGCAACAATTTTTGCAAATATTCAGATGTTTGGACTCACAAGATTTTCTCGGGTAAACTTTGTTGTTTACATCAAAAACTGGAATTTACAAGTCACAAAGTAAATTGAAGTAAATAAAATTGTCATCTAGTTATTTCGGACTTCAGGGTGATGAAAAATGTAAATGAATTTGACTGCCTCCTAAAGAGAGGAGTATTGATAATCGTGTAAGCAGTGGAATACCTTGAGAAACTTTCTATATTATTTTACATCAAATTTTGTCCATCTGTGCATCACAGATACTCAGCACATCTAAACATGGACTATCAATATTACTGACTGAGTGCAGCATGCCATATGAGAACCTTTGTCAAAGCACACATCAGTCACATAGGAAGTTTTTGAGTTATTTCATCAGTATGGAACTTATTTGGGGGGCTAGTGTTGGATATTATCGCAAGATTTGGTACTAACCATAAATCATTGTATGGACCATTTTTAGGTAAATCTGAAATAAGCAAGGCTTTGTCAGCAGGAAGAATCCATTGCTCCAGTGTAATCTTATTTAAACAGAGCAAACAAGCGCAGCGGTATGAAATGAAAATCACTCGCTTGAAAAGCTGTGGACAGGGAATGGGTCATAGTCATTGATTGTAATGTACAGTCAGTATTTATAATCTTTGGTACAGTGGTTCTTCTAATCTCTTCTTCAACATGGGCTCATAACAGAAATGAAGGTTGTTTTGATTAGCGATCTCAACTCATTAAATTTGAACTTTTATGTCATCGACAGACTTGTGAGTGACTTTGTCATGTATTTGCAAAAGTTGTTATCTAACCACAATAGTCACTAATATTACTGTATTTCCCCTATAATAGGCTCATTACAAATCGCCTGGACAAGTTGGGCTGTGCATGAGTAGGCAACTCAATAGTGTTAACTTATAACCCCCAAACCTACCAGACCAAGTAACCCTGAAGACTTATTTTTCATGCAAATGCATGTGTGATAGCTGTCTTAATCTCAATTCAAGCTCAAAAATGATACCAAGAACCCTGTTCCTTTACAAACACTTTAAACACATTAAATTCAAACTATGCAATATCACAAAGCAAGATTGTTCCATGCAAAAAGGATGTATGAAGTTATATTGCCTTGAAAAAGAGTATATCATACTACGGTGTGACATCAATAGCCGTATCATTTTCAGTGCGAACTTGGTTTTTTGCTTATTTTTTTCTATATATATATATATATATATACATATGTGCAGTTACTGGTAATTCCATTATGTTGGTGTTGGTGTGTTGTTATAAAGATGTGTGGATCCATGAATGCCAGATAAGTGAGTGTATTTTCAACAAATTACCATTTCGGACATTATGATGTTCAGTATTATATTCCTCTTACCTTGGTCTTGCAAATATCCTCTCATGTAAGTATTCTTACTCTCATCAGCTATTGATACTAACTCTGCTCCATAACCCCTGCAAGAAGCTCTGGCCTCAAACCAATTTTTCTCGAGATAAAACTTCCTCAAACAAGACTCCCTGGCATATGCGTCCCACCCTGAGTAGCAACCTCCAAACACCCCTGTAATACAGATATGGTACACCAATTATACTAAACATGTATTTTAGAGTCATCAATAATCTGAGGCAGAGTTGAGTAGCGATGTATAACAAGATGAAAATACAAAGATAGTATACACTTTAGTTACCTCACCTGACAGTTAGTAGCTAGCTCTCTCAAAAGAAGGCAGCCTGATATTATTGAAGCCAAAGAATCAAGCAGTTATCAATTTCTTTACTCGTGAAAAAGTGAACAAATACCTGGTATGATGAAGAGAGCTACAGTTACACAAGGTAGAACGAACACTTGGGTAGATACCATTTTTGAATGTGATTTTAAGCTTGAGTGATGAGGCATGTGTTGCCTTCAAACCCGACTAAGCTTGTGGTACAGATGATTTTGTAGGTGGAGTTTTATAGTAACCAGAGACTGAGCGCAATCAATAACCAGCTGGTTTGCCAGTTATTGCTTATACCAGCATTTGTCAGCTTTCATCACACCAATTGGTGGCACTAACTATTTCACAAACACTCAAACAAGCAGCATAGAATATATTGACTCAAACAACTTGGGACTATGAAACAAGTACACATTATTATCATTGCAGTCATATTTTCAACTAAAGATCAATAAGCACAAAGGAAAGTTTTGGCAGTGATGCACTTCTGAGATTACGGTTATGACATGGATAGTTATGTATAAATTTTTTTTCTTCATCAAGTACCTTTCTGGTCCTTTGTTATCCGTTTTAACTGGCTTGCACTCTGTATCGCGGCTATCAAATCCACAGATAATGACTCGGTACTTTGACTCATTACTGACTGTGACAATAAGCAGATTTTCTGTACACTAAATTAAACACTGAATCAGAAATGCCTCTGCGCAAAGCGATGCTAGTAAGTCTAATAGCTGCTTGTGTTACATTATATTCTTTGATGTACAGATAGAGCAGCAAACGTAGAAATAGTTACATGTTTTACATAACAAGTACAACAATTATCAACTGGTGTGTCTGGAAATCGATACGACACGGAAACTAATTATTTGCTGTGTAGCGAAGATACAATAAGGGATAAACAAAGCAAACTGCCAACCTTATTGCTGGGACCTGCCGGCACACTCCCCCCGCCAGAGCATAACGTAACCGGCTGCATGCGAAATTTCTTCAAGAGCAGGCGTCAGCGCTGAACGCAAAGCGTATGTACCAAACCATATAAGTGGTTTGAATTTGCCAATTATTATTCTTCACGCTTAGCCCTTAATTTTAATTTTGCTGACACCTTTGATGACTTTAAACAATCACATGAAAACATACAGTTGTTTCTCAGATGACCAAAGTGAACACAAACAGGGTGAAAGCAATAAATGGTGTCAATACAATACAATGTAAAGGTAATATTCACACAGGAATTTTGAAATCCTGGATGAAAATCATGATCACGCTGAGAATTATACCTGAATTCTTGAATGATCAAAAACCTCTTAACAGCAGTTTGAACAGCGCAATATGACATGACATGGTACCTAAAATGATTTTTCTAAAATACGTAAATTTGAGATATGTTTCTAATCTTTGTTCCCTGGTACTAGCACTACCAATTTGTGGATTGGTTGTTCTAGTGTTGTGGTTTTCCAGAATGATCTAGGGATATATTTATCTTTGATAATGACTATGTCACCAATGCGCACATATCGCTTGGTGGTTTGCCATTTCTGGTGAGACTGGGGATTACACAGATACTCCTTGTGCCATCGGTTCAGAACCTGGTGACTATTGATTGAAACTCAAGCCACCATTTTCTGGAATCAGTGTGGAACAGTGTCAGCATCAAAAATACCTGGCAGTGGCATCACAATGCCAGTCTTGCGTGTCTTCTGCGTGTGCGAAATGTGATCGATACATATTAATCTATTGAGTTGGCTGAACAGGATTTTTTTACTGCCTAATCCTGCCTGCCTATCCCACACACACTCGCGATATCTAGTAATTAAATACTTTGTAGGCCTCTCAGACTTCCACCAACAAAGTTTGTACCTCTATCGTATCTGATCTGCCTGACTGGACCCCTGATGGCAATAAGCCAGCCTAGACTGTTGAGAAAACATTCAGCAGCATCCAAGACATCGATTTGAATAGCAGGACCTACAGGACGAGTGAATAACAGGCCATATTGCTTACTCTCCTTCCGTCCATCACAAACTGGGAATAGGCAAAACGCATCACAGCCTATGTAAATGAAGGGGGATGCTTTTCGAGAGGATGTTGAATTCTGCGACATTCTACACAATCTCAAATAACCGAGTCAACATCCTCCCTACATCCATCAGGGCTTACACAAAACACAATCTTAAAGCCACAGATAGTGGTTCTAGTACTCCGAGTCATTACGGAAGTTTTTGAGGTCGGCTCGGGTTAATGACCAGCGACAGACAAATCAGGAGGCTGCACTAGTGGCACCATTGAGGATTGAACCTATTACCTTGCAATCAAGAGTACGGTTCTCTACCAATTGAGCTATACCTGATTGGTAGAATATTACCAAGTATTCATGTAATCAATATTTTTTGTATCTTTGTTTTCCCTGATCAGTTTCCTGTGGTGAGATAGAGAAAATGAGAGCCTTATGTGTTTAAATAGCTGTATATCTCTTTCTTTTTCTTTGAGGGGTTATGCCTTACATATAATTTGCCTATACTTTCAATTTTCACAGAGTATTAATAGCTCATTTTTTAACATTTCAAGCCAATATCAGAATATGAGGGCTCTTCCCTTATTTAGAGGTTTAATTCAGGTTGCAAAAATCTGACACTGATTTAGGTAATACCACAACTTCACATTATTTGGCAGCTTATTTTTACGGCAATTGCTTCACACTTGGTCAAATTGAGCTCAAACCATTTCTACCAGAGTATGAGGTTTCTGACCATATTAGGAATCTGATACCAGGATGTATAATATTACACAACTATGGCAGCTGCTAGTTTGTCACAAAACAACTTATCCCATAAAGTTCTAAAGTTCAAGTTAGCATATTGTCCCAATTCTAGATAGAGGAAGTATCAAAATCAACAAATAAGCAAACAGATACTAGCTATCAACAAGGAGAAATGTTTAGGGTCTGATATCTACCATACTTAATTTTATACTTTAACAGCTGATATGGTTCAGTAATTAAATACTTTGTAGACCATTATTTCGTGCTGTTTCCTCAGCTCTGAGTTCCACCAACAAAGTTTGTACCTCTATCGCATCTGATCTGCCTGACTGGACCGCTGATGGCAATAAACCATCTTAGACTGTAGAGAAAACAATCAGCAGCATCCAAGACATCGATATGAATAGCAGGACCTACAGGACGAGTGAATAACAGGCCTTATTGTTTACTCTCCTTCCGTCCATCACAAACTGGGAATAAGCAAAACACATCACAGCCTATGTAAGTGAAGGGGGATGCTTCTCGAGAGGATGTTGAATTCTGCGACATTCTACACAATCTCGAATGACAGAGTCAACAACCTTCCTGCATCCATCACGGCTAACACAAAACACAATCTTAAATCCACAGATAGTGGTTCTAGTACTCTAAGTCATTACAGAAGTTTTTGAGGTCGGCTAGGGTTAATGACCAGCGACAGACAAATCAGGAGGCTGCACTAGCGGCACCATAGAGGATCGAACCTATGACCTTGCAGGCAAGAGTACGGTTCTCTACCAATTGAGCTATACCTGATTGGAAGAATATTATCAAGTATATTCATGTAATCAATATTTTGTGTATCTTTTTTTTCCCTGATCAGTTTCCTGTGGTGAGAAAGAGAAAAAGAGAGCTTATGTGTTTAAATTGCTGTGTATTTCTATTTTTTTCCTTGAGAGGTTATGCCTTACATATAATTTTCAATTTTCACAGAGTATTAATAGCTCATTCGTTAAAATTTCAAGCCAATATCAGAATGTGAGGGCTCTGCCCTTATTTAGAGGCTAAATTCAGGTTACAAAATCTGACACTGATTTAGGTAATACCACAATTTCACAATATTTGGCAGCTTATTTTTACGGCAATTGCTACACGCTTGGTCAAATTGAGCTCAAACCATTTCTAGCAGAGTATGAGAGTTCTGACCATATTAGGAATCTGATACCAGGATGTATAATATTACACAACTATGGCAGCTGCTAGTTTGTCACAAAACAACTTATCCCATAGAGTTCTATAAAATCAGGTTACAAAATCTGACACTGATTTAGGTAATACCACAACTTAACAATATTTGGCAGCTTATTTTTACGGCAATTGCTACACGCTTGGTCAAATTGAGCTCAAACCATTTCTACCAGAGTATGAGGGTTCTGACAATATTAGGAATCTGATGCCTAGATGTATAATAGTACACAACTATGGCAGCTACTAATTTGTCACAAAAAAACTTATCCCTTAGAGTTCTAAAGTTCAAGTTAGCATATTACCCTATTTTTAGAGGAATTATCAAAATCAACAAATAAGCAAACAGATACTAGCTATCAAAAAGGGGAAATGTTTAGGGTCCATGGGAGAGAAGGTTGATTTGGGTTCTGGAAAGCCTGATATCTAATATACTTAATTTATACTATAACAGCTGATATGGTTCATCGTCGCGCAGTATGCATTGTTAATTTTGTAATGGAATTGCCTTCACAACATCAAACCCTCAATGAATGTAAAAGTATTCAGTACCTGGGGGATTAAGATCGAACACTTGAGGCTTTGTCTGAATACTGTGGTTACTGAATATCTCTTTGTTGTTTTGGTAACTGCTTATTTATTGTGTTTTTTATCTACGCACATTTAGGCTAGAAGCAGCCTAGAGATAAGAGCTTTAAAAAATAATGGCACAGTTGATGCCAAACAATACTTTATATACCGTTGCCTTACCCATTTGTGTCTGGTATAAATGTCTGATACCAGCCACCGACATTCATGACCCAAGGCGCCCAAGTGTATACAGAGGAATTCTATTTTCAGCTAGTTATTCACAGCCTGGTTAATGGCATCGCAGGAGTTGCTGGGTCTCACTCTGAAAGCCTAAAAACTCACACACTGGGTTGCATAGGGGATTACGGTGGAGTGGGCTTGTCAAGCATGTTCACAACTCAATGGTTGGCTTGCTAACTAGCGCTATCATCCCTATAATCAGTTGACATGGTTGCTTTTCACAGCTAGATGTTTTGTGCGGCATGAGTTGAGAGTTTTATTATGAATCGAGAAATTTCAAACTCAGAATCAAACATGATCTAGGCCAGACCTTGTTGTTCCATAATATCCTATAAGTGACCTGTGATAGTGCAAATTGATTGGTTTTTTTCCCTTACACACGTAAATATTTCTCAAAACAATTATGATCCACAGAATCGATTGCCTTTTTTTACTGGTACTGTCACCATGAGTGAGGATCTGAGCCTGATTTTTAATTAGCGAGCATGTCTGGTAATTAACAGAAAACAAATATCAGATATCCTTAGTTTATCTTATCTTACCAATATTACTGTAATTATAATGTGATTTTATTTCATGATCCTGTATCTCTGTAAGTATTTTTGCAGTTCAATTAGTTAACAGTAGTTCCTACAACTGACGTTATGACATCCTTCAATTTCTTTGATTTTAATGCCTCAGTTATCAGTGTGATGTGAAGTCATATGAAAGTCATATTTTAATACTCATACATAATTGGATTGCCAGTTTTCATCATTATATGACAGACAGTGAAATGGTGCAGCAAAAAGTATGATGAAAGCTGACATATGCTGGTATAACCACTAACTGGTAAACCAGCCTTACTCATTCTCTGGTTACTATAAAAACTCCCCCTACAGAATCATCTGTACCACAAGCTTACTAGGGTTTGAAGGCAACACTTACCTCATCACTAACGCTAAGCATCACATTTAAAGATGGTATCTACCCGAGTGTTGGTTCTAGCTGTAGCTCTCTTCATCATGCCAGGTATTTATTCACTTTCACTTACCAAGAAAGGGAATTTAGAAGTCATGACTCTGCATATAATATCAAGCAGCTCTATATATAGTCTGTTTGGTAATAAACTGCGAGTTGATGTAGTTGAAGTTTATGTTTTCGTGCAGTTGCAAGGACCAAAATTCTGCGAGCTGCTGTCACACAAAAAAAAACAGAACACTACCCAAAACAAATACTTTCAGGTTTTGAAACACAAAAAATATTGAAAAATGTGCCAGTATTTGTATCTTGTTGATTCATTGATATTCAACTGTACCTGAGCGTAGACATGTTAAGGTTATTTAGTGTAACATATCTGTATTACAGGCGTGTTTGGAGGATGCCGCTCAGGGTGGGACTCATATTCCACAATTTCCTGTTTGAGAAAGTTTGATACCAAGAGAAATTGGTTTCAGGCCAGATCTTCTTGCAGGAGTATTGGGGCAGAGTTGGTCTCAGTAGCTGACAAGAGTAAGAATACGTTCATGAGAGGATATGTGCGAGACAGTGGTAAGACAAGTTTGATACAAAATATTATTTTGATGATCTTGTATGTTTGTATGGCTACTGAGTGAAAAGAGACTTAGTTCTGCTATATATATACCTTACTGTCTCAATTCCTTTAGTTTTTTGCAAAGCTCAAATCCGTGCCATAATTGTTACTGTTAGGGGAAAATAACTGCATTCATATTTTATGCAAATAAAGCTCTTGTTGTGTGACCATTTATATGAAGTGAATGTATTCAAACCGCTTTATCATTTAGGCCACAACTGGTGGACTGCAGGCAATGATCATCCCGGATATTGGAGATGGGATGGTCTAGTGAGTAGCCGATTCAGTTATACTGGCTGGGCTGATAACGAACCTAATAATCGTCATGAGGACTGCGTAGCCATTTGGGATGAAAAGAATAATAGATGGAATAATGAATCTTGTTCCACTAAATTGAAGTATATATGTGAAAGAAGATATTGAGAAAAAGGTGGCTCAATATATTGCAACACCACCACTTTTTCTGAACTATAAAGTATTGCAATAAAATGAAAATAAAAGCTCTGATGCCTCTTAGTGTTCGTGAAACAAACCTATTTATATCAATTTGTTTTAGTTTTCTAGTCCATGTTGACAGTAAAAATCACAATTCCCAAGTCAAGTGGACTTGAACCAAAATATTTCAATGTTTAATGTTCAAATAATTACAGAGGAGTCAATTACAATTGATTCAGACTATACAAGAAAACATGATTATAATGGATAAATTCCAAACAATTTGGTATCAATAATGATCTAATCATGCAGATCACACAGATATGCATGAA
This sequence comes from Membranipora membranacea, assembly GCA_914767715.1. Taxonomy (NCBI): domain Eukaryota; kingdom Metazoa; phylum Bryozoa; class Gymnolaemata; order Cheilostomatida; family Membraniporidae; genus Membranipora; species Membranipora membranacea. The sequence goes on along the minus strand of OU612067.1, from coordinate 10,937,237 downwards.
TTATGATAGCTATCCTATTTTACAACTTTACACAACATTGTACATATTTACACGATTCTGGGTTGTGCAGCTCTGCATAATTGGATCTCAGAATTCTAAGGCCATTTGATTGGCCATCTGCTATGTCTGCTACTATTTCCAATGCATGTGGAATTGACTGCAAGAGCTGTCTTTTGTGGCCAATATTAGCTAATGTTGATTATCAGTGCACACATTGGTCTTACTCTCCCTGACCAATATTGCTATAAGAACTCAAACTAAACGCATTGCCAATGCACATGCGTCAATCAATGTCACGCATGATGCATACTTAGCCTTAAAACATCTCTTTTGTGTTAATGATAGCCTAATTTATCAGTGATCTACATACCCAGTCAAGATCACAAGAGTTAGCATGTTTTTCGTTACCAATTTAGGTAGCAAACTAACTGTAGCATGAAAAAATATAACAATAATTTGCAAGTCAGATAAACGTAAGCATAGACAACATTGACAATAATATTGAAATATTGTATTGTCATACATATTGAATCGTCACCCAAATATACCCTATGGAAATGCCGAAATGATTCTAATAAAGACAGCATTACTTATCGAGTCATCACTAAAAGACTCGGTTCCACTATAACCATTTCTTTTCCGATGAGGACTGCTTTTAGACTAAATAACACCATGAAACATCTGCATCATCAATTAAGAATATATCTGAAACATCCTACAACTAGGACCAATCGAAAACCTTTCGTTGACTTCAACTCTAAAAAAATACCAAGATAAATTCTCTCTATTCATTGGGATAGGATGTATGCCCACCTGGGACCCTCGTGATTTTATCATCCGAGTTAAAAATTTTTTGTCCTGTATGACTGTTTGATTGATTGATAAATACTTTATGAATCGATCTGAATACATTGAAAATGTATATAATGAATGTGATTTACATAATAAAAATTTGATGTTATCATAAAAATGAATGATTAAACTCATTAAAATTCATGATATCAATTTGTCGAACTTTTGTTAGCAAGAGCAGTGTGGTGCAGGATTGTAGCATTACTGCTGCTTGCACGGCGGGGATGTGTTGAAACTCTGTGCTTAGGCAGCAGATGTTATTGCTTGGATCGTTTGTTTTGGCAGTAGATGATGCATGCCATTTGTAGGTCATCACAGAGTGGCTCGATGTTAGTGGCTCTGAGTCTTTCATCATAGTAGTTTAGCTCAGGATAGATGATCTTCAGCCTCAGTCTCTGTATCATTTCTATCAGCTCCTGATTATTTTGTGAGTTGAAAGGAAACCACTGCTGGCGTGACATTTATGATGACAGAGAATATGTTCGTATGACTCGAATTGTGTCCCGCAGGATTGGCGCCGTGTCAACATAGTTCCTGTGCTTAAGAAGGGGAGTCGCTCTGATCCTTTAAACTACCGCCCTATCTCACACACATCAATTATATCTAAAATCTTTGAACATATCATCTCACATCACATCCATAGTTTTCTTGGAGCTCATAACATTTTATACACTCATCAACATGGATTTCGCTCAGCTCATGGCTGTGATACACAACTACTAAACACTGTAAATGATTTTATTGAGATGTATGATCAAAACATCCCAGTTGATGTCGCTGTATTGGATTTTTCAAAGGCTTTTGATTTAGTGTCACATCCTAAACTCATACATAAACTAAACAATATTGGTATAAATAACACTTCAATTCTCTGGATAAAAGCATGGCTTACAAATCGAAGACTGACTGTACTTGTTAATAACACTAAATCCTCCTGTCGCCATGTCAGCTCTGGGGTACCCCAGGGCAGTGTACTTGGCCCTCTCCTATTTAATATATATATAAATGACATGCCTGACGCAATTTAATCAAGCCGGCTCAAACTTTATGCAGATGATTCTCTCCTTTACCGTCGTATCAAGAGCGACAGTGATAAAGAGCTCCTACAAGAGGACCTCAATAATATACAAAGTTGGGCTGTTAACTCCCAGATGAAATTTAATGTCTCCAAGTTCGAACATCTGAGGATATCACGTAAATCAAAGCTTCCAATTTCAGTACCTACGTACACTCTAAATAACATCGGTCTGCGAACTGTCGACCAAGCCAATGCTTGGGAGTGGTAATAGACAATCATCTTTCTTTTAAAACACACATTGTCAAAACATGTAAAAAAGCCAACAGATCACTATACATGTTGATGCGCTCATTAAAAAAGGCTAAAGCTCGGACTAGAACTGTTGCGTATAAGACAATCTGTAGACCCAACCTAGAATATGCTTGCCACATCTGGTCACCTTATCAAAAAAATATATTGCTCAGCTTGAAAATGTAAACAGGAAAGCCTTTAGATGGGCCTATCGCCTCAAAAAGAGAGATCATATCACACAACTCATGAGAGATAAAAATTGGTGCACCCTCCTAGAACGGCGTTGTCATTTTGACACAAACCTACATAATCGCATCTTGACTGGCAAGGCTACTGTTGATACAGAGTCATTTAACACAACTGTTAACTCCAAATATAGCACCAGAAAAGGTGTGATTAAAAATGCTGTAAATACTGATGTGGCAAAGTACTTGTTTAAAAACAGAATAAATAAATAAATAAACCTCACCACTGTGACACACTTTTTTCTTTTCTTCTTTTTTTCTTTTCCCATTACTTAAAAAGCTCCCGTTGTCATGTTTACAAATTACAATATTTACATTATAACATCTGAATCGCTCTTACACCCACACTCTCTGTCGCATCATTGTTACATCTAATTGCTGTCTAAATTACTATATATCGATAGTGGAGCCTAACGCTCCGGGTGAGATTATTTGGATCAGATCAGATCAGGTCTTGTCTATTTGTAATGTCATATGCAAAACAGGTTAACTCGTAAAAAATTTAATTCTCTGTCGGTAAAATAATTTCACAGTTAATTAACAGCTGATTGGCCATTTGCAAATTCTGAAGTATTTAATCGCACTACTCCAACACTGAAATCCTTTCATTTGTCTGTTTGGCCTTCTGAGATGTTATACCTTAGACAGAGATAAATAGATGCCCACCCAGCGTTTGTGGCTCCAGGTTGTTAGATATAACTGTCTTCAGTGTAAGCAGTTTAATTATCTCCATAAATTAGGATAATAATCCTATTGTGTAGAGATTGTATAATGCTGTAATTTTTGTGGGAGTGAATAACTTAGTTCTATTCAGCTTATGTGATGTTGCTTTTGAAGATCAGTGACAGAATGGTAGAAAATTTGATGCAAAGGTACAGTTCATCAATGTCTAAGAAACCTCCCTAAACGTAAATGTTACTCAGCAACAACTTTGAGTTTTGCATGCCATCATGCACAAAGCTTATGCTGGGTAGCACATTCTTCACTACCCATTTATGCATTGCTACGAAGCCCTGGTTGCCCTTTAGGGTCTCATTATTATATGGAGCCAACCCAAGGCTTCCTAGAATATACCAATACTAGCTTTCTAACAGGACGATCTCAGCGGGTCGTCAATAAATACCCAGTATGTCGTCATGACTACCTACATATATAGGCAGCCAACAGGGATGTTTCCTCATACGTGACTTGATAAACCCTACCCTACCCTACCCTACCCTACCCTACCCTACCCTACCCTACCCTACCCTACCCTCCTACCCTACCCTACCCTACCCTACCCTACCCTACCCTACCCTACCCTACCCTACCCTACCCTACCCTACCCTACCCTACCCTACCCTACCCTACCCTACCCTACCCTACCCTACCCTACCCTACCCTACCCTACCCTACCCTACCCTACCCTACCCTACCCTACCCTACCCTACCCTACCCTACCCTACCCTACCCTACCCTACCCTACCCTACCCTACCCTACCCTACCCTACCCTACCCTACCCTACCCTACCCTACCCTACCCTACCCTACCCTACCCTACCCTACCCTACCCTACCCTACCCTACCCTACCCTACCCTACCCTACCCTACCCTAGTTCATCTTTACCCTTGAACAGTTCTACCACCATGCCCAACCTCCACAAGTTGCGCGGAGATTTTTCATCAGAAATCAAAATGATGGAGTCATTGTTTTCAGATTTGGTTGAACCTCATTCCACATTGACCTTCTCTGAAGGATTGAAATGTACTGGCTGTATGTGCTGCCAAAACTGGTCAGCTAAATAATCTTTCTCCAGGGTTTTCTGGTGTAAAGATCAGAGTCTGAAAACTCTCCTGGTGGTGACATAATAATCTCGGATTTCATTATTAGAAGAGGGTTGGGTGTAATTGGTTGAGAATAAGGGTCGTACAAATTTTCCACTGATAAAGAACGATTGTTCACTATAGCCATGCACTCATAAAACAAGGTTCTGAGTGCAGAACTGTCAACTCTGTGCACGGCTGTCTGTTTAGAAGATTTAAAAGAACACTACATATAGCCTGTATTTGTCTGTCCAATAACCGCTCAATGACTAGCTGAGAAGGGATTGAAGATAAATTCACAGTAGTATTTCAAAAGCAAAGCAGCGATTTCAGAACCCATGATTTCTTTCCAGGCCTCTTTTAGAGCAGAAGAGGCCTACAAAATCTGTACCTCGATCGCAGTATATCGTTCAATATTCCCTCTTACAGCAGTAACACAGGAGTAGTCTCTTCTATGCGAGGAGAAGGCAAATCAGCCATAATCTGTATACTAATGTGGCCTCTCTCCTTACGACATGTGACACAACAATGAATAATCCTGGATACTACTCTGCTAAGGCCAATAACCCAAAACCCATGCGATCTAACAGAACCTACACTGTTGTTGCTATCTACCCTGATGAGCCCACTGACCATGAATATGTTTGACTATGTCGTTTGTGACATGAGAGAGGCGTGGTAAAATCACTGGGTGTTTTTCATTATACTCCGGCTGTGCTTTTGAGTAGCAACCTCCAACCCTGAACATTCCATCACTGTCTTATATGGGGTCGAGACCATAGAGAGGGCTAGATTTTGGCAGCTTCACACATTGTTTAGTTTCAAGCAATGGAATTTCATTACCAAAACCTCCTGTTGTACAGTTTTTGACTATGTATATTTGACACTTTTGTTTTAGCTCTACTAGATCAGGTGGACCATGACACTTTGACAAGGCTTTTCTCAGAAATACCTCAGTGACAGCTAACATTTTACTCCATTCTGAAATTTCCAAAATACTGTCATAGAGTGTAGGCATCGGGTTTGTAATGACAACTGTATCTAGTACACATTTGACCTCAGGATCTGTATAAGGCAACACATATTTGTCACTACTTGATTGTTTGTGGCTTTCTGCATCTAGATCTGGATTGTACAGGAATTTAGGGCCTGTCAACCATGTGTCAGGGAGAGCAGAATCACTCCATGAGCGTGAAGCTATATATGCTAAGTTATCCTGTAACCGTGGGAGTTGCGCTTGGCGTTAGGGGTCTGGTAATCGGTGTTATAGCATTGGCAAAGCCCACCATTGTTCAAAAACTGCGTTCATGATGTTGTTACTGCTTTATCTAAGAAGCTTTCTTTCTAACTTAGAGTCATCGTTTTCAATACAATGGTGAAAGCTTTTTCACCAATTTAAATGTTTTCACCTTTTCAACCATTTACTGTCACTAGTCGCCCAGACATTGGAAAGGATTCATCTTTTAGCCAAGAGCTCTAATCAATATTGTAAGTGGTTCTTACATTTATTATTCCTACAGTTTGATAACTTACTGATACATGCATTACATTTCATCTCATTACATTACATGTGGACTTTGTTTTCTGTGGTATCAGATATTCATTTCAGTTGCATTCTTCAGACATACTATTATAATTTTGGCATTCTTATTTTAGCTAGATGTAATCCCGACTAGTCACCATTCATAATAGCTCACTATTGCTCACTATCAGATTTTCTATTCCCCCATAATGTGTGAGTTTTGTATCAATTGTAATGTTCAAAGTTAATTTTGTGTCTATGTAATACCATAACTTTTCCATACAATGCCATTATGATCTCGTCTTTGCATAATGTCAATCTTGTTGTAAACACTTATACCTTTCAAACATGTCTTATAACGAATCAATCCATGTTACAGGATTACCAGATTATTGGAGATAAATGAAATTCTTTGCACTCTCACACCTGCGTCATTCACGGGATAAAACGGAAGTATTTGATACGTATCCTTAGATACCTCTGATCAGGGTTGGAATAGCTCCTAATTTTCTGTACCCGGTTTGCTACATATAATAATGTGAAACTGATGGGCTTCATTGCTAATATAACCTAGCACTGCAGTCGGTCCAAAATAGATGTTTGAGATTCTCATTTTTTAATTCCCCTAGCACTTGTTGAGCGATTTTCACAGATGTGACACCTGCTTGTAACTCAACATTAGGTATTGTTACCACTTTTCTTGGAATTATCCTTGCTTTTACCGTTATGAGAGAACAGCTCACTTCGTTGGCGTGTTATACCATTCTCATATATGAACACTGCCTGTACCCTGTATCACAAGCATTACTGAAGTGATGTATCTCTACAGCCTTGAGAGCTGAGAATGGATTTATGCCAGGCCAACACTGTCTCTGGATCTTGATTTCACTGATTATTATGAGCTCTGCCAGCTATACCTACCACTGTAAGCTAAATTCTGGAGTAAGCTCGTCGTCCCATGGCAGTTTGGCCTTGCATACATCTTGTCATGTATGTTTACCATGTAACAAAAATGGCACCCACCATCCCAGCGGGTCAGACACAGATGTGATAAAAGAGAGAATTTTCCTATGAGTCTGCTCCCTTGTCTAACATTAACCGAAAACTGAAACTTGTCGATTTCGACCGACCAAATAGCACCGGGAGTACGCTCTACGGGGGCGGACCATGACTGAGATCAATGTTTTGCACACTGTCAGCACATTCTGAAGCTGGTATAGATTTCATGACATTGGCTGAATTAGATATAAACTTGTGAAGACGAAATCCGCCCTTACTACAGATTTCTCTAGCGTGTCCAGCAAATTCACAAGCACAATGGATATCGGAAACACTAGCAACACCATCGTCAACATAGAAGTCATGTGCAACGAAATCTCTAGCCTGTACACTGAAACTGTTGGCAGTATCACGATAATAATTGGCTATAGTTTGCGGTCCATAGCACAAGCTGGGGAGCTGGTAGCTCCGAACAAATGCACAGTCATTCGCTAATCAACGATATCACTCATGCTCTCATCAGAAAACCACATGAAACGAAGGAAATCACGCTGATCCTTGGTACTGAGAACTACCAAGGATCAGCGTATGGCTACTGAGAATTAATAAAGCATATTTTCAATCTCAAACATTATAGCCACATTATACAGTCTGAAACGCATTAGGATGCCCACTAGTGCATTGAGATGATTAGGGCCTTGTACCAAAGAGTTTTTGAGTGATATACCCTGGTGTTTTGCAGTCAAATACTACACGTATTTTGTCCTTTTTTGGATGTTTTACACCGAAGTGTGGTATATACCAATTTTGACCTGTGTTTGGAGGTTTGGGTGGTACTGCTTCAGCCTAACCATCTCGAATCATATTTGTCATAAGGTATATTTATAGCTTTTATCACGATCAAGTTTGGATTTTAGATATACTAGACTTTACAGAACAGCATCACGATTGTTTGGGAGATCTACTGGATGTTGTTGGAAGTCAGTGTGTATGACTTTTGAAGAATACTTTAATAGAAAAACTTAATTAATTTTGTTTATATAGGCATACCCAAGTTGATTGCCTAAGTGATTAGTAACTCTGAAAATAAATAAATTAATAGAAATTGTATAAAACTATTCACTTCAAGAATTAAAGCAGTAATCTGACTACCCTGTCGTGCAGAACCAGAGATTAAAAGACTTTAGTTGTTGTGTATGTGCCTACTTGTGAAGGCAAATTGCAAGTTGATTCATATTTGTAGTTCCAGGTTTGAACACTACTTTAAGATTGTTTGAGCAGCTATAAACAATGAGCAGCATATTCATGTGATCAACTGAATTGTTCACTAGCCTAAGATTTATCAATCAACAATGCTACTTGTGTACACTACACTATCCTAGGAAAGCCAAGCAGGCAAAAGTTGATTTACATATCACAACAAACATATGAGGAATGTTTTGTCTGCCAAACACAATTGGATCTAACATTCAGAAATAAACATCGTAATAGTGTAATATCAATGTCATTGTGGCTAAACATGATCAGAGGTTTGGCAATATATTTTACCAGTACATCATTAGATGGCTCTGAGCATTTATCTGTGCTCTTGTTATACAGCGGCATTAATTCAACATGTCGAGCGATCCTACCTGATTTGAATATATTCACTAATAAATTAAAGCCTATATGACTTGTGTGCGTAGAAATTCTCCCAAGTTCCTTAATGCCTGCTCATCCTCTTTTAGTCTGAGTAGATCACATGAAATGGATCATTGAGGCCATGATTTGGTGGTGCTTCAAGGCTTACCTTTCATATATGTATGCCGAATCTAAAATAAATATCGAAGTTGTCTGAGGTTGAATATTATGCCCCCCCCCCCTATTTTCACCTCACTTTTTACATGCTAGTATGGCATATGAATACATGGCATGCTCTGCTCAGGTCTGAGGAACCAAAATATTATGAAGATCAAGGATCTGGTATCGCTGGTCAGAATTCACACCCTAGAAGAAGTGAGCCTGTGGCTACAGTCCAGATTTAGATGGTAAGTTACAACTAAACTACTCTAAATATTGGCCAATTGGTGAACTTCTCACCAAAACTGTTAGGGTACTTTTTTCCCATCCATTTTTATCTGAACTGTATATTCTATAGCTTTAACATATAAATTATATTTAATCTCAAACAAACCTTATTTTTTTACGTGACAAGGTAGAGTAAAAGATGAATCGTAGCGGACATGTAAATTTGCAGTAGGAACAAGTTCCTTGTCTGCAAGAACATATCTCGTCTTAGGGATATTTTTGGCTGTATTTGAGACTGTATTTGTCAGCTATATCCTTGTATTTCATAACTAATGGCCTTGCACACCTTGATGCGCAACACAGTATTCAGAGAGCTTCAAGGATCAAGTATCAGGATTTAGCTTATGATACAAGGATATTAGCTGGTAAAAAAAAGAGGATATAACTGATACACATTGGTCTTAATTTCACCCAAAAATAGCTCTAACAACGGAAATGCCCTTGTAGTCAAAAACATGTCCCTACTCCTAGTATCATCGAGTGGAATGAAGTCAGTTCAACTGCACGAACAACAGCACATTTTGTTATCCTCAGTCCTCGATCGAATTCACGCAATGAGCCCAAATCGTCATAACCAAGATTTTGTTTCAGTCAAAACCTTCCTCATATGTTTGTTGTGATATGTAAATCAACTTTTGCCTGCTTGGCTTTCCTAGGATAGTGTAGTGTACACCAGTAGCATTGTTGATTGATAAATCTTAGGCTAGTGAACGATTCAGTTGATCACATGAATATGCTGCTCATTGTTTATAGCTGCTCAAACAATCATAAAGTAGTGTTCAAACCTGGAACTACAAATATGAATCAAATTGCAATTTGCCTTCACAAGTAGGCACATACACAACAAATAAAGTCTTTTAATCTCTGGTTCTGCACCACAGGGCAGTCAGATAACTGCTTTAATCCTTGAAGTGAATAGTTTTATACAATTTCTATTAATTTATTTATTTTCAGAGTTACTAATCACTTAGGCAATCAACTTGGGTATGCCTATGACTGAAACAAAATGGTGGTAGAGAGTTGGCTATTGAAACAATTCAAATTTTCTATTGTAATGTTTATTTATAATATCGCAAATATAAGCGGGAGTGGATTATTTGAATTGAGAGATAGAATACCATCTGACAGAGGATAAGTTTAAATGCTTGAACTCACCTCGTACTCGAAATTTGTTTGTGGCAAAAATACTCTGCATAGCTGAATACATTTAGCCTGAGCGTGCACTGTCTTAGAGACTGACCGTAGAGCAAGCAAGGTTGGCTTCACCATTGATCTTTATTTGTATGGTGGCCTGCCTTTGGATCTAAAATTTTAATTGTGTGTCAAATGTTGGATAATATGGACTGAATTTCGCCTAAGAATGATGATGTTTGATTGCCAATGATACACTTGCTATTGCTAATCACCCTCAAAAGGCTGATAAGCGAAATTACAAAATTAAAACCTTTGGCCTATGCCAAGTAGTTTGCAATCCATGTAAACAACAAAAGTTTGAAACCTTTTCCTTATAGCAAGTGGTTCCTTATCCTAAGATGATAAACTAACAAACAATAGCAGATGGTATTTCACATCAGGCTGACACTATAAATAGGCTCCTCTCACTTTCATCTGTACCACCAGCTCATTGAAGCTTGATATTAACAGATCTCTAGTCAACACGCTACATCACAGCTGATCTAACAATGGTCTCTATTTCGGCAGTGGCATGTTTGGCCACTCTCGCTTTCTGCACCGGTCCAGGTATTTGATCTAATTACTAATTTCATTAGCTTACATGCTCCAATGTTTGTCTAGTTTATATATAAACTAGACATTGGCAGGATTTTGTATTCCATATTTCTGTATCGCTGTATGTCTCATCAATTCATATCAATGATAAATTGAGTGGCTGTGATGTGTCAATTGACACTGAGTAGGTCGTGATTTGAATATATCTAAGCTATCGGTGAGGGCTTGGGTTGTTTTGACACAAGATACATAGTTATATACACAAATGCCAAAGGTTCTGTTGATTCTTATAAGGTTAGCCTAGTGGTTAGCCGGTTGCGTCACCAATCTCAATACCCGGGGTTCATGGCCACAGGTAGCACCCGAGAAGCCATGTTTGTTAGGGTATTCCAAATGGCTACCAGTGTTTTATGCAATGTAGGTTCTCATTTAACCTGAAGTAGCTATGTAGTACTTCGAGCCGATTACCACGCATTAATAATGTAGTGTTCAACGCTTAGAAGTTACCTTAAGTTGGTATATGACTAAACCAACTTTTACTGCTAATACTAATACTACTAATACAGCTTGTTTACCTTAAATTCATTACAGAGGTGTACGGAAGCTGCGATTCAGGATGGATGCCATATGCAGGCGCTTACTGTGTAAGGAAATTTGATATCAAACAAACTTGGTTTGCGGCAAGAGCTTCTTGCAGGAGTCATGATGCAGAGTTGGTCACAATAGCCAACTGGAGTCAGAATATTTTCATGAAAGGATATGTGCAGGACTCTGGTAAGGCTTAATCACAGACAGCTACCATATTAGGAACCTAAAATTGTCCATATGGCATATTGAAAATAGGTCCACATGGTCCGCATTCTCTATAGTGTGTTTAAGTTCCAATTGAATTGCATAAGAACAATACCAACAATAAGAACAATACCAAGGACAAGGCCATAAGAACAATACCAAGTAACTTTGTACCTAGTAGAAAAAAGTGTATTAAATGGTGCCATCATTGATGTCACACTGCCAAATGTCAAACCCTGATTAATCTCAGGGGAAGGCAACCTATTGTGTTAATTCAAAATGAAAAAATTTAATGGTTACCACATTATTTTCCAGGCAAAAATTGGTGGACTGCAGGTAATTATCTTCATGGATATTGGAGGTGGGATGGTGTTGTGACCGGTGGGTACGGTTACACTGATTGGGGATCAGGTGAACCAAATAATTACAAAGGAGTAATAGAAGACTGCATGGCACTGTGGCATAACTCTCGATGGAACGATGCAAATTGTTACGCACGATTAGAGTACATCTGTCAGAAAAAGGCTTGAGAAAAATGTTCCTCAACTCAATATATTGTCACACAATATTTTATAGTAATGCAATAAAATGAAAATTAAAGTTTCAAAGTTTACGTTATATTCATAAAAAAAAACATTCCAATTTTGATCACATTCTTATGTTGATAGAATGCAAAATGAATGCTAAGAACAATGAATAATGTATCTGTATGAATATCGATCTTGATATACTGGATGTGTTAAATAAAAGAGGGAAGTTTGAATACGGTGTTGAACACGGGGAAGTAGAATCAAATAAATTAAGTATGTTACATGTGTAACACGGATATAGTCTATCAACCAGGATCCTATTTCTCCATGTTTCGTTCTATGTATTTGGTTTTCCATATCAATGTGGACATTTCCCCAAGAGTGACATGAAACTTTATACCGATTGTTTTCAAGCCTTTTCATCATGGACTTACAAAACTTTAGTAATGAATGGTTGTGTCAGGCGTCATCCCTTATTATAGGGTCGCTGAACAGATGAGAACGTGAATTTGCAACTTTCCATTTATGCTATCATGGGAGTGGATCACACTTTTTGGCAAAATTTCATAGGCATCTTATGCTGACCTACGTCGTGGTACCAAAATCGACAGTTCCAGTTCCATATTTAATATATTTAATGTGATAATAGATATCATTGAAATAAAGAGAAATAAGAATTTTCTAGCCTCGGATCACCAAAGTTGGTATAGCTGGATTAGTTTTTCAGATTGAAAGGAAGGATAATAGAAACACCTGGTTGTATAACCTTATGGCCTTGAGCTAATCTACTTCTGATTGGACAGAAGAATGGAATCCCAGTTTGAATAAACACCAAATTTTAACCTGTCATCCTATCAAATGGTTCTCATCAAGTGGTTTATCATTTTCTCTATGCGGCGAATGTACCAAGTAACCAGAACATTGGCGAATTTGTAGCGTAAATAACTGAACCCTGAGGCAGCATGGATTTATCCCAATCAATGTTAAATATTACATCAAGGTCACAAAAATTGAAGAAAACTAATCAAAATGCCCTATTTACAACATCCTCTCCCCCAACTTTGTAAAAAAAATGGCTGACGCACAAAGTTGTACGACATGGGTAAATCATCCAAGTTCTATTTACGAGGTCAGGGGAGGAGAAATCCAACTGGGTTCTTTGGTTTATGTATTTACCATGTTATTTATTTTTCCAAACTTGTATCCAGACATTAGAGATATTCATAAAAATAAAGACGGTCCTCGAAGCAGTATTATCACCATCTTACTTCCGAAAACAACTGACGTGCTTTCGACTCCCAGTCACGTCACAGTTCTCACACTGTTACCATGATTCATCTAATTCATCATAACAATCCGTTATTGAAATTAAAACAACTTAAATCATAAAGCCAGGCAAAGTAAAGGAAAGTAAAGTGAAGTGGGATCGGCTAGGATTAGCTAGGATCATAGCCCTACCTACATCTTGTGATAATGGATTAGTTTAAGTTTTCACATCTTAAGCAGCCAGTGGTCATATCCTTGGAGAGGTCACCTGTTTTGAATGTTACATGAGAACAATTGCTATGTTAAATGGTTAGGACTAAAAAGCGGAAAGTTTAACTTTCAATAATATTTTTTTTTAACATTTACCAACAACAATGTTCATCATTAAAATTACGTTCTTCCAAATGCGCCAGAGCAAGAAAAAAAATTGAAAAAACATAAAAAAAGAAAAAATGAAGTCATAAGGGAACTACAATAATAACTTTAGAGGATCAGCAAATAGGATACAAAAATGACATAAAAATAAGTTTTCAAGGGGATGACAAACTTTCATTTTCTATCCTCGGATTCGGATATTGTATAAAATGTATAAAATAGGAAAAACTTGACATGACACGACAGTCCTCCCCTCCTTACACTGATATTCATTGTGGGTGATCAGTTTTTATACTATGATATATTATTGATATGTTGGTTTAATTGTTAAGTTTTTTGATAACTTTTCACTTTCGCCATATAAGTTGAATATTTGGATTTATCTTATGCTCATCTGTGAATCATCTAGGGAGAAAACTCACAAACACTTCCCTTCCCTTAAAGTGGATACCCAATGAAGTTCTAACTTACTGTATGCTTTTCATGAGGTTCTAAGCTCTCATTTGAGCCATTGGACAAAACTCTACACCTACCACATGCAGGTCTGTTGATGCTCAAAGCTGATGCTTCATGAAAAAAGTCATGGTCCAAGCTCATGACGTCACAAGCAGTGTTTTCTTAAATTACTGTGATACCGGAAGTGAATAAATGGACTCGTTAGAGCGTAGGATTCTTTGGTGACCAATTACATATCTTAGCTCAATGTAAGGGCCAATGAGAAATTTTAGTCTGAGCTCCTATTCATTAAAATACATAACGGGTGTCACTTTTCTTGCCAGTGGTATTGCTTCAGAGCAATGCAAATATTAGGGAAGTGATGGTACAGATCCCCTCAAAAAGTTTGGAATGAGTGAATAAGATATCAGGCTACAATCACCTTAATTTTTTTTGGATATTTTGCTAGGAAAAATCAAATAACAATGGATAATACAAACAGTAAAAACCATTAGTGACAAATGTTAAACACTGTCTATGAAGTCAGAGGGTCAAGGACATTTAAATGGTTTCTCAATGTGACTGAATTTATTGGCTGTTTGATGGAGATGTCATCTTTGAGCATCAGCAGATCTGGTTGTGGTAGATGTAGAATCTTGTCCAATGGCTCATCTGAAAGCTCATCACCTAAAGTAAAATATGCCAACACTTAGAACTTCACTGGCATTGGCCTTTAACTGGTAGGATCGCCATTTGTCAGATACCACCATAGACTTAATAATAAACCTAGACAGGACACTGCATATGGCTGAAGTGAGGCACTTAATTATGGTGACGCGATGTCACTGGAGGGTGTAGAAACAGTGATTTTTACTCATAGCTATCATTGATTTACCAGAACGAAACATGGAGAAATAGGATCCTGGTTGATAGACTATATCCGTGTTACACATGTAACATACTTAATTTATTTGATTCTACTTCCCCGTGTTCAACACCGTATTCAAACTTCCCTCTTTTATTTAACACATCCAGTATATCAAGATCGATATTCATACAGATACATTATTCATTGTTCTTAGCATTCATTTTGCATTCTATCAACATAAGAATGTGATCAAAATTGGAATGTTTTTTTTTATGAATATAACGTAAACTTTGAAACTTTAATTTTCATTTTATTGCATTACTATAAAATATTGTGTGACAATATATTGAGTTGAGGAACATTTTTCTCAAGCCTTTTTCTGACAGATGTACTCTAATCGTGCGTAACAATTTGCATCGTTCCATCGAGAGTTATGCCACAGTGCCATGCAGTCTTCTATTACTCCTTTGTAATTATTTGGTTCACCTGATCCCCAATCAGTGTAACCGTACCCACCGGTCACAACACCATCCCACCTCCAATATCCATGAAGATAATTACCTGCAGTCCACCAATTTTTGCCTGGAAAATAATGTGGTAACCATTAAATTTTTTCATTTTGAATTAACACAATAGGTTGCCTTCCCCTGAGATTAATCAGGGTTTGACATTTGGCAGTGTGACATCAATGATGGCACCATTTAATACACTTTTTTCTACTAGGTACAAAGTTACTTGGTATTGTTCTTATGGCCTTGTCCTTGGTATTGTTCTTATTGTTGGTATTGTTCTTATGCAATTCAATTGGAACTTAAACACACTATAGAGAATGCGGACCATGTGGACCTATTTTCAATATGCCATATGGACAATTTTAGGTTCCTAATATGGTAGCTGTCTGTGATTAAGCCTTACCAGAGTCCTGCACATATCCTTTCATGAAAATATTCTGACTCCAGTTGGCTATTGTGACCAACTCTGCATCATGACTCCTGCAAGAAGCTCTTGCCGCAAACCAAGTTTGTTTGATATCAAATTTCCTTACACAGTAAGCGCCTGCATATGGCATCCATCCTGAATCGCAGCTTCCGTACACCTCTGTAATGAATTTAAGGTAAACAAGCTGTATTAGTAGTATTAGTATTAGCAGTAAAAGTTGGTTTAGTCATATACCAACTTAAGGTAACTTCTAAGCGTTGAACACTACATTATTAATGCGTGGTAATCGGCTCGAAGTACTACATAGCTACTTCAGGTTAAATGAGAACCTACATTGCATAAAACACTGGTAGCCATTTGGAATACCCTAACAAACATGGCTTCTCGGGTGCTACCTGTGGCCATGAACCCCGGGTATTGAGATTGGTGACGCAACCGGCTAACCACTAGGCTAACCTTATAAGAATCAACAGAACCTTTGGCATTTGTGTATATAACTATGTATCTTGTGTCAAAACAACCCAAGCCCTCACCGATAGCTTAGATATATTCAAATCACGACCTACTCAGTGTCAATTGACACATCACAGCCACTCAATTTATCATTGATATGAATTGATGAGACATACAGCGATACAGAAATATGGAATACAAAATCCTGCCAATGTCTAGTTTATATATAAACTAGACAAACATTGGAGCATGTAAGCTAATGAAATTAGTAATTAGATCAAATACCTGGACCGGTGCAGAAAGCGAGAGTGGCCAAACATGCCACTGCCGAAATAGAGACCATTGTTAGATCAGCTGTGATGTAGCGTGTTGACTAGAGATCTGTTAATATCAAGCTTCAATGAGCTGGTGGTACAGATGAAAGTGAGAGGAGCCTATTTATAGTGTCAGCCTGATGTGAAATACCATCTGCTATTGTTTGTTAGTTTATCATCTTAGGATAAGGAACCACTTGCTATAAGGAAAAGGTTTCAAACTTTTGTTGTTTACATGGATTGCAAACTACTTGGCATAGGCCAAAGGTTTTAATTTTGTAATTTCGCTTATCAGCCTTTTGAGGGTGATTAACATGACCGGGCAATAGCAAGTGTATCATTGGCAATCAAACATCATCATTCTTAGGCGAAATTCAGTCCATATTATCCAACATTTGACACACAATTAAAATTTTAGATCCAAAGGCAGGCCACCATACAAATAAAGATCAATGGTGAAGCCAACCTTGCTTGCTCTACGGTCAGTCTCTAAGACAGTGCACGCTCAGGCTAAATGTATTCAGCTATG
Organism: Membranipora membranacea; assembly: GCA_914767715.1. Taxonomy (NCBI): domain Eukaryota; kingdom Metazoa; phylum Bryozoa; class Gymnolaemata; order Cheilostomatida; family Membraniporidae; genus Membranipora; species Membranipora membranacea. Next base: position 10,920,211 of record OU612067.1, on the reverse strand, counting down.
CAGAGTATTTTTGCCACAAACAAATTTCGAGTACGAGGTGAGTTCAAGCATTTAAACTTATCCTCTGTCAGATGGTATTCTATCTCTCAATTCAAATAATCCACTCCCGCTTATATTTGCGATATTATAAATAAACATTACAATAGAAAATTTGAATTGTTTCAATAGCCAACTCTCTACCACCATTTTGTTTCAGTCATAGGCATACCCAAGTTGATTGCCTAAGTGATTAGTAACTCTGAAAATAAATAAATTAATAGAAATTGTATAAAACTATTCACTTCAAGGATTAAAGCAGTTATCTGACTGCCCTGTGGTGCAGAACCAGAGATTAAAAGACTTTATTTGTTGTGTATGTGCCTACTTGTGAAGGCAAATTGCAATTTGATTCATATTTGTAGTTCCAGGTTTGAACACTACTTTATGATTGTTTGAGCAGCTATAAACAATGAGCAGCATATTCATGTGATCAACTGAATCGTTCACTAGCCTAAGATTTATCAATCAACAATGCTACTGGTGTACACTACACTATCCTAGGAAAGCCAAGCAGGCAAAAGTTGATTTACATATCACAACAAACATATGAGGAAGGTTTTGACTGAAACAAAATCTTGGTTATGACGATTTGGGCTCATTGCGTGAATTCGATCGAGGACTGAGGATAACAAAATGTGCTGTTGTTCGTGCAGTTGAACTGACTTCATTCCACTCGATGATACTAGGAGTAGGGACATGTTTTTGACTACAAGGGCATTTCCGTTGTTAGAGCTATTTTTGGGTGAAATTAAGACCAATGTGTATCAGTTATATCCTCTTTTTTTTACCAGCTAATATCCTTGTATCATAAGCTAAATCCTGATACTTGATCCTTGAAGCTCTCTGAATACTGTGTTGCGCATCAAGGTGTGCAAGGCCATTAGTTATGAAATACAAGGATATAGCTGACAAATACAGTCTCAAATACAGCCAAAAATATCCCTAAGACGAGATATGTTCTTGCAGACAAGGAACTTGTTCCTACTGCAAATTTACATGTCCGCTACGATTCATCTTTTACTCTACCTTGTCACGTAAAAAAATAAGGTTTGTTTGAGATTAAATATAATTTATATGTTAAAGCTATAGAATATACAGTTCAGATAAAAATGGATGGGAAAAAAGTACCCTAACAGTTTTGGTGAGAAGTTCACCAATTGGCCAATATTTAGAGTAGTTTAGTTGTAACTTACCATCTAAATCTGGACTGTAGCCACAGGCTCACTTCTTCTAGGGTGTGAATTCTGACCAGCGATACCAGATCCTTGATCTTCATAATATTTTGGTTCCTCAGACCTGAGCAGAGCATGCCATGTATTCATATGCCATACTAGCATGTAAAAAGTGAGGTGAAAATAGGGGGGGGGGGCATAATATTCAACCTCAGACAACTTCGATATTTATTTTAGATTCGGCATACATATATGAAAGGTAAGCCTTGAAGCACCACCAAATCATGGCCTCAATGATCCATTTCATGTGATCTACTCAGACTAAAAGAGGATGAGCAGGCATTAAGGAACTTGGGAGAATTTCTACGCACACAAGTCATATAGGCTTTAATTTATTAGTGAATATATTCAAATCAGGTAGGATCGCTCGACATGTTGAATTAATGCCGCTGTATAACAAGAGCACAGATAAATGCTCAGAGCCATCTAATGATGTACTGGTAAAATATATTGCCAAACCTCTGATCATGTTTAGCCACAATGACATTGATATTACACTATTACGATGTTTATTTCTGAATGTTAGATCCAATTGTGTTTGGTACTATATGTGTATCTGCCAAGTATTCTAGAAATTCACCTCGGGTGGTCACACCTTATTCCTTGTGATGGTACACAAGCTACCTGAATGAACTCATGCCCTTACATCGGAGATACACACATAAGGGTTCATCATGTGATTAGTGTGCTATTTAACTTCTTGCATGTATTTGTATTTTTGTCATCAAAAGTATGTACTGTGGTCATACAAAACGCAGCATAGAATTAATTATAATGCTGTAACAAACGCAATCTTTATAATGCCCTAGGCTGTCCTCTGCACAACAAACTCAAACTTTGTTACAAAATTGTTTCAACGTTTAATTTTGCATAGACTTAAATAACACTTCTTAATGTATCTGTATGTAATCTTTGCGGGCATCGCCTTCTTAGTTATATCTGTCTACGTAGTTATATGCTGGCTGTTATTAGATATCCGAGCTGTGATCTAGATCAGCATCATTGTGACCACAACTACAACAAATAAAGACACATCGGCAATGAGTTTCTGCACACATTATTTCAAACATCACAACTAACCTAGTAAGTTTCGGAAACGAAGCTATAAAGCGATTGATTGATTGTATTACTATCACTAACTATAAAAGTTTTGAGAATAATGTTGCCGATACACTCAGCTTGTAAAAGATAATGTTGTTGCCTTGGATGCAAAAATAAGGTTAACAAATAGTATTATTATTGTCATGCACATGTGTCTCAAGATCTCCACCACCATTTTTTTCCCAGCTATACAATAATATAATTCCCACTTTTACCTCAAAATTAATAATCCACCTACCAGTTAGGTAGAACCATGCTGTGTTATCAGTTAATAATCAGACTAACATGCTCTTTCTTTTTTTATATTTAGATTGTTATAATAATAAATAATAATCATTGACATCGAGACTACATTAAATATGTATATCTTATCTTTAGAGTCAATATAGTATGAGTCCATAAAACTTTATCTTATTGATGAAGTTGGTAAGGGGGCGTCACACCAAGTTCCTTCTCATGGCACTTATTCTGTTTATTTGTTTAAAGCTTCCTGGCAAGATTACAGATTACAGAGTAGTTAATTAATTATCACTATCGATCAGATATACAGATATACAGATATACATGCAATAGATATCAAGACATAAAAGTGAAACTCACCTGCAAGGAGCAGTGGTAAGGCTGCTGATGCCTGGTTCCCATGGTTACAGTTATCACCGATACATTGGCATCTCCACACTGCAGTATAGTTTGTCCCCTCCATGTCTGAGAAGCTGTTGGACCTTGTTGAGCAAAACTCCTCAATATGCTCATCGAACTTGCCACAAGCTCTCTTTGTGACTAAAAAGACAGATTGTAGTTATTGTAGACAGTGATGGCTGAAGAGAAGTCTAATATAGCTATATCATTGAATCCCATACATGGAATTGGATTTCAGAAACTCCAAGTCCATATAAGCCTTCTGGTACTGTCCAAATCATTGATCCTGAAAGGCCAGGGAATTTCAGTGTCTCACTTTATAGACCAAGCGCTTTGTCAGGTTCTTAAGCCAAGATTTAGTGGGGACAGCAAATCATTGAGTAATTAACTCGTCAGAGACATGCAGTGGTCACAGATCACCTGCAAGGAAACAGGTATCTTCATTGGTGGAATTAGTTCTTAATCATCAAATCATGAGTTTTTTAACTGTGCTTTGCTACTGCTGGTTTAATGATTCTGCTCGGTGAGATGAATCAGATTAATTAGCCTAAAATAAATGTATTGCTATGCTGGGACATGTTGGTGGGAATAGTGATGAGTCCAGGCATAATCAGCTAAGCTAGTGCTTCTAGTGTTTGGAACAGATTTGACTAGATTGATCTAGCCGTCATATGCCAGAATGCTTAGTTTCTGGTCCTTATTACAAACTCTCCTCTCATTGAAGACACTCATCAGGCTCTTTGGTAATAATAATATTTTCCAATTCGAAGTCAAATCTTTCCGATGCATACTGTTGCCAGGTCAGGCTAGACATGAGATATTGCACAATAGAATGGCAAAACAAACAAAACAACTCACTGACCGGTCATATTAACTCCGAGAGTATTAGTAAGAGTTTTCTCCTTATAGCATCCCACATTGGCCTTACCAATACAGGTTACATTGTGAGCATCATTTGGTTTATACTCGTCAGCATCATTGTGACCATCTCCACAGGAAGGGTCAATATCAGAGTCACACACATAACAGTTTGAACCAGCGGCGCCACCAACAGCAACTAGAAAATGGAAAACTATATGTTACGTAATAGAATGACAGTAAGGTTTAGAATCAAGCAAGAGCAAATGCAATCTAATTTGCAGTGATTTCATCCTTTGGACAAATCACACACTGAGAAGTCAATATCAGAGTCACACACATAACCGTTTGTACCAGCCAACCCCACCAACAGCTACTACAAGAAGAAGAATTTTATTTCACAGTATAGCATGAAATTAAGGTACGGAGTTAGACAAGAACAAGTACAGCCTGTATGAGACTACTGCTGTATTTGGATCATTTGAGCAACTCTCACATATAGCGGGTCACTACTAAGATATCAGAGACCTTAATCTCATAATCTTACTTACTTGCTAAAAGCAGGGTTCGGATTACAAAGCTGTTCATGGTGATCCTGACGAGCCTCTTGCTAACAAGTGAGGGGATGTTGGTGGCTGATGGTTGAGTGACTAATCAAGTTTTCAGCCGTACCAGCATAACCAAAGTCACAAGGAAATGCGTTACTCAGAGATGAATGTAAATAACGTTGGCTAGGTTGTATTCTGCTGGTTTTATGTCAGTGTTTTTCTGCTTGCCAAGTGTTTGCTTTGATGGTTACTTGAGCATTAATTACATTTACAATTAAAGCCTGCTTTCATGTGCTATATATTTTGAGCTTCATAACAGCTCAGGACTGTACTATCAAGCTTCATTCGGTAATACTTTAGGCATTTGCATGAGCGCTGCAGATCTCTTCCACATAAACTTAACCAACATCAACTTTTTCAGTGATTTAATATCGCTTTTCTAGACTCAAGCTTTGAGATAGATTTGCCCCTTTCAACATCAACATTTTATACCCCCATTGCAGCCTTTGTGAGATTGGCAAATTGTGGAAATATGTGAGAGAAAAAATAACGTGATAGGTCTATGCACTATGGCTAACCAGTCAAAACAATATAGGCCTACTGGCCACAAGCTATACTGATTGTATTGTGTGTTCCAGGACAATCATGTCGATATGAACAGGGGTCTGGGATTAATTTGAACTACCCCCAAAACTCCTTGATATGAATCAAACCACGAGATATTACCCTATCATTTTGGTAGTTGTCTTCCCTTTTATCAAGGGAAAACAATGATCACATAAAATTGTTTACTCTTGCAATGGGCATGAAATAGTTTTCAATATGAATCTTTGTTTTACTTTCCGCACTTTTAATTATTTTCATTGACAGTTAATCAATGCAACCCAACCATGAAACTATTATGATCCATATCTCAAAGTTTCCAGTACCAGAATTTCTTTCTAAGCCTTATGTGAGGCTTTTGTTATAGCTATCAATGTATTCTGAACATTTTTCTGTTTCGCCCAGCTCATCTTTACCTGAGAAAAAAAAGATGTACTGATCTCAATATTAATTGAACCCTCTGGCAACGATACCAATAGACGCAAATAAAATGTCTTATTAGATTGGTAAGTTGGGACACAGCTTGTCAGAAGAGCCAGATGTTGAAGAAGAGTGAGGAGAGGGAATGATAGCAACGGAAAGAGTTGTTTTGATTTGACAATAACGTAAAACAGGCTGTGGATGTGGCATAATCAGTGGTTCATCCCAGTTCTACATTTACACTAGATCTATTTTTGTCCACGAAGCATCCACAAGACTAAAAAATCATACCTCACATAGGTACAGTTTATTCCTCTAGTCAGTTCTCAGAGGAAAGAATGTGTGCATTTATTCTCACAAACAAAATATGAAGTCAGATCTACAATATTTGCTTTCAAAATAAAATTCATGAAACTTTCTGCTGTGTATACTGGCAAAAAATCTAAACGATTATAAATTCCACATCATGATAATGTTATGTGATATCTCCCCTCCCTCACAACCAGGAGGCAGGAAAAACCTTTAAGGAGTTGTTACTCTTTGTTATAACTAACTTAGCCAATGTGAAGGATTTCAAACTTAATTATAGAATAAGATGATTAATTGCTAATCGAAAATCAATCCACTGTAGAATGAAACTCAACGTGAACAGTTATTTTTGGCGCCGAAAAAGAAATGTAAAAATGAGTCTATAAATAAACTTACACAAGTCCCAATTAATCTTATCCAGTCATTACAACATATAATATAATTTTTAGGGCACTCTGTTGAGATATCGTGCATACAGCAGCGACTAAAATACCAGAAAAAAACAACATATTTTTTCATTGTATCTTATCTCTGGAAAGTCAAAAAAGAGAGGAATTTATTTAATGTAAACAATCAGTGAAAGTTATATATGGTGCTTTAAGTCATATGCAAGGAGAGAGACTGAGAGTGTGATACATCCTAGAAAACTAAAATGCATCCTAGAGGTGAGGCCATAGAGGACCTTCTGATCTTGGGTGTACAGCAAGCTGCCAGAAACTGAAACAGGTACTAATCACCCATTGGCAGTGACACTTTGATCCTAGCCAATAGGCCGAGAAGCAATTCTTCATTCCATCACATACTACATAATACTAAAGACTCACCCCCCTTCGCTTCTCTCCACTGCAAACATAGTATAGAGGAACACTTTCAGTTGTATGTGCTGATCTAGTTTGTGTATAGAATGCCCGGATTTCTCAAAGTTAGCTACCTGTTGCTGTTCACTCTGCAGTATGACTCCCTGAAATACACATTCATCCAAAATTAAATGTTTGAGCTTAGGCCAAGTTTGAATCATTTGCCTGGCAATGTTCACAAACTGTGAGAGCTGAACCTGATATCTTTTTAAAGTCTCATTGCCAACATATCTTACCAAAAAACTAGGTTTAAGAGCAATGGCTGCCCAGTTTGAGAGTTAGCATTGATTTAGTAGACTATAAACGATATTTCCTCATACCAAAACAATGGCACATTCCTCACCTGGATACAGGTGAAGGCATGACAACAGAGAGCAGCAAGGAAAATCAGTAAGGCTCTGCTGACCTCCATTAGAATAGCTCTGTGTATATACTTTGCAAAAGTGTCCTTGTATAGGCAATCTCGTCTGATGCTAAGGGAGAAGTAGTTATAATGGTCATATATAAACTACGCTAATCATATCATATATCTTAGTTCGTGGGAGAAGACAGGTGCCACATAAACCTTTTAACGGTATAATAACATGCATTGGAAGTGCTCATTATTATGATAATATCGCTGTTGAGAATTTGTAGATTACACAGCCGATAATAAATGCCTTTGCTAACCTGGTATCCATTTTGTTTACAACGCAATGTGGGAGCCTGTGTACAAGTGAATCGAATTTGTATTCAGTTCCATCTGTTGTTGAGAAATCACCAGTATAGGATCTGATTTATGGATACTAAATTAATTGTTAATTTCAAAGTTGGAAAAACACACAGTTTGAATTTTATTTGCATTTTTGTCTCATTCAGCTGAATCTGGAATGACAATTCTGGGAAGAAGTTGATTGATGATATTTCATTGCAACAATGGAGAAATGGAAAAAAATTAATATAATAGCGCAGCGTAATACTAAGATAAGATAGCAGTTTAATGGTAAATCCACCAAAGACAGTTTACAATTGTTTAAAAAGGCTCTGTGATTGTAGTGGCATATCATTTAAAACTTTGATACTCATAGGTATAAAACTGCTAGCCGATCAAAACAATATACTGGCAGCAAATCATATTGATATATATCGTTATAAAATTTGGATCCCTCGGTATGGTTTGTTCAGAGACACACTTTTTGATATATAAGCAGGGGGATTGGGCATAATTAGGGGAGTGCGTCCCAAACTCCCTGACATAAGGGAAATCTAGGGATAATTGCCTATTGAAGTTTTAATTGTCTCTCATTTTATCAGTGAAAGGCAATCAGTGATCATAAATGATCACTGTATGATAGGTATGAAATATAGTGTATCATGTGAATCTTTGTTTTAATTTCCATGATTTTTATTCTTTTTATCAACAGTTAAATAGTGCAACTGCAACCCATGCATGATCAACATTTGCTTTAAGCTTTCGGGACCAGAATTTATTTCTAAGCTTTCTTTGAGGCATCTGATATAGCTATGATCGTATTCACAACATTATCCTGTGGGATCCAGCTTGATTTTACCTGGGAAAAGAAAAAGAGGTATATAACCAATTTCAATAATTATGTATTGGTAAATGCTTAGTTTAGTTTAGCATGATATCTATATAAATAGGATCCTCTTGCAAGCATTACTGATAGGCTGTGACACATGCAAATAAAATGTCTGAAAAGAATGAGAATTTGGAGCACAGATTGTCAGAAGAGCCAGATGTTGAAGTAGAGTTAGGAGAGGGAATGATACCAATGAAGGAGTTGTTTATATTTTGTCACGATGACAATAAAGGAAAACAGGCAGTTGATTTTATTCATGTCTGAATTGTACTAACTACAAAAGGGTGATCCTTTGGATGCAGTATAATTTGTTGTGGACAAACCCAGCTCTACATTTACACTAGATCTATTTTTGTCCCAAAATCATCTGTAAGCTGTTCACCTTCTGAAGTCCGGTGGCAGACCCATAAAAACTTGAGACCCACTAATTCTGACATGCTTTCATTTTTTAAACGTTTTGAAACAATAGCATCATTTTTTTATCATTTGACTATTGTGCTATTTAGTGTAAGGTACAATTTAACCACTGCGATCAGCATGAAAAACTCTACCAAAAACAACAGTCAAACCCTGTTCACCAAATTTGGTAAATGGAAATAAAATTTAGGAGCATGCTGCCCACGGCTATGAAGTGTATGCAGTATTGTTGTCACAGTTAAAAGATTATGCAGTCAGATCTACAACTTTTGCTACATTTATGAAAACTGCTGCTGTGTATACTGGCAAATTAAACCTAAATATACAACATAAAAGATTTAACATTTTACGAGAGTTATAAATAATGCGCTGTTCGCAAATCGATCTGCTGTCGAATGAAACACAAAATGAATGAGAAGTAACAGCTGTAAATAAACTCAATATCATGTGCCAGTCTTTACAACATACAATGGCCTTTTTTGGGCATTCTGTTGAGATATCGTACCTACAGCAGCGACTAAAACACCAGAAAAGAAAAAAAAACATTTTATTATTGTCCAACTCTGGATGGTCAAAAGAGAGGAATTTAAATAATATAAACAATAAGTGAAAGTTATGAGTCTGTTGAGATATTGTACCTACAGCAGCGACTAAAAGACCAGAAGAAAATTTTTTTTATTATTGTCCAACTCTGGATGATCAATAGAGAGGAGTCTATTTAACATAAACAACCAGTGAAAGTTATATATGGCGCTTTAAGTCATCTGCAGGGTTAGGTCTTATTACCCAGTGCTATACCAAATGAATATGTATGGATTTAACTGTGTATTCCATAAACCCCCTCCTCTATATGGCAAAACATAGGTTGGGCTGCCCCTAGTGAGAGTGTGATACATCCTAGAAAACCAGAATGCATCCCAGAGGTGACCTCCTGAACTTGAGTGAAAGCTGCAGAAAGCTGCCAGAAACTGAAACAGTGACAGTGACACTTTGATCTTAGCCGATAAGCTGAGAAGCGATCCTGTATTCCATCACATACTACATAATACTATAGACTCACCCCCCTTCGCTTCTCTCCACTGCAAACATAGTATAGAGGAACACTTTCAGCTGTATGTGCTGATCTAGTTTGTGTATAGAAATAATCCCGGATTCCTCAAAGTTAGCTACCTGTTGCTGTTCACTCAAGACCACTCCCTGAAATACACATACATTCAAAATTAAATGTTTGAGCTTAGATCAAGTTTGGTCCATTTGCCTGCATTCGGAGATGATCACCCTTCAATGGTCAGGAAGAGCAACTCTAGTTTTATTAATTAGTTGATAGGTTAGTGAACTAAAATTATGATTCAGTCCAAATAATATTGTCATATGATTTCTATCATTATCATTTGACTTTTACAGAGCTCTCAAGGACTAGATCGTTATTCCGACAAAATCAACTCAATACCCCAAATGTACATCATATGAGACAAAGACCAACACACTGATACTAATTTTCATGAAAACCCTCGCAGCTGTGCACAATTTTTTTATTGATGAATATACTAGCTGTGTGCGAACTAAGTTTGAGATTTGAATTCTTAGATGGCCATGTTAATTAGATTTTTGGGGGTGCGCTATCCTGCTATGCGTTTCCTAAACCAAGTTTGAGCCATGTTTTAGTTGTGCTCCACTGCTCTATGCATGCTTGAGAGTGGTCAAAAAATGAAGGCAAGCCGGATTAAACCTGATCCATTCACAAATTATGAGAGCTGAACCTAATATCTTTTAAATTCGCATTGCCAACATGGGTTATCAAACACTGAAGTTTTTGGAGCAATGGATGTACAGTTTGAGAGCATTATTTTGGAAGACATAATCAACGATACTTTCTCATCCACTTGAATTATCTTTTGCCTGCCTGGATAAATGTGAAAGTTTGACTGCCGAAAGCAACAAGGAAAATTAGTAAGACCCTGCTGGCGTCCATTAGAATAACTCTGTAAATGTACTTTATAAAAGCTTCACTCTGCTAGCTATCTTCTTCAATGTTTGGAGAAGAGAAGCCAATGGTGGGATATGATATACCACACTAGTATCATAGTTCTGAGATTGTGGGAGAGGGCAGATGTCACATAAGACCCATGGTAAGATAAGACTTATGGAATTATATATGATACTCATAATGACACTGTTGAAAATCTTCAGTTTACACAGTCGACTATGAAGGCTTTAGCTTTCCATGTACCATTTTATTTGCAACGCAAGTTGGGGGCGTGCGCAATTCGACCTACAAGTTGAAAGAGTATACATAGACTATATATTACTTACTCAGTCTATGGATTAATTTGTTAACATGATAAGACTAAACCCGGAATGGGAAATCAAGGGAAAACAATTCTGAAGAGATTTCTTTTTACTTGAAGTGATTCAGAGAACTTATTTAATTCATGAGCATTCATTAGCCATTGTTAGGCTTGAATTATTCCCACACCATAGGGATGACAGGTGCGGTAACTCAAGATTTTACTACAGGCAAAAAAGTGATGTGGTTTTACTAATGTATGTATCTATAAGAGACAAGGTGTGACTACCAATAGAACAACTATGTCAAAGACCTGAAATACATCAATGATATCTGTAGCTTGATAATTGGCTCGTCATATTCACCCATGTCCTGATTTAACAATTTTCAACTGAAAATCAAACAAAATTTAGATAACACGTATATCTTCTCAGCGTTTCCCTATTCATAATTTCACACAGAGTTGCGGACACACATAATCTAATGTAATCAGCATAGGACTATATGAATAATAATAAGATATCTGACCATGATTTTCTTCTCCTTTAGGAGATGATAATGTTGGTTGGTAAAATTAGCAAACCTCAAAGCTCCATCATTTTCATTTAATTGTGTAGATGATTTGATAATACCTGTTTACTTTGGCAAGACTGCACACTCGTGAATCTATTCCATTACTCGACAAAAATTCCAGTTTAGTTAGCAGCTTTGAATAAAAAATTCCCTGTTTCCTCTAAAAATGCTGACTTTTCGGAAAGATCTCGAACCTCACACCAATAAAACCCCTCAAGCATGATGCAATTCAGAAAATATATTATGAAATAGGTGTAACCACACTGTATGGCCCCTGGCCGACAATGCAAGAACTGGATTTCCCCTATATCGACAACAGTAAACTATAGAGATGAGGTTTATTACTCATTGAAATTTTTGTTTTTTCCATAGACATGAAAAATTTCCAGCTACCTAGTTTTAGGGATGTAATTTCTGCCTGTTGTCTTCTGTACCAGGTCAAATATCTAAGTCTTGCTGCCCTGTGCAATGGTGTAAGTAGACTTCTTTCATAGTGGGTATCCTACTTCTTGTGTTGTCAGTGGCCCAACAAAATATTTTGAAATATTTATAGCAATCTATGCATGATATGCATAACATCATTTATGCAGAAATATAGATCTGTTATATTGATGATCGGTAATATGATTGATATCTGGTCAAAAAGAGACATTCTTACGCAGTCTTTTTGCACAGAATCTAGTGGGATATGTTTTCTAAACTCTCCCTGATCTACATTTTTTGTGGGTACTCAGGTCCAACCAGTTTCAAAACTTTAGGGAAGTCGATAGCAGACACTTTGTGTTGACCTATGTTGGATTGGCGATTGATTTGTGCTGAGCGGTTGATTTGTTCTGGCTGTAAAGGTGCAAACTAAGCCTTGAGGTACAAACAATTGGCATGGAGCAAAGTTGTTGACAATTTTTTACTGTAGTCACAGCGAAATGAGATCAGTTCCAAACTTGCCTATCCCAGCTGCCTGTTGGCAGATATCCAATTTCAGTCATAAAACATCATTTTATCTGATTCAATGTCAAAGATTATTTGAAAAGTTCCAAAATGTCATTCAATTTTTTGAAGTTTCACTTTTTTAGTGTCTGGAAACCTCATATCTTTTGTTATCACTTTTTATGTATCCTATTATGTACATCTTTAGATGACCATTGGGATTCCCAAGCTCATGGGAGTACTATACTTAGAATATATTTTCTGACTCACAATGTTAAGCAGTTATACATTTGGCAACAGACAAGAAGCACAAGCTGATCCGAAGGTGAGCATTATCATTAGTTTGAGCTTTTTTTGTGGCAACGGAGGAAGAGTAGGTTTTTTGACAGTAAGAGGGTGTCAAGTTGTTGAACAAAGGACTTAACAGATGTCTTTGGGCATTGGTGCAGCCTCACTTCAAATATTGCAGCCTTTCACAACGGACTTGGTATTTAGAGGATTTGAATATATTCTTTTGGTGTGTGCACGTTTGCCAATACTTGCGTAAACAGGGAGTCAGATGCTGGGAAGACCCTTGAGATAAAGCATGGGATTAATCGATCCCCTGTTTGGTCTGATGGTTAATTCGCTGGGTTGTGATGGGGATGGTGAGATGGTAAGTGCGCTTGCTAATCACTGCCAGGCAATTGGTGCCGCAGGATTGAGCATTTGAGTCCCATTGGAGGACCTTTCAATATGATTGTTCCAGCCCTCAGCACCCTTGGGTGTATCCTCTTCTTCCCTTTATGTGACTCAAATTATTATGCTGAAATAGCATCCTCAGATGGTGTGTAATTTGGACTGAGGTTTTCCTGTCCTTGGGAAGAGCTTGGATAATATATTGGGAGCTCTATGAATCTTTTGTTAACAAATACTGCTTAAAACAAGACGTTGATGTCAATACATCCAATATATCGACAGCTAACATACCTACACAATCATCCCTTTTGCTGTTCCAGATCCAGGTGGACTAAAGTTTTGTTCTACTCTTACCAGTGAGAAGCAAGATGGGATCAAACAACAGTACATATGACAGAAATGATGATGGTAGAGATGTGTATAACAATCAAAGGTTAGTGATGATAATTTACCTGCAGTAATAAGCATTATCTCTTTCCTTTTTTTTTGTGCTGATTATCAATGAAGAATCTGAATCACATTTGGTTGCTGATCAGGTCAGTCAACTCGAATAGCGGTAAAAGAAAAGTAAAGAAAATCAATTGCCAGATATTTGTTTTGTATAAATTTGTTGGCATATATAAATATATATAATATAATGTCTATAAAATTCATAGATATTACATTTAAAATTCATTGTAATTATTTATTTCTAGGAATGATAGCTGCTTTATTGATAACTCTAAGAGACGACAGGATAATCATAATTGCAATGTCCATAATTACACAAGGTAAGATTAAATTCAGTGAGTGCTTACTGCCCTGTCAGTGACTGATTGAGCAATCTTCTGATACAAAGATGCATCAAACAATGCAATTTTACGGAATTCAGTTCCAGATGTTGACCTAGTGTTCTTGAAATTCCACTGTGATGTTGTAGTGTTGGCATGTTTCAAAATTCCTTATTTGCCATTTTATTGTTGATGGAAATCACAATTTGCATGTAAGGTGTAATGCATGTTAATCTGTGTATTGCCGCCTGTATATACCGTCACATAATGTTATGATTCCCTTTACATACCAAAAATCTCTGTATATTTAGATTTGAACTCATTCCTCGATTCCCTTAAATTTACATGAACTAAAATAAATGTTTATCTTTTATAATAGTTCTTGGAGCAAAACCAGAGATCTGTGATTATCAATATTCTCTGTGATCTAAACTAATTATTGATTTGTAGAATTGGTGGAAATACCAGTTGCGTGATCGACAATTCACATCGAACGCAGTATAATTATAACTGCAATGTTTACAATTACAAAAGGTAAGTTTTGAGAAAGGGTGGCTACTTTCACCTGGTATCAATTTCTAGAAATTCATTTGTTAGACTGCAACTGAACACCTAGTCACAAAAATGAGTGAACTTTATTACCTTAACGAAGGAGTTAACACCTGTGTCACATTGAAACAGTAAAACACTTTTTAGCGATTGACCAGCAAAAGCTTTCAGATGTTCAATTAATAAGTTAGGCCCATTGTTATGCAGATATGCAGGAATGCAAATGAATTGTGGAAAGAAAATCACAATCTGCATTTAAGATGTAATGCAAATTTATCCGTGTATGGCCTAACCATTAGTCAATGTTACAATTCTTTCTAATTTTACATGGCACAAGTCACCGTCTATTATTTTAAGTGTAACCAAAGCATCCATTGCAGGCTCTCTTCCTACAACCTGCTGATAGCAATCAATTTGATGTGTCTCGTGTCTGTTCACAAATATAGGAACGCAATATGCCTTGCTCAATCTAATGGCACCATGTATTGGTTTTTTTTAGCAATTGTTACTCGACAAAAATTCCAGTTTAGTTAGCAGCTTTGAATAAAAAATTCCCTGTTTCCTCTAAAACTGCTGACTTTTCGGAAAGATCTCGAACCTCACACCAATAAAACCCCTCAAGCATGATGCAATTCAGAAAATATATTATGAAATAGGTGTAACCACACTGTATGGCCCCTGGCCGACAATGCAAGAACTGGATTTCCCCTATATCGACAACAGTAAACTATAGAGATGAAGTTTATTACTCATTGAAATTTTTGTTTTTTCCATAGACATGAAAAATTTCCAGCTACCTAGTTTTAGGGATGTAATTTCTGCCTGTTGTCTTCTGTACCAGGTCAAATATCTAAGTCTTGCTGCCCTGTGCAATGGTGTAAGTAGACTTCTTTCATAGTGGGTATCCTACTTCTTGTGTTGTCAGTGGCCCAACAAAATATTTTGAAATATTTATAGCAATCTATGCATGATATGCATAACATCATTTATGCAGAAATATAGATCTGTTATATTGATGATCGGTAATATGACTGATATCTGGTCAAAAAGAGACATTCTTACGCAGTCTTTTTGCACAGAATCTAGTGGGATATGTTTTCTAAACTCTCCCTGATCTACATTTTTTGTGGGTACTCAGGTCCAACCAGTTTCAAAACTTTAGGGAAGTCGATAGCAGACACTTTGTGTTGACCTATGTTGGATTGGCGATTGATTTGTGCTGAGCGGTTGATTTGTTCTGGCTGTAAAGGTGCAAACTAAGCCTTGAGGTACAAACAATTGGCATGGAGCAAAGTTGTTGACAATTTTTTACTGTAGTCACAGCGAAATGAGATCAGTTCCAAACTTGCCTATCCCAGCTGCCTGTTGGCAGATATCCAATTTGAGTCATAAAACATCATTTTATCTGATTCAATGTCAAAGATTATTTGAAAAGTTCCAAAATGTCATTCAATTTTTTGAAGTTTCACTTTTTTAGTGTCTGGAAACCTCATATCTTTTGTTATCACTTTTTATGTATCCTATTATGTACATCTTCAGGTGACCATTGGTATTCCCAAGCTCATGGGAGTACTATACTTAGAATATATTTTCTGACTCACAATGTTAAGCAGTTATACATTTGGCAACAGACAAGAAGCACAAGCTGATCCGAAGGTGAGCATTATCATTAGATTGAGCTTTTTTGTGGCAACGGAGGAAGAGTAGGTTTTTCGACAGTGAGAGGGTGTCAAGTTGTTGAACAAAGGTCTTAACAGATGTCTTTGGGCATTGGTGCAACCTCACTTCAAATATTGCAGCCTTTCACAACGGACTTGGTATTTAGAGGATTTGAATATATTCTTTTGGTGTGTGCACGTTTGCCAATACTTGCGTAAACAGGGAGTCAGATGCTGGGAAGACCCTTGAGATAAAGCATGGGATTAATCGATCCCCTGTATGGTCTGATGGTTAATTCGCTGGGTTGTGATGGGGATGGTGAGATGGTAAGTGCGCTTGCTAATCACTGCCAGGCAATTGGTGCCGCAGGATTGAGCATTTGAGTCCCATTGGAGGACCTTTCAATATGATTGTTCCAGCCCTCAGCACCCTTGGGTGTATCCTCTTCTTCCCTTTATGTGACTCAAATTATTATGCTGAAATAGCATCCTCAGATGGTGTGTAATTTGAGGTTTTCCTGTCCTTGGGAAGAGCTTGGATAATATATTGGGAGCTCTATGAATCTTTTGTTAACAAATACTGCTTAAAATAAGACGTTGATGTCAATACATCCAATATATCGACAGCTAACATACCTACACAATCATCCCTTTTGCTGTTCCAGATCCAGGTGGACTAAAGTTTTGTTCTACTCTTACCAGTGAGAAGCAAGATGGGATCAAACAACAGTACATATGACAGAAATGATGATGGTAGAGATGTGTATAACAATCAAAGGTTAGTGATGATAATTTACCTGCAGTAATAAGCATTATCTCTTACCTTTTTTTTTGTGCTGATTATCAATGAAG
Organism: Membranipora membranacea; assembly: GCA_914767715.1. NCBI lineage: Eukaryota > Metazoa > Bryozoa > Gymnolaemata > Cheilostomatida > Membraniporidae > Membranipora > Membranipora membranacea. Next base: position 10,903,314 of record OU612067.1, on the reverse strand, counting down.
AATCTGAATCACATTTGGTTGCTGATCAGGTCAGTCAACTCGAATAGCGGTAAAAGAAAAGTAAAGAAAATCAATTGCCAGATATTTGTTTTGTATAAATTTGTTGGCATATATAAATATATATAATATAATGTCTATAAAATTCATAGATATTACATTTAATATTCATTGTAATTATTTATTTCTAGGAATGATAGCTGCTTTATTGATAACTCTAAGAGACGACAGGATAATCATAATTGCAATGTCCATAATTACACAAGGTAAGATTAAATTCAGTGAGTGCTTACTGCCCTGTCAGTGACTGATTGAGCAATCTTCTGATACAAAGATGCATCAAACAATGCAATTTTACGGAATTCAGTTCCAGATGTTGACCTAGTGTTCTTGAAATTCCACTGTGATGTTGTATTGTTGGCATGTTTCAAAATTCCTTATTTGCCATTTTATTGTTGATGGAAATCACAATTTGCATGTAAGGTGTAATGCATGTTAATCTGTGTATTGCCGCCTGTATATACCGTCACATAATGTTATGATTCCCTTTACATACCAAAAATCTCTGTATATTTAGATTTGAACTCATTCCTCGATTCCCTTAAATTTACATGAACTAAAAATAAATGTTTATCTTTTATAATAGTTCTTGGAGCAAAACCAGAGATCTGTGATTATCAATATTCTCTGTGATCTAAACTAATTATTGATTTGTAGAATTGGTGGAAATACCAGTTGCGTGATCGACAATTCACATCGAACGCAGTATAATTATAACTGCAATGTTTACAATTACAAAAGGTAAGTTTTGAGAAAGGGTGACTACTTTCACCTGGTATCAATTTCTAGAAATTCATTTGTTAGACTGCAACTGAACACCTAGTCACAAAAATGAGTGAACTTTATTACCTTAACGAAGGAGTTAACACCTGTGTCACATTGAAACAGTAAAACACTTTTTAGCGATTGACCAGCAAAAGCTTTCAGATGTTCAATTAATAAGTTAGGCCCATTGTTATGCAGATATGCAGGAATGCAAATGAATTGTGGAAAGAAAATCACAATCTGCATTTAAGATGTAATGCAAATTTATCCGTGTATGGCCTAACCATTAGTCAATGTTACAATTCTTTCTAATTTTACATGGCACAAGTCACCGTCTATTATTTTAAGTGTAACCAAAGCATCCATTGCAGGCTCTCTTCCTACAACCTGCTGATAGCAATCAATTTGATGTGTCTCGTGTCTGTTCACAAATATAGGAACGCAATATGCCTTGCTTAATCTAATGGCACCATGTATTGGTTTTTTTAGCAATTGGAAGAAGTCAGGCTGGATTGATAATACTACAAACACGCAATACTGTTATGGTTGCACAATTTATAATTGTTAGAATTGATTTATGGCAATTTACAGTTGGAAAGCCCTCAAGAACTGGCTGCTCCACCAGTGATAACTTTGCTTCAATATTTTTGATCTTGCAGGCATAGCATAAGAATAATTGATTTTAGCAGTTTTTTTACAACTATAATGGCTTTGCCGACTGTTAAAGAAGGTTACTGGTCACCAATATTACCATTGATAACCAATTGCCAGTACCTCTTTATAATCAAATTCAAATGATCTAATGTACTATATTTTGATATTAATCACTGGTAATGGAATAAAATATTAGAAGACAATAAAATCTTATCTGTTATGGTACTAGCATCGAACACTTACACTTCGCAACCTGTCGCATCCTAGGTGACTAAATGGAAGACATGGGAACCATTTTGACTCAGCATAAAGGCTATTATTTTCCTCAAAATTCCTAAAAAATTTATTCCTCATGATGAACATTGATCCTAATATATTTGCTAGCGATACCAGTGAAGTTTCATACTATCAATAAAAGTGTTGAACGTCTCATCTCCAATGAAAATTCCTTGACTCAGAATTATAAATTCCAAGGCTCAAAAACAAACACTCAAGAAACAAAACTTCACATAGTCGGCGGTCAGTCTCATTGATCATGGTTTTCCAAAAGTAAGAGGCAGTTTTACATTATGTATCTGTGCTCATGATGTCTTGTAAGACTGTAACATCCATTAATCGTGATTATTAGCTTAGGTGACGGATTTTCCCCTTTCCCTGGATGTCGTCAGTTCTTCTCCTCCTATCATAACAATAATAATGGATATCATCACAGTCAAAGCATATCTGGTTAAAAAGTAAATAGTGATTTGATATTGGCCGTGATTTCGCAGCTATTTGAGAAGTTGTTTGGTTTGTCTAGCCACATGATATGTCAAATGCTTACCATGACATTAGCACACAAGCCAAACTATACAAGGGTCAATTGCTACAGGCCAACTCTACTATAGAAGGCTCTATAGGCTGTTTTTCTGCTATTCTTGAGGAGTTGCCTTGATCCATGCTCAGGTTGTGGGTATTACTTTGATTATTACTAGGGCTTTTGTGTGATATATGAGCAATATACCAATTCCAATATACCAATACAAATGCCTGGAGCCAAATGCAGGGCTTTTTACAAAAAAACCCACACCATATTCAGCAGACCGTAAATCAGAAAATGTGCATTTCTGATTTCGGTGGGCCTACGCTGGCTGGGTATGGACGGACGGAGGAATTAGTTTAAATGGAGGGGTAGAAAAGTTATAGACATATGAAATTTGCTGAATGGGTATGGACCAACATGCGTGTGAAGTTGGATAGGCAAAGGACAGTAATGAACCATTGTTGCTAGATGGACAGACAATAACCAAGGAGAGACAGGATAAAGCACAATTTTCTTGTGTGCTGCGTATTACGGATTAAGGCACGGCTGGTCCTTAGCTTCTGAATCCCCTATTGAAAGCCTTTTAAAGCCACCTCAGCAAATTGACTTCTTGATATACTCTATATAATATATACATGGTTTTATCAAACTTGCTGTCCCTTGACTTGATCAAATTGTTTTTTCCAATCCCTTCCTACCTCCGACACCTTGGTCATGCAAGTGATTATTTGAAGTGCAGTCCAGGCTCTCTTCCCGTTTTTGTAAATGAATCAAACAGATTGAAAGCAACACCAAGCTGACCAACAACAAAATTTGGTGTACGAGTACGGTGTTTTACCTTCTCCCGTAAAGAATAAACTAACTTTAGGAGTACTACTGCCGTAGATAGGCCGCATGTCTTGTTATATCTTAGATAATTAGGGTGTTAGGGTAAATTTAACTGCCAATCTTCCTTGCTTAGCTTACTTACTGACCAATATTTCTTGAAAAATTGGGTTCAAACTATTTTAATGTTTGTTTGCGTAGAAAACCTGACTAGCAGTAAACTATTATGTTGTATTATTTCTAAATGTAATGTTGGACTGTTTGGCTGATAATGAAATGTCAATACCGGTAACCCAGGCAAATTTTGCTGAGGTTCCCGCCCAAGCAAAGCTGTTGTATGGTCATTGTTCGCATCTGCTCAAAGGTTCATAGCTCGTTGATGGGTGTAATATACAATGGTTTTGGGTTATTTAATACATTTATTGTTAACATTTCGTAACATTTGCTACACAGAAATCACAGCATTATATTATTGTATATACAAAATGCAGTAATATTATTGTTATGGTTATTAATTTATTTGAATAAAAAGTAGTTTATTGCCACATTATAAAAAGAAAACAGATGAATATATTCGTCTCATCGGAGGAGGACTTGCACTATGTGTCAGTTACACTTTCCAATGGGACATCCGCTCTGGCAGCATTCGGGATGAATAAGTACTCCACAACAGTTTGCTTTCATACAGGTGTTTCCTTTAGATATAGTCTTGGAGCAGACAGGACAAGTCACCGATGTCTGTAAAAATAAGCAGGAAATGAATATTACTTTTCCTATTAGACAAAACACATGAAAATTACCAACACACCTCACTTTTTCTGTTTAGTCATACTGACACCAGAAACCAAAATTTAAAGAATAAGCAAAATTAGATTATGTATTATGGTAACGATTCTTACTGAAACTGGTCTTATTGTGTTCGCAGTGTACTACATAACTACTACCGATTACAAGTTTACTACTTTGACCAGGACCAGCAACAATAAAAGGAAACTAAAGTTTGAGTGATGATGATATTCAGAGTGATGCCTTATTTTCAGAACAGAACTGTAAAATGTTATAATTTGCTTGGTCCTGTATGATGAGAAAAGAGCTTAACTTACGTTTGCTATGCAAGCGCTGTTCCTCACTGAGCCCCCCGAACCGCTACAATAGAAGAGAAGTGATTGTTAATGACTCCAAACTGTACTATTTCAATGATGAAACATTATGTTAGAAATAAATTGCACGGATGTAATATAAACCACACATTTTTGTCATTGTCATCACAAGAGACACAACTAGAAAACACGATTATATGTAGTGTGAAAGATTAACCAAACTTAGTACCTACCTTATTGTACACCCATTATTTGTTGTGCAGCCATACTTGTATGACTGATGCTTTGAATTATCACCGCCCATCTTGTTGTTCTACAAACATTTATTGCAAATTAACAAACATTGATTTCGGTACAAACTGCACAATAAAATAACTGCAATATTGATAGAATAATATTTTTTTTTTTTTCATTTCCATCAATAAAAATCCTGAAAATAACACAAAAGGGATGTGCAAATTGCAAAATTAATAAACAGACTGTCAATAGTATCTTTATCATAATACATATGGACCCTATCATCCTCACCAAACTTGAGACACTGTTGCCAGGTTGAAGTAAATCTTCTTAGAGATGATACTGTAGGACACCGGCTGAGTTGTGATGACTCTCACTTGAATGCATACCCTTATAAAGATATGTTGCCGAATTCCCATTTGGTCATCGGGATTGTGGGAGATATCGTTGAGTCATCATAAACTAAATCCGGGATTCCCATGTCAATAAAAAACACCTTTAAAGACATTTCAATTTTAATGTAGTCATAGATATTAAAAACACAGTTGTGATTTTTTTATTAGAAATGAAATCATCGCTGATTTGGCTCTCTTAGCTATTTGCTTGATGACTTCCACTGCCTTTGTGGAGTGGCTATGTAAACTTCTCTAAAAAATCTACTTGGCCATTTAATGCTGCTTAATCTTAGCCTTGCAAGGATGATATGATATTGTATGGTTTGATATTTTTATCCATACAACACTTGTTCCAATGGGGATAATTATTATAGAAACTTTTGAACTTTCAGGCACTATCAACAGAAGAATAAATATCTGGTCTTGAATGCACATTATCTAGATGCAACATGACAGTAACAATAATCTTCTATAGATTCAAAGTAAGGGCAATAGTAAAGCATTACTCATAAGGTTGAACCTAACAATCACTGTATTTCTATGGATCGACCTGAGGCTATTTTCAGGGCTCTTCGAGCCATCGAAACACCTGCCAGATCAAACTGAGACCGAAGGATAAGTTTGCACAGAGCTGTGATTGCTGGAGCGAGCTGGCGTGGCTTGGCCTTTGCCGAGTGACCCGAGTTAATTTCCCGACAGACATGTTTGATGTTTTTCTCAGCTCTCTACCCATGGGAATGGATGCATATTTTTAGGTCGAGCCAAGAGGTGACAACTCAGCTCGATCTAGGCCTGCCTCAAAATTCAAATGGAAACAATATGGTGTTTCAGTGATGAGCAAAAATTTGAATGGCATCTGAGACCTGATCAGTACTTTGATATAACCTCATCTTGGGTAAGAGTAAGTTCATAGTTACAAAGATGATCACTATAATAATAATAATCTTGATTTCAAACCATTGCTATGCTACCTTAATAAAAGTGGCTGCTCTTCTGGTTTAGGTACAATACAACAAACTGATAAATAAGGAAATAAAAAATTGTTTGCTACCTTAGTTTTGTTCGGCACTTAGTGTTTCGTCGATGGCAGTGACGCTCGGAGTGGCTAGAGCTGCTATGTTTATGAACCAGGTAAATCAGGGCAGTGAGCGGGGTTTGTGACTTTGGTGATATAATCATATAATCACATATCTGCTGTCGGTAATGCGGGAGAGGGAAGATTGGGTTGTAACCTTCAAAATTAACCTGAATATAATATTTTGATGTGCGCAGATAACATCACTACAAAGAGTGATAAAATAGAACTGGATATCAAGATGGATTCGTTGGAAATCCTCAGATATCATTTAGTCATATGGTGACCGTGACCATAAAAAAAATTCCCGAAAACTTCCAGATCTCATAACAGGGAGTGATCGTCTTACATTTTGCTGAGATAACTATAAAGATTTGAGTATTTTTATTGGCACCTGACAGTACATCCGCATGACACAGGATTACCTGATGTTTCCATTGCTCATGCTTTCAATTAAAAAAAATCAAATAATTTGATGATGCACTGCGTGAAAAGATATCATCACTATTACCAAGACATCTGAAAGAAAACTGTGTTTGTCATATAAATATGATGGTTGTTGTGGAATTTATCAGAAAACACATTAGTCATCTCTTTGTTAAAACAGTATTGGGTTTTCTCAGAAAAATTCAAATCATTGTGATAAGTGTATGCTTGTTTATAATGAATAGCTATGTTCTACTAATAAACAAACAAGCGAGTACCCATAGTGAAGGTCATCATTTGTCACGCAAGTCGAGAGGCAAAGCAAATAAGTACAATTGTTATGTGCTAAGTTTATTCTCCTCAGCCACAGGTTATTGTTACTATGGAGAACTCATCAAGCGGACCACTGTCAGATAAGGCGCAGCACACCTATCTGTTACATCAACTGTTTTTCAATCTGAAATGCTTGCAATAGCCACTGCTGCTGCTCTGCACTTGCAACATGATTGTAAAAAGCTTTCCATTATATCTGATAGCAGGTCAGCGCTACAATCCCTTCAAAATCCAGCAATAAAAACTAAGACCTAACTAGACTGTATGAAAAGTATAAACCAACTGGCCCAAACTGACCATCTTGACCTCATATGAGTGCCTGGACACACAGGTATCCAGGGTAACGAGAGGGCTGATGAACTCACATTGGTGCGGCGCTTGACACCTTGGGTCCTGACCCTGTCCCTCCAATTCCTTTAAGCCACATAAAAGCCCAAACAAAGCAATGGATGCAGACAGGCGCATTCAAAATGGCTACATATCCAAAAATGTAAAGGCACCAAAGAAATTCTGCTAACCCTGAATATATAAAGCCTTTCAAAATTACCAAATCTACGCAAACCACTTATCTCACACACAATCAACACAATCACAGGCCATAGACAGCTCAGGTCTCACCTGACTAAATTAAATTGGATAAACATCTGTCTTCCAGGAAACCGAAATCATATCAAGGTTCCAGATCTTGTTGACTTCATTCGTCAGTCATGCAAGTTTGATGACCATTAAATGCAAGCGCAAACTTGCTTTCCGGGCCTCTGAGTACTATGGGTACCTGTACCTGTACTCTGATAATACAATCATGTTGTATTATCCCCCATTGAAGACAAGACAAGACAAGAGCAGCACTATAAGGTAGGATAGACCAAGTTACGATCAGAAATTGGATCCATAAATTCGGCAAGCTTGTGCGGGGAATCTTTGTGGTCAGTGATTTGTTGGGCCTAAAAAACTACAACGAATTGATGCAATTGTCTTCAACCTTAACTGAAAGCTCTCAGCATAGATCTCCTTCTACAAATTGCCTTTTCATTAAAATACATTAGGGCAGCTAATGGAAACTTGCTATTTTTTTTGCTTGCCGGTTGGTTCTGGCAAATGTGTTTACTTTCTGAACAGTACAGCATTTCCTATCCACACAAAAATCCAATCCAAGTATTTTAGATTTGCATCTTTGGCTGCAGTGTTTGAAATTGTGTATATCTTTCAAAACTTCACATGATTTTTTGTCAATTGGTTTCAGCAAGGAGAACATCAGCCTCCTCCTTACCAGCAACTCTGACAACAGCCTCAAAATAATCTGTCGTGCGCAGTGGGGAGAGGAACGGTGAGTGACCAATGGGTCTCAAATTTTCCTTGCACTTCTAAATATCATTACCATAGTATAGATTCTGACAACTCTGATTCGGAATCAGCACAAAAATCTGCTTCTATTAGACAAAACTTGTCATCCACCCATCCAATTTTTCAATGTCAAATTGATTTGTATCATTTGTTGTGAGCTACTATATTGATGTACTTGAGGAATTGTGGGCGTTGTAAATATGGCTCTTTTGTAGGTATTACAGAAATGCAATTTGTCAAAGCTTCATCACCTTAAATTATATATTCCTAGGGTTCATAAGGATGAACTCCATACCAACGACCCATTCTACTTCCGACTAGTAGCCAGAACTTTCAAATAACAATGATGCACAGAGTCAAGACAGACGTGTGTTGGTAAGATTGTAATGTACCGACAACAGGCGTACTATAATATGTTTTATCACTGCCATGTCAATTTTAAGACAAAACAGAGCCCAGAAAGAGGCTGTATAAGAAGGGTCTTTGCGTGTAACAAGCTCTTGTTCTGGAATGTCATGAAATTTATTATTGGCACGTAACCTTGGGTGTCAAAGTTTCAAGGCTATCACTAGTAGATCAAATGGATTTAATCAATACAAATATCACTAAAACGATCGCTGGTTATTGTATTTGTTGAACTGAAGTCCTTAGAAGCATGACACATTACTCATGTTTAGATTTACATCTACATATTGCATTCAATATGGCTGTATCCATAGGTTTTGAAGTGGCAGAGACAGGCGGGATGGGTGTGGTGGGGAGCTGTATCACCTTCCTTCAAGGGGAAATGGGGACCTCCCTTAACAGAGAGATTTTTCACAAGTTTCAGCATTATATTTATTTGATCAGATTAGATTTATTTTGAACCCTATAAAGAAAAATTTAGAAAAATTGTTGTGATGGAGTAGTGTGTAGAAAAAAATGCTCGGCAATAATGCGCATGATTAAAAATCATGTAACTAAAATAGATTGGTAAGGTGACACATTGCGCACATAACATGTAATTATGAAGCGTATTTGATGAAAAAGCTATTCGCATACTCAGTTGTTCGGCAGACAGGGGTGTCAGCAATAAAATCTGTTGTTTGTGTATAGATGTAACTGTGTCATCCATAAGTTTTTAACTAGTATTGCGATTGGTTGATTAACTCCCCATTGACACGAACATAATGTCCATTGTCACCACGAAATAATCTAAAAAAAAATCATCTATCAGTACAAAGTAGTCAGAAAGATAAACAAAACTCAATTTTTGAAAAGAAAAAGATTTGCAATGTTTTTTAAAATTAGTACTGCAAACAATTTGCATATTTCGGCAATGCTCGGAGCATGGGCGACAACATATTAAGTATGATGACGATCTCAGTTACTCCCTGTTTGCAGGCAGTTCAGAGCGCACCTGATGGCCGAAAAGCACCGGTAATCAGCAGAATGTTGTTGGATTTTACTTCAGGATTATCTACACCACGGGCGCCGCAGACCTGAAGTCATAACCAACTTAATCACCTCCTAAACATATAAGCCCCTTATGTGACACACATTAATTACTTAAATTGATTTCTGATCTTACCTCTCGAGGCATCCAGGAGGCTGATCTGACTGTGGTTCTCTTCTATTTCTGTATCAAAAATGACCAATATAAGTTTATGAATGCATAGTTTATCAAATTGATTAATTAGATTATCACTATTTTCCGTGAGTAAAAGTTATTTTTGCCATTGTAACATTTTCAGATTGTCGCATAAACCAGCAAGCATATCTCTGTGAACATTGGTGTAGTTAAATTATATATTTGAACCTTTCTCTATACTATTAACTCACTGTTCTTCTGTTCGTGTTGGCCCTTCCTGACCATTACTCCCTCTCAACTGGTCATCATGGCCTGTTATCTTTTCCTGATGTGAAGGAGCATCGACTAGTGGAAGTCCTCCAGATGGTAATGGATGACTAGAGTGGTCAACTTGTCCATGAAACATGTGATGGGGTTTACCTTCTATACTATGGTGTGCTCGAGAATGCTTCGGAGCTTTATGGTGACCAAGATCAGGAGGAATTTGGAAAGGTTGAGTGTAAGTTTGACCATTACTGTAAATAGAAAGAACAAAAGTAGATATTGCCTGAGGACGTCCACAGAGTCAGATGTTATCACATTACTTTTCAATGACGATTCATATACCATGACAATTATATTGAATGGAACAGAGAGTTTTACCTGTCTGTAACAGAGCAGTTGTATGACACATGTGTTACTCTCGGCCCATTCCCACGAATTCCAATAGCTCTTAGCGCTCCTTTGATGCCTCTCTGAAAATAGGATTTGGAAAGAGAAATGAGAATGTAAAGCAACATTCTCCTTATTTTCAATATCCATTCATATGCTCTATCACGCTAAAACAAGTCATAAACCAAACAAAAACGCACCATGAGCTTTAGGCAACCCATTCTAGTAATACAAAGATGGGAACAATGGTGGAAAAGGGGACTGCTCTTTAACCTTTTTCGTACAAATAAAGCATCACAATCTTACCAAAAAACGTCCGTCTTGACTTTGTGCAGTATTGTCATGACCATCTGAAATATTCCGGGTACTAGTCTGAGGTTGATTGGGTCGTTGGTATGGAGTTCGTCCTTGTGAGCCCTAAAAATGTAAAATTTTTAATCAAATTGAATGTAATGATGCTTTCGCAAAATAAATTTCTGTAAAGAATGGAAGATAGCCATATTCACGATGTCACACTCCAAATCCCTCAGGGACAAACATAAAGCAGCTCAGAACAAATGATACCAATTTGAGACTCATTGTATACTCACCATCCCTCTTCCCTCACCATGACCATAATTTTGAGGCTGGTTGTTTGGAATCCATTGGCTTCTTGGGTTATGGGGTTGTTGCTGTGGCCAGTGTTGTTGGTAAGGAGGAGGCTGATCCTCTTCTTCCTGAAACAGAACAAAATATATGAGATGCTGAAAATTATATAGTTTCAAATATGTCAAGATGATCAACTTTTGCCGGAAAATTTGAAATCAACGTTTTATGCGATATTCCGAGCAAGCTTTAAAATAAAGTGCAAATGTGAAAAACTGGGGAAAGTGATTACTATGACGAAATATTTCGTCTTGAGATGCAGCTCTGTTCAATTTTTTTTAAAGATGTACCGAAACCAAAAGGCAAACAATGATTTTAGCAAATCTTGCTAGCTTCCTGATGAATTTTAATGTAAGGGCGGGGCTTAGAGCTCTACAGCAAGATCATAAATGAATCATTCATGGATGTATACCACTACTGTTAACTTGTTATATCCTACCTTATTGGTGTGCCTCTGAGTGGTGTGCTGCTCTTTTCCTGACTGTGGTCCGCTTGTTGGGTTCTCCATAGTAACAGTTACCTGTGTACGAGGAGAATTAAACTTAGTGCATTACAATTGTACTTAGTTACCTTGCCTCTCGACTTGCGTGACAAAAGATGCCTATCACTACAGATGTCTTCAGTTAAAATGATCATATTAGTAGAGCAGAGCTATTTATATAAACACACAAGCACTCATCAAAATGATACGGACCTTCTTGTGAAAACCCAGACACATTTCAACCAAAACGATGACTAATGTAGTTTACAATATATTCCACAACAGCCATTAAGTTTATACAAGTCACAGTTTTCTTTTAAATGTCATTACGATAGCGATGATATCTTCACATAATGTGTATTATCGTTACACTGATAGAATAGTCTTTTTTACCGGAAGCATGAGCAATGGAAACATCAGGTAAACCTGTGTCATGCGGCAGGAACATCGGGTGCCAATAAAATTACACTGTTATGAGATGAGATGTAGAAATATCCAGGGATTTTGTTGATCATTTAATTTAGTCATTCTCACAGTTTTCATATGGGATGATTTATGAATAAATTATATACAAGGATGTCCGCAGCATCCATCTGGTTATCCAGTTTTCTATTAAACAGCCAAGTATTGTGTTATCTGCACACATCAAACTATTATCTAACATATAATAAATTCAGTTTAGTCTTGTAGGAGTATGCAGCTACTATGGTGGGTCAGAGCTATCAGTGGCAAGAACCAGCTAGTCCTGGACTTAAAAATTAAGGTAATGCGTTTGAGGTTTGAATCCCGGCTTATTATAATGGCAGAACACAAATCACTTTGAGGAAATTAGATGCAAAGGATCTGCATAGTATTAAATTTCCCAAAAGAAAACTAGTTCAAGGTGCTCAAAAGAATTAAATTTGCATGCCCAGTTCAATCGATGATGCAAGAGCTAGCCATGCACAACCAAATTTCGTTATTACGTGAATTTGTGCAGATAACAAGGAGGACCACAACTGATGCTATTTTAGTGGGCGTTGACCATTCTGGAGTATATAGTAAGCTCGCAAATGGGAAATCTAGAGAATTATTTTTAGAGGAAACGCCTTAAAACCTTAAAACAATTCCACAACCTCGGTCGTTATTGTATCTAACACAAAGATGTTGAAAACTTAAAACACAATAGATGGTGCACTGAATGCATGATATCACAGGAGTAGCTAAATGTTATAAACCTTCTATGCTCACTTAAAGTGACACCACAGCAGCAAGCATCTGAAATGTTGCAGAAACCAAAATAGAAACCAAAGGGTTCATAAAAGACAACACAAGGATTAAGATTTTATAGATTACGAATGGATGGGTCTGCGTGGAGTAATGTTCTAGTTCTAATGAAGGTGTTGGGAGGCTAGTTAAAAGTATACACACAGAGAAAAATAATGGGGTGAAAAACAACTTAATTGTCGGTGAAATCAGAGCAGTGCAAACTTCAGTTGATATAAGCGCATATTTTGCTCACAATGCTGTTACAATAAGAGTAAAGTCATCGCTGTGTAAAAAAAGAGTGAAAATTGCTTATTTGCTGGAACAGCGTAAAATCAGAGTAACCTAAATGACATAGAGCAGTCATATAAACATTTGATTGATTGAATAGTTGATCATCAACCTAGCTAGCGCATTGAACATGTGAATCAAATGATAATGTTAATGATAGCGTTTAACTGCTTTTAACCATGTGATATACTGTGTTTTGCTAAAAATGGGCCACACCAATAAACTATTGACTGATTTAAGTAATGTGTTGCACTCATGATGTTGTGAAAATCCATTCAAAACTTCATTGATTGCATAACCTGGCCTTTGTTTTTGCTAGTCACCTGTACTACCACTGATTCTAGTCACTGTCATTGGTAAAGTACCAAGGAGTAATTCTTGAGTGTACCCAAGGTAATCCCCACCAATGATGATCTAGTTGACATGAGATTTCGGTAAACAAAAGCCTATGTGTTAAGTGAACCAATTAATTATAAACACTCTTATTCCCATAATTATCAAACTTTTGAACAAATTTTAAGTGAGTAGGAATTGTTTCCCTTGTTAAGAACCCAGCTTTGATTATATGGTATTTCAAACAGGAATGATTGTCTTACAAGAACAAAAAATATAGACTAACCTGCCAGTTAGCATATTCAAAGGCAGTGGTATATTCGTCAGATTTAACTCAATAAAGTTTGTAAAGTAAGCAGTTGGACGCAATTTGAAGTTCATTCTTGGTGAAGTTGGACCATAGAATGTTTACTACAAGAATTCTTAACACATAGCCAAACACTAGGAGGCCAGCCAGTTAGCTGAAACTGATGTATTACATTCAGTGCTTATGAACATCCCACAGCAAGCTGGCCAGCTAAAAGTGCAGTATGCAGTATTTGTCCCCTACCATGCTGTTAGTTGATAATTTCTTGGTAGCTGATGACTACCTCAAATTACTCTGCTGGCTGGTCATACAGTTGCAATCATCCTTTAAAACACTATCGACAGATTACTCTGGATTGAACCATTTATTGGGTGGATCATGCTCCTACTTAAACAGAATAATGGGTACTTCTTTAGCTTCAGTGCCAGCGCAAAATTAACTCTGAAATCAACCAGGTTTAACCCTAAAAGTAACAGCCACTAACGCTCCCAAAATAACTCTTAAAAAAGGTCAAATATCGTTGCGATTTACTCCCTTATTTTTCTCTGTGCAGAGAATGAAAAATCAAACGAGCTATGATGATGATGCTTCATCAGTTTGTCCCTATGCATACTCTCATAAAAATAATTCTCATCGCTCTGTAAAAACCCAATCCCTTTTGATCAAAATGTTGACTCACGTAATATCCAGTGAATTCCAAGACAACCATTTTGTTTATACAAGCACAGTTTTCTTTTAAATTTCACAGCAAAAGTGATGATATCTTCGCAAATACTGACTTTAATGTTTTTTTATTGAAATGATGAGCAATGAAACTGCAGGTAAACTTTATCATGCGACAGTACCCGAGGTAGCCAAAATGTTGCAATGATCATATGAGTTTATTGATAGGAGATGTGGGATTTGGCTATGTTGTTGATCATGTTTCAGTTGTTCTCAGTTCTCACAGCCATAATTGGGGGTATTTGTATGCTCAAATAATTTGGAATTGTGAAGCATCAATCTGGTTATCCAGTTTTCCTTTAAAATGGCAGGTAGTGATGTTAATATATAGTGGGTTTATGTTAGTTTTGAAGGCTACAACTCTAATGCATGGGCAAAAAAATGGATAAATCTAGTGTTAGCGCCATGATGTTGAGCTTTATTATTTTTTCCTCCTAAAACCATTTGTGGGTGGTACACTGGAGTGAAATTACAAGATTAAAAAAAGACAGGGCTCTAATAAAAACATATAAGTCAGTAAGAACAAACAGTAAGGCATTATAACACCTTAGAAAAATTATAAAAGAAGCTATTTTGCAGTTTTGTAGTCCTGCAAACAGGCATATGAATGTCACGAGATACACGGGTACTTCTGCTCTCCTTTCTGATGATCAGCTTGTTTAGTTGGTGGGTGTCTTGTTTACGGATTCGTAACATCAGCTTAGAGCATTGGTCTTGCATGAATAGCTTGGTAGGTGGCATACCACACTCACAGATAGCTGCGTCATAGCTGAGATCGGGATAGATGACCTTCAGAGCTTTTCGTTCTACTTGTACAACCTTATCCATTAGATTGTCAGATATTAGCGACGACCAGACTGGACAAGCATAGGTTAGAGCAGAACGGATATTTGCAGTATAGTATGTTATGAGCCATTTACGGTTGAGACCCAAGCGTTTTAGAGCGCGCATACCATACAATGGGCTATCCATGTTTGAGCATACTTTGTCGATATGCTCACCAAAAGTCAGACGTCTATCGATTGTCACACCTAACAGTTTGGCCGACTCTACAGAGTACTAACTAGTACTAGTACTTGTACTAACCATTGATATGCTTCCGTAGTCATACAAGTCATACAGTACTTTCAAGAAAGAACACTTGACTTTAGCATTACCCTACTGTTTCAAAAATTGCAGTACCTTATTGGGCTGGCTTGATCTGTTTAATGATTAAGGATTAAGGGATTGGTAATTGAAATTTTCAACTTATTCAATATCTCACATTTATCAATAGTTAGGCAAGGCCAAGGTCAAAGGTACTTTCCTGAAAATATTATGATGACTTAGCATAGGCCCTCTCCCCAATCGATCAGAGCCAACACTTTGGCTAGACAGACAATAAATTCTACAACAACCATCACATTTATACAACAAACACAGTTTTCTTTCAGATATTTTTGCAATTGTGATGATATCTTTACAGGGCATCATCAAACTATTTAATCAGCTGGATTTTTTATTAATAAAAGCATGAGCAATGGAAACACCAAGTAATCCTGTGTCATGCAACAGTACCATTGGGTGCCAATAAAATTATAATGATATTCAAAGTTAGCTCAGCAAAACATAAGATGTTCACTCTTTGTTATGAGATGTGGAAATCTCAAGGGATTTTGTGTATCATTTAATTTAGTTGTTATTATAGTTGTCATATGGGATGATTCATGAATAAATTATATACAAGGATGTCCGCAGCATCCATCTGGTTATCCAGTTTTCTTTTAAAATGCCAAGTGGTGTGTTATCTGCACACATCTAAGATACAGTTAATTTAGTTTAGTTTTGTAGGAGTATGCAGCTAATATGGCAGGTCAGAACTATCAGTGGCAAGGACCAGCTAGTCCTGGCCTTGAAAATTGAGATAATGTGTTTGAGGTATGAATTTGTTGACACCGTCCTGTCTAACAGGAAACAGGACACGTTAGCAGTGAATAGATTAAATTCTGCAAAATTGCCTTCCCACCTCCTTTTCACTAACTTACATTGTCTATTGATAAGATTCTAACAATTTCTTGGTGATGGTGTTCATTTGTTTGTCAATATTGCACCAGATTAACAGTATCTGACACATGGCAAGTACCATCTCTGCCAAACAATTTATTAAATTGACATTGAATCTCACTTACGATTGGAAATACCTGAAGAGCACCGATTTTTTTTACTGTAATCATATGGATTATAAGAAAGGGAAAAATTAAATTTGCATTCCCAGTTCGGTCAATGATGAAAGCACTAGCCATGCACAGCCATACTTTGTTACTTCATGGATTTTAGTCTGTCTTGAAAAGCTTTGTTCGGTTAGGTGGGAAGTACCGATCAAAGCTTGTAAAAAAGGCTTCATGGATTAATGCAATAATCAAGTAGGACCACAACTGATGCTATTTTAGTGGACAATGACCACTCTAAGGTATATAGTGACTCAAACTTGCAAATGGGAAATCTAGAGAACAATTTTTTAGAGAAAACGCCTTGAAACCATTGAAAAATTTCACAACCTTGGTCGTGATTGTCTTCCTATCTAACACAAAGTTGTTGAAAACTTATAACACGATGGGTGGTACACTGAATGCATGATATCGCAGGAGTAGCTTAATGTTATAAACCCCAAAAAATGACCGCACCCATAACTAAGTAGGGTGATGATAGCAACACCATCGAGTGACATGATTAAGGAGAGGTGGATGAAATGGCTAGGTCACCTTCTATGCTTACCTGAAGTGACACCACCGCAGCAAGCATTTGAAATCTTCTGGGAAACAAAATAGAAACCTAGACAACAAAAGGATTAAGATAGATAGATTACGAATGGATGGGTCTGCGTGTAATAATGTTATAATGAAAGGTGTTTGGGAGGCTAGTTAAAAGTGTACAAAGAATAAAAAAGCAAACCAGATATGATGATGATGCTTCATCAGTTTGTCCCTGTGCATTCTCTCATCAAATTTATTCTCATCGTTCTGTAAAAACCCAAGCCCTTTTGAACAAAATGTTGACTCATATAATATCCAGAGAATTCCGAAACAACCATTTTGTTTTTACAAGCACAGTTTTCTTTTAAGTTTCACGTGATGATATCTTAGCAAATACTGACTTTAATGGATTTTTTATCTAAATGATGAGCAATGGAAACATTAATAAAAAACCTGTATCATGCGACAGTACCATTGGGTGCCAAAATAATTGCAATGAACCTCAAAGTTATCTCAGATAAACATAAGATGGTCACTTCCTGTTATGAGATGTGGAAATTTTCAGGGATTTTGTTGACCATATTTCAGTCGTTCTCACGATTGTCATTGGGAAGTTTTAGATTGAACAATATCCGAGAATTTCTAACAAATCCAGCTGGTCATTCATGTTATCTTCACACATCAAAATATTAAGCAATTCAGGTTAGTTTTGAAGCTTACAACCCAGAGTGTTCATCTTTGTAACTATGAACTTACCCAAATGTGACCGAGCAATCGACATGGTGCCATTTCAAAGCACCAATCAGGTCTCAGATGCCATTAAAATTTTTGCACAATTACAGGGTTAGGCGCAAAGCAGAGCTAATATATCAATAGAGCTTCGAAACTGGGGCGTGGTCTGGGCGTGTACTATATTATGACCTGAAAAAATAGCACTGTACACTAACTAATGGCAAAATATGACTCGCTTAGCAAATCTGGTGTATGTTATCTATAGAAAATTTAACTATAAAGACAATCTGATTCTAACTACAACAATGTGAGCAAGGAGTTGGATGAGTTGATGTGAGTGCAATGTTGTTTGTTTCAGTTTCAGTTATTTAGGCAAGAAGTACATGCTAATACCATAGTACCATAGTAGTAAGAAAGATGAAAAGTGTGGAGTTATTTTTGATTTATTAAGAGGAGGGACTCTCACGGTGTAATTCCGTCACAACCAGTCTGCTGGAACAGAGAGGTTGGAAGCACAACTTTCTGTAGTACAGATGAATCATTGTTGAATCGTTGTTTAGGCCTTGACCACTCGGGCATTCAACCACTGGACTTGCACCAAATACAGATGGCCTGTGATTGGAAGCATAGTCTAGAGCTGCACATGACCAGAAAAGAAGACTCTAATAAATTTTATTCCTTATTTCTCTCTAGGCACTCTGGATCTGTTGCAAATGAACTCGAGAATGCGGTGAGATATTCGGCTACCATAGAATTAATACAGATTTCCAATGATGATTTCGATGTACTGAACATCCGATACAGGTCTGAGGGATGGAACTCAAGAAACAAGTACAAGATGCCGCATAGAATCTCCTACAGATTAGCGATTCAAGGTAGGAATTATTTCTTACAAATATGACAGACTAATCAAATATTTCAATGTTTTTTATCGACACGCCAGGTTTTTCTCAGGCATGGAAATCCAACAAGCGCTTTAAAGTTATACAGGGGGTCTTTCAATTAGAAACAGCCAAAATCACAATTTGATCGCTCACTCCCTGAGTGAGTGATACCTGCTAGGCTCTCACTTTCAGATCGCTCTCTCACTTGATGGAACTATATACATTCAGAGTGAACGATTTGAGAGCGATTTTGTCTAATTGAAAGACCAAGTGAGTGATAATTTTGGAGCGATGTAATAGTGATAACTTGCTTTAGTAAAGGATCGCTCTCTCTAATTGAAAGACCCCCCCCTGATTAGAAATCTAAATCATAGCTTGAATACATATATCACAGTATTTCTCTGATGTTACAGTTCATCGAAGACTTTCTTGACTGGCTAACTCAATTGGAGGGCGAAGTAAATGGTGTCGACATCACGGATGCAGATAGGTCAAAATGTCCGCTTTGCATTCAGACAAGAATCAGCTGGAGAATCACTTGTAAGTACACTTTACAATGTGATGCAAAATCTGTGATATTGATCAAGATTGTGGAAATCAAGATCTACATAGAATGCCATTTAGCACATACTTCTTCTCACCTAGCCGGCTGTATCCTTAGCACATACTATATTAGGCTAAATTCAAGTCTAGCTCAACATCTTTACTTTATTATAGACTCCCACCTCAAATAACCAAGCTTAAGTGTGAGCTATCATTACGTCATTATAATATTCCTACAGGTCACTCCTTCTTAGCGCTCACTAAGGAGTTTTTGACTGAGAAAACGCTTTGTCAAGATAGCTTGGAGCAGTACTTTGGTCGCCAAAGAGCCAAAACTGGCAGTAACAATGCTCCAACTATGAGCGAGTTTCTAAATACAGCCAAGATACTGACAGTGACACAAGAGGCTGAATGTACTATATCCAAAGGGAACTACACTAAACTTTAAAAAGACACTATGGTGATCTCTGAAGAGCCAATGGAGAAAGGAAGTTGACAAAGGAAATGAGTCATGAGTTTTTGTTAACCATTGTTGGGCTGAGAATGTAAAGTATTACATAGCAATAGTATTTGAATAAAATTGCAGAAGTAAAATTACATAAAAGAGACTTAGAAAAAATTAGATACAGATTTTCCTGAAACCACAAGATCAGCTTGATTCTTTTATTGTAAACTCTAAAAACTGGTAGAAGGATTTTTTTTCTTATTGCTGTCTATTTATTGTTTACATCTATTTATAAATGCCACACACCTCACTCTGGAAAACTTTTGCACTACCTTATGAAATAGATCAAAGGCTTCAGAACTTGGTATGTTACAATCTACTGTGAGCCACTGGTTGTGAGCCTTGTCAGAGTGCAGTATAGAGTCCATGACAAGATCTCTTATGTTGCAATTACTGCTCACATTGGAAAGAGTGGCAGATGAAAGAGAATCAAGCGCAATGAGAAATGTAGAAAGCTGGCTGATACATATGTAAGTGCACCACGATCTAGAGGCAAAGAATTTCCCCCTATTAGACTAGCGAGAGAGTTCCCCCTGAGGTAGAGTTGAGTTGAGGTACTGCTTGCTTGCTCAGGATATTTCTGTTGTGCAGCCTGCAAAAGAGACGTCATATATTGGTTTGAGTAAGATTAAAGCCATTAAAACACAAATTGGATTTATCACAATAAGAACTTGTGGTTATGGAGACAAACTAAATTTTAACTTAACTTAAGTTAAGTAAAGTTAAATGTTGCATAGCCGACCTCTGTGCTTCAATTCATAAATTAGCCCTTCAAAAGTAATGGGTTGATATTCCTAAGATCGTTTTGGGTTGTTGATGTGAAAAACTTACGGCTTGCAGCGGGTATAGTCTCCAGCCTCAAAATGTTGAGCGCAATATGCCTTCTACTGAGCATTCCATTCAGGTATGTGTTGACTAGGTCTTGCCTCACGACAGCCTTTAACCAATTCAATCCCCTATAACATTCCAAAATTAGGTGTGAATAATCAGGGCCATTGTACATATTAACGTTGAGCAATGATTACACAGGCTGACTTGATGGATTGTAAATTTGTAGCATTTGCTCACTACAACCTATAACCTTCTGTAAGTTTATCAGAATCCTCTCTAGTTGGTTTATTATTATTGTATAACCGGTAGGGTCAGTGCATTGCTGTAGTAACCTGAAATATATGGCCAAATATCATTCATTCCTATCTGTACCTATCAAACCCATTCTTATTGAAATACACAGACAAGGGGCAGGGCACTGTCTGTAGACAGTTACCCCTCTGGTTGAGACAGGCTAAGAGAAAGAAAGCATGGGTCATATGTCTTCAATAACCTAAAACAAAGGATACTAAAGCAATTATGAAATTTCGATATCTTGGAGAGCAAGTGCTACTCCTATCTAGGTAGATGCAATGTGATTTACCTGACTCTATCTTTTCTAGGTACTACAAACCATCAAACCATCTCCAAAACACCCGTCTGCTATTTTCTTTCTTCTTGTTTGAGTGCAGTGCAGCAGAAAATACTTGCTTTTGTGTGATTGGTTCATTTAACTCCAGTCACAGCTATTCTTATTATTACTACAATGGCTGTACAGTGCTATTTTTTTCAGGTGACACCTGATTGGTCAATTCTGAGCTGGCCCATATTCTGCCTGCTTATATATAGATAAAGGGACAGTAGAAGCTTAGGACTGCGTAAGCTTTGGCGCAAAGTAGATTTGAAGTTTTTTCCTGCAGTCATTTTGATGGAACAATTGAATTGTCCTATGTTAAAAGTAACCGATATTTAAAAAATACAGGGATAGAAATGATATGGCCTCTCGTAGGACACAATCAGTATAAAAATTTTATTGTGTTAGTTTTCTCTTACCTAGAAGTATTGACCTTCTATCATCTCAGACATAGAAGGTGAGAATTCTTACTTATCTCTGGTATGGTGCCATTTTGCCTGCAGGATAGTTTAGTGATGTAAAGTACCCTTGTATTACAGCAACGGGGACTATGCCCTCCACAAATGAATGCAATTACACTAGTTCAATGTTATAAGATACCAAAACCAGCATTCCTCGTTGACCAAAATATTACCGAATGATGACTTACCAGTATTTTCCAATTTGAAGAACTAAGATTATTGGGATTGATTCAACACCTATGATTCTGCAGAGACAAATATATGTCTCAATATTCTGTAAAGTTATGTCAGAGTTGGCAAATCACAAGTCTGAATATTGCTCTCTACAAAATCCTTGTCATATCTCAGAATCTGACAACATCATGCAAATGCAATGTAAAAGGCGCAAATAAGGCGCATGCCCCCTGTTTATGACACAACAGAGGGTGGGCTGCCCCTAAAGAGGGACGCAATTTGCCCGAAGTCATCGTACTGAGAGTATGATACATCCTATAAAACTAAAATGCATCCTAGAGGTGAGGCCATGGTGGACCTCCTAATCATAAGTGTGCAGCAAGCTGCCAGAAACTGAAACAGCCAATAGGCTGAGAAGCGATCAAATAAGGTGCATACAAGACCGGAGATTGATTCCTCTGTCTATAGTGGCTGAAAGATCAGGAGTTTCCATCATAACCATCCCCATTGGAACGAGTGTTGTATGGATAAAAATATCAAACCATGCAATATCATATCAATCTTACAAGGATGTGATTAAGCAGCATTAAGAGGCCAAGTAGCTTTTTTAGAGGAGTTTACATCGGCATCCGGCAACTTGATAGCCACTCCACAAAGGCAGTGGAAGTCATCAAGCAAATAGCTAAGAGGGCCAAATCAGTGATGATTACATTTCTTATAAAAAAATCACAACTGTGTTTCTAATATCTATGATGACACTAAATTTGAAGTTTCACTAAAGGTGTTTTTTATTGGCATGGGAATCCCTGATTTAGTTCATGATGACTCAACAATATATCCCACAATCCCGATGACCAAAAGGGAATTTGGCAACATATCTATATAAATGGTATGCATTCAAGTGAGAGTCACCACAACTCAGCCGGTGTCCTACTCGATCATCTCTAAGAAGATTCATTACAACCTGGCAACAGTATCTACTCTGGTAAGGATGATAGGGTCCATAATTATTATGATAAAAGTATTATTGGCAGTCTGTTTATCAATATTAAAATTTGCACTTCCCTTTTGTTTTCCTTTCAAAAGTTTTTATTGGTGGAAATGAGAAAAAATTCATTATTATTTTTATGTTAATATTGTAGTTCCTTTATTGTATAGTTTGTATCATAAACGATGTTTGGTATTTGTTATTATGTTTGTAGATTGTCCTAATTTGAACAACAAGATGGGCGGTGATAATTCAAAGCATGACACATACCAGTATGGATGCACCACAAATAATGGGTGCACAATTGGGTAGGTACAAGGCTTGATTACTCATTGACTAAACACATATTCGTATATGTCCATCCATATCACTTGTGATGATGATTTCCTGGGCCAGCGTAAAGAATGTGTGGATTATTACACAATTGCACCTTGTTTTGATTATTTCAATTTAAGTTTTCGATAAGCAAACCATAACACTACATATAATCGTGGTTTCCCAGTAATTGCTCTTGCGATGTTAAGTTCCTGAGCAAGCCTAAATATGTGTGGTATATTTCACATCTACCCAGATTCAACTGAATTTTCATGATCTGAATAGTACATCTCGGAAAACATTACCAATCATAGGCATAGATTATGCTTCTATTGTAGCGGGGGTTCTGGAGGCTCAACGAGGAACAGCCCTTGCATAGCAAATGTAAGTCAACCTTTTTCTGGTAATATGGGTTCTAGTGAATTATAGCATTTTACAGTTATGTTCTGCAAACTAAGTAGCGTTTTGAATATCATTGGTGATAGAACTTGAGTTGCTTCCAATGTTTTGTTGGAAGTTTGCTGCTGATAGCCCAGATTCAGAGTTATAACCATTCTTTTATAAGCTCACTTCCTATACAATTTATCCAGCTTCAGATTAAATCACTGTGTTACAAAACAGTTTATTTTTGCTACGGAAACTTGGGTTCTGGTGGCAGCATGGCTGAATAGAGTGAGCAAGATGCAATGGCTCAGCTTTTCTGTTTTGTCCAACGGCCAAACAATCTATTTGTTTCCTTACAGTCGTCGGTGACCTGTCCCGTCTGCTCCGAACCATTTATAGTGGAAACAGATGTATGAAAGCTAACTGTTGTGGAGTACTTATTCATCCTGAATGCTGCCAGGTTGGATGTCCTGTTAGAAAGTGTAACTGACACATTATCTCACGCCTACTATACTATAGACCGAATGAACTGTTTCATCTTTTAATATGGCATTAAACTGTTTATTTTCTTTTCTACTTTTCTGAAAGTGTATCAGTTTCAAAACATGAAATGTCCTGAAAATCCTTTCAAAAAAATTAATGGTTGCAGCATTATTGTGAGGACAAAAATGAGATCTATTCATCTGTTTTAAAGTAAACTTCACAATCACAATGCGTCCCAGTGAAGTAAAGTAGCTATATACATATCGATTGTTCAATTTTGATTCTGGCATTTCTCTGAAATGGTACACACGTTTTCGCATTTTTTCATATTCAGTCAAATACTTTGAATGCAGGTGACTGTTGAATTATGTCAAAAATAAACATATTAAATAAACGGACATCATTCTTTTGTTTCGTCAGAATTCAGACCTCACAGTCGATGTGAATTTATGACATTTTTGACAAGCTTTGTTTGGGCACGGAACATCAACAAACACTCTGCGCACAGCTAAGATAACTACACACAGTCCAAAATTACAGTTATTAAATATTATGAAATCAAATGGTTGCACTACTATGTATAGTCAGGTTCTCTACAAAAACCTGAAAATAGATTGAAAATTATTGCTGCTGACCTGTAATTAAACTGAGAAAAAAAAACAACCATTCAGTTTTTTCTCATTGCACTAGCTCAATCAATATTATGGAATGAGGATTTTCAGTGAGCCATATGGTTGCCTGTTTTTTACAAAATAGGGCTGGCTCTCAAATATGGCTGCAAATGGAATAGACCAAATGTTGTTGTTGGTCAGCTTGGTGTTTCTTTCAACCTGTTTGAATCACTTGCTAAATTCAGCAACAGAGCATAGACTGCACCACCAGTAAAGGTGCTAGATGTGAGAGAAAAAATATTGGCCAGCTAGTTTGATAAGAAATAGAGTATGTTGAGAGGCCAATTTGTTCAGAGATCTGCGAAAGGTATTTAATGCAGGCTAAAGAATTTAAGGACTAACTGTGGTTTAATTGGCGGAATTCATGCCTTTTCTCGTCCATTCTTGGATGTTGTCCGCTTATCGAGCAACATTGGATATTTTCTGTTCTATGTTCATCCATCTTCACTCGCATGTCATGCCCTTCCCTTACATTATATTATTTATCCATCCGACCATACCCATTTAGCGCAGACCGTCTTTGCAACCGTTCCCAAATCATGGACAGGCACAGTCGTGTATGCAGTCTGTTGCATATGGAGCAGGAAGTCCTGTGTTGCAGTGTTGTCAGGAAGAGCTGCAATTGTTCCTATATCACTTGAAATTCATTGTGTCATGCGGGCACAACCAACATTTAACAAGGCAATTCCTCAAACACAGCAGAAAATAGGTAAACTGAACCTCTAATGGTGGAGTTGGTCTATATAGAAGGGGAAAAGGCTAATAAAAACCAGAGGGAGGGAAATTCGTCTATCGACCAAATGGAAATAAAGTATTTTTTACACCCCAGCTTCACTCATAAAAGAGATCAATGAACATCGCAGTTCTACGAGACTATGAGGACAGAAAAGTGATTTAAAACTGCCCCTTTCGGAAAACCATGATCAATGAGACTGACCGACAAATATGTAAGGTTGTGAATTCTTTGTTTTGGAAAATTACAATTCTGTCTCAAGGGTCTTTCATCAAAGATGAGTTGTTCAAAAATTTCACTGTTATCTCTAGATAACCTATTAGGATCAATGTTCATCATGAGAAATTAAAGACTTAGGATGTTTTAGGAAAATATTTACCTATTTGCCAAGTCAAAAAATTTTCAATATTTTCCCTAGTCACCCTAGCACTTAATTTATAGTTCAAAGTTTATTTGTTCAATGCCATGGTCAGATCAGATCAGATAGCACATTATTACCTCCAAGTACAATCAATATCCAGTGATAGGAAATAAAAAGTACACCATCTTCCACTATGGATAATGGTTCAAAAGGCATATGTATTGCACAATAAAACCAGCCAAAATAAGAATAATAGTAGATCATAAAGTGTGAAATGCTGTAAAAAAGTTCTAGCGTGCCTGTTCTATCTGATATTCATTTCATTCTATTTATAGCTCAATTGAGATAAAATTGACTGTTTTCTTCACCAAGGTTTTTCCGAGTTGAGTTGCTTGAGAAGTGTTTGGCATCACATTGAAATAAAAGTTTGATTTCTAACATTCTTTAACAATTTATTCACTTTTCACCAGTTGAGAGCCTACTTTGCAGCAGCTCCCAGGCTTTCTCCACTTGTTTTTGAGTCACCTCATAGTCCCAGAGCGTGCTCAGCACAACATTAGATCTATCAACTCTAAACTGATTGTCAGCCTGAGAAGAGATTCTTTTGTGTGCTTCCTCCTCACTCAGGCTATTCCTATTCATTATTCTGGATATAGCCTCTACTTGAGGTATCATGCATGTCCATACTTCATGTAGTCTTAAGTTCCAGTCAGCTTCTAGTAGTAAGGCTGCCTCAATGAAACAAATCTCCTTTCCTATAAACAGCCATATAACCGAAGATCATGAAACAGAAAGCAAGAATTGAAAAAAAATGATCTTGTTTTCCTAGGAGACAGCAGCATATGATGTGTCCTTGATGACTCTCACTATGACATGAACATGCTGTTCAAAAGCTGTCCTGCGGCATTTTTTTTTCTCTTTTTTGCAATGCAGACACATTGTTGACAATGCATGCATGGCAAAATATCTACAAAGGTCATGGTTACACATGGGTACTTAATTAGCATTAACACAGCGGCTCCAGTTTTTCTTAAACATAACAAAACAACAAAAATGGGGTACCTGTGATAAGGCTAGTACTTGGCAGTACTAGTATGCTCAAGGGCACATGACGGAGGCGGTGCTATAGAGATTAGGATCTTTTGCTGTTAATTATGTCAAGTAGCACTATGATTTTCAATTTACTGGCTTTTTTGGAATGTACCTTGCTGATGAAGTTGTGATACCGTCTCCATGACTAGTTTCTCGGTCGCAGGCCACACGATACCGTTCAGTTTTTGCAGCATATTCTGAATAATTGAAAGCGAATTTGAAGCTATTTATAAAGAAAGAGTTATCAGTCAAATCCAGAATGATATTAGAAAGTTTCAGGCTTTGACGTTTGCATAAACATATGAATACCTATAATAAGTAGTTACATGTTTATGAGTATCTTATATGGAGTACTATTGGTTTTAAGTATCCAGTGAAAGTGCCTAAGGATGTCTAGTTGGAGAATACAAGAACACAAGAGGCAAAAAAAGCGTTTAGATCAAAAAGCATCACCTGTATGTGTTAGGCAAACAGGTGGAATGATGAAGTAGCCAGATCCTGTCTCTTAAGGTAAAAGAGACAAGCAGAAGTATGCACAAGTCAGAACCAAGCCTAGGAAGTCGCTATTACTTCTACATCGCCCCCTTACTAACTGAATAGCAACCAAGTTCAAACCTCTGTACTGATTTCACGCTAGAAAAGTAGATATACAATCTGTATAATGTTCATCATTGATATGCACTCCATACCTTGTCAGAGAAGACGATCTCTCCCAGTCTTCTTCTCTCAATCTCACCAGTTTTAGGGTTGAGTATCTGCTTACCAAAAGTATCCACAATCTCGTTATACGCGTCGCACCCCCTTTTATACGTTTCATGAGCTGAAAGAACAAACAGATTGATCTTCAGGATAGAAAGAAACTCAGCGTTGAAGTCAGCGACCTAGCTCAAAGTAATTGAGCACGAGAGCTATTAATAAGAACTTACAAAAAATTAATGCGTTACTTTATTTATTTTAATTTTTTTATTAGCAGATTTCTGTTTCAGTAGCACACAATTAAAAATTGTTTTGTTATGAAAACAAAGTATTCATGGACTCCTGTCTACAACATGTCTTACATGAAATCAAGAATCGCAAAGCCTTTGTTTGAAAATTTAATTATTTTCTAGTTGCAAAGGCGAGTTAGTGAAACAATTGGAAGCGTACAATCTCTTTGGTAATAAACGGAATAATAATATTTTTCTCCATGCAGGACAGGATATATTCAGAAGATTGCTATAACTTAGAATGAGGGTGCAAATCAGATGATACAATATTTGATGCATACAAGTTACAGTTCTCCAAGTGTGTCTGGGTTGCAGGGAGCACCTGTGACTATCTGCAACCCAGACAGAATTCTAGAACTGAAACTAGATACCAGCAAATTTATACCCACATACAATTATGGGAAAAAATGTGAATGACCATATCATAACAAAGGCTTTTATACTAACCAATGAGATCACTGCTTACAACTCCGGCACCAAGTTTCTCCAACATTTTACCGATTGAGGTTTTACCACTCGCTATTCCCCCAGTCAACCCTACTAGATATGGTTTGGTAGGCAAGTTTGGTCGAGGCTGCAATAAACAGAGGAGATGATGACAGTGACAAAATATAAGACATAAAAAGCCATGTTTTGAATTCATCTTTTGATCATCACTGTTTAACCAAGTTTATTTGTAAGTGCAGCCAGTTGGAAGAGAATTTCATTTCACTTTAATAAGCAAATCTAATAAAAATTTGCTGCTAGATATTTGGTTTTATCCTCTGCTACATTACCTCATGCTTTCAAATGTCACGTCATGAGGCAATAAGCAAGCTGACGCAGACCACCGACTACTGGGGACTGTTGAACCCCCAAGTGTGATCCGAAGTGCCTACAAACTGAGAGCAAAATGATGCAGATATTGCGGCCTTGCCCTTATCTAGCCACCTATTCTCCCGGATAAGGTGAGTGACAAAGCCTTGTGATTTTAACCGACATGTTTAACCAACATATATTCACCTCGGGTTCTCTGAGAAGTTGTCCTAGTTTTTGTTCTCGTAAGGACGACGAGCTGATCTTCTCCTCCTGGTGTGAGGCGTGGGTAGTATCTTCTACTAGTGGTATACATACACTGTCCATCTCTGGGTATCCCTGTCGAATAAAGAAACAATACAACTGAAGGCAAATCAACTTGTATGTTTTTCAGCTCTCAAGCTAATATCAGGGTGGGACAACTCCAAACATGTATCAAACTATACAGATAAATAGTGACTGCAGGTGGAGAATGGCCATTTGCCAACTGAAATTCTCCTGTGTTCTGATACTTCCCATGTGAGCTGTTATTGTAGTACGAGCAAACAACAAAACACAGAAGAACTTACACTGACAATCACCAGATAGGAAATATGTACCCTTTTTTAATACAAAAAATGGTGTGTAATTCTTATATTATTCAGTTACCTGTAACATTTTAATGCTTAAAGTTTTCAAGGAATAGTTATTGCCTAGAAACTCAATTCAATATATATTGCATTCCATTATCACATTTGTAATATTTTAATGTGTTACCTTTTCATGTCGTTTATTGTTGATGGAGTCGCCTCCTTTTTTCGTCTCCTCACTGAGTATAATACACCTGAGTGACTCCTCGGTGATAGTGGGACCGAACGGATCAGATATGGTGACTATATTATATGAGATATCAGGGTTAATCTCCTCACAGACAGCCCGTACATTAGACTTTCTATCCCCAACGGGCGTGATCAACTCGCAGAGTTTCTTTTCTGAAGGAGAAAATACTTAATTGATTTAGATTTCATCATTTGAATGTTAGCATCATGGCAACTGATTGTCAGGCTGTCTGGGTTGAGTGCCCACCCCCCTACCCATACAGTCTGCCCATGTTAGACATAAGGGCTATCTTTATTTTGCTTATTATTTTATCAATTAATTTTTGGCCTGCAGTACATAGTGAGGACACAATACGAGCAAAACCAACATTCACTCACTTATCTGATTGATTTTAGACCTCCTATTCCAGCAAGCACTTCGCAGCACAAGATTTTTTACTCAAAATAAACACAAATTGTTATATTTTCCGTTACAGTTCCGTTTAGGACCTTGGTCTCACTCACTTTTATTCATAGATTGGTCTGTGACGCCTATAGTAAGCTGTTCTGTTGTCATGGCTACTCCAGCGTACAGCAGCACCTTGTGTCCGTTATGTATGATATCGAATGTTCCCCCTAGTGCCGATTTCTCATAAGTCTTGTCAGGAGTGGTTAACAATGATGAAGTTATCTCCTCACTAGTATATTTCTCTTTGTAGTTATAAGTCAGAAACTAAAATATTGCAGAGTCGAAGAGTTGATGACCCTGGACTGTATAAAAATAATCTCAGAGGCTTTAAAGTTTGTTTGCTTCAAATGGTAATAGTTTTTAGATAAATGTATTTTTAATGGTACAGGGATGGCACATTCAGTGAGTGTACCTGCTAACTGCCACCAGGCTATTGGCGCGGCAAGAGTTGCAAATTCAAGTCCAACTGGGGGATTTAATTGTCTTCAATGTGGAGAGATTTTTCCCCTTTGAAAGTGCAGGCGCTTGGACCAATAGCACTCTAGCTGCGCACTTACCCTCCAGAAATTTGGGTACTTTTTATATCAAAGAGGCAGAAGAGGATATTTTATCTGCATGTAGGTGTGCAAACACATTTTTAGCCACAAAATTTTAGTGTACCAGTAGCAAATCACCCACATCACCGATTACGAATCCGCATCCTTAACAATTAGACCACTCCTGACTCATGAAATTGATAAAATTGAATTGTGAATATGAATTGCAAGACTTATCCGACTTAACTACACCTGTACATTTTCATCAATCTTGTAGTATTTCTCTACAACACTCTGCAAGGATGAGCTGTGCTGCTCTTCGAGTAAAAGTAGCTGAACATCATTGACTAGGTTGTGCGGACACGTTGACTGATGGTATCTGTGTAACACTGTTACATCTGTACAAGGAAGGTGAGCTGATGCTGAGGCATAGCAAAGTGATGTGTAATGTAACAGCCTCCCCACCGGTGGGCGTGCAGCAAGAACTGAGATGTCAGGATTCTGTGAATCTATAAATCAGAAGCGAAATAGCTTTGTGACAAGGAAAAACATTATCCTATTCGTTGTACATTCTACTCAGCTCGGCAGTACACATCATGATCAAACACACTCAGAAAAATTCACAGGTCTGAATTGAACCAGAGGCTTTCTTTTTCAGTCTTGTACCTGAAGAATACAGGTGAACATAGACCGAGTTTTTTGAAGTTGTGTTTGCTAGTTTTGAGAAAGCCGATGAGATCCTTGACTGTACTCTTACTCCTGCTCCTTCGATATTCAAACACAGCAGGGCAGCAGCTTTGGTGATCTGATTAGTTGCCATAAGTCCCGCCAGCCTCATCTGTAATCAACAAGAAACAACAATGCATGCTCATGGAAGTTAGAGTCAAATAAGTAGTAGAAGTTTATGAAAGATACAGGATTTCTGCAAATAGTAAAGATATCATGACAAGCTGAATGCTAGCACTGTCACTATAACCAGAACCTTGTCAATCCTTGTTAAGCGTAATACATAATGTTTGCATAGACAAACATAATCCTATACCCACTCAAAAAGGGATGCTGTGAGTGTGACTCACATCACAATACAAGGATAACAATACAGCCTTGCTTGGCCTGCAAAGTATCTAGTAAGGACTGGACTGGTTTTGCACTTGGGGTCATAAATGAAAAATGGAAACAAGGCCATGATATCAACTGGGAAAACACACTGAATTCTGAGTATACTGAACCAAATTAACTGGAAAAAACACACAGCAGTTCATTCACTATGAAAAAATAGTAGAGCAGTTTGTAGTAGTTTACCACGCCCACTTCATGTTTCCGGTAAATGCATTGGTAGCCTCCATAAAGTACAGGTTTCTAATTGTTGGCTCCACTAAATTAGTGATTAAGTAAATACATTATATGAAATTCAATTGGGTAATTGACATGTGATCTTTTAGAATGAAAAATGAAGGGAATACTAAGCCCAAAAAGAAAGGTGTGATTTAAATTGATTTCTTATAGAGTGTAGTTTCTTCTTGACAAGCCATGGCGGTTTCTACATAAATTAAATTTCCTAGCAATTGATGATCTAATTTCATCCTTGATTGATCCAGAACCTGCAATTTAGCTGCTAATTGGAAGGAGCATTACATTCAAACCATGGCTCTGCTTCAGTTGCAAGATGAGGTAGGTGGATTACTCAACTGCACCCATTCAGTTAAGCAACATCCTAAAAACAGTTTCAAGGAGTAGTTGGTTTTTGATTATTTATTTATTTCTCGTCTAGTTTCATTCCATAAGTACAACAGGGGTAGGACAAGAGAGTGGCACTCTCAGTCCTCACTCACTCCACAGATTGACAGAGGACAGGAGTTATGTCTTAACTGCGTACATATTATTACTAATGTTACACTTACAGCCACTCATCTTCACTGAGTCCACTAACAATTGCTAGTAAAGTAGTCCTACCTACCTACTACCTACCCTAATAACACACTACCATTATATTGGGAAACAAGCCAATAACTCTGACTTTCTTTCCATTATATTGAATCCATGTTTGCGTCCCTGTGACCAGCCAGCCCTGTCTGTAATCATAAGACTAGTAACAAGCCAACATACCCATACCTAATAACAGCAATTGATGCTCTGACTAGCCTGTTTACAAGAATTGTGAGTTCTACTGAACTAGGTAGCCTACATCACTCCAGACAAGAATCCCATCCTATTAGTCTGCTAATTGCAACAAGGTTGTTTCACTGAATTTCTCATTGTTCTGTAGCCTAACGCCTACAGATCTTAATTTAGTCTACTAAGTGGGACCGACTAATAGTAGTTTAGCGCTGGACCAATCTTATCATTATGTCATTTAAATCTCTCATAATCTTCTATCTTATTTTAGCCTCAACTGATTCAAGCTTGCTTTCATGGAGATGCCAATGAGATTCGTGCCATTATCTACAACAAAATGGATGAGGTCAATTATCAGGTTAGTGTACATTGACATGCAAGTGTTGTAAGAATCCTATTCGCATTAGGTTTCGAACCTAGAGACAGAGACCTAGATACTGGAGAAGGGGGTCTTTACATCATTATGATCTTGGTTGTTCACTTAGCCTACTTCATTGCAAAAATTGCTTAATGCCTGTTCAGAAAATAAATGTTTACTTCAAGCAGTGACAATTTGGGCGTACTCTCTAGGTTGAATATTTTGTTATGAATAGTCCTAACCAGTCAGAGCAGATGTATTTTTGAGGATATAATGAGATCTGTTATCCTTGAAAAATTTGTGACTGTGTTGCAATCCTCACCTCATTCACATTACAACATTACAAACTCAGGCACCAAAAAAGCACAACCTGATTATATCAGCGTCAGCATATAAGCTTATATTCTTGGCAGTAACATATCTACTACTAATTTATCTCTTCTTGGCTATACCATACATTACTCTGATCCGCTTGCAATGTGAGACAAATATTTTACAATCATTGCACCAACTATCTCACCAAGCCAAATTTTGATACCATCTAACAATACAGTGCAGTTCACTTGATTCAAACCTCTGGGTATCACAAAAAATTTGTCCTATTTAGGCAGAGTCTGAATTAAGTGACACTAGAATGCATTGAGATCGAGCTGAAGGGACTAATTTCCTTGTCTGAATTAAATGGAGTTTTGAATTATAAAGTTTGAGTTAACCAGCTTACACTGTTAGATTTTAAATTGACTTCCTGGCTATATTAGGACTCGGAGAAGAGGACAGCTCTACACGCTGCAGCTTACTGTGGAGAGGCAGAGATCGTCGACTTACTGATAATCAGCGGAGCAAACTCTAATCACAAGGATAACAAGTGGAGGACTGCATTACACCGAGCCTGCTGCAGTAAAAGTGAGGTATGTGAGGAATAATAAGTTTGTCGTCTAAATGAGCCTATATACAATAAAGTGATAAAATATAAGGAAGTTTAGTTTGGAGAGAGATTAATTTAAAATAAATTGTTGGTTAAGACTGTTAGGTCTGTCTCAGTCCGAAGATTAACTATGCGCAAGAGTGCTTGCAGGGAGGTTGAGCACTACCTCAAGCTTCAAAAGATCCAGTTGTTTGTAGACTGCAGCGCGGTTCGGAAACAGGACGGCAGGCTCTTACCAACTGAGCTACCTCCTACTCCTAATGTTAGCTAGTAGTTTTAGCTAGCTTAGGCAGGGTTCATAATAAGTCACGAGGTTGAGTAAATTTTAGCTAGTCGTAAATTTCACTAGTTCAAGCCTGTGTGAAATGGGAAGTTTATTCCTCTTGGTTATATAGTTTAGTTATTGACAGAAAAAAAGATAGCTCGGTAGGGGCCGGTTAAATCTTTTGGATGTGCTTCACTCATGGGATCGAGGACGATTTTTGATTAGGTACATGAATAGTGGCCAATATTGTAATTACGGCTGTAAATTTAGGCCTCCGGGCCCTTGTATATCAGGAATTGTATATTTCGCTGCATCAAATCGGTAAGTGCGCCAAGTGAAAAGCACTACTGAAGCTTTATCTGGTCACATCACGATACTAGTTATAAATACATTTCAAAGCATTCCGAGCTATCGGAAAACCCTCTCAGTTTCCATCAAACAACAAACATGGTAGTCAAGTTGTAAGTCTTTCACTTTTGAAGCCTAAAAAGGTCTTCACATACACCTAAATGAATTTCACACAATGTCAACGACTAGGCAATGTGATACATTTGAACTGCTCATCACTTTAGGTCAGTTTTATCTGCCACTCTAGTCATCTAATGTGCCGATGCCATCAGTTTTTTCCTACCTGATTATCCGATTAGCTAACACAACACAGGATGTTAGTTTAGTGTTATTTGACTACCTGCATAATGTTTTATCTGAGTGTATCTAGCATTGAGATAAGCAGCTAACCTGCTACTTGTAGTATCTGTAATTGATCAAACTCAGACTGGTAGTACTGGTGTGACTTGACATTTTTATATTCTCAACAGATCAATGTCAGATCATGCATTTTGATTCTCTAGGACCTTGAAAGCTCCCCTAGTGGAACTCAAAGACACAACTCCTGCGGCACCAACCGCCTGATATTGCTAACTTGCCATCTTGCCATTTCACAATCCCCATTTTGTCATTTTAGTTATGATACTGTAGATTACATACATAAATATCTGGTGTATTTCTTATTATGACCTTCAAAATGATTTATATTATTTTCGTATTTACAGGCTACTGTAGAGGTCTTACTCAAACATAATGCAGATTCCAATACTCGAGATAAACAGTGGCAGACTCCTCTCCATGTAGCTGCCAGTAATAATGCACTCGGGTAAGATCTTAGAGAGAACTCTTCTGATAACATAATCTAGGGATTGTTGTATGAAAAATACTAAAATTCCGATCTGAGCACTCGTTGCTGTGATGAGAAGAACTTTCTAGAGATCTCGCTCCCAAATCGCTCACTGTTTGGTGAAGCAAAATACATTATGATTGAACTAGTGAATTTGTCAGACCAGGTGATAGTGATGTCCTGTTTTAAAAGCATTGCCCCACTGTCACATAAAATAGTGATAAGATAACGTAAGAGAAAGGCAAATTTTAAAATCCAGGATTTTTTTTGTGAAGCAGTTCAAAAGAAAATACCTACTCTGGAGGTTTTTTTTTCATTTTGATGTTCTTTGGAATGTCATATGACTAATCTTGAAAGGCAGTCAGGTCAGAGACTATAGATATTATCTATAGTCTCTGGTCAGGTCTCATTGCATTCATTATTTTATTGCAATCGCAGTGAGCTTGTAGTAAGTTGACCTATGATTGACAGCCTGAATATTCCTCAAATTTTGATGACCAGTTGTCATTTTGACATATACGTCAAGCGTTGCCAACGCATTGATCACTTGAGAAAAGATATTTTTAGGGTATTGTCATAGCTGTTAGTCACAGCTGGGTTTTTAGAACAAATTTGTCTTACACGCTGAGGCTTTTTAAAGCAGAAAACAAACTATTTACAATGCAAACTTGTTTCCCCTCACCACCAAAGCCGGCGAATGCCTTCCTTCAGAAATTGAATAGATTCACTCAACCCCGAATTACCCTCATGTTTCATTCCGCCTGTTTAACAATTTGAACATATTGTCCATTTTGTTGAAGCTAAGCCTATACCTAAATAAAATAGTCAAAATATATGTGCAGGTTTTGTTTTTGGCTCATACTATTGTCTTAAATCTAGGTTGATTGAAACAATACTCAGGGTACTGTATTCATCATTTTATGTATCATATAATGTATTGTATTATTTGTAAATTTCTTATTAATTTGTAGATGTGCTCAGTTGCTGCTGCCTCTTGTAACGAAGGTTGATATGTCAGACAGGGCTGGACGTTCAGCTTTACATCACGCTGCCTTCAATGGACACACAGAGGTAAATAAAACAGCAGCAGTCGAATATATAACCACAGAGTAAGGATATATATATCCTTACTCTGTGATATAACTGTATGTTGATGTTGAGAATAATAGGCCAAATAATTACCCGATGATCGATGACCTTCAAAAGCCAGTGCAATCACATGAAGTCCGATTGTGTTTCTTTCAAGTTTTAATGCATGTAATTTTATCCTCGGAAGTCTGAGACTTGATGCTATGACAGCGGTGGTAATGCCTGGATTATACATCTAATGCACTCAGTACTACAGGCCCGTAGTTCTAGGGGAGGCAGGGACGGTCTGCCTCCCCTAGAATGCTCAATAGAGTGGCCTAAAAAAGCTATAATTGAAAATTCCATATCAGAATCAGCTCATTTGCTATTTATATCATTAAAACACTTTGGAAGCTGGGAACTCAGGGAGAGCCAACCCAACCTGGTCTTACTCCACACCCTCAACGATTTTCGCCTCCCCTACCATTTTTTCTAAACTACGGCCCTGATACTAGCTAGACTGAAAGGTGTTATTACCTCACCAAATATCACTAATTAAAAGTCTATTGACAAACTGATTCCTTGTATCCATTCTTCAGTCTCCTGCTGTTTACTATTGGTTTGTATATCTGTGAAATATCAGATTTACTTAGGAAATGATAACAACATTACGGAAGTTTGTCCCAGATATTTTGGTTTTCGTTACACATCTAAACGATTCCTGCAGTTTGATAGGATTTGAATGTTTTTTACTGTGTAAAGATTAACTTTCAAAAAAATCTTTGAGGTCCACCTAACTTGTCTCGGTACCGTTTGTTGGGACAGTCAATATCATTTATTATGAAGCTTATCCACAACATACCCAGTTGGCCAGCTGCAAATCTATCTATCTAGCATAATCAAATATTACTATAATCTTGTGTACTACCAGCTAGTGTGGCATTTTTGTGAAATATTTTCTAATGACTTTACTGTAGATGCATAGTCAATGTTTTGAGTAGCTTGTTCATGCTTCTCTTTATATGCATGATTGATTCACTAAAGAGCGAGCTAGCACAAGCACACTCAACAAACCTCAACTAAATTCACTTTCATATTAATTTTTTTGTAGCAATCCCGAGATTCACAAACAAGGTTGTTGTATAATCACAACCAGTTCCAGCGCCAACTACCAGCACAATTAATTTCTTATCATTCATAATCAAAGCTTCATTACTTTATATTCTACATTATATTATATTGCATTATATTATATTGCATTATATTGTATTATATTATAGATGGTCAGGCTGTTATTAGATAATCACGGTAAGATTAACGCCCTGGATAAGAAGGAGAGACAAGCCTTACACTGGGCAGCTTATATGGGTCATATAGATGTGGTCATGATACTTGTGGAGAGGGGAGCTGATATAGGCTGTACTGATAAACAAGTAAGTATAATATACTATAGATAGAGTAAGTAATAACACTACCGTAGAGTTAATAAGTATAAACACTACACCCCTGGTGTAAGTTAGTATGTGCACTGCCCTAGAGTAGGTATGTACACTACCCTATAGGCAGTCAGTACATACACTACCTTAGACTAAGTACATTCACTACCCTAGAGTAGGTATGTGCACGACCCTATAGGCAGTCAGTACATACACTACCCTAAAGTAATTATATACACGACCCTTGCATAAGCAATAAATGACACTACTCAACCGAAGTAAGGCAATCACAGAAGGAAAAGCTAGCCTTTTTGCAGGGTTAGAATAGTGAATTCATTCAACATTATTACTTTTTAATGATATACCCCACCTCTGCTAAAAATGTGTGCCAGTTAAGACTAAGTCCCCTAAATTAGCTAATGATTACTCCTCTAGGGCATTTGGCTTGGCTTCTGTTGACTTGAAAATACGTGGGGGTTGAGTTAGTGGATGGTTGTGTGATTTTCAAAGATGATCCCCACTACCAGCCTGCCCTCCCCCAATTTACTTGAAGCCTTGAGAGTAATATATGATATCAAGTCTCGTTAGGTTGTAACTGTTACAAGACAGGAAAATGTCCCATGTCAGGCAATCAATGTTTTTAATGCCATGTATGTTATGTTCTTTGTAGTTGTCTTCTCTCTGAACTAGCAGTTCAGAGAGAAGACAACTCTGTTATAAAACAATGACAACACTATACCCGCGTTCTGTATTATTGTAGCTGCATATTTTTATGGCCACATGATCCTTTTTCATAATTTTAATTTCATCTATTACAGAAATTTACACCATTACACGCTGCAGCTGCAGGAGGTCATGTGACTGTAGCTAAATTCCTTTTAGAAATGAAGGCGGATGTAGATGTTGTAAATTCTGCTGGTAATACACCATTACACATAGCATGTCTAAATGGTATGGATATGGTGGTCAACGAATTACTCTTCTATGGAGCCTCAATACACCTCACCAATTATAAGGGCCAGGTAAGAAGGGCAAACAGGAGAAACTGATAAGTATTGCGGTAATATTAACATCTAGTTCAGTCCTGACACTGTTGCTCGATGTTGAGTTCAAATTTAGATTGTTGCCCATTAGTTTAAAATGCAAGTATAAAAGTCGGTGTTTTCACAGTTGAATAAATGTTGATGAAAACATTTTGCTTTATTTTATGAAAGAACTGACTAGTTTTGACTGCTGTAAACAGAACAGGTTACATGGTATCGTTTCTTAAGGGTGGGTGTAAAATAACTGAAAGATAAATAACAAAAAATAGTCAATGTTGCTCATCATGGGGAGTATCTAGTTGTTCTTCTGATCATTTACTGATACAAATGATTGCGCTTGTGTGTAAAATATTCAATAATATTCTCACAATTTATTAACGTTAATCGTATTTTACTGCCAGACACCGATGCACTATGCAGCAGGAGCTACATACAGTGATACCATACTAGAAGTATTAGCCAATGAGAAGGCAGATGTAAATGTGAAGTGTCGTGAGGGGAGAACTCCACTACATATAGCAGCTGTACACGGGCGATGTAGCAGAGCTAGGGTACTTCTCAATCATGGTATGTTATACTTCAACCTTTATACTTAGAGCTTAGTATTGCCACTCCTGTAAAATAAGTGTGGTATCATGACATTTCTTTCATCTTGTTGGCCTTGTGTTTTGGATTAATTAGAGGTCATACAAATACAATGTATATAGCTGATGAATAGCAAGATGATGAATGGATTTGCTGTTCATGACTAAAAGACGACTTGGTAATAAAAAATATAGTTAAATGGTAGGTTAAAAATCCACTAGATAAAGATATTGTGCATTGTGATAATTTATATAGAAACTTATAAAATGGAACAGCAGGTTATAATTAGCTTTTCTTTACAAGATATTTGTTTCGATTAGAGGCTGCCAATCTGAGATCGCCTCAGTTTGGTAAACTGTCGAATGATCTGTGTATATCATTATTACTACCTACCGTCAAAGTCTACCAAAGACCTACCATAGCTACTTCTCCTTTGTTGTGTTGAGAATGCCCAGTCTGTTCTGACATTAACCATTGACGCTTTGTCCTCTTTGTCTCCTAGGTGCTTCTGTAGATGAGAGAGATAATTTTGGTAATACTGCTATACACATAGCAGCACAGCATGGTCATGATGCATTCATAAATACTCTACTACTGCATAGAGTAAGTAATCTATGGTAATATGATACCAGCTTATTCCTACCATGTATGATAGACACTGAATTAGATTCTTCTCTTAGAATGGAAATAGTATCATAGCGTTATACGGTTAGGACACTAAACACAGGGACCCATCTGACTGTTATCTGATTGGCTGTCCCTAGTAGCATGAATAATTAGCCTGAGAAATTGTCTTGTTTACAAAATTACAAACAGTAATTATACCCCTACAATGACGATGATTAGGGCATTTCTAGATTGCTACTAGGGACTGGCTATTTTTGCAAGCCCTTTGTTTTGCAAAAGAAAGCTAATGATGCTATTCCAGATATGGAATTCAATGATGATAGATTAAAAGAATTAAATATGAATGTCTGAAGGTAATAAGGTTGTAGTCTCCCCTCCCCTTGATGAACAATGCATTTGGAGTTGCTCCTCTCCACTGATAAGCCACTTGTCGACGGTTGAAGCAATTCTGAATGTAGCACAACTGGATCAAACTTGATCTTTATTTTAGCCAATCTAGATCCCTGTTTCGGTGTAGGCTTGAACCCATTGAATTAAATCACTTCAATATGATATGTCTTAAAAAGGAGGGATCAATTATTTAACATAATCTTTAAAATCAAAAAAATTGAGAGTTAGATCAATTCATGTCTATGGGTTTTTCTTCGCTGTTTGTTTTTATTTTTTGACTCCTTGTAGAAAAGATTCTTCAAAATGATTAGAGCAGTCAATAAAATTTATTAAACAAAAGTGATATTACCTGACAAAATGAGTAATAACACCTGATATCTAATTACTTACAGGCGAAGGTGGACCGACCCGGCAGCGGTGGGATGCTGCCTGTACATGTAGCAGCTCTACACGGCAGACTGGACTGCTGTAAGAAGCTTATCTCTGCTATGCCCAGATTCGACATCAACTGTGCCGATAACAGTAATAGAACTCTTCTACACGCCGCAGCCTGCTCCAGGTCAATGTCTACTCTTTTTTTGCTTCTTTTGGATTCGTTTTCCCTTCACATTCATAAACCTTCAGAAGTCTCAGGTTTCAATAACTTAGAAAATGGTTTAATCATGTTAAATACTAACCCTATCCCAAGCTGGATCAAATATGATCCAATCTGCAGATGTTCTAATTCTACCAGCTGAGCTGTTGGCTTAAAACTGGAAATGCAGGGAAATGAGATCATACTAGATCCCATTCAGACCGTCACAGTCATAGACTTACACCATTGAAAATGTCAGTTTTTTTGGTTTATGAATCACACCCATTGATCAATAACTATGTCTTTCATCATAATCAATTGACCGATGTGTTGTCATCCGAACTAGTTTTCAACTCCTATATCATGATCAATTCAATTTTACAGGCAAAAGTCAGGTGTAAAATCATGCTGTCGTATATTTTATCCTTGCAGTAATCTGGATTGCCTGCACTACATAATAAACCTGAGTTGTGATGCTAACTTACGTGACTCTATTGGACGTACTCCACTGCACTACGCAGCGGCTAACAGCTGTCTCTCGTTTGTACGTATGCTGGTGGAGACGGACGCTGACGTCAGCATAGCTGATATTAGAGGATGTACTGCCCTACACTTCGCTGCCGCTTCTGATGACGATGGCAGGTATGTTGAGGTTAAGAGGTCAAATAATACATGCTGACCATAGACACAACACACAGCAGCGGCTAATAAATTGGGACACTTTTCAATGTTCATTGTCCAGTCTAGTGGTGTGTGTTTTGTCTATGATACACACAGACCAAAATATTTGAAGTGATTGTGAGGGAATCAGGTTTTTGGTATCATTTTAGAGTTCTCAGTCTAATTTAGAAAACTGCTTGAAGGTTTATTAACAGCAAGTGGCCCAGTTTCAACTAATTTTCACTCAGAGTTGAGATTGAAAGGTACTAAAAAGGTGCTATTCTGTATATACTAGCATTGAAGTACAGTACCTTTTTAGTATC
Source organism: Membranipora membranacea (assembly GCA_914767715.1). Lineage (NCBI taxonomy): Eukaryota > Metazoa > Bryozoa > Gymnolaemata > Cheilostomatida > Membraniporidae > Membranipora > Membranipora membranacea. The sequence continues at coordinate 10,861,427 of OU612067.1, read as the reverse complement.
TTCACATCTTACCTTTTTAGTACCTTCACATCTTACCTCTTTAGTACCTTCACATCTCAACTTATAGTGAAAATGAGTTGGGCTATATGATGTTAATAAACCTTATAGTTTTCTAAATAGACTGAGAGCCCAGAATGATAACAAAAATATAATTCCTTCTAAGAAGTTAACAATACACACCAAAGACAAAATACACATTAGCAGCTATTGCCAGTGTCCAGTCTAGTGCTGTCTGTTTTGTCTATGATACATGCAGCCTAAGAATTTTATAGCCTAGCAGTTAGTTCTACTGTAGTTATGCAATGAGGGTTTAAGAAGGAGGGGGCAATTACTGATGCTATCCACAACACAACCAGGGAGGGTGCTGCTTTAACCTAGAAGAGAGTTTTGGCACGAAAAAAGATGGCATAACTACAGCAGAACTAGCTGCCTCCCTATAAATTGCTTTGGTATGGGAGCATGTCTTGAAAAATGTTGTTACTGATACTCTGTAGTATAATAACGGGTGTGAAGACCTATGATCTTAGTTCTAGTAGATTTCAGTAGTCATAACTTGTGAAACCCCGAATCACAATGAATAGTGGGGAAGGAACAGAGAGCTTTTCAAATGTTCCATTAAATGTCAAGAAGAGAGTTGTTCCCTCTCATTACCATATGAATAAGACGTGAGAGGACAACTCTTGTCTTTTTGATCACAGGGAGGCATTTACATTGTGAAAAAGTGAAGAAACTCCATCCTCCCCCCTCCCCCTCCATATCTCCCAAATAACAGAAAGCAGGCTGTCCGAGATTTATGTGTTATGTTTTATGTAACCTAAGGCTACTCATAGTTGTGTAAGGGCAAGGAATTTGATACAGTAGATATATTATAGATAGATCATCTTCTCACTTACTCCCTAAGTAAAGGTTTAAAAAATCTAGGTGCTGACCAGAATGGGAATCAAACCCATACTTCATAGGGAGCAAGCCTACTGCACTGTCGCTGTGCTATCTGGAACACCATATGTATAGATTGTTATCCATCTCCTTCGATTAGTCTCATCTGGTACTGTTCGGATATCTCCTTTACCCAATGTCTCTTGTTAGCATCGTCTCCTTAGCAATATCCGTATAACAGTGTTTGTATAGTATTCAGAATCCTGTTGGTTAGTGTCTGCTTGGCGTTAGTGTCTTCTTTTCTCTACCTTATACCCTTGCCCGCCAGTAACTGGCTACTCTTTTCGAAGTGGCAGAGGGGGTGTCTTTAACCTGCATGCTATTCAGACTACTTTGAGAGTAGGTGCTGCGCATAACAGGGGACCTCCGTTATTTAATGTCCTGTTCCGAAGGGACTAATTGATCCAACGCTGGTTCGAACTCGTGACAATATGGTCCTAAAGCAGCCGTGCTTACCTCTAGGCCATATTGACTTAAGTGTCACCATTCAAATTATATACAATCAGGTCAATTATTGTTTTAAACAAACATATCCCCTTCGCCTTTGATTGGCCGAATTTTATGGGCAAACAAAAGTTCTGGCGATTGCATTGTGATCTTAACAAAAATAACAAACACTGCCCTTTATTGACTTTGCTAACTTGATGATAAAAAAGTTAACAATAGCAAATCTAAAGTTTGAACTTTGATTAGAGTACCGTTACTATCACTTGCATTTGGCCCTATACAGTTGAAAATAACAACATCAGGCCATCGCACTTCAAATTTAAATACCGTGATACGTGAAAGATGTTAAAAAATCGAAATTATCATCTAATAAGCCTTGTCACGCGGCTCCAAAAAAGTAGCTGCATGACAAGGTTATCATCTGAAAGTTTTGTATCAACCAATTTACAACTTTCTCAATCTGCCAAGAAAAACTCAGCATTATCCCCCCTTTGGTGATTCCTCATCACCCACAATATCAAAGCATCACACAATATGGCGTGGAACCAAGTGCCATAGAAAAGAGTGTCCGTTTAACTAGTCACCACTAAATCTGTGTCACACAAAGGCTTGTATAATATCATACTTGCTGAATATTGAATGGTTCATCAGTAATGGCTTATATAAGACCAAAAGTCTATTTGTTGATCAGAAAGGGAATCGAACCCATACTTCATAGGTTAGCAAACCTACTGCACTGCCGCTGCGCTATCTGATTCATTAAACTTATTATAAAATTAAGTTATACTGATTTAAGTTATTAATATGTGGGTCCTTCCCATACGTAGTTCCCTTTCTTACTCACCTCTCCCAGTATGAGTGGCCCGACCCCAATCCCGACATGGCTAAGATCCCGTTAAGTTCCTTTGCATTGTCTTTTGTCAACACAGGTCACTGTAACTCTTACGAACAATAAATTCGGTGTGAAGAAAAATACTTGTCCCCATCCATCAAATTTCACCTTTGCTTTAGTACTTGAACTAGTAAGCACTTGTTAACTCCATAAAAATTCAGACCAAAACTTGTATGCTCTCCGTTTATCATACCGACTAGTTGATTTCAGGAAAACAAAAATAAAATCAACTCAGAACCATCCACCATGCCCTTCCTTCTCTCTCAGAGGATATCCCATCCGAGCCCAAAAAATCATTCACAGCTCAGGCTTGAAATATGTATTCCTTATCTAAACTAATTAACCGTATAGAACTTATGTATAATCTTATGTATAGAGAGTCTATGCTCGCAACCCACTTATCATAGCACTATGGCGAATTAAACAGGGCATTTTACCAAGACGGCCATGAGATAAAATTCCCATACACCAGGTTAGCTTGTAAGCTGTCACCACAACAGAACCAGATTAACAGTATCTAATAATCTAACAATAATAATTTATATAAAATTTAAAGTCCTTAGATTGATCTGAAAGGGAATCGAACCCGTACTTCATAAGTTTATCAAACCTACTGCACTTCAGTGGTGCTATCTGGATCTTCAAACTTATAATTATAATAATATCATAATCATAACTATGTATAAATAGTTTAAATCAGTATATTATACTGATTTAAACTATTTATACATAGTACTCCCCATACATAGTTCCATTTCTTGCTTACCCCACATTGACATCTTACTAAATGTCCTTGCAGGAAAATCCCTATACACCCATACACAACAGAACTAGTTAAAATATATTTAAACTTTTAACAGTAATAATTCAAATAAAATCAAAAGTCTTTAAATTGATCAGAAAGGGAATCGAACCCATACTTCATAGGTTAGCAAACCTACTGCACTGACGCTGCGCTATCTGACTCATAAAACTTATTATTATGATTATAATAATATACTGATTTATGCTATTAATGTATAGTCCTTCCCATAAATAGTTTCCTTCCTTCCCGGCCTTTGACCCTAAACCCCTGTTATTTGGCTGATATCCCTTATTTCATAATCCCTCTTCTTATGTGCTTTTGCTCACCACCAATGTTCCTTATAAGAAATGAAGGCATTTCGGCGTCTTACATCCAACCCATCATCAAATGTTGTATAGATGTGGTGGGAATTTTTCTCGCCAGTCTTAGGTGCTCATATTCCGTATATGCCACTAACCTCGCCTGATTTGGAGCCAATGTACTTAGACTACTACACTAACCCACAGTCTGATTTCAATGATATTCAATAATGCAGTCGAAGTCATAGAAAGTAACACTACAATTTGAATTGCCCAACAGCTGTATCACAATCCCACAACTTTGCATTCATTGACTCACCAATGTCAGCTGATATTGTCAGCAAATCTGCCTCGTGATCATTTCTCCCCAGTGACTATTCTTTTTCCAGCCATCCTTGCGCAGTGCTCATTCATTTTTTAGTGACAGCTAGAGGATTTTCCCTGCCTTATATATGCTTAGCCCAGTTGTGTTTGTAACATAAACTTAATGATAATAATTGTGAAGTCTATGGTTTGTAAGCAACAATAATAAAAATCAATCGTAAAGCAAAGCAATGCAGCATTGGAAATCCAACACGTTGTAAAAGAAACAGGAAACTCCATTGAAACTATCCCATGTTTCATCAAGGAATGGAAAGCTTTGAAGTGATCAAGTCTTGTACTGACAATGTCCCTGTGCTTGATGGTAAACCACTCAAAAAAATCCTGCTTTAGGATTTCTGAATTTCATCATAAAATACTTGGAAGTATGCAAAACAATATACCACATTGCGTTATAGATCTGGAAAAGGGATAGATGCTAGTAGTTTCAATGAAATTTAGTTGGGTCGGGTTGGTGTTTGTGTCAGGTAGGGTTGGTGTTTGTGTCAGGTAGCTAGAGTTATAGAGCATCAGTGGGACTCTATATAAAACAGAATGCATGTTGAGTTGTTCCCCAGGAATTCCCAGGTATTTTACACAATAGGCAAAAGCGCGACCTGTTCAACTGTAATAAAATTGATTATTAATCAATGTAAAATCCCATACCAGTTGAGAGCTACTGCTATGGGATTTTACACTGATTATTAATAATCAATTTTATTACAGTGGAACAGGTCGCTTTTGTCTAGTATTCTTATTTAATGTTCTACCCTACAACCCCTAAATTCTGTGATATATTACATTTGAAATTAATGTTTATTTTACAGTATGGTGAATTACTTGTTACAAGCAGGAGCTAATGCACGAGCTATAGATGCACAGGGTAATACTCCTCTTCACTATGCTGCTCTCAAAGGCAGAACTAATGCTCTAGATATGGTGAGTCATCGTCCTGTATTTGTATTAAAACCCAAAGCTGACTCATTTCCAATAATTCGGAGTTGTTTGTAAACCCAAGTTGACCCTTGCTGAAACTACTAAGATAAGTTTTGGGGTCATGATGTCATGCTATGTTTTTGGGAAACATTTTATGGATTCTTTTCACGCTATTCGGGCAGCGTAGACAAATTGCAATTGTTGAATAGCTTTTGTTGCTTTGATAACCAACTATAGTTCAGAATAGTTGTTCAATGAGCGCATTGAGCCAATGCAGCAAATTAAGTCAGTGTTTTCCAACATGTGTTATCCCATTTGCAGGGTCATGGTATGTAATGGATTTTGGGCGGCCCATGACCTAGTCTTGTGGACGCTAAACAGGCCAATTTTGGTAAACTTGGTTTGAAAGTTTTGACAAGCCATACTACTCTAATAACCAAAAATATGTTTCCTAAAATATATCAATTTTTTCGTTTCAGTTGATAAAACGAACAGATCATGAATTATTCAGTCTGAATACGAGCTCTCCTTGTGTCACACCTCTGCACTATGCTGCATTCCACGGACACGCTGACGCCATGTCTCTACTCATCAATACTGTCATAGATGTCGACCTCAGGGACCCTAACGGTAAATCTACTTACTACACACTGCATAGTATCACATCTGTATACCTTGGATGAAATGTTAGCTAGCGTTTAGTTCAGCTCGTTTATGGGTCGACTAAATGGTAGCTGGCAATAACTTTCAATAAATTTTGTTCTCAGGAACCCTAACTATGAATCTACATTTTACTTTCTGCCTAGTATCGTATCTGCCTAAAATGCTCTTTCATCAGCTATGCCATGTCTTGTTTTGTGTTGCTAGGGTAGATAAAGAGGTTGAGTAAAGCTAAGCTACGATTACTTTATACTCTTCTACGGTAAAACAACATAGAAACAATTCAGTATATTAGGGTTGTGATACATTGCTTCAATGTGCATTACCATTACTGCAATTCTTAGACTTGAAAATTTTTAAAAACTTTAATTTGAGTTCAATTTTACTTGTTACAGGCCGTACACCACTTGATCTTGCCTCATTCCGTGGTCACGAGGATATAGTTACACAGTTAGTGAATGCCGGAGCTAATATCTGGGTGAATGATATGTGTAGTGGCCGTACACCGGTACACGCTGCAGCTTATAACGGACACGAGACGTGTCTGAGGACCCTACTAGATAATACTGATGATGATAATATCGTCAACGCTATAGATAATCATGATAGGTATGAGGGTGTTCATCGCGTGAAAATAAGAAATGCTCTTATCTGCCAAAACCACCCTAACAAAGCTTTTTCTCTAAGTTGTCCCAATGATTTTAAATTTACATTTAAATTCTATGCACGATTCCCAGCTACCAGTTTTCCGCAAGTGTGTCAAAATATACAGCATAAAAAAAAAGATTTGATGAGTCATAGGTAGGTTCACTGCATCCAGTTTATCATGCTTTTAATGCTGTGGAAAACCTCATACAGTTTAAAAAAAAGCAAGGAAATGGTTTTACAAAATTTGAAATTTGATTACTCTTAGTTGCAACATATAGTCAAACTTTAATTACAGACCAAGTTTCTGTCAGCAATTAACTGGAAATTCCTAAAAAATTGCATTGTTAGATGTGGCGCTTTACAAATTAGATTTTGGCATTATAACAATTGCCTTCTTCTGCAATGACGCGATATAGTATAATTTGATGTTTTATTTCATATTGTAGAACACCTTTAATGTGGAGTGTACTGAACGGTCACCCTGATGCCACAGTGTTGTTACTGAAGCGTAACGCTTTACCTAACGCCGTAGATAAGGATAGACGTACAGCTCTACATAGAGGTGCAGGGATGGGCAGAGAGGAGTGTGTCGATATTCTCTTCCAATACCAGGTACTTACTTTATAAAAGCCATCTAAATAACATGAATAATGGAACCATGGAAGAATCGTAATTTCTAACTTTGGTCTATTGCTGTTGGTTTACAAAGAGACATGTCGTCAGAGAACCCAGTAAATTTTCTATCCTTATAAATTGGTTGAATTGAACAATCAAGTGTAAAGATTGCCGTGAAAAGATGGACACAACATCTTGATACAGGCCCAAATTAATAGTCTGACTAAAACATTCTCCTACACAATGAATAAGTAAATATATTATCATCTCTCCCCACCTTTTGTGTTCCTCTATGGTTACTATAGCTGACTTTTGTCCTGTTCTAGGTGGATGTAACTATGACAGATATACGAGGTAGATCAGCCTTACACCTGTCAGCAGCTGCCGGACACGCTGGTATGCTGGCAGCATTAGATAAGTTCAGCTCTCAGTACTTTCCTGAATCATGTCTTATCTCAGCGGCGGATAGGAAAGGTTACACACCTCTACACTGGGCCTGCTATCATGGTAAGTATGGTAATATGTAGCCAGGGTTCCTAGGCTGCTATGCAGTTCGCTCTTTTTTGGAGTGATATTTTTGTAATGTAATACATGTATGTTGAATCGGTGAAATTCGGTCTCATGTTTGGAAACCTTATTCTATTATTATTCATGCATGGGAATCCCAATTGTTCATAATTATGCATCGGGAATTCCACATTGTCATACATTATTTCATTGGCATTGAATGTTATTCCCATCCATGAACAGAGTGACTAAATTGTGAAGTCTTTTCTAAGACCATATACTAGCAGGAACTAAAATTGAAATGTTTTTAGTTTCATGAATACCCTGATTATAGGATTGATTTGTGGACAATCTAGGAAACCTATCGAATAAGGATGATAACTGTTCTCTCATATCGTGATTGAAAGATAAATATGATACACTGCTGCTGCACTATTCCTAAGATTCAATCTCAATACACTCAGTTCACCAGAGCGCCCTTACTAAAAGGCGGACACCAAAAGAATACTGTCTGCTTTAGTCTGGCCAGACCATAGAGTTATTATATACTCTATCTATAATAGCGATATGGTCCAGACATAGGGACATTGTGTGTATACATTTGTAACTGGTTATTTTCATGTATAGCTTACTCTCTGTACCTCCCACATTAGACCTAGATCACAGGCTCTGCCTGCTTAGGCTGTCGGTTAATCCTGCATGTTATGTTGATGCATGATTGATAATGTTCTTATTTATGCCTACAGGTAATGATAACTGTGTGGAGTGTATATTAGAATCAGAAGAATATAATGAATTCACAGGAAACTCTCATTCACCACTTCATTGCTCAGCGTGAGTCAACGTGCTATCTGTGGTTATGTTAAATATTTTATTTCAAGTTTTACGAATGACTGAGCAAAATATATCTTATATGAGAAGATTTCTTTATGGAATAGAGGTCGATATAGCATATGACTTGATTATTACCCTACTGCAGTGATGCTTTGCTGATTAATGGAGCCCCTATACGAATTTGCTCAATTGACATCAAGATTTCAATGTGTGCTATTAAAATTTGTATCATATCATATTTTTTATCATTGTTATATTATTTATAATCGCGTATGTATATTTCATCCAGGTCTCAGGGACATGACACGTGTACACAGCTTCTGTTAGAACATCATGGATCTTCAATCACAAACCTTAAAGATAATCATAATAGGTAATTATACATTAATGATAATAATATATACCACATTATATATGAAATGTATTGATATAAATGGTGGTTGTGCTCTCAATGTCCGAGAGGGAGCAACTCCTGGTCAATAATATATCATGGTTTGTGGAGTGCAGGGTATTTTCCCAAACTTCCTGTTGCCATTCAAGACTGAGCAAATAGACCTGAACTACTGAATGTTTACTTATGCTGATAACCATACTTTGATCAGCTATTTAATATGTTTTTTTTATTCTTGGGACACAAAGATTAGCAATTACGACAATTCTTCCGTATTACTTATCTAGTTAAGAGACATTTAGTTCCAAGTTAGGGACACACCGGCGATTATTACTAGACAAATCAGTAAAGAGAAATGATTTCATTAAATGAAAAACCATTGTGTCATTGGTGAATGTGTTCAGTATCAATAAATTTTAATATTCGAATGATATCGCCTCCATCTACTGGCAACAGTTTTGTTTGCTTTTCTCCATTGCTTCAAGCAAATCGCTCTTCTATTTCTTCCTTGATTAACTGTGGTTGTGTATTTGTATTGTAGGACACCACTGCACATGGCAGCTGTAGGTAATCACTGTGAGACCTTACAGCAGCTGATTAGTGCTGACGCTGACGTGAACGCTGTGAATGATGAGGCCAGGTCTGTGATAATGTGTGCTGCCTCTCATGGTAACTGTGCTGCTATAGAGCTACTACTAGACAGAGATGTAGATCTAACTCTATCAGATCAAAACGGAGATACTATCCTACACTTGGCCTGTAAAAGTGTAAGTAGTTGCTTGGTCTGACTTCTAGAAGCTTTTTTTTTTACTACTGGTATATGTGTGTGAGTCCGGTTGTTAGGTACTGACTCTTCTTTGCAGTCTATGGTATATTATAATTTCCCCGTATTTTAAGGGATGGTTGGGAGCTCACATCTCAGTCTACGTCTTCATTGCATAGAGGGTTATGTTGGGACCCACGGTACTTGAGCCGCACCCTATACCCTTGCCCTTACTCTTTTTATCAAAGAAGCAGACGGGGATCCTTTTACTGAATGTTTGGTTTACAAACACACAGTGGACCTTTAGTTTTGTTCCGCAAGGACCTGGCTAGGATAAATGACGCGCCAGTACCAAATCAAGAATGACAGCCGGCGCTGGTAATTGAACCTGGAGCTCACACCTTTATTGGCATTCAACCATGATTCCAGCGTTTAACAACTAAACTGGACACCAAATGTCAAAGGAACATCGTGTACAGGAAAGAATGCGACCCATTCATGGATAATATGATTATTTATTATTTACAGGGAATAGAGAATGCTGCACTGCTGTTACTAGATAAAATAGAGGATACATCTGTGATTACTAAAGCCAATCAGGAGGGAGAAACGTAAGTTACCTCTCTCTACCTTAGATTATTCTCGGGTTGTCAATGGTGACATTCTATCATTAACTAAAATCATGTGATTTGAGGGTGCTGAAGATAGAATGGAGCTGGCTATGGCAGGATGGGGGCGCTAGAGGTCAATAATAGATCCACAATTGTAGGTTCAAGGCATCTCAGTAGAGCAGCCTTCACACTTCTGCAACCTGGACTGAGTAAGAGTCCTGGACAATACACGGTTCTGTCAATTATGCTGCAAAATATTAGTAAGCAGTGCATATAGTAGATTATGATCTGCTGCCCCAACTTTATTTTAATATTTCCAAACTCCTCACTTAACTTATTTATTTACAGAGCATTGCATCTATCAGCACATGATGGTATGGTACCCGTCACACAGACCCTGATCAGTAAGGGGGCGAGTGTGTTCGCTGTAGACAGCAGGGGAAGGTATCCGGCCCTGTCATGTGCAGCTAATGAGCGTATAGCTGACTGTCTGGAGCTGATAATATCACAGATGATGTCCGTCAGCGGGGGAACACCTCGAGCTTCACTAGGGGGCAGGAATAGCACCGGCAGTACAACGGCATTCATCAACAGCACTATAGGTAAGCATATACTATAATGACCAACTCAAAAGTTTCAAGAAAATTGTATACGTCAGTGGAAGTCTGGAAGGTCAAATCTCATGTAATGTTTTGATGGTGTGATGAAGTCAGAGAACCGCAAGTTTGGCTAGTTTTTGTGGATCTTGTTGCATTCGCAAGATATGCATGGATTTCCCTCATACATTTTGCCAAGTTTGATCTCAATATGTGATACGAAGCAGCTCTTTATGCTAGTGCCAGCAAGAAGGTTTTAGATAGTTGCTTATGACACAAACCAAATGATTTTCTGTTGTGATATTGTGACTCAACTGCCTCGATTTATTTACGCATATCGCTTTCAGCATTACATTAGTTATTTCCCTAGTGTACATTTCATTGTAACAAGCAAATAGGCTATATATTATAAACAAAATTATGATAATTTCTATTAACGTACCTTTAGACGTAGAGCTATGCGTCAGGCTAGATGATTTACTAGTCGACGCTAACCCTGAGTCTGAGCAGGCGACGACCTCTGCTGCCTAGCAAGTCGTCCTGTCAGCTCACAACTCGGCGGTCAGTATAATAAAACCAGTGGTAAGGAGAACTCCCAAATAAACACCTCAAGCATGCTTCTCAAATTGACTTCTGATTAATAATCTCTTCTGAGATTTTGGCGTATCTTTCATATCGAGGGTGGAGAGGGAGTTAGCCTGTTTTGACAAACTTTGTTCAGATTGGGGGGGGGGGGTTCCAACCACCCACTAAACAAAGCTTGTCAAGACAGGCTAAGAGGGAGCTAGCAGTGTGTGCTGTATGTGCTGAGAAATGTTGTAAATTAACGGCTTCTATATTCTCAATTTTTAATTTTACTGATATGTAGAAAGAGCAAATGCTACCCCATCAAACTGCCTCAATGCTACCCCCTCAAACTGCCTCAATCTTATCCCCTCTCTAACTCTGTCTCCAGTCTCTCCCCTCAGTCTAAGTCTTCGAGTTCATAAATATTACAGGCCAGCAAGCACAAGTGCTGTGCTTGCTGGCCTGTGACCTTATGAAGTTCTACCCTCTCTCTATCGCAGCTTGGAAATTTTCTGGTTAGGTGTGTGTTACATATCCCTAAACTTTCCGAGCCTGACAAATAGGTGATCTCTCACTGGTCTAGGAGTGAAAAGTCAAAGTTTTGTGATCGATATAGACTGACACGCATATCCATCTTGTGTTCCTGTAGGCTTTGCATTAGCCATAATATTGTCAGTAGTGCATTCAAGTGACCTCATGACTCAATACTCGACTATTTCTCATAGTCAAGATCTGCAGTCGGGGAAATTATCACATTTACTTCTTTTGACGCACATCAGTTTCTATTTCTTTGGTAATAACAACCCAATATCTTCAAATTAAACAACCTTTTATAAATACTGCACCAAAACTTCAACCTAAGTCAGTTCTTCCTTTAGGGGGTACAGTGGGATAGTTGGTTATATGATGGGGAATGGTAATGGCCTAGCGGTTCACTCCTGGATAGATTTAGAAGGTTGTCAAGTTGCATGAAAGTTTGAAGCATTCGTGTGAAGCTGGCAGTGACTAATCTCTCTCTATTGGCTGCTTACTAGCTTTAGTACTGTGTGTCCATATTAAATTAGAAAACTAGTGAAGGGAGGTGCCCTTCCCTCTACATCACTACTTTCTGCCTGCTTCAAACCAAGAAGGTTTATTTGATAAGAGGGTGTTGAAATTCTCATTGGTAACGATCTTATCAATAGGAGACAACTTTTTTTCTTATCAGTGTCATGTTTTTAATAACCTCGAAATGTCAAAAGTATAACTATTGTTGTAATCAGCGCTCGATACTCAAAACAATAATCCTTGCAGCTATTAAAATAAAATGATTGGGTATTAGCTATACTGGAAAGTATAACAATAAAACGTAAAAATCAATCCACAATAATATACAAAATTTACAATTTACTTTTAATTTTATACATTCTAAATAACCATTAGCTCCCCGGGATCGTGTTAACATGTCACCTGATCTTGAAGAGCGGTGTTGAGCAGCCATGTGTAAGAGCCAAGCATTTCCACCTGTACCGCTGAAAATAAAGAAAATATCAGTGATATTTTGATATCATTTCATAACACATGTATCTATAAGCACTGACTTTAATTCAACATTAAATTATCAATCAGTTCATGATATTTTTCCATAACATATATGTATTTTTTTATTTTATTTAACATATAAATCTTTGTTGGTTTGCAGGACTGAACAGTATAGACCTGTCTGGTGGGGAGAGGGTTCTGAAAGATTCTAAAGAATTATCCGGTTCTGTCAAGTCGTGTGTCAGTGACTCCTCAGACCAGTACTTCTAAGGAACCAGCTACACCAAGACACAGAGGATTATTTATTACAACAGAACCTTTGAAGTGGTAATGTGCAGGGTTCGAGAACCTTCCTTAATCCACCAAGAACGCTCTCTTTGTAACCTTGTTCTCAATCAGATAATTGATGTAAGCTTTCTCTAATAGTTGCGAAATTGCTGTATTATGAATTCTGCACCGAGAGTTTTTTTGTGAAATGATATTTGAATTCCTATAATGATGTTGATATTCCGCCGCGTTAATATTCCATGTTTTTGAAATTATGCATGCTTCCAAGTAGGCCCAGTGATATTTCCATAACTTTTTTTATTTTTATTAGAATGAAGAATGCATTGACCAATTAAGTTTTGTCTGCTGAAAAATAATCGAGCATTCCTCTGCTTGCTTTTGCTATGGTAGAACTTAGTCAACAGAAATAAATTGGATGATGAAATATAAAGCTTTTTATGGTTAGATTTGTAATTGTTTATGATTTTTTAGTTGGGTGGCTCAAATGGTAGTTCTCACTGATTGACTGACTGATGTATTAGTGTATGCTTGTTCAGGTTTTGTTTTTGAATGCTATGCAAATAAAATAATTACCTCAGTATTACATCATCAACATATTTTATATATTTATCTCTTACCCCAAGTGAAGGACAATCCAATATCAATTAATAGGTCATAGTTTTTTGTGACCGCCAAAACCTTCATATGAGTGAGTTGGACATTCCGACAGGATTTCACAAGGAACTCATGATCAATAAATTATCAGTAAATCCGTAAATTATCTTTGAATCATCCAGTAAGAGTTCAGTAAAGGCCAATAATATCGCGATGATAACCTACATAGGCTGGGTTTATTTAGATGACTAGGATTACCGATATTTGCCTGGCACAAGCACATGTTTCATTTACCTCTAGCCAGAGAGAATAGTGCCAGAAAATCACATCATAAAAGTATCATATCATAAAAGTTCGCAATTCTCTCTTGGATTATATTCGTTCAACTCCCTGTATTCATTTTTTATTATTAATAATTTAGTCTGGACCCCTGTGGTAAATCAGGTCAATCCATAGACTTCTTAATAAAAGTTTATTATCAAGTCTTAGTCTATGGGTAAATCTCAAAATAAACTTGTTACCATTGGCCTCACCACAGTGGGAATTCCAGTGAAATGCATTATGGGATACTCATAAACATGCCCTTATTAGAACACATCCTTGCCATTCGTTTAGAGCAAGGAGTATCAAACTCCTTGTTTAGAGTTACCCAGCATTCAGCTGGAAAAGTCTGGCTAAATGTTGGCTTGAACATTAACCGAAGCCACACACTTGAGTCCGAACCGGTCGGACAGCTGACAAGGGGTCACAACAGGTTAGTCCAGCCAGAACCTTCGCGTTGATCACACAATTAATTGCTTGCATTTATCACACCGAATTATAAAATCACAACACTTACTCAGCATTTATGAGACCTCTGCTGCTGCTAGTTGCCTCACGCGATGCATCACATGACGCAAAGTGTCATAGAACGTGATTCATCCAAACATAGACTGTGGTCAGCATTGGCATTAGCAATGGTTTGGATGGGGCCGTGTACCAACCATACGTAAAGATGGTCTAAGATAGAGGTTAAGCATCAGCATGGCACATATCTGCAAATGACTCCTTTAGTTTAATGACATCAGCATCCTTCTATACTGAAAGGTTTATAGCACTTAGATAGCGAATAACATCCCCTGCTGCGGCTTCGTGTGATTTCTAATAGAACTACTTTAATAATTTATTTCATTTGAATAATCTATCGCGAGTAGACGTAGAATTTACACAAATATTCAAGATGGCATATTTGAGCTACAATGTTTTCGTTCTGTTACTAGAATATCTGACCACCATCAACTGAGAATAATAAATTGATTTTAAAGTTTTCTCGTTGTAATTCACTCCAAATTCACATTTGGATTTTAACTTTTGTTTGCTTCGTATGACAAATACCCTAGAGTGGTGAAATTTTTGCAGGCTTGAAATAGCTAAATTTAAAGCTTGCTAACATTCACTCACCCTCTTAATTTTTTATAGACTCATCAGCATCAGCTAGTCAAAACTTATATTAGCTAACAACAAATCACATAAACTAGCTTAACTAATCCCTCGCCATTTATTCAACCAGATTACACCAATAAGAGGCTATAGAAGCTGATATAACTTACCAAGTTACCTCGCATATTCTCATGACAAGTCTCTTTTTATAAGTCTGCGAGAGAATTTCCATAGATTAGCTTTATCAGCACCGTGATATCGCTTCACAAAATCTCTAATATCACTTTGAGCGATCAACGGACATCCGTTCATGTCCATCTCAACAAGATTCTCAAACCTACAAAATAGGCAAATAAACAACCGATGCAGACAGAGTGGACAAAACCCTGATATACCTCTTACAATCCGCAAATTAGATCTGACATGGTAAGTTATATATTTTACTCGATCACCTTGTGTACCCAGGTCGCACCCATTCTATAAATGCTGCTGGTAAAAGCCCTTTTGACAGCAGCTCGGCGTCGTGCGAGGGGAAAAAGTCTGGGGGGCTCAGACTAGGGAATGATACTTGATCATGATACAGTCATTTCTAACCTCATCTCAGCCAATGGAATACAAATGGGTAATACACTCCTATCAACCAATAAAAGTTCCATATATACAACCTATTTTGCAAGATTTTTTTCAGATTTTAGTGAGACATCTTTGACCAAAACTGCCTCTGCGCTAAACCTTATATTATTATGTTATGATTGCAATGATAGATGATTACAAAATACGATATACATAACAAACAGCAATAGACTCCGGGTAATCCGGCTTTCTTACCCTATACATTTGAATAAGATGTTGAGGATTCTGTCGTCTATTTTGTCACAGTTGGTGACCTCCAGTGAGGTAAGAGGCCACTCAGGCTGAGAGGCAAGTGTGTCTATACCAGAGTTACTGATACAGCTACAGTTACTTAAGATCAACCTGTCAAATTAGAAATAATGTAATTCAATGGTTTTACAACAGGTCAAAACAGTATAGTAGTGTAGCAACTCATCACTTTGTTGAGATTTGCAAACCAAGAAAAGGATTAGATAGCACCTTGTAGGTAAAAACGAATTTTTTAACCATGCGATTACACTGTTACAGAGGCTTTACGCGGGTTAACGATATGTGTGTCTATATATCATACAAAAAGGCAGAACAAACTTTTTAAGTCATGCTGGATCTGTGATGTTAATTTGTCTTAAAATAACTCTTTTTTTCAATCAAGTTCTATTAACTATCTGGCTCGAAAATAAAAGCTACATTGAGACCAAAGCAAAAACAGCAGGCTACACTGAAATGCTCTACGGGAGCCTATCCTAGAAAAATGAACCAAAGAGAAATCCACCATAGGAAGAAGCGGATATAATTTTAACAATGTAAGTATCAGGAGCTTAGTGTTTACACCGAGAAGTGTGTCATACCTATTCAGCCGAGGTAATTTGGTGGCAATAAGTTTAAGACTGGCATCTCCAACATCAGTTCTGCTTAGATCTAGAATTTTGACCTACAAACATTAATTAATTCTACATTAGATGACCCATTAAGTAGATGGGACCTCGCATCGCGTCGCCTGGCACTAAACAGGAGAGTCATTACACAACACACCGAGTCAGACTTGATTGGTTTGACCGGTACTATCCGGCTTACCTGATGAAGGTTCTAGAAAATATGCACAACGAACCACCTGATGTTTTGTTCTACATTTTTTTTGGCATAAACTCTGCTGTGAGTCATCTCAACTCCAGGATATAAGTACACAAAGTTTAAACACTACCCAAAGACCAATGCATGTTCTTGCCAGGTAGTTACTTATGATAAAGTTATGTCAGAGTTATGAGAGTATGAGAGTTACCTTCCCTAATGGGAGGCAGTCTTTTCACCATCAATAGTTCATGCCAAATAGAGCATTGAATTCGTTTACAATGCAAATCTGACAAAACTTTATCATATGTAACTGCCTAACTATGACATGCATTGGTCTTTGGGTTGTCTTTAAGTACACTGTATGGATTGGATTCCAAACTGGCAATATCTTGTTGTTAGACTTACAGGTAGACTTGATCTGCCAGTGAAGAGAGTTTTGAATGTCTGATCGTCTAATCCCGGGATGTGTGACAGATCTAAGCTGGTCACTGTGGGTGGGATGTGACTGAGATCTAGTGATTTCACGGCTGATACACCACGCAGAGACAACTCCTGTTAAATTGAAAAAAATAAAGAAGATTGAGCAGGGAAACTCATGTGTCGGCTCTTATGATTGGCTGCCTACTGTTAAGCCTATCCACCAGACAACCAATCATGGCTACAGCTGAGCAAGGAGGAACTATCCCATTCTGTTACTGTAGTATTGATAAAATATTGTTCTTTGGATAAAAGCATCTCAAACTCATTCTCTCCAGAATAATATACAGTATAAATAGAGTATAGTTTTTGTTTATATAATATTGTAAGCTCCATTACCTGACAGCTGTTTAGGTTAGAGAGAAGAACCTTGAGTGAGTTAGGAGTGGACACAGCCATGTTCAGAGTGAGTGTTCGAGGCTGGAGACAGTTGATTGATTCCGCTACAGACTGATCTATTGTTCTCTTACTTAAGTTAATATTACTCCATAGACTTGGCTCCTGGGAAGCCACATTCCAAGCCTACAAAGAATAAAGTATTGCGAAAGAGTTCGGAGTTAGGCAAAGTGTTTGCTGTTAGACTCAAAGATGTATTGGCATCTCAAGTTATGACACAAGTGAAAAACATTCCTTTGATGGTGAGAAAATACCAGCATCCTTTTCAAATACTGGCCTTGATAAAGCATTCTTTTGTAAGTGCACATCTTTTTTGCATAACCTAGCCTTGTCATGAGCCCACTTTTAGTTTGATGGCCGTGTGACAAGGCTAGGAATAAACAGCAGTAGCTCTAATTGATCTATTTTAATTTGACTCTACGAATACGTACTATACATCAGCATTTTAATTAACAATATTTACTGCAGGCAGACCAGCATTTATTTCTCAATCACATCTTGAGATAATAAATGTACAAACATACAGACACAGATCAAGTTAAAATGGAGCAAACTCTCACACCTACCTTACAAACGAGTGCACAACTGGCTACGTCAGCCAAGCTCAGATGTTTGAGAATGGCTGCTATCACTTCTTCTTTTTGTAGAACTTCAGGGTTTGCAAAAGAACCCATCGGTCCCTTGATCGGAGAACGCCTAAACAATATAAGTCAAAACACTATTTCACATGAGGAAGATGTATTTTCGGGGAAGATTCTTCACTTTTTTCTAAAACTAAGGCAATTGCTTAACTGCCAAGTCCAAAAGAATAAAAGGACTGGTTTGCGAAGGACAAATTCGTTCAGTGATTCTATTCACTCACTGTAGTTTGATGACAGGACTGTTAGACATAGCATCCTCTTTAAGCACTGCATCCATCAGACTAGCTTCTATAAGGACTTTACTCAGCGCGTCCTCGTGTGATTCTTCTTCCCCAACCTCCTCATCCTCATCATCAGTCTCATCATCTGAAGCAGCATCGTCATCTGAGTCTTCTTCATCAGAATTATCTTCATCTGTCGGATATTATATATTATATTATAATTAAATCATCATTAAATCTACCATTATCAGAATAAGCTAAGATATTTTCAGAAGCTAGTCAAAAGACCACAGCTAGTTCTGCAGTAGTCATGCAATATTTTTGTACTGAAACATTCATAGCATTTCTGGGTAGTTATGTATGGTGTTCGATATTGTCCCCTCCCTCCCCCACCCCGCTGCTTATCTGGGTATGTACTGTACGAGCCCAATAAGCTACCGCCAGCAGTCTGCTAGGCAATGAATTAGGGTTTCGCTTCATCATCTGACAATAATTTTTATTTAGCCAGAGCATAACCAACTGTTTTCAATCTAGAAACTTTCATTACCATTAACTTTGTTATCAAATTTTAGAGATAGCAGTGTTTGTTGTAGTTGGGTACCACAGATAAAAGCCATGAGGTAAAATGAGCACGAAAATTGGAAATTGACACTTACGTTGTGATGAGATATAGCTTTCCAACAGCGCATTGGCGATACTTGAGATTTCAGGTGCTTTTTGTGAGACATTCTGTGAAACATTCTGCGAGATATTCTCTGTAACAAATATACAAAAGATTATACTTAAACCACCATCTTCCATAACTCATATTCAGTATTATGAAATTTGAAAATGTATGAAAAGTTACATCTCAAGACAGCATTATGTTAATGATAGACGAGGGTCATTTTAATGTTATGATATGGGCGACACCTCAATGAATCAAGGCTGTAGACACTACATGGAACTCAACGCTATATCACAGCTTCAAAACTACTTTACAAAAAGATATATCAGCTTACCTGTCCACCCATACGTTGATGAGGTCTGCTGTATACTCTCACACATCTTTTGGGTGGGTTTACGGACTCGACTTGGCCTGTTGCTTGTAGACTCTGTGTTAATCTCCTCAAATACTTTTGAGGGTGATTTGGCATCAAGCTGCTGTTTCTCCAGCTGAGCTATGGTGGCCTGGATACGGCCTTTCTTTTTGAGACACATGCTTTTCTTTGTTCCTCTGCAACTGGCACAAGATCCACAATTGGGAACTTTCTTCAGACTTAGATATTCGGCTCGAATGACTCCCTGATAGATTTTCTCACCCCCGGAGTCTTCCTCAGACATGATGTTTGATATATCAGCCTTGTCGCCTTTGCTATTATCAGCAACTGTTTTCAAATAATTTCTCAACTTTTTCTGACCCCTAGCTGTAATGATCCCTGTCTTCTCGGCATGCTTGTGTAGAGTAGATGATGTAATCCTTCTACAGAGCCTTTGAAGGCATTTTTGCTTCATTTTACCAGGACCACCATACTTCTTCATATCTCTGCAGTAGATACATATCTCACAGTTTGGAGCGTTACAAGCATCACAATCACCACAAGCCTGTATTCTCTTCATGTCTTTCCTCCTGGGAATGGTTGTCGGCTGTTTCTTTTGTTTGGTTTGATTGGACTTGAGGATGGACTGACCGCCAGTTGGTACTGTTGTACATTCCTCTTTTATCACGGTTGGTTTGGCCTTGTTTTTAGTACCGACTGTTTGAAAGTAGTCAGTCAGTGTCTTCTTATTCCCAGAGTCATCTTGCTCCTTCTTGATTTCAGCAGTTGTGTTAGTCTGTGATTCAGGAGTACAACTCGATGGTATACTAATACTATCTCCTCCGACAACAATAACTTTTCCAGTTCCTTCACTTTGGCGAATGATTTTTATTTCAGGTCTGATGGGTGTGGATCCTTTTTTCACTTCAATCACCTGGGGTATCTCACCATGCTTGCTAGGTGGATTCACAAGCGTAAAAGCAGATCTTTTTGGGGAAATATAAGGCACTATTGGTTTTGATATCGGTTCTGTTTTCAAGGGCGAGGGTTGTTCAACTCTGTACTTGATTTGATCTGAATTCTTTGGAATGTCCATAGGAATAGGTGGTAGATCATTAGATATCAGTAAGATGTTATTACTCTTGCTATGGCCAATGGCAGGAAGGTCTATACTGATTCCTTCTTCAGCTCCGCTTTTAGAAGATTTTGTCTCGCTCTGTTGGTTTGATCCCTCATCAGGCTTTTTCGGTGTTGTTTTAGAGCCATAGGTCTTGACAGGTTTCATTGGTGTCACCAGTAAATCAGAGCTACCCTTGTCTGTAACTGACTTTGCCAGCGACTTTGTTATATTTATGGAGACAGATTCGGGCGAAGACATTGTATCGGTAGGTACTGGATCCATCAATGGCACAGTATGTACAAATTTGTTGTTCTCATTTTTGATGATCACCTGGCCAATAGTGTATTTCCCTAACCCTGATGCCTGTAGTGTCTTTTTGATCATTTCAAGCTCAAGCGGTCTATCTGCATGTATAGTTGTTGTTAGACGCATCTTACCCCCTCCTTCCTTAGCAGGGGTGGCTGTTGCAGGGCCCTGCTTTTCTGTTTTCATTGTTTGACCAACAATCCGTATTGTCTTCATCTCCACAGGACGGGGAGCTATGTTAACATTCTTTTTTGTATTGCTAAATGAGTTAGTTGTAGTTTGGTTACTGGCATTGCTCATGAGCGGTGAGACATTACTCTGCTGATTACTGGAGTTGACTTGTGCACTTTGATTGTCCTTATCAGAAAGGGTACAAATCTTTGCAGAAATTTGTTTCTCTGAGAGTCTCTGGTACTGAACCAAATCAGCTGACCTTGGGTACACTAGAGGTAAAACGTGCCCAACTTTGTCCCCTTTGCTATCTGGAGATATGAAGGAGACTTTCTGCTGTCCAGGTTTCTCGGCCATCTTATGAAGATAGTGATCTGATCCAACAGTCATCACATGTCCATTATACAGCATCTCACCATCATCATCCATAGCCTGAGACATGCACAGGAACACTCTTCTAACATGTTTTTTGCTACTAGACACGCCCTCCATTCCATCAACAGGCTTTGTCGTCTCAATCTTTGCTTTCTTTGGGCTCGGAGCAGGTGATGACTCAGACTTTCTTTTCGTTGATTGTGCTTCCTTCAGAGGACTGGTGACAAATGAAGAACCTTTTGATCTGGTATTAGCAGCAACTAGATGATCAAAAGATTGCAGTGATATTGATCATTATATATATATTATGCCATTATAGGCAGGTATCAGAGCATGATATATGATGATGCATAAATGGTACATAAATATGCAATCCCTTGATATTGGCAACAGTTGAAATCTCACAAGCTACATTATACACATACATGGAAATTGTGGATGCAGCGCTACCCTACTCTACTGAACGTAATTTGTTGAAACCTGGTTAGGCTTTCTTCTTTAAAAACAAGGGCTAGATCTTAGTGAAGGGTTGAGCTATTGGTGAGCAAGATTTTAAGTGGAAGTCATTGGCGTTGAGATATGATACAGGCCGATTTGTTGGCTCTGATTGGTTGATCTCACCAACCCCAACCCCACCAATCAAAGCATATGTCACTGGTGATCCAACTCAAAATTGTCAAAATATTCCTCAACGAAATATAAACTATCCGATGGGAGTTTACTGAATTTTATGTTCAAATATCAAATGTACCTTTCACTTGTGCTGGATTCTTTGAACTGGCTGTATTTGGAGTTTTAGCTGAAGTTTCATCACTCCGTTTCTTGGCAGCTGAGCTGGTCTTTATATTGTCAGTATCAACTTGGTCATTGGTCTGCTCATTCCCTGGATTCTTATTCTGTTTAACATACACACGTATCTCAGAACCGGGCGTACCTGGCTTTGTCCGGTAGAATAGCACATCACCATTATTGATGGAGAGTCTCTCGGAGTTTGCACTGGCTAATATTGACTCCAGATGGGCCTGAGAGTAACCGAACTGCTTTGCACTCATATCTTTACCTGCAGTTCAAACAAAATTCAGTAATAATTGGTATTGCAATTTTTCTCAGAGCAATTGAGAGCAACAACATGTGATGATTCACAATAAGAATCGCAAAGGGCATACTTTGCCAGCATGTAGAGAGCTCATTTCCACCAACAGAGTGGGAAATCCATTTTGCCAGCTTTCTGAATTGCTCCCCTATACTGGTGGTAAGCTTCAGTGTAGCCTAACTGGTGATCTTAGGTAGCAAAACTAATGGAATCTTCAGGATGCAAAGCTCGACTTCTTTGATGATGGCTCAAAATACAGATATCTCAAAATTTTACAATTTGGTTATTTGGAAGGAATGTGTAGTTAGAGATATTGACAAATTTTAGTTTTCAAAGCCATGCCAAATGGCACACATTCATACTGTGTTTCAACAGACTCTCACCTTCACCCAGCAGTTTCTCAGGTCTCACAGGACTGTAGGTGACTGGTTCACCTTTTCTCTGACTCCTCAACGAAGTCTCCTCTGTCTTCTGTGGCATTCTGGATGATATAGATGGTGTGACCTTATTAGCTGTTTGAGGTTTAGCTGGTGTGTCAGGAGATGATTTAGCTGGTGTTTTCGGTTTTCTTGTAGACAGATGCTGAGGAAGTTCAGCCTCATAGTCATCTATGTATTTCTTGTTTGGTGTCTTCATTCTGGTGGAACTTCTGGATGGCATCAACTGGGTCAGGGTCTGTTGCTTCTCCACTTTTCCTACATCAGGCATTAAGAATAAGCTGAATAACTTAAGCAACGTTGGACGGCCTTTCTTTTATTTTTTAACTCTGACACGGTTTGAAGTAGCCAATGTGTTGGCTCTGATTGGTGGGTGAGGAGAAGAGTCAACACAATGGCTAGGTTTGAGGTTGCTGGGCCATTGTCCTCAAAATCAGCGCACTGGTGTAATATCCATGTTATTTAGAAGTAAAGAAGGCCATGGTGATCTGAAAGTGGGGGATATTTTTAAGAAGGGAACCTTAAAAGATATTAGCAGATACAAGCCATCTCAAGACAAACTGCTTTTAGAGATTGGCAAAAACATTTATTGTTTGCATATGGATGTGAACACACACCTGCTCTTGCGTTGGGTTGTGCCATTTTCTTTGAGCGTGGAGATTCTCTTGTTCCTTTCAGAGGAGATGCTGGTTCAGTTGTCAACTGAAAAGATCAATCTAACTTGTTAAAACTATACCAAAGTATCCACTATGCCTTTGACAATATCGCAGTTATTATAGCACAGTGGAACAAGCCACTGGAATCCTGCGGAGAAACAGTGAATAGAAAAAAACAGATCAAAGATCTCCTTACTCTACTTTAGCATGTCAATTGTTATACCTGTCAAGGCAGGTGATGTGTCCTGTACCCAAATGAAAAATCACTATGTTTCCATATGTCTATGTGAAGTCAATTTAAGGGGTAATTGATTCATGGGAAATAGCATTTCGGTGAAATTCTGTTCGCATTGGTTCCGTTTCTTCATTCGGATTGGGGATGCGTGTTGAATCCGTTCGGCGGCTTAGTTTGAAGGATAGCAACAATGACTTCAATATGGGAGGCCGCAGCAGTTCTTTTTTGAAGTTTTATCATCATGGAAATCGTATTCCTAGGCATTCTTGATTCGATTTGGGGCCGACAATTCATTCAAAGCATGAAAACATGATGACCATCTCATACACAGTGGGAACCGAGGAAGGAATGCTAGAAGATTAGACACTATGTATTAGTGCAATCAGGACCATAGCTTTGGCATGGTCACAGCCCATAACATAAACTGCAGGTAAGTTAAACAGAATAAGACCCCAGACCGAGGAAAAGTTGAACTTACCAATGATTTCTGTTGGGATTTGAGTTTTTGTGGCGTAGCACTTTTCCTGGGTGAGCTTCTTGTTGGCATGAATAATTTTCTCTGTTTCGGATCGTTGACCATTTGTTTGGTGTTAACACTGCCTCCTTTGCCGAGCTGCAAGAAATACATGTGTGATATAAAACCAGCTCTATTGTCAGTAAACCGAGACCAGTAGAGAATAACAAACCGAAAGTTAAAGTACTACTTCCAATAATAGCCAGTTTTATAAAACACAGATATTTCAAGCAGCCAAAGCCCCAAGCGAAATTGGAGGACAACTCTCACAGCTTTTGGAAAAACTGAATTAAGGCTATGGGTAATACTATAACTTTAAGTTTGAAGGCGAAGCAATTATGGCTTGGTTTATTCCTGACAATTAATGATTAATAACTTGGTCACAAACCTGAAGATTTTAAGATATGATAAAAAGAGAGTGGACCAGAGCAATACACAAAATCAGCAAGGCAGCGGGGGGACATATAGACTGGACTTAGTGGATAGATAATTATTGGCACACCCAGATTGACCATGTCCTTGAAGGGAATGTAAATAATAATAATAATAAAAAACGAATGAATACAAAGCAAAACATGAAGATTTGGCAAAAAGAAACAACGAAGAATAAAATAAAGTATAGGGAATAACTAGCCTTGACCTGAATGAAATTTTTAAGGCCTTCTGTCTCAGGCAATATGCTAAGATAATGAGAACAACACAAAAACTCGGCCTAACTGGTGAAGGAGTCATCCATTCACAAATAATAATCAAACTTGAAAAACGCTATCGATAAATTTGAAATATATCAATCTATTCACTAACCATCAGACATTTTCTGTTCACGCACGCCTGTTTCATGGTGCCTTTGCCTCCATACTTAGGTTTATCTTTACAATATATACATTTCATACAATCTTCAGTCAGTTTGCATGCACTACATGTCATGCATCTGGCTCGTCGAGCCTTAGAGGCACTAGTCGACAGTTTGGAGCTGCCAGGGGTGGTGTTAGGTTTCGTTTTCTTTATGTCAGGGGTGGTGTTAGGTTTAGTCTTCTTTCCATCAGGGGTGACACTCTTCCTCTGCTTGCTGCTAGTGGCGGAGGCAGACCCCTCACTAGCCTTGCTGGATACGCTTGCCCGGCTAGATGTACTTGATTGGCGTTTTCTTGAGGTAGTAGTGGACTGAGCGGAGTTGTGTCCTTTCCTGGCTTGCTTGCACTTCTTTTTGTAAGAACTCTGGGTAAAGAAAGGATAGATATATTCAACTATATTCTATATTTTCATAGTGGAAAGTAGGAATCAACACAGCTATGTTATTTATACCGGTTTGTGCCAAATAATGCGCCAGCCAGTTCATATGATGTCCAGAAAATAGTGGATACAGTCAAAATAGTTGATACACAGGATATGGTGGTTACAGAGATTGCATTTAGACTATGTTTTTCTTATAACTTCAGAATTTAGCACATCTGCTTCAGACGTTTAATGCCAAACACCCCTAACATTGATGCACCACAATGTTCAATGGATGCTAAATTAAGAAAAAAACACTGTAAGTATAATTTCCTCACCAGGATGCTTTTGTTCCATTGTAGTAGAGAGCATTTGAGTGGATATGGAGTTTTCTCACCATCTCCTTTATGTTTGGCTATGGCAAACTAAAACAGATCAGACACATTCAATATTATAATCGATACACCACTTTGAATAACATAGGGAGTGAAACAATTTGTGAAGAGCATCACATAAAGTATTAGATTTTTGCCGGAAATTCCATGAATTTCATAAATTGAACAGCTAGATGCCAGCTTTGACAATTCACCTGTGACACAGATGGAAATATTAATGGGCGAGCACACTAGTGTATACTTTGTCACTTGCGACTTCACATGTACACACATGTACACACATGTACACACATGTACACACATGTACACACATGTACACACATGTACACACATGTACACACATGTACACACATGTACACACATGTACACACATGTACACACATGTACACACATGTACACACATGTACACACATGTACACACATGTACACACATGTACACACATGTACACACATGTACACACATGTACACACATGTACACACATGTACACACATGTACACACATGTACACACATGTACACTAGTTAATCTGGTGTGCACGTTTTTTTAGCTACTGTTGGCCCAAAAGTAGATATTGCTGTATACACTCAGCTTAAACACCAGTGAGCACGCAGGTGTGTCTCCTGGTCTCTCACACTCCGCCCATGGTCGCTTCATATTAAAGGCCCCTTTCTGTTTTGAAAACAAAAAGGGGCCTTGAGATACGGCTAGCCGATTATGTAAATATCAGGACTTGAACTGAGCAGTTGCCCCATAAACACTGATATGTTGATAGACTATTGCATGTAAATCTCTGATTGATAGAGAGTGCACTATTTCACTAAGCATGAGTACCGTCACAAGGAATTTGGTGTGACGACCCAAGTTCAATTTTACCAATTAGGGGCTGGTATATGTCAGGTACACTTTCTAAATTGACTTTAACAATCAGAGATACACATGATAATAGTGTAGTCTCAATGTCAGTGTGTGTCCCATATCATATAACCAAGACCCCCCACACACCATCATAGAGTCGAGGAGAGCTTGTTTCTTGTCCAGCTCATCTGGATACATGTCGTTATCTTGATTAGGCAGCCATTCCCTGAGATTACGCAGACCCTGTAACTCATATCTACTGAGCACTGGGTCCTGAGTGACAATCTCACACAACTCATTCACAGGCTGTAAAATATAAGTGATTGGTTGGGTTAGCAATAGTTCATACCATTGACTTCATAATATGTTTAATTAGTATATAAGTATTTAGTTCATACACAACAATTGTCAAAACCAACGGCTGCAATGGGTTGAATGATGGGTGTCACTTTTATTCTAACAATCTATTTTTCTAGCAGCACAACACTTTCATTTTACTGTTTCATCTGAACCCTCGTAGACAGGGTTAGCTCTTGTGAGATGCTAGCCAGTCTTAACAAGCTTTGTTTGGTGGGGAACAAAGCTTGTTAAGACAGGCTAGTGAGATGCGTAAATTAAGGTGTTGCTGCATTGAGATAAGCTGAGAGGAACACCGAAGAAATGAATAGATAAAAGCAAAAGCAAATATAATGCCTATCAGGGATGTCATGAGGAAAAATAGGCCAGAATGGTATGGTCATGTTTGTCGAAATGAGAGAGATGAAGCAGAGTGTTTGAGTTGAGGGTGGAGGGAAGCAGATGGTGTGCCAAAACATCGCTGGAGTGACAATATCAACGCAGACTTCCGCTGGCTAGTTCTAGACCAAAGTGATGCAAGTGATCGAGCGAGGTGGAAAATTTTGGTGTAACTGGAAGGCAGGCAAAAACCTGCCACTTGATCTAGACATGGCGATGAAAGGTGAACAAAGGTGAACAAAGGTGAACATCTGCTGTGTGGCAAATCTTTAATCAATACCTGACACTAAAATGAGTAGGCAGTAGAAGGAGTTATACAAGCCAACGTGATTTGACGAAGCATAACAACAAAAGATGCAAAGGTGTATCAAGGTGCAGTGTCCTTCATGTTCACACCATCTTGATAAGGCTAAAATTCTGAGCCTGATAAAAGACTGAAGCAATAATAGTGAAATCGGCAGTGCCTTGATTGTGCAGTGGTGGTTGTTCTTCACTACCGCCTAATCTACAAAATCAACCAACACTGCAAAATCGAGGCACTGCTGATTTCAGCATTATTGCTTCAGTCAATCTTTTGAACATTGCCTGGGCAAGCAAATAGCAAGCAAAATAGCCAGTATATAACTCAGCAAGGGCAACAAAAGGTTGAAGACTTTATTATACCCAGTGAGCATGTGGTCTCGTGCGACCAGTATAACACATGTTATTGAGGTGAGTTGCCTATAAGTAAATATGAACATGTATTCCCGATAGATTAACATACTATGTTCATGTTTTATGAAGTTTGTCTACATATATATATATATATATCTTTTGACAAGTTTCATAAAACATGAACAAAGTATGTATATTATATGTGTGTGGTTAACCAACCTGATCATCTAGCTTCATATAGGACTTTCCGGTGAGGGCGATATTGTAATGATCGTATATATACCATTGCATCTCATGAAAGTAAGGATACTTGTACTTTGTACCAATCTGAAAGTAGAGCAATGAAAAAATATGCATCAGTTTGAGTAAATACATACATGACGAGCATTACTACGACAGCTGACACGATAGAGGTGTGACATGTATTTGAGACGCAAAGCCGTTTCCGACAGGAATTGACACTTGGTGTAAAAACTGGTTAAAACTAAATATTGTTTTCATGCTGGGACAGTATTTACCGTTGACAGCATTCATTGCATGTTGTTAATACACCCACTGGTATACGTCTTGCGTTTGTCGTAGTTCCCATGTTTCACCAGTGTTTCATTATTAAAAAACACCTTATTAATTGGCAGAGATCTCTTCTCCTGCCATATTGTACAGTATAAATATTGATCTGTAACGTTGTTCATGAGGTTGTTGGGTGCGGGGGTAAACCAATGATAGACTCGTTACACATTTTAACAGCTCCCAAACTCATATGATCCGTTATTTGCAGCCAGTAATTTTGAATTAACCTATCTGATATGCTTCACTCTTAAAAACATAACCTTAG
This sequence comes from Membranipora membranacea, assembly GCA_914767715.1. Lineage (NCBI taxonomy): Eukaryota > Metazoa > Bryozoa > Gymnolaemata > Cheilostomatida > Membraniporidae > Membranipora > Membranipora membranacea. The sequence continues at coordinate 10,832,704 of OU612067.1, read as the reverse complement.
TTTCTTCTTTAAACAAGCTCTTTAGTTAATGTTCCTGATATATGGAATATCCCTGAACTGACTGAAAACAAACCTTGAATTTATCCTCCATAGCGGCAACTCTTAGCTGCAAGCCAACATTGAATGAGTGGAGAAAATTCCCTCCAAACACAAGAGAGTCTTCTGGTGTGTAAACAGCATGTATCCAGCCTATGAACAAAAAAAAAGAATTTATCACTATTTAATATAGCCTTATGGGTAATGACTAACATTATTGTAGAACAATAACAAAACCTTCGAAATGCACCAATATTGACAGATATTATTACAGCTTTGTTTCACAGCTTCCTAAGCGCCTCTCAAATATTGAAGCACTCCCTCTTTACCACAGACCACATCTATGACCTCTATTTTTACTGCTCTATTTCTCCAGTCCGGCGCTACATGACAGGGCATTGACTGTAAAAGCAGCAAATATGCGACCATACCGGAAGGTACTGATTGAAATATCTCATCGAGGATCGGTAGTCATCAACCCCATTGACTAACCACCTCAGAAGCTTTTGATACCTTGTCTCTCTCAGGCCATACAACCCAGGATACAGTTGGCGCCTTTAGCCATAGGGCGACTAGTTGTTGGGTTGATTTAGGAGGACAAATAAGGTGCCCATCCCTTGTCATATGGAGGACTTGTGGAACTCACACTAACAAGTCAGAACTCCACAATCCACCATCACGCTAGAGAGAAGGGGGGGGGTAATGTTAAGTGTATATATATATGTATATATATATTTATATATGTACCAGTTGGTATGAGGAAAGTATCACCAGCATGTAGTGTCAGCCTTTGGCAGCCACTACATTTGTCAGCTAAGAAGGTGTGCTCCTGCTCGCCTCCCATACTCCAATCCTCATACGCCTACAAGAACAAAGAATGACATGTGAATTCAGTATAAGAGGCGGGCATGCCATTCTAGTAGTGCTAGGTGACCGAAAAGAAAGAGAAGTCAACTCTGGTAGTTCCAATGAAATGAGCTATTGGTGGTCATAATTAACATGACCAGGCCATGACAGAGGTTTAGTAGAACAAGGTTGTTCCAGCTGGTGGCGGAGGGATGTTAACAAACTTGTGTGTCAAGGTTCCACAACTGGATACTCAGCATAAGCAATAACATTCCAATATCAGAGGGAAGGTTGAGTGACTTGAATAACACGACTGTCAACAAATATGGACTAATAATTAGTATCACAAACTGAGCAATAACTTGGTCATTTGGTAATATAGGGTGCACGAAGTGTCACACCGGCTCATAATTACACCCAGGTAGTTTAATTAACACCTGATAAGGATCTTAATCACGGCAACATTAAGAGATAAGATCAGCAGTCAGCGGTATTTATGAGGCGGCGAACGTCATTCGACTCCTCCCTGGCTGCTGTTATTTCACAATTATAAAGAGGATTGGCATATTATGATAGTGTGGAGGATAAACTGTGACTTATCAAATTGTCCTTGGTTGATATTCTATTTGGATCATAGATTATATTTGGAAACTCATTTCGCCTGAAATTGCTACCTAGATCTCACAACACCTTAATATGGAACAATCTGTGAAAACTATTGTGTGAATATAGAGATATTTCATGTGATCACGTGTTTCTCTGGGACATGTTTTGTATGGCAAATCTGCAAACTTTTTTTCTGTCAAAACCATAAATTATTCTGCTTCTGATTTCAGCAAACATCAACGAATAAATACACCAAACAGATTCCCAGGGTTAACTGAACACTAAGCATATGGGAGAATATCTATCATCCTAGAGATTTTTTCTAGCTGAAGCGCTCCCTCTTAATCTAGACTCTTTTTCTGCAAGCACGGAAAGTATCTAATTTAACTCGTACATACAAATGAGGAATACAAAATAGAACTTTGATTTTACCTGCAGGTTATCTTCGGTGGGTGGCACGAGCCAGAATACTTTTTGTCCCCTGAGAATGTGGTACCAGACAGAGGTACCTCCGAGATCGATGTGAAAATCTGTATAACAGCCGGCCACGCTCATCAAGCAGTACCTGGAACCACACACATGTAATTACACTAAGATAAGGGGCCATATGCATTATCTCTCATTGGTGAATATGAAATTTAAAATAGGTCTTTAAATTTGCAGCTATCCAGGAAGGTCTTTCAGTTAGAAACAGACAAAATCACTAGCAAGACTGAACGAAACCTGCTAGGGACTAGTTCCCAAATTGTTCATGCATTGATAAAACTGTATACAATCTGAGTGAGCGATATGGAAACTAATTTTGTCTAATTATACCATATGAGCGATGTTTTTCAACGATGATTTCGAGCAAAGATATCGCAATAATTTGGCTCAAACTACCTCCAGCTGTCTTCACATAGAGCATAATATATATGGGTTGACCCATTGGCAGTGAACATAGCACACATTTTAACCGGCCCTCAAGTCAGCTAAGTATTCACAGCTTGGGTTGCTGCAGTAAACAATCATTGTTTAATCTTTAGGTGTGCTCGCTCACAACACCGGTATAGATATCTTGTTATGGATTACAATGGCTAGGGGAAGATGTCACTAACAAAGCTGTGAAACCAAATTAGAGTAAGGTGTGCGGTAAGTTGTGCAGTATGCAGTATTATAGGCTTCTTAAGCTGATATTATGAAAATACATGAGTTCCAACATCTACGCCTTGCAGTATCAGACAGGGGGCCTTTCAATTATTACAACCAAAATCACTATCTGATCATTCACTTGGTGAGTGAGCGAGACCTGATATGGGTCTTATTCTCAAATTGCTCACTATTCGATGGGATCATATACATTCTGATTACAGGATATCGGAACAAATTCATCTAAATGAAAGACCAAATGAGAGATAATGTTGAGTGAAGTGATTGCGATCATTTGCCTTAAAAAAAGCATCCCTATGTCTTGATACAACGCAATGATTAGATTGACAGTAGTTTTACATTAATTTTGAGGTGTAAATTTATCACAATCAGGAACTTTTAGCAAGTTTCTATAATATAAAACCTCTGCAATGTCCTATCATTTTCGCATTTTAAACCTCTGTTTACCTTTGATTAAAAGGCCCCCAGGAACACTCGACTGATGAATACTCACTTGATGACCTTTGGGAAGGTGAGCTCCTCTTGGCTGGCTATCTGCTCTATATCTATATACATGAGATCGAGAGGCCACGCCTTCTGAGCCCAGTCTACCTCTCTAACTACTGTGGGAGATTGTACTAAGTCATCTAATGATGTACCGGTAAACTCCAGACTTATTACATTCCATATCTAAAATCAGACCCCAACAGATATAGTATAGCTAGTCTTGGATTATAGACATTAGGTAAGATCAGAGGTTTTGAGATTGAGGTCAAAACAAGTCATCCATTGTCACAACCAATGGGGAAGCTCAACTTGGAGATAAATCTACATAGTCTAAAGGTACTAATTTTTTTGGGGCACCATTTCTTACCGTGAGCAAAACTGGCTAACACAAATTCTGATATTTATTTTAGATATGCGTAAATGAACAACATTTTGAAGTATATAAACCAGGAAACAACCATCAAAATAGTTGGCCATTCATCTCAAAAACACGTGACTCTATTTCATATAACTGGCTCTATAGGTAGATAACCAGATGTTTGTCACAAATCAATTATTAAACAGTATTGATCGATTGTGTCCCCATTTCCTTTGGGAAGATAACTCCTAAACTACACAGCCAAAAAATTGCGTTTCTTTTCTAGTTGGTAGTATATGAGGTACTTATCAATATGACACCCCTTACCTTTTTTCTCTGTTCTCTTGGTGTGTTGTAATATTTGACCCATTTAGCCATATCCCAGGGTTCTGACGCCTGAGTTAGACTGTTGATTGCCTCGATCGGACATTTAGCTCCCACATGTTCTAACACTGTGTCAACTGTAAACTCAGATGCTTCCGGTACTCTAACAAAAAATATACAATAAGAGATATTTCACAATTAGAGTGCTGTACAAGCAGACCTCAGATGATTTATAAGGGAAGCAGAGGGTTCTAAGTTGTGAGGCCCTACTGACCAATCAAAATGACTTTATCACTACGCTTTAGAGATTTCAACTCTCATTTAGGCACGTATGGGCTAAAGTGACTGATATACAGAGATTATGAAACCAATAATCTCCGTATATCTGCCTCCGTGTTTGGCACCAAGCCTTGAATTGTCAGCAGACCCTTTAACCATTAGTAGCAGTCCCGTGTGACTTATATGGGTCAGTTTATTAGCCATCAGTATATCATTAGTTGGTAAGCTTTGGAATATTGTACTTACATCAATCCAAGATCCTTCATATCTTTTACTATGATGGGTTTGTCGAACCCGTTTGTTTGAAAATGACTAAAAGAGACCTCTACAATGAATCAAGATAAATCATCGCCAAACTGGATAAATTCACAAAATTTAAATGGAATTTAAATAGTAAGATCGAAATCGAAATTTGCTGGGACATTTATTAGAACACTTTAGAATGAAATTTACAGTCTCTTTTGTCAATCTACAAATGGACAGCCTTTCAAGAAGTATTTAAGCTCCCTCTCCCGATAAGAGTACTATGCCTGGACCAATGAACCAATAAAGAGAGAGAGAGAGAGAGAGGCTGATACACAGTGCCTTGCGTATCTTTGTCATGGCACACTTGTTTTTAAAGGATATGTGATAATCGATCTCGGAAGCATATGAATAATTACATTCTGATTATCTGAGGAAAGTTTTCCATATCAATCTGCTTTTAGCATTTTCTCCATCAAGTTTCATCATGTTAATCGGATTTGAAGTCGCAATCCCTGGATTAGTCATGGGTAGCAACGCCAAACGCAGAAAACACAGCCAAACAATAAATCTGATATTGTTCAAATGCAGCAAGTGACTGGATACTTCATTTCTACCCACCATGTCCACTGAGTTCTCTGACATAGCTCTCATTGTATAGTTTTGACGTCAGTTTATCGTCTACTTTGTATGACCGTTTTCCTTCTATGACCTCATCAATATCATCATTAGGCTCCGCCCTTTCCTGTTTCTTTCTCTATTAAAGATTTAGGGTTAGTTACATACAGACAACTTACTGTTGGTATGAGAAATACCTGCTGCCACTTGCCTACCAAGAATGACTGACTTTTTCTAAGTAAATATCGACAGAATTTCTGCTGTAATATAGGTATTTGAGTTACAGGGAGACTCAAACACCCTTGTGGGTCATCATAAGGGGGTTTTCATTGTAGATGAACTGCATGGACATCTCACGATCAATTTTCACACTCGCCCCGTCCCAATTTCTGTCAAGGCCAACCCAATTTTTAATGAAGCTTCAAGTGTGCATTCCATTACTACGTCATCGTGATTTTCCTATTAGTTAGTATGGCTATAACATATTACATGAAAAATCCTGGCAAGACTACACTGTTATCCACTATATTTTCACTGTAGCAACTGCAACAAGTTACAAAATATGATTTGATGGGTCTCGGAAAGTTCGGCCAAACACGCACATGCGACTTTGACACTATTATTATTTGCGGAACCAAGGGGTGTTACTCCTTGGCGAAACACGGCAATGGAATGAATAAAATCATCTCATTGCAACAAGTGAGCAATTAACTGAAACATTTTGTATGTGACGCAAGAATTAAACCTAGCCTGCTAGAAGGTCTGCAATCAATACCTCTAACTTGTTGCTGCCATCTTGGCAAGTCACTCACTGATCAACCCATCCAACTACTAACTTTACTAGTTTAAGTGGTAAAATTTAGTTGAGTGCTACTCTAGTCTAACAGCTCAGAGAACTATCAAAAATGTTTTAAGGCCAGATGCTGAATACCAAAATCTTACCTCACTATGGTCAGGCATTCAATAGAGTCACTACAGCTTCCAATCAAACAAAAGAAAGGCTAGAAAGAGAGTGACATGTGATCTTTTATTGTGCTTGGTGTGGAGGGAGTGCAAGTCAATTTAGGAGACAAAAATGGTCACTAAAAATATCTCTAATGAATCAGCTTTTAGCTTGGCCTTACCAGCATCATTTTATTACTACTTCCTGGCATCTATATTAGATCAGTCATTCTTATAAGCAGGCTTAGCAATTGTGGTTCAGTGCCGTGTCCCTGACTCCGTCTCCATTTGCCGCGAACTAGCATTACTTTGCGCATGTGCCGTTTCCTATCTTCCTGTTAGAGTGTAGCTGTCGATACACGAGTTGTTGTCCCTTTTACTTTTACTATTAGACAAATCTTTGCTTTAAAACTTCAACCAATGAAAATCTTATTTATACAAATCTTTAGGCCAATGAGTGCTGACTACATTAACATAAGCCAATGAAAACACAGTACTGATGGATATGACCAATGAAATAATGTTTACTATTTTACAGGTTTATTGTTGTCAGGAATGCTAGAGAAGCTCCATGGTTATTCTAGAAAATGCTGGAACTAGGAAAGCAATGGATATAAGCTGGTAAATTCTACCACATCATCATTCACATGCTGTTAACAAGTCTACAGAGTGAATTTCTGTCTAGCTGAAGTTGGCCTTTGAAGAGAAGACAGAAGTATTTGGACACTGTTTGTGCAAACACACTTAATCCCAGCTGCTAAAGTGAGTGAAAACCTACTACTAACTACTAGCTAGTACTACTACTTCCACCAGCTCTTAACTATTTAGATACCTCTACAATACTGATTCAGCTGAGACAAAATACCGAAACAGGTATTAACCAACTGTAACAGAGACCTTCACAGGTAAGAGATGGTGAGATTGATTTAAACAGAGCCTTCACACCTATTTTTGTTTACCTCATCAACTCTACATGGCAGTCTGCTCAATTGAGTCGGTGTTGTAACTATGAGGATGTATATACACTCTTGCATTTTTGAGTATTAACATTATGCTTTGATATAGGCCTGAGGCTGCAGCTCATCTAAGATGCGATACATCACACCTTATGGATAAAATGTTGGATTAAATGATTGATTTTTTTGATACAGGGAGATAAGATACTACAGCTGATTTCTTCTGAACTAATCGTGTAAAGCAAATACAAACTCATGATCATGGGAAAGGATTACTATAAGATTCTGGGAGTAGAACGGAGTGCCACTGATGAAGAGCTGAAAAAAGCTTACCGCAAGATGGCGTTAAAATATCACCCGGACAAAAACAAGGGCGCAGGAGCAGAAGAAACATTTAAGGACATTGCCGAAGCTTATGAAGTTCTTTCCGACAAAGACAAACGAATTGTGTACAACAAGTACGGCGAGGAAGGATTGAAGATTGGCGGGGGCAGCGGCCCACAACCAGGTGGTGGCACATATTCATTCACAACTTCTAGCAGCGGAGGTGCAAACGTAGATCCTTTCGAGACATTCAAGCATTTCTTCGGTGAAGAAGATCCTTTTGCATCGTTCTTTGGTGGTAGCGCTGGCCGAGGTGGTCCGGGAGGTAGGCGTATGTTTTTCACCAATATGAATGATGGTCGCGAGCATATGGACATAGATGACATGGGATACGGTATGGGATCTGGTAGTGGTTTAGGTGGTATGCCGAGGCAAGCAAGAAAGAGGCAAGATCCTGCTGTCATTAAAGATTTACAGATAAGCTTGGAAGAAATATACACCGGTGTTACAAAGCGAATGAAGATAAAAAAGCAGGTATTCAATAACAACCAGTTCTCAACTGAGGAGAAAGTTTTGACAATCGATGTGAAGTCTGGCTGGAAAGCTGGCACTAAAATAACCTTCCCTAGTGAAGGAGATCAGAGGCCTAATAGTCTACCCGCTGATATCATATTCGTAATCAAAGACAAACCCAATACAATGTTCAAAAGAGATGGCAGTGACATCAGATACAAAGCTAGGATATCTCTCAGAGACGCGTTAGCGGGTACCACACTCAAGCTGCCCCTCATCGAAGGTGGTAACATGTCATTCACTGTAGACGATATTATCAAACCGAACACTCAGAAAAGAATTGTGGGTAAAGGGCTTCCACTTCCTAAAGAAAAGGGAGCACGCGGTGATATGATTATAGAATTTGACATTCAATTTCCGGATCATCTGCCGGAAAGCGCCAAGGAACGAATTAGGGAAATCATACCGGCCTTATAAATGTAGCCGGCCCTTTTTAGTTTTATTTTGTTTCTATTACTGAATAGGCGAGTCCAAAGATTTTCCCCTACATTGAATATGATTACTAGTGCAATCATCCTGACATGCAACTGCTGAATTTAGACTCTCTCCCTGTGATGTTTTGTTGCATCTCCATGTATTTATTGAATTAAGACTGATCTATATTCCATATTCCTTCTCTCAAAATGAAGTCATACAGTTCATGTTTTTAACTGCTAGTTTATTGTTGTCTCAAAATTTGCACAACTTGTGGTATGTTCAGAAATAATTATTAAGTTTGTGGAATTTAGATTTACGTACTACTGAGATATTTTTGTTCTAGCTGTAGGTATTTTTCAACCTAGTCAATATTTTCCACAGGGAGGGTGGGTGTTTCACTCTCCCTGTCTCTCTGTTTTCAGCGCCATATGTGTGGTGTCAAAGCTTAAGGTGATAGAACCAGTCATTTTCTCAGTTGTTGTCATTATCAGTTCGAAGTGCTAAGTCAAGGTGGCAGTTTATTTTCCTAGCCAGTCAATCCTACAATGAGACCTGCTGTTCAGTGCTCTAATAAAGTTGCAATAAAGTATAAGACAAACTAATCACTTTTGATGTCAAAATAACACCCTATTGTATCACACCTTTCAGGTGTTCTTTTCCCTCAACACTGAGCAAATCGTAATCTCGATTATGATGCCAAGGCAGCTTTAAAGATAACAATTTGTGTATTCTATCTGCAAGTTGATCAAAGTAGATATAAATCATATATAATAAAATATTGAGAGCTCCAACAGCTTTTCAGTCCTAAGTGATAGTTTCCTCAATCACCTTTTGAGCTAGACCCAGCAGAGTGTTCATGTTTAATTAGAACAAAATATGCAGACAAAGGTAAACTCTATGCTATTCAGCCTCCCTTGGTATTAGCAAGGTATTGTTACCTGCAAGGGTTTGAGACTGTAACATTTCTCAAGTAGCATCTTGCTCTGATGTTTTTATTAGCTGCTTTATCAATAATCCACAAATGTTGATGCCTAGATAAATTACTCAATCTTGCCAGCATCAATTTCTTAGCCAATATCCTGCCAGGTATATTACTAATTACATAATTTGCATATTTGTGCAAATGTGATGTAATAAACATTACCAATAAGGCAGACGTATTACATAGAAGCAATTATCCGTAAATGGTTTTCCGGAGATGTAGCAGAATCTTAGTAAACAAATTATCAAAATGATTTTGAAATAATGTGTGTGGGATATACAGGTAGCGGTAAATGTTCTAACTCTCAGCTAAAATGTTTTCTTAAATGCCAACCTGTCTTTCATAAGCTGCAACTACTACCCACTCCCCAATTCACCTGTGAGCGTAAGAACTCCAGAGCTAGGGTAACATTGATAACCAGAAACGGAGGTCTCCATGTTACCTCAGTCCCTGACTTTCCCCCATCTTGTTCATAATTATAGTATTGCGCCACAGAATTAAATTCTTTTCTTAGAATGGAAATAGTATCATAACATCATGCAGTTAGAACACTTAACAAAGGGGCTCATCTGAAATCGATCTGATTGGCTGTCCCTACTAGCGTGAATTATATAGCCTGGAAAATCAACTTCTTTACAAAACTGCAGACAGTAATAAAATGCCTTCAACGTCGATGATTTGGGCTTTTCCAGAATGCTACTAGGGACTGGCTATTTTTGCAAGCCCATTGTTTGGCAAAAGAAAGCTAATGATGCTATTCCAGATATGGAATTCAATGTATTGCGCACACCAGGAAAGCACAATGCTGTCATCTCGAAATTAATATGACATATGACACACAATATTCCATTCACACCTAAGAACTTTTCCAATATAGGGTTGAGTTTGACATTTGGGCTGACGTAATATGCGGAATCTTATATGAGAGAATATCAAAATTTTATACTTGTTTACCAATGTTAGGGAAGGGAGAGCCTCTGTTAGATCATACCGTAAACCGCCATATGAGACCTATTTAACTACCTGACACTGTAGCCTGTCTTGACAAGCTTTGTTCGGTGTCCAGTGTCCGAACAAAGCTTGTCAAGACAGGCATCTGACATTGCTGACAAATCGAAGCTGATGTGGAATATCATATACATCAGTGCATCGATGCAAGCTCAGTCTCACCAATGAACTAGGTTTAGTTCATTGAACTCACTACTTTTGCGCGTATCACGACCTCCCAAATGTTAGGGAAGGGAATACCAAGCTGATCGTCCAGTGGTCCTTGTTCATGCCACCTCCCATTTAGTTTCCTGCTATGACCTGACACTAATATTAAAGAGTGCAACAGCTGCAGTGCTGCATGCCTTGATTTGAAGACAGCCACTGTCACTGAATAGTAAATGTAAATACTGTACTGTTTTATTATGACTCAATTATGTAACATTACAGTGCCAATAACAATAATCCTCTATACATATGTGTGCATAGTTTATTGTCAAAGATAGTAAAATACTGTCAATGCTATCAAAGATTATAAATACTGCATTGATGCTATCGTCAAGATGCTAAGGATATTTTGCACTGATAGAAATTCCTCAGTTGTCAATCATGTCAGTTATATTTTACACTCTTGCACATTTGACTGAGTAAGTCTCTGTTCTACTAGTATTTATAATCTTTGCTAGTAGCTAGTAGGATCTATCAGTGCTGAGGGATAACTCTGGAACTTGTGAGTTGACATTGTTTGCTTGATATAAAGGAACGTTCTACACGCTTTATAACAATCTAAATTGAGGTTTCGTATTGCGCTAATCTGCTAATGGCTATATTTTGACCTCCGCTAAGTGGGCAATGACCTTTTAAGTGGGATTTTGCCGTTGACTGGCGTATCTGTGTTCCGCAGGCATCGGTGACCATTAGGAGATCTTTGAGCTTAAGGATCTCCTAAATGGTCACCGATGCATCTGGGAAAAGGCGGTTAAGCCCTAACCCATGTCCCCAGGTGTTTTAAATGGTGGCAGTGTGACTTTGCGGGCCATGTGCTATGCTGAACATTCTATATAGCCACCTCCTAAGCTGTTCGGTGTCACTGAATACCTCAAAGAGCACCAGGTAGTTCCCGTTGCCTGGCGCTTACTGCAACCAGAGACTCATGTTGGTCAGTGTATGTTTTCTTGTATCACAGGTAGGTTGATTTTATGCTGAGCTGTCTCGACCATTTATTGGAGCCGTCACCATGGAAAAAAGCAGCATCCTCTCCAAGAGATACTCTAACACCGGGCGGTAAGTAACTTGTATGGTAGTGTTGTCGCTCATGCATCCAGGATGCATACATCAGAGTCGTCAATAGATGCTCTGGTACCCGCTTGTTGATTTTATATTAGCAGAGCAACATGGAGGGGAAATGTACCAAGATGTTAGATCCTAGGCATCCTCCACTCTGTATTTGTGGCTAAGCTGTTAGCGAATTTTTCCATTGTTATTACAGTTTTTTACGTCTTGTGAATAAGCTTCAATCATGTAACAAATGCTTACTCATCATTTCTCCTTCATCTTCAGGTCTCACCTTGGCTCACCTAGGTTACAAAATATGTTCATCAAACCAATGAGATTGAACTCACTCGCAATCATGTTGATTTGACCATGGCTCATGGACCAAAAGTCCATGACCTTATAGTAATCATATAACACTTACAAAGTACTTCTGCCTGTTCAAAACATGGTACAACCACAGCCACAGAAGTACAAACGAGAATAAATAGAAGGTTCAATAATATCCATATGTGTTAGGGAGATCCTACTAAAGTTGCTTGGTGACAAATTTCATTTTGCACGATTTGTTTTGTAATGTATGTTATAAATAGCCTGGCAGGCTGCCCAGGCTATGTTAAAAAGGGTGACCTTACAGTCATTGTAAGAGATTATTTATCCAATTCAATGCTTACATTTTGCAATGCCTACACTTAGAACATATATCAAACTGTGTATTAGATTGCAACCACAGCAGCAATGGATGCTGGATTTCGTTCCATCATTTAGCATAGTATCATCACAACACCATTTCGATTCAAACCACAATAAAAGCCAAGAAACATGCCTCAAACCAAGGAGTTAACTCCTTGCTCAAACGCACCCTTGAGCGCCCCCAAAACGTCTCAAACCATACTCAAACAACCCTCCCCAACCCTCATCGCATTGATGGCAGACCAAAAAGGCAAGGGGTTATATATGATGACATTGTGACAATTTGGTCTGAAACTCCTAAGTCATTGTAATTGTTCATTTGCCTACAGCTACAGACATGTTTCATGCAGTATGTTGGTTGTACTAGCTACTAAGTAGTTAGGAGCACACTTGTTGCAAGAAGTTGCCTGCTGGTCGTTCAAAAACTCACAGTCCCACCCTTCAGGCCTGTCCCCGGGTTCCTTACGCATTAAATTATTGGTATGTTTTAGGTTTGAGTTATCCTATGGCTTCAAACATTTTCAGCTAAAGATTAAACAACTAGCCTGAAATTCTCCTTTCTATTTACAGTAACATATGGGTGGAGTTCAACGCACTAACCAGACAATACGCCACAGTAAACCTTGGTCAGGGATGTCCAGATTTTGCTCCTTCAGAATATATTCAGAGAACACTGGCGGAGGTTGTAATGGAGGGTAATAAATATCTTCAGTACACCAGGGAGCAGGGCCATCCAAGGTAATCTTACTTTCTTTTCTGGTGAAAAAAATGTGTTGTTGAAAAAAACAGTTTTATCATGCGGCAAGAAATGTGATATTTTGCTGAGCAACTTGGGCTTTTCTAAGTGTAAGGTGTGTAAAATTATATTGGTTAATTTTACAGCCGTATAAGAAGTTTACTTAGTCTAAATTTTTGCTGTTCATCATTCATTATCGGATGTGATGAGCCAATCTTTATCAATCACATCTTGGTCTTTTTGCATTCCCTGTGCAGTTTTTCCATGGGACCACCGACAGGAATTTTTTTCTCATCTGGTGGACAATGTGAAAGTCATCAGCTTGCTTTATGTTCTAAGTATACTAAGAATAGTAATTGTGGGGGTAAAAAGGAGGATCATTGTGTGGTAGTTTGTAGACATAACTAACAACATCAATGGTTCAGAGAGCTGTCACACTATACTTTTTATCTACTCTATATAACTAGGAAGTGCTCATTAATATAACCATGCACCACCAGGTAGCAGTCAGAAGGAATTGTTAATTAGAATCACTAACCAAAAGAGATGATTCTCCCAAGCGTCATTTGTATATTAATGTGTAGCTCGCTGTGTGACACGTGACGATTTTCCAGTTTATATGACGCGGTTGCAGTTTCTTCTGGATTTGTTCTACGTACGCTTTGATAATGTTTTCGTAGGATATGGGTTGTGAGCCGATAATAACACTTACACGTTGGTACGATTTCTAGCGTTAGGTGTGGGCTATCGTTTACTTTCAAGTTCCACCCAAGATAAAAATAGATAATCCTTTGTCCGACCAATAGGCTTGAAATGACGGGTACGATGGAACTCCGACTTATTGGACCGGAATGTTCCTACAGCTCTTATTTCTGTCGGCTATGAGACTAGAACTGCCGCCTCCCTCGAAGCTGATACATGACAATATTGTTCTTAATGCATGTGATCAACCAGTTGAATCTGGGTGAGCTCTCGTACCTCCTAGAAAGCTTCATATGTTGTGCCTGGTCTCATCCCCCCCACCCCGTCTATCCTGGCGCAAGAATAAACGGTTTATTATCTTTTGGGTATTTTACACAGAGTGCATATCAGTTACTCTTTGCTTGACAGTGACAACCACTCAAATCACCGCCCCCCAAATTAGGAGGCGCCGCTGTTTGTGACCTGGTCGGTGGCAAGGCCATTGAGGCATTGTTTTAGTCTAATTGGTTAGAGAACATGATGCTGCCAAACTTCATTTTCTTTTACCAAATTTGGAGTTGGCCGAAATTTGTGCAGATTGCTTCAAAGATCCGCATTTTGATAATGTATGACTGAATGATTGATGTTCAGATTTTCGACCAATGTTGCAGGCTACGATTGCCCTGTTGAAGGATTGTTTCAAAAGGGCGTGTTTAAAGCACTACCACAATGCAACTGTTGCTTGGATTTCCTTAGAAGATAAGGACAATATCAGTTGTGTTTTAATAGGTCCAAGACTCAATTGTTCAAGGAAACTGCATTGTGGGATATTCATTAGCAGCGCCTATAGAAGCGTGTTCTCTTTTATCACTGGCTGGGTTTTCAAATGAGCTACTATGACAATTTGGTCTATTCAGTTGATTTTGTCTGTTTCTCTCTCAAAAATTTTCTATATTGGAGCCAGTATATTACTTGCATTCCTCTTAACCTGCTTCAAAACAAAGTTGCTGGGTGACTAGGCCAACTCAAGCTGGTGAAAGGTACACTTGACTCTTAGGCCAAGGAACTTCATTGCTTAGGCCATAGTGGTGATGATGGAATCTACCATACAACCACAATCTTTTCTCTTGCAGTAGTACTGAACCGTAACTTATTCTACCACAGCCCAACAAAATCTAAGCTATTTTGAACACGTGAGGCCAGATATTGGAACAAAAAACATTTTAGAGTGCTTGTCAACATATAAAAACAAATATCAAATATAAAACACATATAAATAAGTATATATATTTACTTAGAGGTAAAGTAGCATTGCAGTAATCATAGAGATGACGATCGTGATTGTCCAGGCATATAATACACACATAATTCCAGGCACAAACAGGGAAACATCATTACCATTACTCAACAATCATGCTGTTGCTATCGCGTTACGTTCTAAATTAAATATATTCATATACATTTATATTCACAATCTAAGGAAGGATCTTCTACAGCCATAACATGTGACTCACGAACACATGTATGGTGAAGACTGGAGAATCAAGCTGTCAAAATAAATCAGGAATATTATCTTATTTTTAAAAACACAATAAAAATGATACATAAATGGACATCTGGCAATTATCAATTACTATAAAATATGTTGGTCAAAAATCATATCAGAGCAGGAGCGAGCATATTACTTTCATTCCTCTAAATCTGCTTCAGCTGGTGAAAGGTTTATTTGTCTATAGTGGTGATAATGGAATCTACCATGAAACCACAATCGTTTCTCTGAGGCAGCTAATTTTACCATGTGGGGGTCAGATATTGAAACATAACACGATTTGGTTTGTCTGTCATCATATAAATACCCTTACAAACACATGTGTGGTAGGATAAATATAAATAAGGAGTATATATCCTATTTTAAAAATAATAATAAAAGTGCTACATAACGAACACCTGGTAATAGATACAAATAAATATGTCGGTCAAAAATCAGATCAGAGCATTGTTGTCCCTGAATAATTGACAAACCTCAGTCATAAGTTATATGCAAACCATAAGCCGTAAGTATACGTAATATACGCACAAGGAGAATTAGTTATTACCCCATGAGGAGCAAGAGTCCGAGGGGTTAGACAAATCTCAAACTTTCCCATCTGATAGAGACAGTTTAGCTAGCTACTATGCAGAGACCTAAGTTTCACACCTGGTTCAGTTGTAGCGAATAAAGCCAACTGATGCTAGTCATTTTCAGGTAAACTGCCCTAACTCAAGGGTACGAAACGAATCCTGGTTGAGTTTGTTAATTAATTTGTTTAGTATTTTTGAATGACTATATACAATTTACATGACTACAATGGTTAGATGATTAATTAAATTTCTGACTTTCTACTAGCTAGATGCTTTTTTATCTGCCTGTTTATAATGTTAATATTACTATTACTATTACTATTACTATTACCATTACCATAACTATTATTGCCATCACTATCTCTATTACTATAACTTGTACTGTTACTATCACTATTTTTATGGCTATAATCTTTCTGTACCTACAGGTTGGTGAAAGCTATAGCAGAGCTACACGGACCATTACTACACAGAAGTATTGACCCGATGACAGAAGTTATAGTGACACACGGTGCCGATGAGAGCCTGTTTCTCTCCTTTCTAAGCTTGGTAAGTCAAAGCACACTGATCAGGTGATGTACTACTGCATGTATATCTCTGATCAATAGAGAGTGAACTGATTCACTTAGCATGAGTACCATCACAAGGAATTCGGTGTGACGACCCGAGTTCGATTTTGCAAATAAGGGGCAGGTACCACAGCCAGCTCTTAATAGCGTTCGAGATGGCGATCGCGGCCGTAGTCGGCCGTTAAGGGGATGGCCACTATCGCCATCCCGAGCGCTATTAAGGGCTGGCTGTGATGGGTACATGTTAGGTACTCTTTCTTAATTGACTCTAACGATCAGAGATACACATGATAATGGTGTGGTCTCAATGTCAGTGTGAAGGTAAAGTGCGATATAACCTGACGCCCTGGTCCGCCCTGGTCCGCCCTGGTCCGCCCTGGTCCGCCCTGGTCCGCCCTGGTACATCTTTAAACCCGTGAAACACAGTTTGTTCATACTGCCAGGCTACATAGGTTTGGACAGCTAATCCTAAGTGTGAATAATTAACTTTGACAGGGGACACCATTCATGGAATGCTTCCACTTTATCAATCTGTCATGTTTGTTGAAACAACACAAGGCTTTCCCAGGGTTTATTAATCTTCTTGTGAAATCTTCTTTCTGTACTTCAACAAGGCCATCAATAATTCTAACCAGAACAACATCTTTACCTTCAATACCAATAATTCAATACTGCTAATCACTTAGATTCAATCAAATGATTCATCATTTAGTGCAACGGCGCTTTGATTTTTCAATAGTGGATTCTGGTGCCACAATTATTGATCAACTTTAGCACTGACCTTCGTCAACCATGTGTGCGCAGAGTATGAGAATGGAGAGGGGGTGTAAGCCAGTTATAGACAAGAGTTGATCCTCTTACTCACCCATGCCAATATTTTGGATCTGATCGGCTATGTCCTCAACTCAACAGCCAATGGGAGCCAACACATTGGAAAATTTTACCGTACACGCAAAATTAAATTAAACTGATGAGTACTCTTACTCTGTCATGTTTATCAACAGGTCGACCCTGGAGATGAGGTGATTATACTGGAGCCGGCGTATAACTCATATAGGCCTATGTGTTTGATGGCTGGAGGTACACCTGTATCTGTACCACTGCGCCCAAGAGTTTCGCCCCCGGAGAGCAGTGCGGACTGGGTGATGGATCCCGTCGAGTTAGAGAGCAAATTCAATGAAAAGACTAAAATCTTCATGTTGAATAATCCTGGCAACCCAACAGGGAAAGTAAGTGTGTATGATGGTGTTCAGGCCTTGTAAAAATACACTCCAAAGCAACTTTTCCCTCGCATACCCATGGAGGGACAAGTCCACGACCACCTACAAGTTAGACTCGATCTCCAGGGGGTCATAGCAAGGAGGAACACCCTGTTACTCCTTGGTTATAGTGTAAAACTTGATTGTGGGCATTTGGCTAGTATGTCCTCTTCTAATTACTGTTGATTTTCATACTCCATTTGTACAAGTACGATACATTAAGATGCAAGTTGGCTTGCACCGTAGTTGAATTAATTCAACACCGAATAAAACAGAAAATATCAGTACCTAGCAACCCTCTATCACACTACTCATAATCACATATTTTGTTTACATATTTGTGTCTAGTGTTACACTTTGGAGGAGCTTGAGATGATAGCTGCTCTGTGTATAAAGTATGATGTGATCTGTGTCAGTGATGAGGTGTACGAATGGCTTATCTATCCTGGTTCTAAGCATCATAGAATAGCAGCTATTCCAGGTATTATTTTTGGTTTTTAATTAGTTGGGACATATTCTTTTCCTACACTGTAGGTCTTATTTGATTGCTCTATTCAATGGGCCCAGTAAGCGCAGGTGGCTTGTGTGGAGTAGATACTAGATACCCTATATCCATGCCCGCCGTTGCCGGATACTCTTTTTCTGAAGAGGCAGGAGGGATCTATAAACTGCGTGCAAGCACTCTGTAGACCTCCGGTGTGTATTGTCCTTGACCCAGCGTGACACTATCACCTCGGGGTGACTGATACAACATGTGTTTAAGTGGCAATTTGAAATATTCCCGCAATGGTTGTTGAATCAATGATCTCTATTTCTTATAATCACATTGTCACAAGAATGTACTGGATTAAATTATTTTGGAGTTATAAGTCTTTTATAAAAAGGAAGACAATTACAGTGAGTGTTTCAACTCGTTGACTTTGCTTGCTTCTTGAGCTGACCTTGATTTAAACCACACTCAAAAGTTAAATGATTTATTCTAAATGATTCTTCAAGCCCTACAGTAGAACATTCAAATATAATCTTGACAACATTTTGAGTCACCGGCAAATTTAAATTTTTTTCATCTCTTACAGGAATGTTTGAGAGAACCGTCACTATTTCATCGGCAGGTAAATCATTCAGTGTGACTGGCTGGAGAGTAGGATGGTCTGTTGGCCCAAAACATCTCATTGACTGCCTAATGACTGCCCATCAGAACGGGGACACCAACTGCAGCACCCCCGCCGGTGAAGCTATCGCCCGCTGCATCGAAACTGAGATTAAGAGGCTAGACCAGCCTGACTGTCACTTCACAGTCCAAAGAAACAAGCTGCTTTCACAAAGAAATAAGATGGTTGAGATATTAAGAGAGGCTGGCTTTACTCCATGTGTGCCGGAGGCTGGCTACCTTTTACTAGCTGACTGGTCTAAAATCGCTACTAAACAGCAGATAGAAGACGACTCCGACGATTTGCCTGATTTCAAGTTTGCCAAATGGATGCTGAAGAAATACGAGATTGCCACGATACCGCCAACTGCATTTTGTGAAGATAATAAGGATGTTGTTGCGTCACATGTGAGAATGTGCTTCTACAAAACAGATGAAATGCTGGAAAAAGCCAGAGAGTATTTTAACAAGCTACCAAAGATTTGAGTTTGTTTGCAGCTTGTAGCAAGCATAATAAAGATATACATTAATCTTTTATTCATGTCACTCGTTTTATTGGGCAACCAATCATATGAGCTCAATTATTGCAGTAATAACAAGCATATTATATCTGATATCACTGTGTCTGACTCAAAAAGGTGCTATCATTGCGGCATTTAAGATATTTGCTGAATAAGGGCTACGCATCGTTATTTCATTATACTTGCCTTCATGATGAAAATCCCATTTCACAGCATCAAAGTTATAATTTGGGCCTGATAATGTTGGAAATATATAATCAGACAAAAACTGGCCTGAGAGTCTAAATTGACTTAACTCAGCTAAGGATGCAGTGATTGGATACTGAAAGCATGAATCTAAAGAGTTGTCCCGACACGTCTGAAATAGACAAAGCTCAAAGTGTATTGGTCCTGTATGTAGTTTACTTGAGTGGCGTGAGCTGTAAGCAGCTAATACCTGCAATCTGTTCGGATCTGTTACCGTGTAATTATAAGTCAGCTGGCAGCAGACAGTGTGGTGACACACAGACTTGAAGTTTGAGTCTGACGTCAGCCGGGCCACCTGGTAATCAAAGTCTGCAGACAGTTTGCCTAAAACATCAAGCCCATCCCTTCTAAGCATTGTCTGTACAATATCTTGTTTAGCCACGCTTCCATAACTTTGTTCTAGATCAGCAATTAAGAGTTTTCCCTCCTTGCTTTCAGGTTGGTAATACACAGATTTTACCTCATTTGGTGTTGAGATGGCGCTGCCGAAGCTATTAGTGCCCTGAGACCTGATGTCTGCTGCCAGGAAGTTGACGTTCATTCTGCGAGCCCAACCTGAAGAGTATTCCACTATGTTGTTATAAAGTCTCATTGATGTGTTCATCATTGTCCAGTAGGTTGGATAAACGATTGTGTCAACTTTATAATGCTCGACCAGTTTGAGCCCTGGCTCGGAAAACACTAAATCAAAGCATATCAATGTCCCAATGCGGCCAAAAGGTGTGTCCACATAGGCGTATTCTGGCTTTGGAGGCTGGTCAAATATTTCTCCTTCTTTTGAGAAAAGAGAATACTTATGGTACTTGGCTACGATGCAGCCGGTTGAGTTGATAATGATGTTTGTGTTGTACATAAGGTAATCTTTGCTGTTCGATGTTTCAGAACATGTTGGTAGTTGCCCTATTTCTAACTGCACATTAAGTCCAACATTACTGACTGCAGCTGTGCTCAGTATTTGGCGATCACTGCAATCAGGAGTTTTTGGTAGCTCAAGTTCGATTTTCTCAATTAAATTTGCGACCACATACATCTGATGTTCCCTCGCCATGCAGCTAAGAGCTTGTGTGATCTCACTTCCTTCTGCAGTCTGGTCACATGACAGACATGAACCCTCAGTCCCTACCTCTGGTATTCTCTCTCCGTACAACGCGGCTGTGTATCGGGTCTCTGGATTTAGTCTACCAGTTAATCCATATTCTGGGAATACCATCACCTCAACTCCCTGTGACACAGAAAGATAATACATGTTATAGTGACCACTTTCACAAAATGTCCTTTTCAAATTACTCAAGACTATGCCGTGGTCTCAATGATACACACGACCAAACTACAGCATCCCAAACACGTAATCCACAGACTATGTTATTACTTGAATCGGGATGCCTACAGTCTATACCTTGGATTTAGCCCATGCTGTGGCATTCCGTTATCATGAGTATCATATTATGTTTGGAGGCTGGGTGACATTTGAATGCCACTATATCAGCCACCCAGGTAAAGTTGAAACGTACTTTGAGCTGAAAAATATTCATGAATCATAATGAGTCTCAGATAATATAATTTTTGGAATCGTTACAAGTGAGAATTTAACTTAGCGTCAAACAAACCTTAGATTTTGCTGATGCCATCTGCTGCTGAAACACCATCAGATTTTCTCTCATGTTCCTGAGTGCTTGTATCCTAGTGACAGCAGGTCCACTGAAAACAGCATGTTCGTAGACAGCTGCTCTGAAAGTTGGACCTCCCCTAGATCCGCATATTATGTTTACTAGGAGCAATAAGATGTTTGTATAGTGAACAGCTACTTTTTTTCCAGTCATAGCTTTTTCAAAGCTAGAGTACTTTACTAGTGTTCCCAGTTGTCAGTTAAGACTTGAATCAGTACTGGTTGTTCTATGGCTAACTTGAAAGGACATTATTTTGCTACTTCAATTGTTGAGTGCTTTATTTAGACACACTTTTCTTGTCAACAACAATGTGGATTAAATTGGATGAGTATGGCCTGATTCAGGATCCTGTTTGGAGTTAACCGTCAGGGTCAGATTACTATGAATAACAGGAATTGAAGTTTGGTCAGGACCTTTGCCCTTAAACAATTACGTGAAGCTGGTAGGGTAGGACTTCAGTAAATCTCTATTTGATATAAAAAATGGCTTTGTGAGAAATAGGTCATTGGAATTTAATGCATAGACAAACAATATTTTGGCAACATCTTGAGAGGTGTGAAATGCCAGAGTAGCCTGAAACTTATTTCATGAATTAATCTATGCACACATTGTGCATTGCGCAACGAGTTAAACCAGGGTTCTGTAATATCAGCTGACGTTTACTCATCTATAAGTGTACTATTAGATCTCTACACACTGTTGGTTAACTTTTAATTGAAATAAATAATTAATAAAGTTGCCGCCAGCCTGTTCTGATGATTACCCATGTGTTCTGTCTATGTGATTACCCTAAACTTATAGAGTTGTCTAGAGTGGGATCTCAGCTATGCAAAATATTGATTTTGAAACAATTGGCAAAACTCCAAAGTCAACGTATGTTTTTTGTAATGTATTTTATTGGCAGGAATAATTGTCAGAAAAAAAAGGGGATTTTGTCAATCATCATAAATTATTATAAATAATTAAATATTATCAATCTGGAATCAGCCTAGCCTAACCTCAAAAGCTCCTACTGCGTTTTGCTCTGGATCATATCATCACGTGCAACTAAGCGCAACATGAGTTTTCTTCTCACTTTGTGAGAGTAGATAACTTTCATCTTTCAATTGAAAGGTGATCAATTTCTCTGCAAATATTTATATAAATTTAGATGGCTATGCTTATAGCCTGTGCCGACCTCAGATCATCTATTGCCCTGGGAGGGGGGGGGGGCCTCGGACGGTGGGCAAGAGTCTGGGGGGCTCAGACTATTGCTTTTGCAGAGTTTATACAGTAAACAGATTAAAAAAGTATTGGAGTGGAGGTGGCACAGTTGGTTATATGTTGGTTAAATTTTGTGAAGAAAACACTTGTCCAGGGTTTTGCAAAATTAGGGTCCAACCAACCCTCGCAGATTCAAAGGCAAAACACCCCTCACAGATTAAAGTTATCAGGACAAATTGGGGGATAAAAATCAGGGGATTAAAACTAGGTATAATGGATTGTGACTGAACATCTTTCAACTACTTTGAACATGCAACTTTACAAGACTTGTTTAATCAACAAATTTATTCAAATCTTTCACTGTCGAATCAGATGTCTTAGCATCCCCAAGAATGGGCAGTGAAATACGGTGTACTTTAGGGCAGGGTTGCAATGTCTGCGCCAATCGCTCTTGGTTTGGAGACAGATTGAAGCCAACCTGGAAGTCTAACAAACCCAGGAGATCAGTGGAATGCAGTAAGATTCAGTCCCACTACACTTGTGCCAGTCCAGTCCAGCGTTTACCAACTGAGCCACCTCCTACTCCTATTAATATGATAGAATTTATCCAGGACACAAGCCTTTGTCAAGTCTTTGGTTCCATTTGCAGTATTTTGACTTCTGGACTTGGTTGATGCACCAGATGCTATTTATCCCAACTCTCACTAAGAACTTATTGTCTGCAGAATAGTTTTTCGGTCTGATCTTCATAATAATGAGGTTTTAAAAGACCACACCTGATTTCAAACAACATATTGCTCTTACCTCCAACTTTCTATGGTTCATTAATTTATCAAGATAGACACTCTGTTACTCTTGGTACCAATCCAAAATTTCACACATGATTGAGGTTCCCGCTTACTCTGGCAGTATTGAATCTCGTACCAAATGTGATGAGTCAACACTGTTATAATACCCCATCAAACATAAATCCATCTTATGAGACTTTTTAGACAGTTATGTGTTGAATCACCTGTCACTTCCATAAATAACCAGATCAGGGTTGTTATCACATATTGTAGGGTATGAAAATGTTCTTCCCAGGGCTGATTTCTTGCGAGATAAGTTGATTCACCTTCAACTTCTGGTATTAGGTAAATCTGTGTTGGGTATAATTTTTTGGCATCATATCTGTAGTGGGCAAAATGAATTACATTGATATTCATATGGGCGCAGCTGCATGACAAAATTAGTCAGCTTTGAATTAAAATTAGAAATTCTAAATTCAGATTTTAATTTGTAATCCGCCACAATATCTTCACAGCTTCCAATATATTCACAGTCGTTTGGCTTCCTTTATTGAAATAACATTGGCAGGTGACCAGAAGATAAAAAACAACCTGGGTGAGCAAAGCCAAGTCATTAAATCTTCAGGGTGTGACTATGTTATAAATAGTACATTTTATATGCACACTTAGTTTAAGCGCTCAAACTGTGCCGAGATAGCTGGTAGTAGCATTTCGTTACCAACAACTTTCCCAACCCAGGTGCTACTACAGCTATCCTGGGACAGTTTGAGCGCTTAAACTAACACAGAGGGAGATTCAATCAGTGATATATATACAAATTACACTTATTTCATATCATATTGTAATACAGTGTTCGTCATAAGTCATATAAAAAGAACCGGCTACAAAAAAGTCTGTAAAAAATACTGACGTTGGCAATTGCTGGCAGAAATAAAAAAAGATCTGTATCTAGACCCATATATTTTGCAAATGCACATGCGCAGAATATATACTAAAATGGAATACCAATGTCTGAACTGAAATAAACAAAATTCTGGCAGAAAGACAAGATTTGGATCTGGAATTACGTATCTGACTAATGATGTTCAGGTACCAAATCACAACTTAGCTGGATATCCATTGTACAGATGCAATTAGCCCCACAATCTGTGGTGTAAGCACTCGATATGGAGTAGATAATTCATTGTTATTTATAATTGGTAACCTACTCCAGATTCGAGGAGGTCTCTCATCTGACTCAACCTTTACACAAGTACCTGGTCAGCTAAGCCTAATCCATCTGCCGACTTGACTTTTAAACAAGGTCAATCTCCATGTCAACATCAACGGCCTAGCGTAATCTCAGAGTTTCAGAGAATACTTACTCCAACAATAGACCATGATTTCACAAGGAATTTCCTCCATGGACGCTTCTTTAATCAATGGCACCGGAATCAGTAGGGACTTTTACGCAGACACACACTATACTACCAGAGAGTTTCGGAGGAGGCATACTCCATCGATAGATCATGGTTTGGCAAGGACTCTTTTTCGGTGATTGTTTCATCAATCAATGGCAACGGAATCAGCAGGGACTTGTACACGAACGCGTACTCTACTAGTTACTCCTGTTTCAGCAGAGAGTTTCAGAGGAGGCGTACTCCATCTTATCATGGGTTAGCAGGGACTCTTTCTCTATGGATGGTTTCTCAATCAAAGGCAGCGGAGTCAGCAAGGACTTATACACGGACGCATACTCTACTAGTTACGACTGTTTCAGTAGAGAGCTTCACGAGTGTGTCCTCTTCTCGCATGTCCTAGTTCAGCAGAGAGTCTCGGAGGAGGCGTACTCCATCAGTATCTCCTGCTCCTCCGGTGGTAGAGTATCACAGTAATCTCCTTCTACCAGCTTATCCATATCAATCATGTTGATACCTGGAAGTAGAGATTATCAGTTACATCATTGCGGATTATGAGTTGTGAGTAAAGTTTCTCATTTAAACAGGACATAGAGGATATCAGGACAATAGATTATGGTGTTTTACTGGCACGATCAAGTTCAGCATACAGTATTATGTAGAATGGCATTAGCCTTATCACGTTGCTACTTTTTTCCTTTTGGTAGCTGTCTGGACGAGGCCAGAATGACATGTCATGAGAGGCTTGGTCGTTGGTCGTTGGAGGACAAAACTTGTCAAATAATGCATTTGAGCTGTCACAAAAAGTATTGTCCAACCCAAAATCCTAGTATGCATAGGGTTTCAGTGTTGAGGTTTGCTTTCCTCACTACATGCTACATGCTGAGAAAGTGAACAAAACACAGACACTCCTAGAAAACCAGATATTTTAGAGGACAATTCATTTTTTGCATTCGTCCCAATGAGAGAGTCGACAAGTTTGCAAAGGAGCGTTCCTGCATAAGTTTTTTAATTCTTTTTAACGATAGCAGATTCTATAAGCTTGTTGCACCGATGTAAAATCTGACAGTCCCACCCAAGTTGACAGGCTCTCCTAGGTAGCTTAGCTAAGGCCATTAATCTTTTAACTAATGAGAAATAGACTGCCAAAGCAAGCACTACTTAGTCCGGATCTTTCATGCAATTTCAACTCATTGCCGCCCTACTTGAATACATGTGGCCCGACGCCCTTTAAACTTACCAGAAATTAAACATGTACTATATGTGTCTGCCAACATCAAAAGTACTTCTTTATAAAAAAGTTCCAAGAGGTTCTAATTCTAAGTTCTAAAGGTGTTAGTATGGGTAGATCAGGGAAAAAAAGTAGATTGTACTGGAATGACTTCAAATTCCAGACACAACTGTGCCAACCATGACACGGCTATATTTTTTATAAATATAATTACCAGCGAATAAAACATTATAAAATCCCTTTCCTGCTTAATTCTACTCTTGCGTTAACAATGTGATCAAGCCAGTCAATGATTAACAAAATACAGTGTAAGTACATTGTGGTATAATTCAGAACTCTTTATATTTCAGACAAGGAAATTTGGTCCCTTCAGTCAAATTGCAATGCATTCTAATGTGACTGAATTCACACTCTGATAATTAAGACAAATTGTTGTGGTCTCAAGAGGTTTGAATTAAGTGAACTGCACTGTACCTAGAGATTGAGCATGAAGTTCTGCCATCTTTGGTACTATCTGTTTGAAGGTCGGTCTATGAGCCGCCGTCTCCTGCCAGCATTCGGCCATAACTCTGTATATGTCTGGTGAGCAGTGGTGGGGACACTCCATACGGTAACCTTTAGCTATGTATTTCATTACCTGGAAAATACAAAAGGAAAGAAGTTATATCAGGTAGCGCAATGAGCTCCCTCTTCAGAGAGGGTTATTTGGGTAGTGTTACTGACATGAAAGGCAGAGATAAACAAGACTCTTGTGTACAGACCATTGTCTACAGCACAGATCATCAATATTTTATTTTAGTTTTAGTTTAGTTTTAATTTTAGTTTCGTTTTTCCGTTATTAAATTTCTTCAATGCCACCCACGCAAAATGTTCACGGCCATTAGGCTACTCAATATAACCTTACAAATATGGCTTTGTCAGGGTCGGATCCTAATATTAAAACTAGTGAACTTTTCATTCAATTTGTTGGTTAGGAACTTTTGTTTTTTTACTGACACTTTACCATAGACAAAACGCCATAAATGATTTCAACCACAATGATTTAATTTATTCTGCAATTGAATTTTTTATCATCCCAATCGTAGCTAAGATCCTGTTTCCTTGTCAGATACCTTGCGGGAATAAATGTTAGCTAGAGTTTAGTTTAACTAGTTTGTGGGAGCTTAATGTTAGCTAGTACTAAATTTTAGCTTGCTGGGATGGTAATGAGGGTTAGCAAATGTTAGCTAGCTTGTGTGCTATTTCAGTCTTGGGGGAATGGCAAACTTTTCCTCCTGCGAATACTTTACTCCACAAAGTTATGGGGAATTACACTGCAAATTTTCTCAGTGTTTTCACTGAATCATCAAGAGATTTGTCTTATAAAAAGTGACATCATGATTATCCGCAGGCAAAACAAGATATGTTCACAAGTACAAGTTGCACTATGATGGGTGCATGTAAACTCTAATTTCATGGACTGAAAATATGTTAGCTGATTTGCCTTATCAGTTGTGATGTCATGAATATTCATAACGAAATGGTACCACTTGCACTGCTATGAATCATTACGCTTGTCACACTAAAAAGGTTTCCTGTATGTTCACCGCTTGACTTAACTAACAGAATTATGCTGAGTTTTTACACCACACAGGTTTCCAAAAGGAATTCTTGCCATCCTCTACCAGCCTAAGCAAAAAATGCCGGAAAACCGATAGTAGTAATACAGCTCTTTTAAAATTGTTTTGAAATCCTGACCATTTGATAAACAAGTTGTATTTACGCATTTCGTGGGAATATACACCGGATAAAAGGATTAATATGAGGATGGGTGGATTGTTGGCATGACTTAGAATTTTCTCTATAGCTTACAACTGATAAGCTGTTTACTTCATGACCTAATACAAGCATTTAATCGCAATTATAACGATTTATATCATACATTAAAAAAATATTTTATCAAATTTCAGTTAGAAAGCTGTCAAAAGCACCTTTAAAATTTTCATAAAATCGGGTAATAAATCAATTTGATTAACTTAAAACGGTTTAAATGTCATTTTAATTTGCTCACAGCTTTCTCTTAAGCCAGCTGCAATGAATAATCCCGCATTGTCGCGGTTCCCTATTTTTCCCTACTCATCATCAGCCAAGAGGGACCACACAGAGACTGAGATTTGGGTCACAGGTACCAAAATCATATCGCAGATTTATGTGTAATAAATAGTGTTTGTGTAACAGAATACTACTCACCTCTCTTGTGCCCATATTAGGATATGGTAGATTTCCAAGAGTAACAATCTCCCACAGCACGACGCCATACGACCACACATCACTCTGTATAGAGTGTTTAAAGGTGAACAGTGACTCAGGAGCTAGCCACCTGGTTGGTCGAGGCCGCTGGAACACCGACTTGCTTTTATAGTCGGGCTTGTTGAGAACATCTTTAGCGAACCCAAAATCCGCAACTTTACACGTCAAAGTCTCGTCGATGAGTATATTCCGGCAGGCCAGATCTCGATGTAGCAGTTGAAGGTCTGCGATACCCTCCATACCTTTAGCAATGTCAAGAGCAAACTTCAAGAGATGCTGCTCATTAAGTCTGTCACTCTTGCCATGAAGGTTATAATAAACGTCCTGAGTTTTTGTCTCCCGCATAAACCTTTGAAGATTACCACAAGCCATGAGCTCGAGTACTATCAAATATGGCTGAGCTTTCGTAACGCACCCTAAAAGTTTGATGATGTTTGGATGATTCAGTGAGGAAACCAGCTTCATTATTTCCAGCTCATAGAGAAACTCCTGCTTCTCAGAATCTGGTGCTGAGTTTTTCATTGTCTTGATAGCTACTTTTAGATTTCGTCGTTTTTCTGATGGCAGCTTGGCAGCCATACCCATATATACACATCCGAAATGACCTTTGCCAATCATCCTTGATGATTGTAGACTAGATCTGCTCATTTCATAGTTGATTTGAGTCTTTGTATAGAACTCGTAGGCTTTTGTATCAGATCTAAAAAGGTTTGAGGCTCTCTGTAGAGTACTTTCCTTGTTCTCCAGCAGTGTCGGTGAGACGGGCCCATTGCGCGATCTTCTACCTCTTAGTTTGTGCAGGTCTGGAGTGGAAAGGACAGAAGTGGGAGAAGTGGGCGATACATCGCTATCCATGATAAAGAGTGAGTCCTCGCCAGTCTCAGATACAGGGGTACATGGATCATCTGGAAGAGGGGGTGTAGGGCACTTAACCGAAGGAGGTGGAGGCACCACCCGAACGGTTGGAGCGGGGGTGTCATCACCATATAGCGCAACGTAATCAGTGTTACTCTGCAATGACCCATTGCTGAGGGGCCTAAGGCTATCTAGACCAGGCACCGGAGCATGAGTCACAGATTTTTGCGGTTGTTCATTCCGCCTACCAAGTGAGGAGTTGCTCTCTTCCTTTGGAATTGAGCTCTGAAAGTTACCATTAGTGATACCATTAGTTTTTCCCTGATCCACATTGTCTGTTGGTGTTGTCTTGATGACCTGAACATTCATATCATCGGTTTCCCTGATTTTCTGTGCTCTCATTTTACGACGACAGAAGATAACTGTTAGTATGACTGATAGTATAAGAACTACTGCACCAAGTACACAGATGACTGGTAGAACGTAGACGTTGTTAGCAAAGAGTGCCATCGGTGCCTGACCTGCAGGTGTTGTTGATGTGATGTTTGTTGGAGCCATTTTCTTGAACTAAAAAGTAAAATATTGATAGAGCGGTTATTGAAAGCCCTCGATTTGTGCTTAACGACCCTAGCCGTCACGTGACGATTAACCTAAGCCAACCGACATTAACCATGGTCCTAATCTATCATGGAGTCTGAATTTGTCTGCCAACAGATCACTACCAGAAACGCACAGCTGAATTCATCCACTGATAGGGTGCAAAGTAAGTTAGCAAGAATGCTTTTGCACCCACAATAAGAGAAGACAATAATCCGATTCACTCGGATTAGAGTTGAGAGTCAATACTCCACAATTACGTTTGATAGCAAGCTGTGGTAACTTACTTTTTGTGTTGATATCTGGGTAAGTGCCTCCTGTCCGAACCAGCAGATGGAGTGTTCTAATGCCTAGATGGTAGACCTACATTCCCGATGATAGTAACTATTGTTATAATCGCTAAATTCATAAATCGTCCCTCTCGCCTACCTGCTGCACTGTAATGGCTTCTGACTGTGCCGTGGTGAATCAGCTCAGTACCGCAATATTATCTGACGAAACATCGAGTGATTGAAATGATGGATGGCATGAAATTGTGTAAAAATAGCGGATAGTTTAACCCAACTGAAATATGTATAATTGTTTTGGTATTGGAAGCGGAGCATCAACCAGTCAACCTTTGCAAAACAGACCTGCCATTATTTTCTCACAAAACTTTGCCAAAACATCACAGTAGAGAGATTTTAGACGGTATGATAAATCAATTGTGCATATCTCTACCACTGACAGCTCTGAATTTCTCAATCACTATCTCCAGGCTATAATGTAAATACAATCCTGCCTTATCACAGAGTGTACCTCAAGACAGGTTTGCTGCCCATTTAATTCTTTGTGTGTTACTACCAACTGAGACTACAATGGTTTCGACCAACCATAGATAGTCCATATGTGTCCAGCAGGAACTTTTTGAATCGCAGAGGAAGTTAAAGGTGTAACATTATTCCAAATGCAATATTTGCGTACCTTTATAATATTGTGCAAGTTCGATGGTAGCAGTGGCAGTAATCTAATTCTAAAGTGTCACATACTAGCCCCAAACTACCCTATAACAAAACAAGGAAGTAGTTTTCCACAATCACATCAAGCAGCTATTGGATTATAATTTAAGTCCTCTTTGTTGGCAGGTCTGGTGTCCTGGTTGATTCAATCATAATAGGAGTGAGATCAGCGACTTTTCATGACAGGACGTTGTTATGGTGATTGTGTCATAGTTCTTCTTGGGTCAACAATCAAAACACAACATGATGCAGTGTGGAGAATAACAACACTATATGTGATTACTTTTTAATTCTGTGTTTCGTATAGCTTGATTGTTGAGAAATACTATTTGAGTCGGAATGGGTGTGATGCTCTACAAGTGACCTTCCGTACCACTGAAATTAGAACTGATTTAATTGGTTTGCATATAAAATGACAAATCATTAAAAAGGGACATCAATCAAAATAGAGTAATATACTATTATTATACTTCTGATTTGGTTTTGTATTCGATCAGTTACCACAATATATATTGAATTATAGTTGATATGTGTACTCAAATTTTTGCAAACAATCAAATAAAACTATCTCACCAAGATTATCGTATATTAAATTTCTAATCAAAACAGGATTACTAAGTAGAACATGTCTGACGTCAATGTAAGCAATGCAACTCATCTCTAGGCCTTTTTGAATGGGCAGGCTGCTAGAGGTTGGTTTTTAACCTGAATCGACTGGTCAAACAAACTAGATCAGGGCCAAAGTATTGTCCTTAATTGTGTGGTGATGCCTCCACACTGTGATTTGCTCTGACTCATCTTAAGACTGAGCTTGCACCGTTAGCTCAGTGGGGTGTTGCTCCGACACCATACTGGGATGCAGGCTAGGGCGGCAATCTGCAAAAATCACAGCAGAGATAAGCAAGCATGGATTAAATAATGACACTGTCAAATTTTGTGTGACTCAAGGTCATACAGTTCTATGTGTTCTGTTCAATGGCAAAGAAGCAATAAAACTCCTAGCAAATTTGACGACACAAAAACTGACAAGGAAATGTGGATGGTACAACAACAGCTTTGGTAGTTGTCTTTTTGTTTGGCAAGGGAACACAACCACATATTTTTCTCTCCGTTTTAATCAGTTATCATGACAAAAAGGTTCTCATAAAGTTAAGTAACATCTCATGTTACCTAAGTTCCATATAGCTCATTATCCACAAGTTCTGTAGCACCAGGGTCATAGTTTGTCTTCCTCTTTTTTGTTGTCACCATAACAGAGGAGTATTCCTCTTCTATTTCCCTCCTGTCTTCAGCACTGAAATAAAAATGGGAAAAGTCCAAAAATTGTTGTCTGCATTATGCGCTATTGTTGACCTCTTCATCGTGACCTACCACCAAAAAGGAGGTTATATGCGCTCAGTATTATTCTTATCGAAAGCAGCAGACAACAAGATAGGATCCCTGAAAAGATGAGACGGGGAGATATAAACACCCGAGGATGATCGAGGCTAGTAAAATCAATAATCATAGCTCCGCAAGTGGAACTCGTGCGATGGACTCCTGCAGCACCAACTGAGTCACAGTGAATAGCATGCACACCACCTCTCTTGATAAGATAAGCCTGGACCAGTTATCTGAGAAAAGCGGGTGTTGCCCATCCTAGACAGTTGGCCCTTTCGTTAGGTTGTAATTTTACCTGTGAATAGATTCAATGTTGGCGTAATCCTCAGCTATGGAGTCAGCCAGCTGATATTCATCATCGTAACCTGTAGTCTGGTCTCGTCTCCTTGTTCTAACAGGAATTACTTCCTCTGCTAGATTGTACTCAGGGTAATCTGTTCCTGTATCATCAGCTAGATGATAAAAATCACCTGTGTCTACTGGCTCAGCGATGTCATAGTCTGCCTCACCGGAACCTGTCCATGCGGAGTAATGCGCTCCATTCTGGGAGAGGTAAGGTCTGATATTGGATCCTGCTGTCTCAGGCATATCATAGTAGTCATCTACATCTGTTAAGAAGTAGGATCATAAATATAAGAAGATTGGCAAGGCTTAGATTACCAATCCTGGTAATCACAGATTGTATTATGAGCTAACGACGACTATATGACGACTATATGACGAATATATGACGACAATATGACGACTATATGACAACTATAAGGCATATTAATAAATCGCACAAATCATAATGCAAATTATTTACAGCAAACCCACCTGGATCTGAAGGTAAGGCTGACATCCGAACTTGGAGAGTGCTTTCAGTAGAAGCGTCATTTGTGTATCCATATATTGGTCCGCTGTCTGGTGGGCTTCTGCAAATAGATATTACATTTGTAAGCAGAGCTTTGTGCTTACTCTCTCTTCAAATAGTAACACTCAGCAGAATTTATGTGTGATGTCAAAATCCTAATTACTTGCATGTACTCTCACAATTTGCTGTCAACCAATTTCTAGAAACCAAGGTATCTGTTGGTAACAACCAAAAACGCCAAATGTATTGCTGGTTGGCTTCACCGTGTAGCGAAAAAATACTACGTACTAAAATTCTTTTTTGTGTGTAGCCCTCCAGGGCATCATCACATGCTTACCAACAGAATTGAGGTCATGCACGGACCCAGGTCAGTTTTATGCAGTAAAATTACAAAAGTTAGATTTAACATAGCCTCACCATCCACTGTCAATTTGACCTTCGATTTAGCCTACCCTAGATACTTGCTTTGGATTTTTCTGACGTTGCTTGAACACCATCAGCACTGCTATGATTATCGCTATTATAATGACTAAACCTGTCACCCCGATCCCAGCTCCTAATGCCACAGAGTTATTCTCTCGCTGCATTTGACCGTCACTGCCTGCTGTATCCTTGTCTGGAGCAATAATATACAACAATAGCATACTATGATATGTTTTGATTAGCAGCTAAATTGGGAGTTGTGTGTGAGAAGGAAATGAGAGGACAACTCACATCTACAAACACAAAATTATGGGTACTTACCAAATCTCCATATTAATCTCTGATGACAGAGTCAACCATACATTAAACTTATCGTCATTTGTCCCTGAGCCGGGCAAAGTCAAGTTGGTAGGACTGAGATAAAGTGATAGACTGAAGGTACTCAGTATCAGGTTTTTAAAACTAGACTATGATGGCCGACTGTGCCTGGAATTCACTCTGATACTTAATGCAAGAAGGTTTAGATAATACGCTTATCTTCATGTTCATCCCACTCACCTGTGATGTTTGGCTTTGTAGTTGGACTGCCTGTTGATCTACGGGTGTTAGCTGTTGTCATGGTCATTGACCGTGTTGACCGTGTGGACCCTGTTGAGCCTGTTGACCATGGCCTCATCGTTGTTTGTGTAGTTGGTGTCTTGAATGTTGTGTATGTTATGGGTGTTGTGGAAGTTGTAGGTAGTGTGGATGTTGCTGTTGTTGATGTTTGGGTTGGTGAGGATGTTGTGGGTTGTGTGGATGATGTGGATGTGATTGTGGCCATCATCGTTGAAGCCCTGGTTGTAGTTGGATTAGGAAGATCTAAAACTATTAATCAGACATACTTGTAATTGTTTTTGGTGGTGTTATGGAAAGGTAGGAAGCAATCTGTTTATCTCATTCAGGTTTATTGTCTTGTTTTTGGTTTTGATATATTGTGAGTCATAAATTTGGTTGACCAAGGAATGTTTAGCTTAGTTTAACCACTAACCTAGATACTCGAAGTAGAATCCAGTGCTCACAGTTGGGTTTGGATTAGTAACAAATCTGAACGTAAGTCTAGCACTTGAAACTGTGTAGCTGTACCAAATATCTATAGCGAGTGACCGACGAGGGTAGTTACAGTACTCAATCGCATCTGTGGAGCCAGTTATTTGTAGATAGTCATAATCACAACTAGGGTAGCTAGGGTTGTCGTACAGATCAAACACCAGGAACTTAACCTGTACAATCTGTTGAGGCTGTAATCCTCTGATAGTCAGAGATGAGTTGATGCTAGCTGTGTAGTCTTCAGGGAAGTCTGTATGACTGATAACATATCCTTGTCTTTTATTCGTCTCCTGGGCTGAGATTTGGGTAGGTTGGTAGATTGCCGAAGCATCTGAAACATTACAAAGGTCATATTTTTCGTTTTGGAGCATTGTATGCAGTTAGAAGTGGTGTAAACTATCAAACCCAAAAATATTTGTTTTAATTTCATACTTTTTACTCGTGGTTCTACTTGATTAATCCTACAATTTTTGGTTATAGAATAGTTCTTTCTATGATTATCTCCCCATTACTCTGCTTATGGGATTCTACATGGAGTATAAAGACAAATTTTGGTACAGTGAAATAATCAATGACTTATTTAAAGGTCTAAACATTTAGGCCTGTTTGATTTATGCAACTATTGGATTATATTTAGTTGGCCTACAGAGAGCTAAGATCTATTGAATAAATATTTAATGGTTTTGTCTCATGATAGGCTAACTATAAAAAAAAACCGTTTTTGACCATTTATTTCACACTCACATTAGAATAACTATTTAACCATCATACCAAGAATGTTGAAACATGCAGAGGTACCGCTACCATTATTCAATGTACGCCATTTTCTGCTCATGGTATCACAGTAGATAGTCTCATTGACTGAGGAGGATTTCAGTCTACACTCTGCTGACAAAGCGTAGGTATTGTCATTAAGCTTAGAAGCTAGCTGGATGGACTTATAAGCTCGATGAATTCTGCTTGTGTCACAACTAACTCGCTGTAACTCTAAAACAAAAACATGATGTGATATTTATATTAGAAAAGTTGTGTTCCGGACAAGAACCAAGTGGCAATGAATTGGATCATGACAAAGCCCCTGGTTTTTCACTTATTGTTACATCTCTCTGCAAAAAAACCCTTATCAATTTTGATGCAGGCCGCCTCACTGCTTTTGGCAGATATTATCAACCCCGTATCAGTTTTGCTGCTGCCTACTTACTTTTATAACTATAGTGTAATCTGAATCCTTTTTGCACATTTCTAAAGCTTGTAATGAACTTGAGACTGAATTTTCCGTCCTCCATGAAATAGGTTTTTTTCTCTCCTTGGGTAAGTTCAACTCCACAGTACTTTACATCATTATTGATTTGTAAAAAGTCAAAGCAATCGCCATTATTCTGCTTATTGTCCATTAGCACAAAGTTGGAGACTGTCAAGGTCACTGATAGCATTCGATTCACTTCTATTCTCAATGTACTGTCCACTTTGTTAGGATAGTCCTGCTGTGGGTATCCTCTGTGACTTATTATAGTTCCTTTCTGGCGTGTGATCTGCTGATCTCCACCATCTAACATCACATATACACCACTCTCTGCCTCTGATGTGTCTTAAATCAATAGAAGAAATACTGATAAATTATCCAATGACCATATTAGCTTATGATATCATTTGGTGGCAGCAACCACTAGACAAGGTCCTAGTCTAGAAAATGGTTGAGGAGGAGAGGCAAGGTAGCCTAAAGAAACACCAGTTGGGTCACTTTTAGCTTCTCCTTGAACTAACCTCAGTCTCCAAAGGGGTTTTTAGGTTTATAAATAGGAAACAGAAGTTCCAAATGAGCTGATCCTGATACAGATTATTCAGTTATTGAGTTCATTAGTCGATGTATTAGCATTCTAGAGGAGGTGAGGGAGCGACTCCCTGCCTCCTCTAGAACTACCGGCCTGCTAGATGCGTTACATACATGGCTATCATTCCAAAGTAAGATATCGATGAACAATAGGAGGCCTGGTTAGATATTTGTGTCAAACACTGGGATCCTTGTCTGAGTACTCTGATTATTGTATACTCTGCATATTTTGGTTTTGTTAGGATAAAATTCGATGGATCAGCTGTAATTAAGAATGTGAGTACTTGCTTTCTATCCTGGAATTGTTTTGACTAACTGCTTAGCAAAAACATAAATGTCCGAGTGTGTGGAGAATGTATCTGACAATGAAACATTTTGATAGACTCAATAGCAGTAATTACTAAATATTATCAGTAAATTATACCCTACATTATTAAGATTATGAAAAGCTAACAGACAATGAAAAAATAGAAGACAATTTTTGTTTCTCACTGTTGAATCGACTGCCATTTGGCACTCTACCTAAGAGTCAACACTCACCTGAGCATCCTCCCCATTTGTGTTTGTATGTTTTTGTTGTTGAGCACCAGAAGTCACTAGATGAATAATCATCAATGCAGGTGTAACGCTGTTCGCTTCCATATTTGAATGGCAGCACACAAGGAGCACCATTAGAATTTCCCCCAGATGTTGCACCTGAGTGCGAGAAAACATCATTGAATGAATGTTATAGTACAAACATAAAAATATTCTAACTGGATATGCGAAACAACGCTTGGTGGCAGTACCTGTTCCAGCTGCTTATTCCAACAAGAAAGTCTGAGAACACCCGCACATGTTGATGAGATGTGCTCAACTCATTTGGATTTGTATAATGGCAATGAATACTTCAATTCCAAAGTATTTTTACTATCATATGGCCAGGTGGAAAAATGTCATTTTTTGGCAGTCAAGCTTACAGGCTTTAATGATTGCCATCAACTAACCAGATTTTGTGAAACAGAGGTACACAGAAATCTGTCTCTCTAGGATGCTCTCCTGCGAGGATTGTAATGTAACACATGAAGACTCACCGTTGACCAGCAAACAGTAACTTAACAGTCCTAGCAGGAGTTTTATTAGGATCTGTGTCTGACCCCTCATGGTTGGGAACATGCTGGCAAAATCGATGTTGTTCATACAAATCACAAAAAACATAAGAGCAAAGCAATGTCAACTTTATCAGAGCTATGATGTAGACCTTACTGTAGACCCCGACCATAGCAGTCAACGGCTAGGCAAGTGATATCAGTAACTGATAAGAGAGTGATTGTTAGACTGATTTTCACTATGGTAGAAAGCTAAGAACACTAAGCCTTATCACCATCATGTATTTACTTGTGATACTTCCTTCTAGATCAAGATAACAATTTCAGTTCAAGTGGATAGAACGTCAAATTATCTAAGCAAGCTGATTACCGAAATATTCGACACAATATCATGTCAAATGAAGTAAGAGCTACTTGTCAACCGCAATATTTTGAGATGGAAATGAACCAATAAACACCAAGTATTGGCAAAAGAGGAAATGATTGTTTCCAATCGGGTTTTACTATATAGGAGCAGATATATTATGCCATCATGCCATGTGATAACCCAATCAGCAAATACATTGAATGGATGGGCTGAATTATTAGCTGTGAGGTGTTACCATTTTATACCAAAGAGGAAGTTGTGATTTTAGGATCAGCCTACAAGGATGGGTCAAGTCTCAATCTTTCTGCAATTATTTTGGAGTCAGAGAATCAAATGCACTAGTTAGAATGTGAATCGGATTAAAGTTCTGAATAATAAACTCTGAGTTATTTATTATATGTTACCTCATAGGGTCGAGTTCAACTTTCGGCACATAGATAATGAACGAGAGATATCGGTCATTGTCAACAAAGTTATAGAACTCTGCTCATCTTGGAGAGCAACCAGTGGAACTTTGCTTGTGAAAAAGCATTTGAGAAAAGAGTTGTCTCCCCCAAGAAAAGAATGGGACGACTCTTGACAAGATGTGATTTCACAGGTTTTGAATATGGAAACATTTGTAAAGGGAAGCCAACTCAAATTTATAAACCATTAGAAATCGTTCCTTTGTTACGGAGGGAGGGAATTTTGTCCCAGCTAATTCAATGTATGAAGCTGTGTTCCCAATCAGTTAGGCAGACGAGCAAACTATGTGCTGTTTGTGTGATTATCAAAAATGAATCCAATTCTTGAAAACTGTTAATATTATAACTGCCCTTGTAAAAGTCTGCCATTAACTCTGCTAGATGAGATGGCCAAAACCTTCACTAAAAAAACACTTCCTCATAAAAAATAACAGAGTTCATGTGTATGGTTTCTTTCCCGCCCGTAACCCTGACCGACCTGACTGACCTATTTGAACAGATGGTAGATAATTTGGACTAACAGGTTAGTTTTCACCTGACTCCAGGCTAAGGCACGATCTCACGGTTGAGCTTGTGGAGCATCTGTGGACAGATTATATTACAGAACAGCGCGACTGATCCTGATCTGGCTTTGCTGTTGTATGCATGTGGACGTGGTGGGTGGATTCTATTCCAGTCTCTACCTATCTGATTGATTGAACCACTGCATGAGGGTTTGATAGTTGTGAATGAAAGATAATTTCTATCAGTGGTTCCTTGTTAATTTGGAATAAAACAAGCAAGTTTCAACGGTTACACATACTACACATAAACAAAGCTAAGTGATTTTCATACAGAACAGAAAAACCTTAATTTATTCTTAGAAAAATACCAAAATTGTTATCATTATTTGAGAAGGTAACAATTGAAATAGAAAAGAACGCTAGGGGTTGAAATCATCATCTCATGCCTTCCAAAGTATGAAACCTTAAAACGAGCAAAACACTGTCTCTCTAGGAGAATAAAAATCTATGATGCAATAAAGTATAATCAACTATTCCATAGCAGATATGGGCTTGTAGCTGAGAAATTCTTCTAATTGGCCAGGATAAAATCTTTATGATGGCACAAGGTATGTTTCATTTGATCATACCATAGAGTTATTATAGAGTATATAATAACTCTATGGATTATGCCTAGTTTTATCAAATAATGACGAAAGAGCAGGTGTTCAATTCGATCTAAAATCTGCAAAACCATTAAGTTCTTACCAGCAATAAAATGCAATAGATTATGGCAAGTCTCACAAAACAAAATGGACCTGTTACAAGTGGTTATCTGCTCTTTCGACAGGATGAGACAACCATGTGTTTTCAGATACTCAGAGCAACTCAAGCAAGCTCAGAGTTACAATTTGTGTTTGTTACCTATGTACCATAAAGTTCATTATCTACAAGCTCTGTCACCCCAATGTCACCTTTCGTCTTTCTAGTCTTTGTTGTGGCTAGAACAGAGGAGTATTCTCTCCAATCTTCTTTTCCTCTTCAGCTCTGAAATTGAAGAAAAAGATTACTTTTAATTAAACTCCTTGGATACTTAAATAGATGCTATCCTCAAATAAATATTTCCAAACACCTCAATTAAGTTTTCCTGTAGAAGAGAGAAAATCTGCATCTATAAATGTTACAATGCTCATTAGATTGCAGCCAGGTTATCTGATTCGGACAGGTACCTCCCTCCCACCCATCTGAGACCGCTTAACCCTTAAACAAGATAGTGATTTTACCTGTGGATAGATTCAATGTAAGTGTAATCCTCAGCTCTTGAGTCAGGCAGTTGATTCTCATCATCATTTTCTGTTTCTTCCCAATAAGCCTGTGCACCTCCCTTTGTTCCCTCAGCGGTTACCTCATCAGCTAGTGTGTTCTCCGAGTTATCTGTCCCTGCACCTGCAGCTAGGTGATAAAGATCACCTGTCTCCACCTGCTCAGCGATGTCATAGTCTGTCTCACCAGCACCTGCCCATGCAGAGTTATGCTCCCCATTCTGGGAGAGTGCAGCTCTGTGATTGGTTCCTGCTGTCTGTGGCACATCCTAGTAGTCATCTACATCTGTAAAAAAAAGGTTTCCTTCACAGTAAGAACATTGGCAAGGCTTTGATAACCGATCCCAGGAGCACACACTAGGATAGATGAGAAAACCCCATATAAAGCTTGTAAGACTGAAACTCGATTCAGGAGGAGACAATATTTATCACTTGAGCAGTAGATCAGACCTCATAGGCTTTGAGGGTATTTTAGTACATACGTGATCAATAATAAACCCTGAAATGATATTAAAAATTTCGGGGAGGGAGGCACCACATTGAGACAGGACATCTTTGATATATTGACGCTGTAAAATCCTTGGCAACGAAAATGAGAAAAATCATTGGCAGCAAACATACCCGGATCTGGATGTAATAATAATAATAATAAAGTTTATTTATGAAACGCTTAATAAAATTGTTAAAAAAACAATGATATTTAAGCGTTGTACATTTGATAAAAGGTTAAAATAGAAACATCTATTATGAAATAAGCCTGCTGGTAAAATAAATAAAATTGATTAAAATTTTGTTATCATAAAAATGATTAATGAGATGAGAAAAAAAAATGATGAAAGATGAGATAATTAAGATAATTGAAACCTACAAGTGGCAACTGCCCAGCACCTAAAAATCAACTATAAAACCTACATATATGGGGTATATGCGTCCCGGAAAAGATACGTTTTTAACTGTGATTTAAATGAGGAGGTGGAAGAGAAATCGCGAAGGTTAGATGGTAGGGAGTTCCATATACCTGGTAAAGTGGAATGTAGTGCTGACATCCAAACTTGGAGAGTGTTCTCTGCAGAACGGTCCTTGGCATACCCATAAGTTGGTGGGCCGCTGTAAAACGATCTAAAAACATCACCAGAACTTGTTTGAACCCTAAACATGTAACCATTATCTTTATGTTCACCTTTATACATAAGCCTATAATGGCAACCATACCATGTGGCAGAACAAGTAGAGGCAGAGTGATCTGGTATGGCTGATTCTTTTGCTAGCTTATTTTATTGTATCTAAGAACATATCATAAGCATTGAAAATTTATTCAGTCCATTTTTACCATCGTAATGCAAAGACTTGTATGGATTTAAGTTGAGTTATAAAGTAGGTGCGGCCTGCCAGGACCTAACCAAACAGTCAATGTTGTTTTTATAATTTCATGGATTTGCAACCCTTGACTAGGAACTTATTTTGCTTTTTGCCGCCATCTTTTGAACAACATCTGCACTGCTATGATTACCGCTATTATAATAACTAAAGCTGCCGCTCCAATCCCAGCTCCTATTGCCGCAGAGTTATTCCCTTGCTGCATTTGACCATCACTGCCTACAGAATCTCTATCTGTTGCAACAATATACATCAAGATTCTTTTTTAGTTTGCAAGAATTTGGTGCTGTAAGTCAAGGGGGGAGGGCAAGCCCGAGCTTTTGTTGTTAGGAACATGTCAAAGATAAGTATTGTCAGCAAAACGCTTTTATGGGAACCTGAAGTTGAATAATCTGTAAAACATAGTTAACTCATTTTCCATCATGTTTATTCTTTTCCCAGATCTAAACTTTTGAAAAAAAATGGTTGGGGAGGGGGACATTATCCTTGGTGTCGCGCAGTAGCAGCAGACGTGGTATTATTAGCTTCACCGGGCAGGTATGGAAAGAAGTTCCAGCCTCCAAAGACATGCGGAAAGCAAAAATAATTCACTTGATTATTGTGTTTCTGGCTAATTCATTAAGATTATAGATCAAAGATCTTAGTTCGAAGCGAGGCAGTGCCTGCCTACCTCTCTTAGAACTAAGAGTCTGCAGTCACCTGTAATGTTTGGCTTTGTCGATTGTTGGTTAGTTGATCCATGGGTGTGAGTAGTTTGTATTGCCATGCTGCTCATGTCAGATGTTGTGGGTGTGATGCTTGTTGATCCTTTGGGCTTTACAGACGATGTGCATAGTGAGGATTCTTGTCGGGTCGTTACTACTGAAGCTCTTGTTGTGGTGGAAGTAGAAGCATCTAAAACTATTGATAGACTGTTGTAACAGATCTTTTAAAAGTTAGGCAGAGATTTTCATCTTATTTAAATTTGTTGTCATTTGTAAGTCATCATATTTTACTGAGTTGATATTCCCACTATATCATGTCATATCATATATCTTAACATAAAAAATCATGATTAGCAAAATATGAATACATACAGTTCTAATCACATCAGGACATGTGTGTTTCTGTAGTACTGACCCTGATACTTGAAGTAGAATCCAGTACCTACTGTTTCTGTGTTCGAATTGATTACAAAACTGATTGTCAGTCTTGAACTAGTAACTGTGTAGTTGTACCATATATCTAAGTCTGGTGATTGGCCTGGAAACTTGCAGAGCTTTGTACGATAGTCATTTGTGGTACCTGTAATTAACGGATAGTCGTAGAGACAACCCTGATGGTTTGATTGATAATAGATATCAAACACCAAGAACTTAACCTGTACTGTCTGCTGAGTCTGTAATCCTGTTATTGTCAGAGATGAGTTGATGTAAGCTGTGTAATCTTCTGGAAAGTTTGCATGGCTGATGACATATCCTCGTTTGCTGTTGATCTCCAATGCGGTAATCTGTGTAGGAGTGTATAATGCAAGAGCCTCTGAAACATTGATAATGTCTTATTTGATTTGGAAAATTGCATATAGAGTTTAGTGATATAAACGGAAATGAAGAGTAGCACCTGATCCCTTCATGATCAATTATAAATGGTTATGAGATTTGCGTGGTCTTTTATTATACGGGTATATGTATTTAGTCACGTCGCTCCAGGGAATCTTCCAGGTAAAGGAAACCCTAACTTTTAAGTTATACATTTTAAAATCTGGTAAGCGATAAAATCGAATCACAGTAGAATAGAAATTAGTTGGACTGTGCTGAATGACAAACCGAACCAACACACATAGCTTGGATACCTAATCCTCCCAACCCCTACTAAATTAAGGTACAAATATCACACCTAGAATAAAGCAAGGAATAACCGAAATTCAGCCCTGCCTTCATTACAGGAAAGTCCAGTTCTGTATGGGCAGTACCAAATTTATGAAAACATCATAGAAGAGGGTTTTTTGGTGTAACCCATGTTGCATGTAACAACATATATGTGTTGTGAGATGTGTGGCAGATGCTGTATGAGACATGTCTTACAGTACTCATACCGCCCCTACAGCACAAAAACGTTGCTTTATAGGCCTTGAGTGCTGAATAACCAGTCCCATACAGCACCTGCCACGTGTCTCACAACACCCCTCACCAGCGGCGGTATTTAGTACATAACAGCATTAAACTGTGCAATGTTGATATATATCACTTCGTTCTATCTCTTATGAAAAGTAAAAAAAAGTACCAACGCATAACAGTTCTGATGTCATACCAAGAATGTCGAAACATGCTGAAGTACCACTACTGCTATTCATTCTGTGCCATTTTCTGCTGTTGCTGTCACAGTAGAGTGTATCTATTATCCATAGAGGTCTTATTCCACACTCCGCCGAGACTGCATAACCATTCACATCCGCGATAGCAGCATTTTGAATGTGGTTATAAGCTTGCTGCAGTCTCTGGGTGTCACAATTTACTCGTTGCAACTCTAGTAACTATGGAGTAATTCTATGAGGAATGCGAATGGGCCAGGTTTTCCTGCTCTATCCAAAGCTCATTTTTTTATTCAAAGAAAGGGAGTCGTCGATCTATCATGAATCTACCTTTAGTTATCACATGCACAACTTCAATATACAGAGCGGGTGCTGGCCTCAAAAGACCACAAGTTGTCTATGCCCACTTGAATTCAAGCTGTGCAGGGGTTCAAACAAACAATCAGGTCTGTTGAACCCACAAACGTCGCAAACGTCAAAACGTCGCAATCTAGCATTCCACTAACGTCGCAATCCAAAAAAAGTCGCAACGAACAGTCTTTTAAACGTCGCAAACCCACAAATGTCGCAATTTTTTAAACATCGCAATAGCTCGAACCCACTAACATCGCAAATGTCGCAACTCAACAAAAATGCCGAGTTGTCTTCCCATTTGATGCAAATTGGTGATGATGATATGTTGCGGGAATTAGAAAGGAGCATATGAACTTCTAAACACGGTGGGGAATTGAATATCAGCATTATATATTGTGCTATGGATAATTGTCGTGTATTTTCAGGTTATTTGAATCATTTTTTCACTTCCTAGGGTCGTTTATTGTTACCTCAGAATCCATTAATGCTTGAGCTTAAGCTTGAAATATACTGTCATGTTTGATATAGGCTATGTATGCTCAAAGTTGTAAAGAGGCTTTTACACTACTTGAAATACCATAAATGGGAAAAAAATGTTAAATCATTTATGCATGAATCCCTTTATCTCTTTATGACTTACCCATTAATTTTTACATCATTCCCTAGATGCAACTTTATGGTTTTATGGTATGATAATAAAACCTCAACAGGATACCATACAAACCATTTAGCATAAAATAGGATGCTATCTTACGCCTTGCATTGCGTAATGGAAATTGTATTTTCATCACTAGAATTAAATGCAGTTTGTAAACTCGAATTCTGGGTTATGGACAAGAGACCTTGACAGAGGACTGCAGGTCAATATTAGTACAGTTGAAAATTTACAAAATTTAATATCGCTTTGTGACCCAGCAGCCATGGTGATATAAATGGGTTTCCCTAAAAAATTCAAGTCAAAGTCAAATTATAATTGGCCTCAACATACTTTTTGGCCTCAATATATATTTGGCAATTCCATAGATATGCATTATGGGAACTGTTAACCTCTTAAATTTGATTGAATTTGTTATTGTGTACTCTCTGAAAGAGAAGTCTTCAAAGTGCCACGTCCTGCAAGACCATGACAAACAGTAGCCTATCTTGACAAGCATTGCTGGAAGGAGATGGCAACCCCTCCGACAAAGCTTGTCAAGACAGGGTAAGGAACCAGCAGATG
This sequence comes from Membranipora membranacea, assembly GCA_914767715.1. Lineage (NCBI taxonomy): Eukaryota > Metazoa > Bryozoa > Gymnolaemata > Cheilostomatida > Membraniporidae > Membranipora > Membranipora membranacea. The sequence continues at coordinate 10,787,766 of OU612067.1, read as the reverse complement.
ATATTTTTTGAGATATCGTGATTTGTGTTTAGTAATGAAATCAATTTAAAAAAAATTGCAGCTCAACTAAGCCTGGGTACCCAAAGACCATTATCCTACCTCTAAAAAATTAACCTGCTTTTGCCTATCTAGCCAACAAGTTAAGCAGTGTCTATCTATTCTACCTATACATACAGTGGGCTGCCTACTACCTACTCAGTGGTATAGAGGAGGGTCAATGAATAAAATAAAAAAAACTGAGAAGATCTGCTGTAGCCATAGCCTACTTATTATCCATAGTGATAAATAAATCTAAAATGGTCAGCCAGCGCCTATATCATATATATATATATATATATTATAGATAAGACAAAACATTCTCATGGCACACAGTATTGTCTAGGAACAAGTGTATTTGTTTCCATTGATCAAACTAAGATTAACTCAATAAACAAGCTTAGGGCTCTCAGATGGTAGTTCATGTGCATCTGTTTGTAATCAAGGTTCATTAACGTTCAACCAGGGAGAATGGATTAACTTTCTACCATACCACTTTATTTCATAAATGGAAGGTAGAAAACATGTTATGATTTATTCTATTTTACTTTGTGAGGATACAACTCCCAACAAAGCGGCCCCCCCCCTACTTATAGTATAGATTATAGATGACCATTTCTTAGCTTATAGGCTTGTAGGCTTATAGATAGATGCAAGTAAAGATATAGATTTATAGATGTTATCAATGTAAAGATATAGATTTCTTAATGTATCTCTAAAGTGCTGTCAGTGCTGTGTGTCTCCTGTGCTCTGTGAAAGGAATGCATCAATCCTGCCTGATGTCACCTGTCTCCGAGCTTTACGAGTTTGAAAACTAACAATACCTACAATGTATTACTTTCTTATTTTATAAGTTGCAGTAGCTTATATCAGAACATGGAAGATATAGCCTACTTATGTCAATATGCTATTATAAATAGGAGTCAGACAGAGAATGGTAAGACAGGAATCCACCATGGATAAAGCTGGGACACTACCCATATATGCCTATGACAATGTCAGGGAGGAGGTGTTTTCACCTGTGTAGCTGGAGCTGGAGCAGGAGCAGGCGCAAGTAGTTATAGAGGATCATCCAGATGATATGACGGTGGTTGATCAAGAGGACACAGACACAAGCAGCAGGGGAAGAAAAAGGAAACGGAGGGTTGTATCTGATATGATACATCATCAAGGTAAGTACAATAGGATGTTAATTTAAAGGATTTTATGGCATTCATTAGTCCAAAAGCCACATGCCATCGCTGCGCGCTTAAGTTTATAGATTGGGATTCTTAATTTATAGATATTATAGACAGTCCTGTGTGGGGGGAGCCCCAACAAAATGAAATTAAAAAAATGATTTCCTTATCCGAGCATCATCGATCGTTACAATGTAACAGCTCAAGCTTACATGGTACATAGTATATAAAGAAATTTGAATTTGTTTATCTGGGAAATCCAAAGCATTGCATGAAGGAGTCAGGAGTGGTCTAATGGTTAAGGGTACGGACTTTGGATCTTTGAGGTCCAGGTTCGATTCCCAGCGCCGGCAGTCATTTCTGATTTGGTACTGGTACACCATTCATCCTAGCCAGGTCCTTGCGGAACGGGACTAAAAATACCGGAGGTCCACTGTGTGTTTGCACACCCCACACGCAGTAAAAAGAACCCCTTCTGCCTCTTCGATATAAAGAGTAGCCGGATTTCCGGCGGGCATGGGTATAGGGTGCGGCATGAGTACTATGGGTCCCGGTACCTGTACTCAAGAGAGGATAACTCTCTCCGCTTCAAAGATGATGAAAGCAATGCATCATGGGAAAGCTGTACAATGTGATGGAGGAAAAAATATAGCACTCTATCCAACTTTATCAATACCTCTTGACAAGTTCAATCGTTGGCTAAATCAAACATTAAGGTACATCAAAAATTGGTATGTCACTATATCTGCTAGATAGTGAGTAGCATCCCTTTTATGACAGCAAAAAATGGATTCTGAGGTAACAATAAACGACCCTAGGAGGTGAAAAAATGATTCAAATAACCTACTACTGAAAAATACATAATCAAGTGTTTACAGCGGAGAAGAAATGTGTTTCCCTGATCTGACAAAACACTAGAGTCTAGAAGTTTTGAAATATTACAACATAACACAGTGGAATTGCTGTGTGTGCCCCTGTACAATGTAAAATGATAAAATGCTTGGATGCTGCTTGAATTTGCTACTCTTTGACAGGGATTTCCGAGATCTTGTTACTATTGTCATTGCTAATAGTGTTGCTTGATATGTAAATTTGCTGTAAGGTTATGATCTGGGCAAGCTCATAAGACTTGACAAATTATCTTATAGGTATTAAAAAATGAAGAGTGTACTGTGGTCACATTAACCCCCTTTCATGGGTACTGAAATGACTAAGGTAAAATATTGAATAATTCTGCCGGTCCCTGTTTTAGAATCCTAATATTCTCTGTCATGTGGAGGTTTCTAAAATTACTGGTTTTTCTATCATACGTAAGTAATTTTTATATTCTGCTTTCAAAATTAAATAAGGGTTCCATTTTCATTTTAGGAACAAAAATCTAAGTCAGCATTCGATGCTCATAATCTGTTATCATTTTAAGTGATGTCATGTTAGAAGACAAGACTACAGGTTCACATCAAACCTTCATTGTGATATTAATTTTGTAACATTGTATTGTGCTGAGTGTGAGGCCTCTATACGATTCAATACTTTTCATTGTTTCAACATTTGGTAAACAAAGGAATCCTTTATATGCTGTGCCTCGTTCTATACAATAGAGGATAAATGTACCATTTCAGCTTGCATCAAAAGTTTATATGAGAAAACTGAGAATAAATTTTAAGAAATGCTGCATTAAATGAAGGGAAATAGCGATAGAGTGATCCAAAATGATTCATATATTGATATCATCATAATGTGGTTAGAAAAAAAATTTGACGCTTCTAGCATATGTAGAAGTGCATTTTAATTGAGTCATCTGGTTAAAAGACAATTTTTTGCCAACAATTCATCATTTTTTATGAAATTCATGATTTTTTGCACTCATATTGTGGATTAAATGGTAATTCAACCACCAAGCCTGCACAATAACTTTCAATCAATTTGTGATGGTTTCTGCATCAAATTTAAAAAATGTAGGGGGAGATAACGAGGAAACCATATAAGTCACTGAGTGGTTATCACAACATAGGAGTCGTATCTTTATGATGGCGTTTTGATAAAATACTATTCATCGATCGATACGATTAAGCAAAATTATTTGTTTGAAGTTGTTTATCCAATAAACATGAGAACACAACTTCATTACTGCTTCACCTGATATTGGTGAGATACGTTGATCAGAAGGGAACACCTTATTACATCTGGTAGATGAATTAATTTTGCCAGGACGTGAGAAGAAGCCCTTCAAAGAGGGGTGATGCCTCCTCTTTCTGCTGGGTCTCAGGTATAGTGTGGTCAATCAGAAGCCATTGAGTCTAAACAAGTTTTAAATGTAAATAAAAATATTTGTTAGTTTTAATTGAGTAAATCTGGTGAACTTGCAGCTGAACCGGCATTTTCATGTACCCACTCATAGTTTAGTGACTGGCCAAGATGTTCAGAGTTATGACCTTAATTTTGAACCATTCTCTTTTTTGAGGATGACACAAACAAAGTTATTCTAGTTTGTAATAGATAGGCCCATTCTTTTGAATGCAGCTCTACTTACAATAAGGAATCTGTAACTTCTAACGTACAAAATGTCTCACGTTGTTTAACGATTATGAAGGTGGGTCGCAAATGGAAAAAACTTATAACATTTTTGTTTGAAACATTAATGAATGGAGATAAACTCAGCTCCAAAATTGTTCATTCATAGCAACGCAATGTGCATAGTGATTTTAATATTATTTTTTATGTATTTGACTATTTTGGAATTGCATGAAATCAAATATCAAGTATTGTTATCAAAATGATGAGGTATTATAGTGTATAGTTCATATTGCTAAGTCAGCAAAACTAGCAGTGTTTAAAAAAAAATCAAAGCCAGGAGTTAGGTTTCATCAACATGTAAAGATGGGTTGGAAAATTAAATGATTTACATGCCAAGACTATCAGTAAAAAAATTATGCTCCCTCTGTACAGGAGCCCTGCTACGTACTGCATCCAAGAAGGTAAAAAGATTCTGTTGTTGACATAGCTTCGTGTTCACTTGATGTCCACAGACTGGACAATTCTGTTCGACAATAATATAAATGTCCGTATGAGAGTCCTGTTACATATTGCATCCAAGAATGTGACAAAATTCCACTGTCGACATAGTGTCGGGTTCCCTTAAATTCTATGCACTGGATAATTTTTTTGGGCAATATAATAAATGTCCGGCCACAAGAAATTGGCTTGACAAAGATTCCTCAAAAAGGTTGGGCAATTGAGCTGTCTTGCAGAATGGTGTGAAACAATATGAATTATAATTCAAATATGAATCAGCTTCTTTTGAATTGTTGTAAGGCTCTTCACATTACATTTCAGATGAACCAGGAGCTGCTATTGTATAAATATGGACATCAGAGGCAGCTATAGCTCTTGCAGAAGTGTAATCAGACTCAGCACGCCGAAAGTTTCTGGAAAAAATCATGAAAATAACTCGTACCTTACTTATAAGGTTATGTGTTATCTGGAAGAGACTTTTACTTATCATTTTCCTAAAATTATACATGTTTAAATATTTACTGGCTGACAACTGCCACTGTATTTGTTTCTTTAAAACAACTAAGGACCTGAATTGCATGAAGGATGTCATAAATAATCTAGAAGCATAATGTAATCCAATATTATGTATTTAATTTTGCAGGGCCGTAGTTTAGAAAAAATGGCAGGGGAGGCAAAATTTTGAGGTGTGTCTGAAAGCAACACCAGTAAGCTCCTCCCTGACAAATTTAAGGGGTGAAAAAGAAAAATTTTTTGGATTGCAACCAGGTTCTTCATATGTGAGATATAATTCTGAGTGGTGGTGTTTTTTCACGTTTCTCTGTTACTCTGCTCTATTTTCCTTGTTCTACTATCAATATTTTTCTATTCTCGCCTTTGAATGTATTTTTGTCATTGAATTATTATTATTGTTACCTTTGTATATTCTGTGTGTTCTCATAATCATTCTTGTCATCACTAGTCTGTGTGCCATCTACACAATGATTTACATTACCGACAAATGTTTCCACCTCATCATAAGGGCTGGTACAAGTGGTGTTGGATATCCCTGTAAAATATGTGAACATTTTTTCTTCTGCTGTACTTACATAATCACTGACAAGCAGACAATAGGGAAACACCAATTGTGTTAAGTTTGTGTTTGTTTAAAATTGACTTGTAAGACTGTTGTTTGTATATCCTCAACTTATCAACACCGGTACAGGCATTTTTGCGAATAATCTAAAAAGATGAGTGCGGTGTCGAGGTGACAACATGCATGCCATCGATAGCTAGGTGTTAGCTGCATCAGGATGAATTGCAGACATGTAGATATGAGGATCAGTAGAAGCAGTATTAGCTGATGTATATTCATTCTCTGGTTCTGCCGTTTGTCTACATATAAATAATAAATCACCCTTGAATGTTAAGACAATGTGACTGAATATGTAAAAGTTAAATAACACCAACTGGTTATCACAGAGTATGAGTTAAGAGTCTTTTTCTGGAGAGGAAAAAGTTTATCCAATATAGGAAGAAATCTTATGATATAGGAAGAAAATAACATCTAGGAAATATCATGTTATGCATCTAGTAATTTAGCTGAATGTGGTCTAATGGATCTAGAATCAAAAATCTAATATACATTCATACTAAATGTTCTTGCTACTCGATATGATAATGCTCACACAAGATTTTATGACCTATATTCAGAGGTTATGAACCACGCAATTTTGAATGTAATACTTCTCATGCCAAATAAATTGAAATTTTTTTCAACCAAAGAAACCGGTGTTTCTTTTAGAATCATTAGCTTTTAGAGTAGCTCACTTTGCTTTACTTTGATGTAGCCTGAGCAGTATCAACACTGTTATGATCACTGATATCAGAACTGCAGCTGACACTCCGATACCTGCAGCCAATGCTACAGTGTTATCCTCTTTCTTCACCTGGCCATCAATGCCTGTCCAGTAAGCAGCAAATTTTGACCAATCAGTAAACAGTATAGCACAAATATCAAGCCAAGTTCTTTGTGCTGGCATAGATAGTGTTCACAAGCTAGGAAAATCAAAGAGATACATATTAAGATTATTACTTGTTAAAAAAAGAATGTAAGATTGTAAAATGATGAGTTATGATTTCTATTTGGTTCACATTTACGTTATCCCCACTGATAACCACAACATGACCCAGTTACTAGTCAATGTCAAGCTTTTGTCGTAGGTAAGAGGAAACAACTACTGGTTAGTATTGTTTTTGATATTGGTTATGAGTGGAGAACTAAAATATTGGCGATTTTTATAATATTGTATAATATATTTGTTAAATAGTTGGTAGTTTTTTCATTATTTATGATTTTCCCAATTTACCTGTGATGTTTGGCTGTGTAGTCTCTGTTCCTGCTGAGGTGTGACTGTGAGTAGTTTGGATTGACATTGTATATTTTTTACCAGTCGTACTGTCATGTCTTCTAGGTGAAATGGTGCTAAATTCATTTGTTGTAGAAGTCGCTGCGGTTGTTGTTGGTGTTGTTCTTGTTGTTGTTCTGATGGTTGCTGGTCTGGTTGTAGACGTTGAAGGTTAGGTTGTGGTGGGGGTAGCAGTAGATGGTATTCTGGTAGAGGTTGATGTCATGGGATCTAAAACTATTCAAAAGACTGTGTATGTTAGAAGCGGTTTTATTGCGGGTTAGGATATACATAGCTATAGTTTAAGTTCATGTTTAATTACCATTCATCTTTTATAAGCTGTCACTTGCCAAACAAGCAGTGTTTTGGTTTTACCATGAATTTTATGAAGCTACTAAAATCAAACTTTATGTCACTCATATTATAGAAACGAAATGTGGGTGTTTCGCTTTACTACTGACCTCGATACTGAAAGTAGAATCCAGATCTGACAGTGTTTGCGTTGTTGTTAGTGATGAATCCGAATGTCAGATTAAAACTAGAAACTGTATAGTTGTTCCATCTGTTCATGGTTGGCTTCTCGTCAGGGTCACTGCAGAGTTTTATCTCGTTTTCATGAGTGGTCCCAGTGATGCGCAAAAAGTCCCACCAGCAGCCAGGGCTCCGGCGATGATAATACAAATCAAACAGCAGGAACTTGACCTGTAAAATTTGCTGAGGCTGTAATCCTGTGATAGTCAGATATGAGTTGATGTTAGCTGTGTAATCTTCAGGGAACTTTGTATGACTGATAACGTAGCCTTGTTCATTACTTGTCTCCTGGGCATAGTTTTGGGCCGGTTGATAGATTGGCGAAGCATCTGAAACATTGAAATGGTCATTATTTGGCCATAGAGCATTGTATGTAGAAAAAAGTGGTATAAATTACCAAACCCAGAAATACTTAATTTCATACTTTCTACTCATGATTCTACTTGATTAATCCTGCAAGAGAATTGTTCTATGATTATCTCCCCATTACTCTGCTTATGGGATTCTACATGGAGAAGAAAGACACATTTAGGTACGGTGGAATAATTAATGACTTTACAGTATTGAAAAGTCTAAGTAATAAGGCCTGTTTGATTTATGCCGAAATTGGATTATAATTAGTTGGCCAACAGAGAACTAAGATAACATAATGAATTTAATATTTAATGGTTTTGTCTCATGATAAGCTAACAATAATCGAAAAAAATAACATTTATTTCACACTTGCATTAGAATAACTATTTAACCATCATACCAAGAATGTTGAAACATGCAGAGGAACCGCTACCATCATTTAATGTAACCCATTTTCTGCTCATGGTATCACAGTAGATAGTGTCATTGACTGAGGAGGATTTCATTCTACACTCTGCTGACAAAGCGAAAGTATTGCCATTCAACTTCACAGCTTGCTGGATGGATTTATAAGCTCGATGAATTCTGCTTGTGTCACAACTGACTCGCTGTAACTCTAAAACAAAAATATGATTTGATATTTACATTAGAAAAGTTGTGTTCCGGATAAGAACCAAGTGGCAATGACTTGACTCATCACAATACCCCTGATTCTTCTTATTTATTCTTACATTTCTCTGCAATAAAACCCTTATCAATTTTGATGCGGGCCGCCTCACTGCTTCTATCAGATATTATCCACCCCGTATCAGTTTTGCTGCTGCCTTCTCACTTTTATAACTATAGTGTAATCTGAATCCTTTTTGCACATTTCTAGAGCTTGTAATGAACTTGAGACTGAATTTTCCGTCCACCATGAAATAGGTTTTATTCTCTCCTTGGGCAAGTTCAACTCCACAGTATTTAACATCATTATTGATTTGTAAAAAGTCATAGTAGTCTCCGTTTGACTTCTGATGGTCATGAAGCTCAAAGTCCAAGACTGCCAATGTCATCGCTAAAACCCCATCAACCTGTATCTTTAGTGTACTGTCCACATTTTTGGGATATTTCTTCTGTGGATACCCTCTGTGACTGATTATAGTTCCTTTCTGACGCGTGATCTGCTGGTTTTTACCATCTAACATCACATACACACCACTCTCTGCCTCTGATGTGTCTTAAATCAATAGAAGAAATATTGATAAATTATCCAATGGCCATATTAGCTTATGATATCATATCCTAGTCTAGAAAATGGTTGAGGAGGAGAGGCAAGGTGGCCTAAAGAAACACCAGTTGGGTCGCTCTTAGCTTCTCCTTGAACTAACCTCAGCCTTCAAAGTGTTTTTTAGGTTTATAAATAGGAAACAGAAGTTCCAAATGAACTGATCCTGATACAGATTATTCAGTTATTAAGTTCTTTAGTCAATGTATTAGCATTCTAGAGGAGGTGAGGGAGCGACTCCCTGCCTCCTTTAGAACTACCGGCCTGCTAGATGCGTTACATACATGGCTTTTATTCCAAAGTAAGATATCGGTGAACAATAGGAGGCCTGGTTAGATATTTGTGTCAAACACTGGGATCCTTGTCTGAGTACTCTGATTATTGTATACTCTGCATATTTTGGTTTTGTTTGGGTAAAATTCGATGGACCAGCTGTAATTCAGGATAGGATTAATATAGGATTAAAAGCTTGGCCCTCGCATAAAAGGCAGGCAGAGCGAGACAGGAAATCACAGTCAGCCGACTGGCTGTAGCGCAAACAAGTCATCTCTCTGACTTGTGTATGAGTTGTGCTATGCTCAATGTGGTGAATTTGAGTAGTGTACGAGTGGCACAAGGGGCGGGTGCCTTGACGATAGCGACTTTGCGCCGATGAGTTGATGGAAAGCAAACCTCCCTGCACTGGTTTGGCTTAGAGTATAAGCATGAGAGTGATGGGGCAAAAATTGTTGCACTGAAACAATGAAGAGTTGGCAGCCTCCCTGGTTGCGCAACAGCATAAACACACCAATTATGACAAACCACCGAAACTTACAAAATGCACTGAGGGATCGATGAGATTGATTGAGATGCTCAGCAACACACAGGGGTGGCTTCATGCTGCTGGGGCCGGCCATGAGGAGGTTGTACTAGAGAAGGCCTCGTAACAGCGTTTGACTCATGGTTTCTAGCTGAAGACCTGTGTGTTGTGCAGTGGTACGCGCACCACTGAATGTTGTATCTTTGTGAGTACTTTGTTTTCTATCCTGGAATTGTTTTGACTAACTGCTTAGCAAAAACATAAATGTCCTAGTGTGTGGAGAATGTATCTGACAATGAAAAATTTTGATAGACTCAATAGCAGTAAACACTATCTGCAAATTATACCCTACATTATTAAGATCATGAAAAGCTAACAGACAATGAAAAAATAGAAGACAATTTTTGTTTCTCACTGTTGAATCGACTGCCATTTGGCACTCTACTCAAGAGTCAACACTCACCTGAAAATCTTCCCCATTTTTCTTGGAATGTTTTTGTTGTTGAGCACCAGAGGCCACTCGATAAATAATTATCAATGCAGGTGTAATGCTGTTTGCTTCTATAAATGAACGGCAGCACACAAGGAGCACCATTAGAATTTCCCTCAGATGTTGCACCTGAGTGCGAGAAAACATCATTGAATGAATGTTATAGTACAAACATAAAAATATTCTAACTGGATATGCGAAACAACGCTTGGTGGCAGTACCTGTTCCAGCTGCTTATTCCAACAAGAAAGTCTGAGAACACCCGCACATGTTGATGAGATGTGCTCAACTCATTTGGATTTGTATAATGGCAATGAATACTTCAATTCCAAAGTATTTTTACTATCTTATGGCCAGGTGAAAAAATGTCATTTTTTGGCAGTCAAGCTTACAGGCTTTAATGATTGCCATCAACTAACCAGATTTTGTGAAACAGAGGTAGACAGAAATCTGTCTCTCTAGGATGCTCTCCTGTGAGGATTGTAATGTAACACATGAAGACTCACCGGTGACCAGCAAACAGTAACTTAACAGTCCTAGCAGGAGTGTTATGAGGATCTGTGTCTGACCCCTCATGGTTGGGAACATGCTGGCAAAATCGATGTTGTTCATACAAATCACAAAAAACACAAGAGCAAAGCAATATCAACTTTATCAGAGCTATGATGTAGACCTTACTGTAGACCCCGACCATAGCAGTCAACGGCTAGGCAAGTGATATCAGTCAGTATGTAAAATGATATGAGATGAATTGTTATACATATTTTCACTATGGTAGAAAGCTAAGAACACTAACTAAGCCTTATCACCATCATGTATTTACTTGTGATACTTCCTCCTAGATGAAGATAACGAATCAGTTCAAGTGAATATAACGTCAAAAGGTCTAAGCCAGCTGATTACCGAAAAATTAGACACAATGTCAAATGAAGTGAGAGCTACTTGTTAACCGCAATATTTTAAGATAGAAATGTACCTACAAACACCAAGTATTGGTGAAGGAGGTAATGATGTTTCCTAGTAGGGTTTTACTATATAGCAGCAGATATATTATGTCATCATGCCATGTGATAACCCAATCAGCAAATGCATTATATGGATGGGCTGAATTATTAACTGTGAGATGTTACCATTTTATACTGAAGAGGAAGTTGTGATTTTAGGATCTGCCTACATGGATGGGTCAAGTCTCAATCTCTCTGCAACAATTTAGATTAAAATTCTGAATAATTGACGCCAAGTTATTTATTATATGTTACCTCCCAAGGTCGAGTTTAAATTTCAGCACATTGATCATGATCAAGAAATATCGGTCATTGTCAACAAAGTTTTAGAACTCTGCTTATCTGGGAGAGCAACCAGTAGAACTTTGCTGGTTAAAAAGCATTTGAAAAAAGAGTTATGTCCTCCAAAATAGAAGGGGACAACTACTGACAATAGGGGATTTCACAGGTTTTAATGATGGAAACCTTAATTGTCAGTTAAATTTTTAAAGCCCTTAGAAATCTCTTTTTTGTTTGGAGGGCAGGAATTTTTTCCCAGCTAGTCCAGTTCCTGAAGTATATTATACAACCAAGTAGACTGCCAACAAGCAACCTTTTGTTTGCGTAACTATCAAAAACGCATCAAATTCTCAAAAATGGTCTCTATTATACCTGCCCTTGTAAAAGTCTGCCATTAACTTTGATAGATGCGATGGCCCTAACCTTCATTAAAAAAACACTCCCTCATAAGAAATAATGGAACTAATGTGTGGTCTCTTTCGATGCGCTTATCCCTGACTGTCCCAATTGACCTGTTTGAATTGACCCTCGATAATTGGGACTAACAGGTTTGCACAAGAGATCAGGAGGCCAAAGAAAGATCTCAAAGTTGGGCTTGTGAAGCGTCTCTGGCCAGGTTGATATCTGGTAGAACAGCAGGCCTGATTCTGATCTGGCTTTGCTGCTGTATGCATGTGGTGCCTGGATCCTTCCACTGATCGATTCTCTGACTAACTGATTGAACCATGGCATGATGGTTCGATAATTGTAAATACACAATTTTGTATCATTTTTTCTGTGTTAATGTGCAATTAAACCAAAGCAAGTTTCAGCGGTTACTCTAACTATCCATAACACAAAGCTAAGTGATCTAAATACAGAACAGAAAGGCCTCATAGTAAGATTGAAAACACTAAAATTGTTATTTGTTTGAGATTGAAACAATTGGAATACAAAATAAAATGTTAGTACACACAGTTTAGGGTATGAAATACTCTAGGAATATAAAAATATATGAAGTGCTAAAGTTAAGCCTGTTAAAGTACAATCTACTCTTTCTTAGCAATTATGGGCTTGTTGCTCAGAAACTCTTTGGCCTGGAAAAATGTTTGTGGTGGCAAAATGTATGATTAACCATAATATACTAGTTTCATCGAATAATGATGAAAGTACAGGTTTTAATGTATGAAAGTTGCAATACAATAACATTTTTATCAATATAAAGCAAAATACTACCACAATTCTTACAAAACTGAGTGAAAATGGACATGTGATATGTAGTAGTTTGAGTAGTTATCTGTCCTTTGAGTTTTCAAATGCTCAAGGTTAGGACTCATGTTTGTTAGCTAAGTACCATATAGTTCATTATCTACAAGCTCTGTTACTCCGATGTCACCCTCCGTCTTTATTATCTTTGTTGTGGCTAGAACCGAGGAGTAATCCCCTCCATGTGTCTTTTCCTCTTCAGCTCTTAAATGGTTGGAGAAAATTACTTTTAATGATACTGGAACAAGATGCTAAACCACCTCAATGGATACTCAAAAGAGGTGCTACTCCCCCTGTTTCTGAATAGAGATAGAGATGCTAGAGTTCTACCAGCCACAATGTGGTTGGAAATAAGGTTAAAAAATTCCTGAGAACCAGCAAAGGAACTGACGGTAACAGCTTGGAGGTCAGGCTTGAAGTCAGTTTATAACAGACTTGCAAAAAATGTGCTGATGCGCTCATGATCAATGCAATTAAAACCCCTTGAACAGGCATTATTATACCTGATAACTCTAGGAGCCTTGATTGGTCTCTAGTTCCTTTAGAAATAAAGCGGTACAGTTGCTTTCTTTTTTTCTTCTAACTGATCAACTACCCGCCAGTGTAGAGTTGTCTTGAACTTAAATACTCCTGCTAACAATGATAAAAATAATCTTTGGCATATATATTTAGCTATGTCCTGTCGGTGTCATGTTTGATGCTTGCAAATTGCCCAATATGTTCCAGGTGGAACTCTTTTGAAAGCCGAGTCTTATGTGCTTCAGGTAGAATCCTTAGCTGCTACTGCTGCCAAGAAGTACAGCAACTAGTGACAAGGCTTGGAGATATGCATACTGCAGAAAATAAGAGATAAGTTGACGCTTAGTACTTCCACTATGGAATTTTTTCCGTCACTAAGGCTAATGATTTATTCTTTCTGCCCTCAGAAATTATTGTAAAGCAAATGATATAGCAGTTGTTATTGACCTGTTTGTAATTGGAATCTAGAAAAGCCTGTGTCAAAAAGCATCCAGGTCTGGGTGGAGGTGCAGCCGCATGTACTTTGTGTTCAATATTACTCGTAAGGATACAAATCTACTGGCGCAGACAAGATGCATCGTAAACGGCCTGATAAAAGCTAATAATATTGAACATCATAAATTATTGATAATTTCTCCATTTCCTTTTCTTATTTTAACATTTGTATTGGTTGAACAAGTTTTACACTTTTGAGGTATAAAAGAACACACTATAATTCATTCTTTGCGGCATGGAAGTGCTAGGATTTAACTTATCTTGTGTTGCGATATGCCCGATACTTCTCTCAAGGCTAAGGTTAAGTGGTGCTTCAACACTCAACTTTCATATATAAAAGCCAAAACTAAACAAAATCATGGCAAAAATCTACAGAAATTTATTTAGATTATGGCGCCAATTTTCGCCTTATTTTGTACATGATAGTGGTCCTTGGTTCTCTGGCATGCTCTGCTCGGGTCTGAGGACCCAAATTATTTTTGTTGGGAACCTGGAAACGCTGGTAAGGGTCGGCGACCCTAGAAAAAGTGTGCCGTGGGCTGCAGTCCACTTCTGGAGTGGTAAAATACCACTAAACTATATCGGAATCTGTGGTGATTTGTTCACCAAAACTGTAGGGGTACTATGTTCCCTAATTATTTTATAACACAACTTATGTTTTCATTACCAATCAACTCTGAACTGTATATCTGTATAATTCTAACATATAGAAAATACTCAATATCACACTATTTGTATTGTTGTTATATAGTTAGGGAGAATAAAAAATGCAAGCTTTTGCTCGAAAAAGCGATTTTTTAGAGGGATAATTTCAAGTTGTCTTCCTCTTGACAAAGTAAAGACAATCCTCAAACTTCCTCATATCAGAAGCTTCTTAATTGACAACTGTCATATTCCTATTGGCTGGGGGATGAAAGCTTTCACAGTTTCAGTCAGTTGCATGCAGCTTGCTAGTGCACTGATCTTTCTGAATTTGGGTCACAGCCTGTGAACACCCACCTCCTCCTTTTAAATTTCACCTCCTAAATTAGGTGATGAATATTGCATATCCTGAATGAATGCTGGAATTGGAATTTTTCTATTGTAGAATCGTTACCTATTGTCCTATGCATAGTCTACTCTCATGATACATCAGCCTGGTCGAAGTGATTGACTCTTCTCTGCCAATATGTAGGTCCAGAGACCGTTACGCTCGGGTATGACAACCCAACTATTCTCTGCGGCTATATAGGTCAGATGACCTCATGCTCTGGTATGCTCTGCTCAGGTATGAATACCCCACTATTCTCTGCAACTAATATAGGACAGATAACCTTATGCTCTGGTATGCTCTGCTCGGGTATGAAGACCCCACTATTCCCTGTGGCTGTGTAGGTCATGTGAACTTACGCTCTGATGAGCTCTGGTGCGCTCTGCCGCGCTCTGCCGCGCTCTGCCGCGCTCTGCCGCGCTCTGCCGCGCTCTGCCGCGCTCTGCCGCGCTCTGCTGTAGTCAAGGTCGGGGACCTGGAAACGCTGGTAAGGGTTGGCGACCCTAGAAAAAGTGTGCTGTGGGCTGCAGTCCACTTCTGGAGTGGTAAAATACTACTAAACTATATCGCGGTGGTGATTTGTTCACCAAAACTGTAGAGGTACTATGTTCACCAATCATTTTATAACACAACTTATCTTTTCATTACCAATCAACTCTGAACTGTGTATCTTTATGATTCTAACATATAAAATATATTCAACCTCACACCATTCGTATTATTGTTATATAATTAGGGAGAATAAAAAATTACGTTTCATGATTGAACAGAAATTATATGGTGTATTTTTAAAATTATATGCTAATATAGTTTTGCAAAATATATCAATTGAAGTTGGATGTCTTTCAAAATGAAATCGCACAAAAAGTTAAAGCAAACTGTGCTTAAATTAAAAAAAAAACTCGTTGGTGAAATCCGATTAGAAATAGATTATCCTTAGGGATCACTCTTATCGACAGATTAACATGTCGTCTGATGAACCAGGAGGCTCCTCATGTTGACATCTCAATTGAACTAGGAGCCGCTGATGTATAGATATGAACATCACAGTCAGTAACAGCTGTAGCAGAGGTGTACTCTGACTCATCGTATTTAGTGATTCTGTAAGTAAATCGTGAGATTAAATGATAAATTATAAAAAGTAACCTGTAAACCACTGAAATAGTCAAAAAAATGTGACACATATAACAGTAGAAACAGGAATTGGCACCTTTTGATTTTCGTATTTTCATTGATCCATGATCAGTGTTTGTTTGAAGAGTTATTGCCAACTTCAATTTTGAAGATATTAGGCGAAATGGCAAGCCATTATCCATTAATCGATTCCAGGTCGGCTAAGGTGAACGGTCTGTGACAGCCAAATCAGGTAGTACTAGACAAACAGTGCAACCGGTGGGGTTTGAACCTGGGACTTATGATCCAAAGTAAGCCTTTCTCACATTGACAAAAAAGTATATCCACATCCTACATTTTTTCAATACTAGATTCATAAAAAAAGAGAATGGGGAGGATATATGCCACTTCTGATATTTCCGATCTCGTATTCTATCCTCTCCTGCCCCTTGTGTCATTGTTATGATGTGATGATAAAATAATTATGAGTTACCTTTGTATACTTTGTGTGTTCTCATAGTTTTCACTGGTGGCGTTTTGAACCTGCTCGTACTCTGCACTATCATTTACATAGTTAACAGATGTCTCAACCTCACCATAGGGGCTGGTGAAAGTGGAGTTGTACATCCCTGTCAAATATATACAGACGCACCTAGCCTTATCAGACATACACTGTTATTGCGAACAATTTAAGAGAAAATTTTGATTGTGTGGGATAAACTAGTATTGTTTGAACACAAATTACCTTTATCGAAACAAGTTGTCTAGTCTTCAAAGCGTTATTGGTAGTGACAATTTTGCATTGAGGGTGATGTTTTTGTGACAATGTCCATGATATTAATTGGCAGATCTTACCTGCATCTGGATGAAGAGCAGACATGTAGATATGAGGATCAGCAGAAGCAGTATTAGCTGATGTGTACTCATTCTCTGGTTTTGCCTTTTGCCTACATATATAAAATGAATCAGTCTAAAATGGGGATGAATACTTTCAAGTAGGCTTAATTTGATAACTAATTGATGAATAGTTTTGTTGCTTTATTTATGATTAGTATCAAAAAGTAGTTTAACGGAAATTAACTAGTTATGTTTGAATAGGATTTTCCAGAATCTCCAATAAAGTGCTTTTTTGGAGATTATTGAGATGTGGTGAACAAATTTCCGAACATATTACACAGTTTTTTAAGCTATAAAAATATTAATTGGAAGTCTGCAAAGAGAAAATTCTGCCAACATCTTCGACTACCAAATAAACCCCTACATCCGGCAAAGCTTGAACCGGTGTAGTATTCCAAACTGTCCCCCGCTCGAAAACAACCCCGGGACACTTTACAATATTGTAAACTGTCCTGGGGACACTTTACAATAAAAACAGGCCTATTTTAAACTGTACCCCTATTGTAAACTGTCCCCTCTACTGTAAACTGTCCGACTTATTGATGACTGTCCATATCAAGGGCCCAGCTGTTTATCATCATTCTAAATGGGTTCTAAATGCTGCCACTATGATGGCCAAAGCTGTACTATGGGATGGTGGTGGTATCTCAGTGACATTATGAATTATTGTACTAAGGTTAAACAGATTCTGCATCACTTAACAATCCAGACAACGTGGTTATCAAGTAATTTGGCAGAATTCCTTCAACTCAGCTTATGAACTTACTTTGCTATTCCCCTGCTTCGTTTTCGCACCAACAACACTGCAATGATCAATATTGTTATGATTGCCAAAGCTGGCGCACCAATTCCCGCCACTGTTGCTATAAATTTAGTCTTCCGCTGCATTTGATCATCGCTGCCTTCTGCAATAACAAAATAACTTTTTTTTATGTGATGATTTAAAATAGAGAGCTGTGGTTTAGCACACACATGTACACAATAGTTGAGGAATTTGCAGTGTCCGCAAAATTGTAACGTGAACAAGGACAATGAACGTGAACAAGTTCAAAGCATTAATTTACTCATTTTCTTTATGTACATTATCTTTCACCTGTGATATTTGGTTGTGTAGTTTCTGAGCCAAAAAATATTGATCCACTGGTTGTTTTTGACTGCGAACGACTGATTATCTCAGATGGCATCGTTGTGAACACTGGTGTTTTGGAGTTACTTGAATTGCCAACAATTGCTGTCACTGGCTCTACAACTGTAAATGAGTTGTGGATATTAATGGTGGCTTTGCATAAAAATATCAAGAGCATTTAACTTCAAATTGATGAATAGTTTGAAGTTGTCATGTTTTGCGACCTTGAAAGTTATGGAAGTCAAGTGTGTTCAAGGAGGTGCCTCATGAATATAATAGTGCTTGTTCATGTGGAACTGGGTTATAAGAGGTGCATACCAACCTCGATATTTGAAGTAAAATCCCCTGCTAACTGTTGGGATTGTGTTGGTCTCAAATCGAAATGTAAGTCTAGAATTGGAGACTGTAATGTTGAACCATCTTTCTATGGCTGGCTTGTGAGCAGAGTCATTGCAAAATTTGAATTCATAATCTTTAGTAGATCCGCTAATTTGCAGAAAGTCTTGGTTACAGCCAGGATGATTGGCATGGTAATACAGATCGAACACCAGGAACTTGACCTGTGCAATCTGCTGAGGCTGTAATCCTGTGATAGTCAGAGATGAGTCGATGTTTGCTGCATAGTCATCAGGAAAGGTTGTGTGACTGATGACATATCCCTTTCTGTTGTTTGTTTCACGGCCTGAGATTTGTTGAGGGTCATATATTACTTCAGCATCTGGATATTCAACACAAAATATAATCAGTTTGTTTGGAAATAATTGAATAATGAGTAAACGGTGTCCCAAAATATGATTGTACCCACAAGAGCATCAGATGGTGTAATGATCATATCAGCATTTGGCACTTAGAAGTCAACCAGGAGTGAAAACGGCCATGGTCACATCAAAAGGGATTTTTTTTCTGATGATGAAATAAAATATGGTAAACAAAAGCAATAATATATACTGGTTTATTTATACCAATAATGTTGAAACATGCAGAGGATCCTTTGCTATCATTCACAGCATTCCATTTGCCATTGCTGCTGTCACAGTAGATTGTGTCATCGATAAGTTGAGATCCTATTCTGCACTCTGCTAACACTGTTGCTGGCACTGAGTTTCCTTCGTCCATTGAATTAGAAGCGGGCTTGATAAAGTTGTAAACTCTCATAAGTCTCTCTGTGTTACACCTTCCACTGTCTAACTCTACAAAGAATAAGACACCAGTAAATTAAAAGATCAATGAGATGTATTATACTATTGTGCAGAAGTGGTGGGCCATTTTAGAAGGGTAAAGCAGTGATAGCCATCTATCGCCCACTGTCTAACTTCTACATGCTATTCTTTGGGCCACGCTATCAAAAGAGGTCCTGAATTTTTTTAAATGACCCTCTTGAACTCTAGAAAACTTTTTTCTTTGTTCTGATAGTTTGTTGTGTGTGATTACTCTTGTATTTGGTTAACATTATCATTTACAAGTTCAACTTCAATTCAGGCTTGCTGCTGCTAAATGCAACTCACCAAAATATTGAAGATGAAGCTTGAATCCTTTACTCTCAGTCAACCTGCTTGTATGGAACGAAAAAATCAATTCTCTGTCTGAACTGATGTAAGTTTTAATTCCCCCTGAGCTAAGTTGTTTTTCACAGTACTTTATTCCATCAATTTGAAGAAAGTCATAACAGTAGCCACTTGATGCTGCATCCTGTAGCACAAATTCTATGACCTCCATTTTCACTGACAGAAGTCCTTCCACTTGTATTCTCAGTGTGCTATTAACTATGTTAGGATAATTTCGATTTGGATATCCTCTGTGACTGATTATAGTTCCCGTCTGATGTGTGATGAGCTGATCTTTGCCATCTAACATGACATATACACCGCTCTCTGCCTCAGATGTGTCTACAATTAAGTAATTACTCTACCTCTAGTATCAATAACAGGAGATGTCCACGGCAAATGCATAAGTGAAATTGTCAAAGACCTTTTTTTGTAATCAGAGACTTTCATGTTTAACGGATTGTTAAAACTTATTAAAAGTGCCTGCTTGTGGTTGAAACAAAAGAATACGAGGCCTAGGACTTTTGTTCTCCACCCAGAGCTTTTTGAGATTCACTGGAGCTAAGCCGTTCAATTTGGACAATCGGCCTCGGTGACAGAGAAAATATTAAATTGTGTACAAAATTGTTCGAAGAAGGTAACGCCATAGTCAGGCTTGAGCTGCATAAGCTTTTCATTGTTGCTAAGATGTGATATGCTTTTACCCGGTCTGATAAATTTTAAATGGAATATAACGGTGTCTGATTTTTGTAATGAAATAAACAGTTCTATATGATCCGAATGTTCCTTACTAAAAAATTAAATTGAAACCGACAACTAGAAGTAAAAGAATACATTGATTGATTGATTGATTGATTGATTGATTGGTTTATTTGTCACTCACATACAAGTATGTGGCGAAATTCGGTGTTTGATACACTGCTGTTCAATCGGAGCAAAGAGAGAAAAAGAAAAAAAGTACATGAAAACTGATTGGATTTGGTTTAACTAACATTATTGAGGCACAGACTCATGTTGCGTAAAAAACTGTCTCGCCCCCAAGAAGAGCTATATTTTATTGTCCTGTATCTTTCTGATGGAAGCTTTGGTAAAAAGTCTTTTATGAAATGGTCATCATCAAGTATGTAGCTCAGTATCAGGTTTTTGGTTCTATTATCTATAATGCCATCAAGGTCACTTATGTTTGGAATATTCAGATTATTAGCATCTTTGAAAAGCTTTCTCAGTCGTTTCTTATATTTAGCATAGATGGAGGTGTACAAAACAGGCAGACAGTATGTAAGAAAAGAAACAACAAAACTTTTAAAAAGCATTGATGAGAGAAGTTCGGTACTAGTGTGACAATAGGCTCTTACCATATGCATCCTCTGAGAGGCTTTGGTAACAAGATTATCAACATGAGACTCAAACGTAATTTATTATCAATTAAAACTCCAAGGTACTTAACATTATCACATAGTTCAATTTCTATACCATCGAATTGTAGATTTGGACTGTCGGGCTTATTTCTTTTGATACACAAAAGCATTTCTTGAGTTTTGGATGAATTCAAAGAAAGATCTAGTTGTTTTTATAATATTGACACTCTGTTAATCTCATTGAAATATGCCTGCAGATCATTATTGTCTGAAATACATCCTTTTATGCAGGTGTCGTCTGCGTATTTAAGTATTGTAACGTTACTACACTCAGAGACTAGCCAATTAGTATAGATGGAAAACAATAGAGGACTGAGTACTGAGCCTTGTGGTGTTCCTGTATATCTTGTGATAGATTGAGACATGATATTATTGACTATTGTTCTTTGCGTTCTGCAGGTCAAGAAGCTTGCTACCCAGTTTGTTACATGTGAATCAAGATGTTGCAGCTCTGGTAGTAGATGCCTGATATCCATGGTGTTGAATGCCAATGAAGTCTTAGAAGAGGCAGCGTGTATGATGAGTGTTAGTCTATGAAGTTAGTGACAATAGTTGTTAGGCAAAATACGGCATCCTGGGTGGAGCGGCGTGCACAGTAGGCAAACTGGTGTTTATCTAATGGTGTATTCTCAGTTATGTATGTTTTAAGTAGGCGTTCCATGGTTTTACATAAGCAGCATGTCAGTGCTATAGGTCTGAAGTGCTTCAGTTGATCAGGTTTGGTGATTTTAGGTAGAGGTTTGATGGTTGCAGTTTTCCATATTTTAGGTTTTTGTTTCGGAATCTAGAGAATTATTGAATAGTCTTGTAATGATGACGGCTAATTGATCGGCGCACAGCTTGATAACCTTAGGGATGAGTCCATCAGGGCCGGCACCTTTTCTTGAATTCAGCCGCTGTAATTGTTTGACGACAGCATCTTCAGTTATATTCAATGTTGGCACACTTGGATTTGGTTCAGCTGGAGGAGGAGAGGTAATATTATCTGTCTTTTCAAATCTGGCAAAGAAAGAGTTTAGTTCATCTGGGCTAAAGCTAGTGTCAGTAGGCTGGTTAGAGTTTTTTGTCGGTAATCCAGGTAGCATTTTTATGTCATTCCAGGCATTGGCCGAGTCGTCCGCCAGGTGTTCTTGGATTTTATTGGTGTATTTGGCCCGAGATTGTTTCATTCCTTTGGATGGTTTCTTTATAAGTTTGTGATATAGTTTATTTTTTCTGTCTTCATGGGCTTGTTGTTTTGCATCAATTAAATCTAAGAGTTCTCTCGTCATCCATGGCTTATGGTTTGCGTACTTTTTGACAGTTTTAACAGGTAGGCATAGATCAGTATAGAATTTAATATAATCCGTGATTACATCCCCTTGAGTATCCATATTATCATCAGCAGTTATTAAATTGTCCAATTCAGTAGTATCGAAGCATGCTTTTAAATTGTCACAGTTTTCATCTGAGTATGTTCTTCTGTTGATTTAGTTGGTTTAGATTTTGACAGTGGTATATAAAGGAAGGTATCAGGTGCATTACATGATGGTCTGAGTCTCCACGTTGAGCTAGCTGGTTGCAGTGACTATATGCACCCTTGATTCTGGTGTAGCATTTATCAAGTGTTCTTAATCCATGGGTTGGTTTAGTTGCAGTTTGATAATATCCACTTAGACGGAGCGGTAATTGATTGAAGTCACCCACATACACACCTTGTTACTGGTTTTTGAATACAACGTTGGAATCAAATCTTTATATTATCACTCACCTGTGCATATCCCCCATGGGTCACCTTCTTGGTCATATGAGCCAGTTGTTGAACACCAGGAGTACTCTGATGTTGGGACGCAAGTTTGATGCCATATGTCACCATATTTGAAGGGAAGGACACAAGAACTGCCATTAGAGTTTCCTCCAACAGTTGCACCTGAGTTTGAAAATCACAAATGATCTTGACAGTTATATGTGTTTTAATTTTGTAGGACACCACCATATATTTAAAACCAGATACTGTTGACTATCATACTGTCTGGCAATCCAAGTGTAACTTCGCAAGTTTATAAGTTTATGATCTTCAATGTTGCCACTTTTGAACCGCAGTCCGAAGAAAAGATGGCAAACTGTTCTTTGGTGATGTTCTCAGCTGCCACTATTGCGTCAAGGATGCCCGTACATCGTGGAGCAAACCCTGCACACTCATAGCGAGAAATAAGTAGATAAGCAGTTTCGTGCAAATACTCGAGAGATGTAGCAGCTTCCCAAACTGGACACAAGTACTACCACAAAAATATGTCTCCTTAAGCAAGACTCACCCCTGACCCGCATACAGTAACTAGCCACTCCACATACAAGTAACACCACAATGTTCTGCATTTGTAATCTCACGTTGAAAGAACTCCTTTTTGAATCATGAAGCATTGTCTATGATGCGTTGGTTGCTAGACTGTTGAAGATTATATAGAGCTATTTGCTAGAGGAGCTGTATAATCAAGTGAACTTATGTCTTTGGAATTACATCAAGTTAGCCTGTATGCTAACTGAGTGTTACTGCTATAAGAAAGCTTGCTTGTGTTACTTCCTCCTAGACCTAAACTAAAGCAATGTTCAAACATAAGCATGAAAAGATCAGAACCAGCTGAGTATTGACACAAAAAAGAGCACATTATGTTATGAGATTACCCATTCATTGATGGATAATGCTGTTAGCTGGTGCATTCAAGAAAGGAGTGTCGATGAATCATGTCAAGAAGGAAGTTATGATATATTGATGACTACCTCACATTTTTTATAAGGGCTGCACACGCTTTTATATAGGATTTGAATAATACTAATGTAGTGCTAATTTACAATTAACTATTTTTATCAAACTGCCGTCATAAAAATGATACCTGATATACCATTGCGTGATCTGATGTAAATAAGAAAGAAAGTAATCAACGCAGTATCATTGCAGGAAATCAGGAAATTCCGTCACACAACATATCTGTGGTCCATGTCAAGATATTTTTGATTGAGATGATCTTCTTAGTGCTTCAACCTTCTCAATCTCAGAATTAATATGCAGCTCTAACTAAGCTCCTACACAATGTGATCAAAATTTTGTGCATAACTAAAGATTATGTACATATTTGCAAGGAGGAAGTTTTTGCATATGCTAGTCTACAAAACTAACCAAAAATGTCTCTTTTCTAATGCATCGTCATGATACAAGAGGAGAGTAAAAGGTGTACTCTAAATAGGTTATACAGCATGCCATTTGGTGCCCGATAAAAATCACTGGTGCTAATTTGATATTATGGTGTGAGTTTGGTCTGAGGAGCACTGAATCCATAATAAGCTCATTGTTGTCTGATGATGAGGGACGCGGATGAGGAGCCTTCTCAAACCAGGGTTATCATTGGTCCAGTGCAAAATGTGATACGAGTATGCAAGTAAGTATATAGATATGACTTTATCATATCAATGTAACCAATGAGGTGAGCAATACAATAACATACATGGTAGAAGCTACACTTCTATGAAGGTGATGACAGAAAGTGACTTATGCTGTTGAAGGACAGGTTGGCAGCGTCCCAACTGTCAATATGTCAGATGCAGCAAACGATTAACCGTACAAGAAAATTAGAGGGACACACACACACAGTCAAAATCTTCCACAACGGGGATAACAAATTTTATTTCCGAAAAGTGTGACAGTACAAAACTAAAGATCAATCACATATCATATAAAGACACAGTGCAGTGAAAAACTTGTTAATATTCAACCAACACATTTCTGTACCAGACCCTGGGCCAAAACCATAAAAATTGATAACCAATCATAATCTGGATTAGAAATCCCATAAAAATATGACACTTGTCAAAACTAATTGCACCTATTATTGGTGATTGGTTTCAAAAAGCGGAGAAAAACAATGAGCTTGCAAAAGTCAAAAGCTAAGAACGCAACATCTTGATCATAATCAGCTGTTGTTAAGCACCAGTAGCCAATTGGATACAAATAAGTACAGGTGTAATACTGAGTATTATTGTTTGTGAATGGGAGGACACAAGGATCGCCGTCAGAATTTCCTCCAAAAGTTGATCCTGAGATGAATATGCAAAACCAAGTTTGTCTCAAAGCATTTAGTAATATATTTCAATATGCAGGACAGGACAGCATCAATAGTGCTCAAATTGCTCCTGCCCGCCGGAAAGCATGCTTTTTGTTATTGAAGAGGTAGCGAGGAATGTCCCTAATGGGCCTTGTGGTTCAAACATACAGCCAAGGTTCTCTTTTTTAAGCTTGTTTTATACGCTAAGAGTCAGCTGAGACGATTTGAAAACCTTAGATTGTTGAACCTGGACCAACAAGAACAACAACATACCCTGGGCATTCAAAGGATCTTAGACCATTGATTGCCTACTGGGCATGGTAGACCTTATAGCTGAACTGGTGAGTTGTTACACCATAGCAAATTTTCTATATTGAAACTTTATTATTTTATTAATGAGCGTCACCTCCACTGGAGCGGAATTCTCAATAATTGTATACACTTCATTGGCTTCATTGAGTGCACCCTTTAGGGTCGATGAGAATATGCTCACATAATATCAATGATACATAATAGAACTGATGTATTTATAAAGTTCTTTTTAAAGGTAAGAGTGGGCATGCTAGGGTTACACATGAAGAGCTTACCTCCATTAGCAGCATAGGTAGTGACTGGTATTCACACCTGCAACTTTCAGATTGAAAAGCTATTATCCTATTCCACCCTGCCACCCTATACTAGAAGATACTCAAAGACTCAACTCAAAGACTCACCTGTTACCAGCATACAGTAACTTGATATTCCGCAAAGAAGCACTTCAATATTCCTCATGGTTGAAAAGTCAAAGCGGCCTGTTAAATAGGGCGATCAAACTAGGCCTAGTGCATAGTAAAAAAAAATTTAATGGTTTTGTGTCATGATAAGCTAACTATAAACAAAAAAATAACGCTTGTGACCATTTATTTCACACTCGCATTAGAATAACTATTTAACCATCATACCAAGAATGTTGAAACATGCAGAGGTACCGCTACTATTATTTAATGTACGCCATTTTCTGCTCATGGTATCACAGTAGATAGTGTCATTGACTGAGGAGGATTTCATTCTACACTCTGCTGACAAAGCGTAAGTATTGCCAATGAGCTTAGAAGCTAAGCTGATAGATTTGTAAGCTCGGTGAATTCTGCTTGTGTCACAACTGACTCGCTGTAACTCTAAAACAAAAATATGATGTGATATTTATATTAGGAAAGTTGTGTTCCGGACAAGAACCAAGTGGCAATGACCATGGATTATGACAAAGCCCCTGTTTTTTTACTTATTCTTACATCTCTCTGCAAAAAACCCTCATCAATTTTGATGCGGGCCGCCTCACTGCTTCTGGCAGATATTATCCACCCCATATCAGTTTTGCTGCTGCCTACTTACTTTTATAACTATACTGCAATCTGAATCCGTTTTTCACATTTCTAGAGCTTGTAATGAACTTGAGACTGAATTCTCTGTCCACCATGAAATAGGTTTTATTCTCTCCTTGGGCAAGTTCAACTCCACAGTACTTAACATCATTATCGATTTGTAAAAAGTCAAAGCAATCGCCATTATACTGCTTATTGTCCATACTGATAATATTCCATCTACTTGTTTTCTGAGTGTACTTTCTACGTCGTTAGTATACTCATCTTGTGGATATCCTCTATGACTGATTATAGTTCCTCTCTGATGTATGATAGGCTGATCTTCACCATCTAACATCACATATACACCACTCTCTGCTTGTGATGTAGCTAAAATCATCATCAAATGCGTTTGCAAATTCCTTCAGAGCTGCATTCGCTGTCTGATGCCAAGAAATAACCATTTTTTGGGTCATCAAACCTACGGTTTTTAAAATTTGAAAGACTTTGAACATTGCAAAGCTAGCTTGACCAAATTTATAATATCTTAAGATATAATGCAGTAGGATATTGTGTGTATTTACAAAACAAGGACATCTTTTACCCAGGTAGTAAAGATTGTTGCCCCGTAACGTTGAAGTTACTGCAATTTGGTCTTCTACCGAAATAGACAGCACTCACCTGAGCATTTACCCCATATTGATTGGCAAAGGAGGAAATTATGTTTCCTAGTAGGGTTTCACTAGGAGCAGATGTATTATACCATGTGATAACCCAATCAATCTGTGAGGCGTTACCATTTTATACAAAAGAGGAAGTTGTGATTTTAGGATCAGGCTACAAGGACAGGTCAAGTCTCAATATTTCTGCAAACATTTTGGAGTCAGAGAACTAAATGCATTAGTTAGAATGTGGATTGGATTAAAATTCTGAATAATAGACTCCAAATTATCTACTATAATTATTTAACCTCGCAAGACTGGTTTTGTAATTTCAAGCAAATATATGTTGAATAAGAGATATCTCTCATTATCAGCTAATTGTAAGAACCCCTACTCATCTCCAAAAGTAACCATCAAAACTTTGCTGGTTTTAAAACATTTGGAAATAGAGTTGTCTCCTCCTATCAAAGAAGGGTACGACTCTTAACAAGAGGTGATTTCTCAGGTTTTAAATATGGAAACATAAAAAATATGTAAAGGGAAGTCAACTAAATTAATAAGCCCTTAAAAATCGTTCCTATGTTTTGGAGGGTGGGACATTTGTCCCAGCCTCTCCAATGAATGAAGCTGTGTTCCCCAACCAGTTACACCGGCAAACAAAATAACTGCTGGAACATGACTCTTTTATATCAGCCCTTGTAAATGTAAACTCTTCAAAATAACCATTTCTTCATACAAAATACAAGGCTCATGTTTATGTACGTTTTTCCGTGCAGGTCCTATGATATCATATAAATGATTAAAAGATAACTAGGACTAATAGCCTAGTACTCAAGTCAAGGCCATGGCATGATCTCCCAGTTAGGCTCCTGGAGCAGCTGTGGTCTGATTGATAAAACACAGGCTGGATCCTGATCTGACTTTTCTGCTGTATGCATGAGGTGGGTGCATCCTAATCCAGTCTTTGTCTATACTATCTGATCGAACCATGACATGAGAGTTCAATAATTGTAAATAAAGGATTTTATCAGTGGTTCCATTTAATGTGTGCAATAAAACCTAAGCAAGTTGCACTTGTTAGACACACTATCCAGAACACAAAGGTAAGCGATCGCTATACGGAGCAGAGCAACCTCATATTATAATTGAAACACTGTAATTGTTATTTGTTTGAGATGGTAACAATTGGAAAAGAAAATAATGTGTTAGTACACATAGATTAGAGTCTGAAATTATGATTACATGTGTATCAAGGTAATGAACTATAAAATGAGCAAAACACTGTCTTTGTAGGACCAAAAAAAAGAGGCAATGAAGTTAACCCTGTTAAGGGAAATCAACTTTTCCATACCAAATATTCGCTTGTCGCCAGAGATTATTTGGCCTCGAAAAATCTTTATGATAACAAAAGGTATGTTCGAATATACCAAAATTTTGATGAAAGTACGAGTGGTAAATGACTTAAATCTGCAATTCAATGGAGTTCTCATCAGTAGAAATCAAAAGCTTATGGCAAGTTGCGCAAAACTTAATCTTACGCTCAAAATAGACATGCGACATGTGAAAGTTTGAAAAGCTATCTGCCATTTTGACAAGGGAGATAACCATGTGATTATCCTTCAGTATTTAAACTTCATGAGTTTTCAGATGCTCAGAGTTTGGACTCGTGTTTGTTATCTAATTACCATATAGTTCATTATCTACAAGCTCTGTTACTCTGATGTCACCCTTTGTCTTTCTAGTCTTTGTTGTGGCTAGAACCGAGGTGTATTCCTCTCCAAGTGTCTTTTCCTCTTCAGATCTGAAATGGTTGAAGAAAATTAGAATTGATAATATTTAGACCTCCTTGAATACTCAAATATGTGTTATTCTCTAGTAAATATTTCCTAACGGCTTAATTAAGTTGGCCTGTGGATGGATTGGAAGAGAGAAAATCTACATCTAAACATTTTTACCATATTTCATTAGATTACAGCCTGGTTATCTGGTTGGGACGGTCACCTGCCTCCCCTAACCTGGACAGCATGACCCTGAAACTAATTAGCTATTTAACCTGTGAACAGATTCAATGTTGGCGTAATCCTCAGCTGTCGAGTCAGTCGGTTCATATTCATCATCATATGTTTTTCCCTTCCCATAATCCTGTGCACCTCTCATAGTTCCATTAGGGTTTACCTCCTCCGCTGGTGTATACTCAGAGGTTTCTAATTCTGCATCAGCTAGATGATATATGGCACCAGTTTCAATCTGCTCAGCCATGTCATAGTCTGTTTCACCAGTATCTGTCCGGGAAGAGTAATGTGCTCCATTCTGAGAGAGTGCTGCCCTGTGATTGGTACAAGCTGACTCAGCCATATCATAGTAGTTGTCAACATCTGTTGAGAAACAATTTCAATGACTTTATGAACAGTAACATGGCCTCGATTGCGCAGAACACCAAAGCTTAAAAAAATTGTTGATATAGGAGAAGAAAATATTATTGCTAGCAATAGACCAGAGCTAGAGGCTAGGGGTAGGTGATTTTGAACATTTTTATGCCACCGGAGAGATGACACTTTTGCTAAATATTAACAAAAAATTTACCATAGGAGGGTTTTCATTATGCAAAACGTTGGGATTTAAAGTTAAAAACAAACATGAGCCGCAAATATACCTGGATCTGAGGGTAATGCCGGCATTTGGACTTGGAGAGTGGTCTCAGCAGGAGCGTCATTGGTGTACCCATAGGTTGGCCCGTTGTCTGATGGGTCTCTGTAAAAATGTGAATACACTATAATGGCAATCAAAAACTATGCGGCAGAATTAGTAGAGGCAAAGCAACGCAGTATGGCCAATTCTTGGGCAAGCTTAATTGATTGTGTCTAAGAAAATATCATGATTGGTGTGAAGTTGTGTAGGGATGTACCATCAGAATATCTGGGTCATGCAAAGACCGGCATAGACAATTTTGTAAAGTAAGGTTCTGCAGCTTGCCATGACCTAACCTAAGAAAGCTGCTATTCAATCAAATTGTGGATTCAATTTATTCTTGACTAGTAACTTACTTCATGTTTTCTCGACGTCACTGGAACACCATCAGCACTGCTATGATTGCCGCTATCATAATAACTAAAGCCGCCGCTCCTAGTCCAACTCCTATTGCCACAGAATTATTCTCTCTCTGAATTCAACCACCGCTGCCTACTGTATTTTCATCTGTAACAACAATACTAAAATATATAACAATTTGTTTCGTAAGGCTGCAATATTGAGATTTGTAAGTCAACAGGAAACAACTCACATTTTCCCTCAAAAAAATTGGGGATTTGCTGATTCTACACGACAATGTTTGGTGACATTAAACAGATCCTGGTTATTTTTAACTAGTTATAAATTGATAAACAAAATCCGAGAAAAACCTCAATTTTACAGTCAAGTTCGAAAAAATATTTGCTGTTCATTCATATCAGTTATGTTTGTCTCATTCACCTGTGATGCTTGGCTGTGTAGTTTCTCGTCCAGTTGATCCATGACTGTCAGTATTTTGAAATGACGCTGTAGACGATGTAGGTGAAAAGCTGCTTATTGTGTATGTTGTTTGGGTTGATGCATTTAAAGATGTAGCCATGCTTGTTGCCAGTGTTGTAGCCTCCGTTGTTGCGGATGTAGAAGTAGGTGTTATACTGGTAGAGGTTGTTGTCACAGGCTCTAAAACTATAGTAGAGACAGGAATGAGTACAAAGCGATTGATTGTTTTTATCTTTATTTTCACAATCTACCCGATCAGCCAAATGGCTGTTATATTCCATTATTTTATAAATATATCATTATCCAAACATGCTTGGTTTTCTGCTCTTACCTTTCTTGTCATGAAGCCACCCAATACAAATCATCCTACTCCTTTGTTGCTCAACAAATTTCGCTTTCAAATTTTTTACTGACCTTGGTACTGAAAGAAGAATCCAGGTCTGACAGAGTTTGCGTTCGCGTTAGTGGTAAATCCGAATGTAAGACTAGAGCTTGAAACTCTGAAGTTGTACCATCTATCTGTTGTAGGTTCCCTGCTAGGGTCACTGCAAAGTTTTATCCCATCATCATGAGTAGACCCAGAAATAAGCAGAAAGTCGTAATCACAGCCAGGGTATTGAGGATGGTAATACAAATTGAATACCAGGAACTTGACCTGTACCGTCTGCTGAGGATGTAATCCTGTGATAGTCAGAGATGAGTCAATGTCAGCTGTGTAATTTTTAGGATAGTTTGTATGACTTATAACATATCCCTGCTTCTTGTCTATCTCCTGGTTTGGGCTCTGTGAAGGCTTGTAAATTGTAATGACATCTGAAACATAACATCATTTGGGTGGGAGTGAATCTTTGATCCCTATGATGATCATTCATGAAATGATTCATAGCATCAAAATAACCAATGCACCAATATATGAAAATGGCAGCGCAGGCTGAAGAAAGAGTCTCATGATGGTGGATGACATGGTAGGCTTGGATGACATACAAAGGATGACATAATAATTAATAGATAAAGAAAGGAGCAGCTATAACAATGAATGTTTTCCGAGTTTTTTCGTGCTGGTAGACAAACTGACAATGACATCATCCAACAATAAATTGTTTGGCCCTAGGAAACATTTGGCCTCTTCTTTAGGGGTAGTAGTTGGAAAGTATCAAAGTGATATGAAATCTTTTCTATTAACCTGTTAAGTAGTAGTATTGAGCAATATTCAAAAGGAACAGTCAGTATAGGTGTGATGACTCTAAGTATTGCTCATCAACTCTGTATTTTGAAGGAGAAATCTTTTTACAAACCGATTTATTTGGGTCTGCTGATGCCTCCAACTTACCCTCATAACTGTACTGAAGCCTGAACCCTCTTTCTTCATTAACAGTGCTTGTATGGAACTTGAAACTGAATTCTCTGTTGGTGCTGATGTAAGTTTTATTCTCCCCTTGGGCTAGGTCGTTTTCGCAGTACTTCACATCATTAATTTGCAAATAATCATAGCAGTCCTCATTTGAATCCCGATTGTCATGAAGCTTAAAGTCTAAGACATACAGGGTCACTGATAAGAATCCATTTTCTCTTATTCTCAGGGTACTTTCCTAGGGTTCAATGTTAAACAGCGATATGATATCTTGAGATCTCATTCATTATGCTTTCAATGTTTTGGTCAACACCCCTGAGACGCCTGTACACTTGATAAGCTCTGCCCCCAGTGTGACAAACAGGGCCACCATGCTTTACTGTGTCGAGGAAAGCAAGAATCAACAAGTACAAGTAGTAAATCAGGTAATGTAAAGAGGCCGACCTCAACAGGATCGTCATATAAATTTAAAGACTCATACAAAGACAAGGCGAAGCAGGAAGATTCCAAGAGTACAGTCAAAGCAAGCAACAATCATGGAAGCTTGGAAAGGAACTCTTCAGTGTTTCCCATTCAGCATGTCGGAGTTGTCAAGAGTAACAGAAAGGCTACTGTCTTCTTCGATGGAGGGTCGAATGCGTCATTTATCTCTAATAATGCTGTCAAGCGATTCGGCGCTAGGAGATTACACCAGGTTGATCTAGACGTCACAACACTAGGCAACTGTAGCAAGACGGAGTTGTCTTATCTGTACTCACTTGATTTACTCACAGAGGACAACACTACGGTTTCTATAAAGGCATATAGCATGGAGCAGATTACATCTCGAGTTGAGGAGCTGAACCTGAATACGCTCTCTAATCTATTTCCATCTATCAATGTCAATCTACTGATGAGAGAAGCTGGTCAAGTCGACATTCTGGTTGGTAACGACTATTTTGGGCTGCACCCAAAGAACGAAGTCGCGACAGCCGGAAAACATCTTAGTGTACTACGGAGTCCGTTTGGATTGTGCCTACAAGGAAGTCACCCCGCCCTGTCTAATATGAGCTCTCATTCTTCTATATTAGCTCATGCCACTATCACTGAACGCATTCAACCAATCTCACCAATCAGTCCCCAGCATATCCTGTTTGATAGAGTCATCACATGTTTGACCAAAGCTGAGCGAGCTGCTCTTGGAGATTTCATGCAAGGTGAAGAACTCGGAATAGAGATAGAGCCTAGATGTGGAGCGTGCCACTGTGGAAAGTGCCCTATCAAAGGTCAAGACTTCTCCTTCAAAGAAGAACAAGAACTACAGATGATCCAAGCCAACTTGAAGTATGATGAAGCTAACCAACGATTTACCACGGCTTATCCCTGGCTGATTGATCATTCAACTCTTCCTGATAACTTTTCTTCAGCTCTTGCTACTTTATGCAGTACAGAGACAACTCTAGCGAAAGACAAGCAATGGGCTCAAATCTACTCGGATCAGATCCAAGATATGATCAGTAGGAAAGTTGCTCGTAAACTCACTCAGGACGAGATATCTCAATGGAAAGGGCCAGTGTATTACATCAGCCATCTCGCAGTGCAGAATCCCAAATCCGAATCAACACCCGTGAGAATAGTATTCAACTCCTCCCAGCTATACAAAGGAGTCTCACTCAACAGCTGCCTAGCTTAAGGGCCAGACTCATATTTGAGTAACATTCTTGGGATACTTCTCCGATGGAGAGAAGAGCAAGTCGCTGTAGTAGCAGACATTACAAAGATGTACAATTCAATATTCACTGGTGATGTCGAGCAACACACACACAGATTTCTCTGGCGTAACTTTGAGCAGAGGAAACCAGATGTGTATGCCATTACAAGAGTGAATATGGGAGATCAACCGGCTGCAGCGATAAGCTCGGAGGCCATCAAGAAATCTGCAGAGATTTTCCAAGGACAATACCCGAGGGCTGCTCAGCTGCTGAAGAGCAACACATATGTTGACGACATTACCGACTCATTTCCATCGAAAGAGATAGCTGAAACTACTGCTAAGGACACAAAGACCGTACTGGAGCTCACTGGATTCAGGATGAAGTGTTTTATCTTTAGTGGTGAAGATGGAAAGAGAATTGATTTGAGTGATGTTCCTGTGCCCGGAGACCAGCCTTTCAGCATGCAAGTTCTCGGAGTGCACTGGATCCCTCTACATGACAAGATTACATTCACTACCAGTCTCAATTCTTCGCAGAAGAAGCAGGGTGTCTATACAGAGCCTAATCTTACTATCGGCCAGATACCTCAATCCATACCTGATGTGCTGACTCGCAGGATCGTGTTAGAGCAAACTATGAAAGTCTACGATCCGCTTGGCATCCTGTGTCCATTCACCTTCAGAGCTAAGTATCTTCTACGTGAAACTTGGTGCCTAGACTTAGCTTGGGACCAACACCTACCCGCAGACATGAGAAAGAAATGGATCCAATTCTTCCAGGAGATGTTTCACATAGAGCAACAGCAGTATTACAGATGCTTAAAACCTGACAACGCGGTAGGAAAACCATCACTGATCATCCTATCTGACGCTAGCCAAGACGCATATGGATTCTGTGCTTATGTTCGATGGAAGCTAACTAATGGAGAGTATTGGTGCCGTCTGATTATGGCCAAGTGCAGAATCGCTCCTCTCAAACAGAAACTGAGTATACCCCAAATGGAACTCAACGCAGCTGTCCTGTCCAAGCGGGGCAGAAAAGTCATTGAGGAGGAGACTCGCTTTCAGTATGAAAGTATCCATCAACTGATAGATTCAGCCACTGTCCTATGTATGCTCAATCGCAAGTCTATCAGGTTCAAGCTCTATGAGGGAATTCGTGTGGGAGAAATACAGAACGCTACAAAGGGAGATCTGTCGAGCTGGAAGTGGATCAAAGGCACAGACAACACAGCAGACTGGCTCACTCGTGGAAAACCAGCTAAGGACATCGGACCGGAATCAGAGTGGTGGCGTGGACCTCCATTCCTCTATCTACCAGAAGAACAGTGGGGTACAAAGAGTGAAGTTGATCCTGTAGTAACACTTCCTGGAGAAAATAAGATCTGTAATGCAGCTGAAGTTGCTCCTGTTGTACAGATATTCAACTATGCTAACTTCAAGTCGCTAAAATCTCTGCTCTGGACTGTCGCTCGACTAAGAAACCTGGCTAAGAGAGGGAAATGGGAAGATGGACGAGTCGTCAATACTTGTGTTCAGGATCTTAAGGATGCTCTGCTCTGGATCGTGAAAGATGTACAGAAGGAGATGGTGAGAGATCTGGAAGACAAAAAACGACGCTACTGGAAACTCAACCCTATCAAGACTGAAGAGGGGGTATGGATCATGGGTTCTCGGCTCCTTAAGAGAAATCCCATGACTGCTATCAAGACAAATCTACAGAAGTTCCTACCATCATCTCATGAGTTCACAAATTTAGCTATCATGCAAGCTCACATCGACTCCGGACATAGAGGTCGTGACGCGACGCTCGCTCGACTCCGAGAGGAATACTGGATATCTCAAGGCACAAAGATAGTTTGTAGTGTTATCCATGGATGTCAACACTGCAAACTCCACAATCCGGTACTTCTCAGTCAGAATATGGCTCAGCTACCAGTGGAAAGATTAACAGCTGGACCACCATTCAATCACACAATGCTTGATTTGTTTGGACCCTTTGTCATCAGGCGAAGTCCAAAAGCGCACATCCGGCAAGGCCTATGGAGTGCTCTTTACAGATCTGGTATCACGTGCTGTGCACATTGAGGCAGTTTTTGGATACAGCACAGAATCCTTTCTACTGGCACTGAAGAGATTTGTTAGTGTGAGGGGATGGCCTAGACTGATGTTCTCGGATACTGGAACTCAACTTGTGGCTGCTGAGAAGGAGTTACAGGATGTATGGAGGAGTCTCGATGAAGTGAGAATAAAGAAAGTTGGTATAGAGAATGGACTTGAATGGCGGTTTGAACCTGGAGATAGCCCCTGGTACCAGGGCGCTGCAGAGTCTCTTATCAAGAATGTAAAGAAGTGTCTGAAACCTTCAGTCGAACACAATCGTCTGTCTGCTAGTGAGTTTATGACAGTCTGCTATGAGGTAGCAAATCTAGTCAATGAGAGACCATTAGGCACTCTACCCTCAGAGGATTCCGATGTGTCGATACTCACCCCGAACTGCCTTCTGATAGGACGACCATTTTCACGAAACCCTGGAGAGTGGAGAGATGATGACTCCCTAAAGAACAGACTGAATCTGGTGGTGAGCATTGTAGGCGACTTTTGGCGAAAGTGGATGGAGTTATAACCCTAGGTATGTGATGTATCAGTATATACAGAATATCTGATTCTAACCATTTTACACTTGTAGCACCATAATTACTTAGCTTTCTTTTATCCATACACTGTTACACACCCAGTCATATGCAGCAAGGCAATTATGTGCTAGTGTCAATTTAGCCACCGAAGTGGGCACTCTAGTGTGTACGTCACCATCACACCACTGATTTTATGAGATACAATATCTTACATCAGTACAGCAGACGCTGACTTTGTTACTATGTCAGCAGATCATACTCAACATTCTATTTAACCGTACTGTTTTCTATTCTACCAAACGGATAACATCTACAATAGTTGTAAGTGCAGCTAGAATATTTGTTTGATATGATTATTTTGCTCTAGTAGTTTTTTGTCATCTTCAATACTTGAGGACAGATTGACAGCACGTCAGCAGTAAATTCACCTTTACCAATTATTGTTGCTTTTCAATTAACGCAATGTGTTTGATAATATGATACTTGAATTGATCATTTAAAACACTGAGATTCACTTTGTATTTCTGTGTAAATTTATTGCGCTTACAAATAAGCATGTATTTAGGATTTGTAACCATTTCTTTCAGATAAAGATCTACATCTATACGTTAATCATTAGACCAGATCTTAACTATTTATCCTACCTACTGTATGTTAACGGAGGGGCAGTATTTTTGTAAGTGTAATAATAATTATCATGTAACATCATTCTTTGCATTCAAATGTTTCATTCAATACGAATCGAATCGAATAGCAAGCAACACCTAACGTTATTGACAGCATAATAATTAATAATATCAAATTGTATTTCGCTGAGACTGATTTTTCATACATATAGCACCTTTGCTTTGTATCATCACCACACTATGCCAGTTTTATTATTTACTTTGAATTTTATTATTCAGGGTACCAGCTCGTGATACTACACAAATAAACGTCTGTGTTGCTAAAACTCTCCTGATATATTAACATACTGGTACATTAATCTTAGCAAGAAGGAAGCGGTTATTTATAGATTGATCTCACTATAGGTGCTATACATATTGTGCTGAGCTATTTTTCAGTAGACCGTGCCATTATTGAGATTGTCTGATTAAAAGCGATGAAGATAAAGGCACAAACAAATTCAGCTGCAAGGAATATGTTTTTCATTGTAGGGAGTTGTGTATCATGTAATCATGAGAACATGATTCCCTCAGCGTTCCCTTAGGTTTAATTTTTCATGCTTTGTTCAGTTGTACCAAAAGATACAAAGTGCCTTATGTGCAGTATCCCATTGGTACAGTGTAAAGTGATCATTAGTTAGTGGTGATGATGAACACACGTATCATGGAAAGAACAATCAAGAGAAGTTGTTCTTAGAAGGATGATGCGACTTGTCTCTGCTTGGGCTATATTATACTTTGATCAGGAGTTCTTGAGACTGGAAATTGTAACTTCATTTCCCTGATGTGATCTGAGATGGCGGAGCTGCAACTGTGGAGCCAATGAGAAATATTTGGTGCTAAAATTTCTTCACATGAAGTTATTTCATCATTTACTTCCTTGTAATGGGTAACAGAAAAAAGTTTCTGTTATCCATTAAAAAAGTTTCTGTTAGCTTATAGTAGTAAATTCTGCTGACTAACAATTCTATGTTTATTAGATTTCTGTAACCTCTCATAGCGATTATTAAATTGTAGAGAAATATTGAAGCCAGTACAATGCTTTTTCTAATAGATACTATTACCTGCTACCAAACCACTAACAACATTGTCGCAGACAGATCGATTGATTAAGTGTCATTGTCATGTGTTTGTTTTGTAATTATATAATGTTAAGCGTGATAATAATAACAATAAAGTTTAGTAATAAAAAGCTTATTAAAATTGTTTAGAAAAAATGATTTCTAAGCATTGTACATGAGTGAAAACATTAAAATTATATTAAATATCAAATACAGAAAGATTATAAGGAAATATTTATGCGATGAGAAAATATGGTGATAAGATAAATGAATCCTATAAGTAGCAACTGCCCAGCGCCTAAAAATTCACTATAGACAATTTGGATACCTGTATCTCGCTTATCCACAGTTTTGAATTTTGTCAGAAGAACCAGAAGCTGCTAATGTATAAATGTGGACATCACAGTCAGCGACAGCTGTAGCAGAAGTGTACTGTGATTCATCATACTTAGTGATTCTGTAAGTAAATCGTGAGAGTAATTTATAACTTTTAAAAACTTCTGTGCTTCCCGGGTGAACCTTTTCTCAGATGTTTTCTTATAATCATTATTTTTTTGTGAACACTAACTCATGTTCGCAATCCCAAAAACCATATTTATCTGGGTGCATGATTTTAATTATGGATTATGACACATTTTTATGTTTTTACATACATTGACCTATGATTGATGGCTTTGTGACATAAAATCACATCCACAACCTACATTTGTCAAATACTAGATTTTATCAGCAAGAGAATGGGAAGGATAAATAGCAGTTCTGATATTTCCGATCCGGTATCCTTTCCTCTCCTGCCCCTAGAGTCTTTATTTTTATGATGCGATGATTAAATACTGAGGTATATAATATATAATATATATATAATGCTGATTTACCTTTGTTTACTCTGTGTGTTCTCATAAGCGTCACTGGTAGCGTTCGGAATCTGCTCATACTTTGCACTATTATTTACATAGTCTACAGATGTCTCAACGTAATCGTAGGGGTTGGTGAAAGTTGAGTTAAACATCCCTTTAAAATATACACACTTTTTACAGACGCACCGAGCATAATCTGCCATGCTGTTGTATTTGTAAATGTCATAAGTAAAACGTAAATGGCGCGGGATATACATGTTGGTATATGATGACCTTGATCATGGGAAAGGTGATTGTATTTCCTCTGCCAGGCAGTATTGATACAGACAAATTGTGTTGATGATGATGTAGTTGGTAAGAATGTCACTGAAAATTGAGAGATCTTACCAGCATCAGGATTGAGAACAGACATGTAGATATGTGGATTATCAGAAGTGGTATCAGCAGATGTGTATTCATTTTCTGGTTCTCTCTTTTTTCTACATTTAGATAAAATGAATAAGTCTAACATGGGAGAAAATACTTTCAAGTAGACTTAATATAATAACCAATTGTTGAAAAGTTTTGTTGCTTTGATTTCGATTAGTACCACAGAGTAGCGCTAAAGAAATAACTAGGAATATTTTGATTTTCAAAAACTCAAAAAAAGGTAAACTTTAAGGTATAGACATATTAATTGGAAGTCTGTAAAGAGAAAACTCTGCCTTCATCTTCATCTAAATACCAAATAAATGACTATCAATGCTTCGACCACTTTTTACCTCTGATAACAATAAGACATTTTAATTGAAAGCTATTTTCATCATGCAATATTCTTGGGTATAAGAGGATATTTGATTTGGCATTTTTTCGTACCCATTATCCCTCCAAAAATAGAAACTTACTTTGCTTCATGCCAACGGCGTTTGAGTACCACCAGAGCTGCTATGATAACTGATAGAAGGCTGCTGCTCCGATCCCAGCTCCTAATGCCACAGAGTTATTTTCTCCCTGCATTAGACCATCACTGCCTGCTGGAGTTTCTTCTTGAGCAATGATATATAAATGTTTTGTTAGGCAGACAAAGTGGGTGTTGCGAGTGAGCAGGAAATGAGAGGACAACTCACATCTACGAACACACAATTATGGATACTCGCTGAATTAACATGGTAGGTATTTCTGGTAGTAGGGTCAGTAAATTAACCTATTGGCATTGCTCCCTGAACCCGGCAAATTCAAGTTTGGAGGAGAAGGATAGAGATATAAACTGAGGTAATACAAAATAAACAAAAAAACTCAGTATCGGGTTTTTAAAACTAGGCTATGATGGCCTACAACTGTGGTGTTCACGTGTATACTATTTACAAGAAAGTTTGGGGTGTACACATTTTTTTTTATGTTCATCTCACCCACCTGTGGTATTTGGCTTTGTAGTTTGAATGCCTGTTGATCTATAAGTGTGAGCGGTTGTCAGGGGCACTCCGCCGGTTTCAGGTGTTAACCATGTTGACCTTGTTGACCATGGCGCCAGCGATAATTGTGTAGTTTGTGTCTTGGATGTTGTGCGTGTCATAGGCGCTGTGGATGTTGTGGGTAGTGTGGATGTTGCTGATGTTGGGGTTGGAGCCAATGTCGTGGATGGCACGATTGTGGTTGTTGTGGTTGACGGTGGTCTGGTTGTCACCGTTGAAGGTCTGGTTGTGGTTGGAATAGGAAGATCTAAAACTGTTGATGAGACATACTTGTTATTGTTCATTGCGGTGTTGTTGCCATGTAACGGAAAGGTTGGAAGCCATTTTTATCTCATTCAAGTTTGTTGTCTTTTTTGTTTTTTGATGAATTGAAATTCATAAATCTGGTTGACCAATGAATTTTACGTATTTAATTTAGTTTAGCTTAGTACTGACCTTTATATTTGAAGTAGAATCCAGCGCTCACTAATTGAGTGTTCGAGTTAGTAGCAAATGTGAATGAAAGTGTAGATCGTGAAACTGTGTAGTTGTACCATGCATCTAAAGTGGGTGACCGACGAGGGAAATTACAATACTTTATATCAAGTGTGGAGCAAGTTATTTGCAGATAATCATATTTACAATCCTCATGACTTGATTGGTAATAGATGTTGAACACCAGGAACTTGACCTGTACAATCTGCTGAGGCTGTAATCCTGTGATAGTCAGAGAGGAGTCGATGTTAGCTGTGTAATCTTCAGGGAAGTTTGTATGACTGATCACATAACCTTGTTCATTACTTGTCTCCTGGGCATAGTTTTGTGCCGGTTGGTAGATTGGCGAAGCATCTGAAACATTGAAATGGTCATTATTTGGCAATAGAGCATTGTATGCATTGTAATTTCATACTTGATTCTACTTTATTAATCCTGCAAGAGAATTGTTCTATGGTTATCTCTCCATTACTCTGCTTGTGGACTTATACATGAAGAAGAAAGACGAATTTAGGTAAAGAGGAATAATTAATGACTTTAAAATACTTAAAAGTCTAAATATTTAGGCCTGCTTGATTTATGTATAATTAGTTGGCCTACAGAGAACTAAGTTAATATATTGAATTTATGATCTTATGATCCAGGTTCGATTCCCGACGCCGGCTGTCATTTCTGATTTGGCACTGGCAAGCCTTTCATCCTGGCCAGGTCTGTTCGTATCAGGACCATAAACACAGGAGGACTACTGTGTGCCTGCACACAGTATAAAGAGCCCCCTCTGCCTCTTCCAAAAAAATTAGCCGGCAACGGCGGGCAATGGTGTAGGGTACTACCCCACACAAGCCACATGAGCGTTAGGGGGCCTGTTAAATAGGGTGATCAAACTAGACCTAGTGCATAGTAAAACAAAAATTTAATGGCTTTGTCTCATGACGAGCTAACTATGAACAAAAAAATAACGTTTGTTACCATTTATTTCACACTCACATTAGAATAACTATTTAACCATCATACCAAGAATGTTGAAACATGCAGAGGTACCGCTACCATCATTTAATGTACGCCATGTTTTGCTCTTGGTATCACAGTAGATAGTGTCATTGACTGAGGAAGATTTCAGTCTACACTCTGCTGACAAAGCGTAGGTATTGTCATTAAGCTTAGAAGCTAGCTGGATGGATTTATAAGCTCGATGAATTCTGCTTGTGTCACAACTAACTCGCTGTAACTCTAAAACAAAAAATATGATTGGATATTTATAATAGAAAAGTTGTGTTCCGGACAAGAACCAAGTGGCAATGACTTGACTCATCACAGTGCCCCTGATTTTTTTTATTTATTCTTACATTTCCCTGCAAAAAACCCTTATCAATTTTGATGCGGGCCGCCTCATTGCTTCACGCAGATATTATCCACCCCATATCAGTTTTGCTGCTGCCTACTTACTTTTATAACTATACTGCAGTCTGAATCCTTTTTTCACATTTTCAGAGCTTGTAATGAACTTGAGACTGAATTTTCCATTCACCGTTAAATAACTTTTTTTCTCTCCTCGGGCAAGCTCAACTCCACAGTACTTATCATCATCATTGATTTGTAAAAAGTCAAAGCAATTGCCATTATTCTGCTTATTGTCCATAAGCGTAAAGTTGGAGACTGTCAAGGTCACTGATAGCATTCGATTCACTTCTATTCTCAGTGTGCTGTCCACAGAGTTAGGATAATTCTTCTGTGGATATCCTCTGTGACTTATTATAGTTCCTGACTGATGTTTAATCTGCTGATCTTTATCATCTAACATCACATATACACCACTCTCCGCCTCGGATGTATCTTAAATTGATAGAAGAAATATTGGTAAATTATGTATTGATTGTTATGAGATCATTTGCCACCAATTATTCAATGCAGCATAACTCTTCAGAGCTATCAATCAAAATCAAAAGATGAATGGACAATACAATGCCTAGTCTGAGATTTGGGCCAAACACAGGAAGCAGAAGGCTGGAATACTCTGATTAGTATGCACAATGGGTTGGTTATTGCTTGTTTGGTGTTATCTACAACAGAACAGTATTTTTGTTTCGCGCTGTTGGGTTTATCTGCCATCTCTCATTGAGTCTGCACCTACCTGAGCATTTTCCCCATTTTGTAGAATAATAATTTTCTGTTGAGCACCAGAAACCAGTAAAGTTTGAATCGTCATCGATGCAGGTATAACGCCAATTGTTTTTGTATCTGAACGGGAGCACACAAGGAGCTCCTCTAGATGTTCCTCCAGAAGTTTTACCTAACAAAATCATCTGATGAACATTACTGTAATACTGTTGGAAAAGGGCTCCTAATGGCTATGCGGAGAAATGGTTGGTGGCGGTACCTGTTACATTCACCTTAGCCAGCGATAAACTCTGATACGATCCGACAAGTTTATGGGAAATGCTCAAATTAAAAACCAGAATCAAAAGTCAATTGTATTATATGGTCAAATAGAGAGTTTTTGAAAGTCATATCTGATGACAAGTTCAATTTTTACTTTCTCACAGACCTATGACCATTGTTTGTCATCAAGTGAATATTCTAATGGCTACTATGAGGAGGGAAAAATTGACCGTAAACTCACCAGATCTTGGAAGAGGAGTTTGTAAAAGATAAACATGATATTTTAAGGATCACGCCATCCCACATAATGACTCACCTGTGACCAGCATACAGAAGCTTGACAGCCCCACCAGGAGTGCTATGACATTCTTCGTCTGTACTGTCATAGTGGAGAACTCACATCAAACTTAAATTTAAATTTTTAACTTAAGCTTGTTTGACGCTGGAGAACGCGATCCCACTCATATAAATCACAAAAAACACATGAGCAAAGCAAAGTAAACTTTATCAGAGCTTTGGTGTAGACCTAACTGTAGACCCTGACCATAGAAGTTAAAGGCTAGGGTAAGTGATATCAGTAAATGATAAGAGCTAAATTGTTACACATATTTTCACCACTGTATCTAAGAACACTAACTAAGCTTTATCACTATCCTCTATTTGCTTGCAATACTTCCTCCTAGATGACGATAACAACTCAGCTCAAGTGAATGCAACATCTAAAGATCAAAACCAGCTGCAGATAACTGTAATATTTGACACCCTTTAAGTCAAGTAAAATAATATCGTGTCATGTAAAGTAAGGCTATTTCTTACATGACTAAATAAATTGAAAAACAGCTTTCAGCCGCACCATTCTATAATGAGTGATAGCATTGATGCTAATGATTCACCGAGGAGGAAATGGTGTATCATAGAATTGTTGAACTATGTAGGAGCAGACATTATGTCATCATGTCACCATACAGCGCACTTACCTTACTACGCTGAATGAAGAGATCGAGCTGTTATCAAGCTGTGATTGTCTACAAAAAGGTGGCACTATTTCATACTAAAGAGGAAGTTGTGATTTTAGGATAGCCTACAAGGACGAATCAATTCCGGGTTTTCCTTCAACAATTCCAAATTCAGAAAAATAAACAGACAAGTAAGTAATGTATATCAGGCAAGCTGATTTTAAATTTTGGGCACACAGGTCATGAATGATAGATAAAGGTTATTATCGACCAGTTATAAGAGCCCTGCTCAACTCTCAGAACAGGGAACCTGCCTGTCCAGACAAACCAGTGGGCCTTAACTGATTTTTATTGTCCTCGAAAAAAGAGTTGAAAAAAGAAGGGGACAACTCTGGACAACAAGTGATTTCACAGGTTCTCAAATATGGAAACATTTGTAAAAGGAAGTTGACTCGAATTTACAAATTCCTTAGAACTATCTCCTTATTTTTGGAGGGTAGGACTTTCCAGAACATATTCTTTATCATGCATGCCTTGTGTATGTCTGCCACCAACTTTGTTAGATACAGGGGCATAATGATCATTTAAAAATCCATTTCCTCTTAAAAAATAACAGAGTTCATGTAGATGTATGGTTTCTTTGACACCCACATCACTAACTAACCTGACAGACCTGTCTGAATGGACCTTGTCGCATTTACAGCAGCAGACAGGAGAATCTTCTATACAAACATCAGACACAATAACAACACCCAATATCTTAGCCAGCATCATCATCAGTACACTCAACCTCGACTCGAGGACACACAGTTACCAGCCAGTACATCTCACCTCGAGTCGAGGACACGCAATTAAATTCAAAGCTTTATTCTAATTTTAATACAGGGACCACCCTAACGCCAGAACCATGACAACCGTGATAATGAAGTAAAGGTGGCGGCCGTTCAACCCTCTTTATGCGGCAATTGAAAAATGTGTTTTAATCTTGTTTTTTTGCTTATTGACGTCAGCAGTAATGTGTCTGGGTATATACTACTTAAGAACATTGTTGTCTATT
The DNA here is from genome assembly GCA_914767715.1 of Membranipora membranacea. Classification (NCBI taxonomy): domain Eukaryota; kingdom Metazoa; phylum Bryozoa; class Gymnolaemata; order Cheilostomatida; family Membraniporidae; genus Membranipora; species Membranipora membranacea. The sequence continues at coordinate 10,742,877 of OU612067.1, read as the reverse complement.
GAAATTCATGATCTGTTTGGTGGCCTTCTGGTCGACAAGCAGCGCTCTTTGTTTGCACCTTCATTGGAGTCAGGTCAGTCTTTTAAACATAAAAGTTTTACAGTTTTTATCATAATATTTTCATTTATTGTACAGTAGTGATATTTATAGGGAAATACAACTTATTATTTGATAATGGCACAGTACAATATTTGGTTGGATTATTTTTATCATCGACTAATTTAGTTAAAATGAATTAAATTGAGCATGCATGGCAACATTAACTAGAAAGTATAACTTGTTAAAATAAGACATGCATCGTTAAGTTGAATTGTGATTGATTTTAAACTTGATAAGGATTAAAAGACATGCTCTTGAGTCAGGTGCTTGGTCTTGAATCAAATAAGACCGCATCTAGATAAGTCAGTGTCACATAGTGAGCATCATCATATCAAGATTGTGAGCACAGATCTCAGTAGCGGAGAGTTGATGTGATGACTCCATAACCTGGAATCCCACAACCTTATCTAATTAGGAATAACAGGTTGGTACCCGCAACCAGGCCAAGGAACCAACTCACAGTTGGGCTTGTGAAGCGTCTTTGGTCAGATTGATATCTGGTAGAACAGCAGGCCTGATTCTGATCTGGCTTTGTTGCAGTTTCATAACACTAAATCTTAGGATGAAAATATACACTTGATATGTAGGAGTTGGAGAAGTTATCTGCCCTTTGGGCAAGGCGAGATAACCATTTGATTTAGTATTTGAACTTCAAGAAATTTCAGATGCTCAGAGTTAGGACACGTGTTTGATACCATATAGTTCATCATCTACAAGCTCTGTTACTCCGATCTCACCCTTTGTCTTTCTAGTCTTTGTTGTGGCTAGAACCGAGGAGTATTTCTTCCCAACTTTCTTTTCCTCTTCAGCTCTGAAATGCTCGAAGAAAATTTGATTTGATAATATTTAGACCTCTTTGAATACTCAAATATGTTCTACTCTCTACTAAATATTTCCTAACGGCTTAATTAAGTTGGCCTGTGAGTAGTATGTCTCGTGGATATTCTGGCTCAGTTTTTCTGCCCAAGGTATTTTGGGGGTGAGAGGGGGTGAGAGTTGTGCCCCCCTTGACTCCAGAATTTGGGAAGAATTGGAAGACTAAAGATCCTACATTTTTGGACTTGAAGAAAGAAAATCTGGCGCGGTTTATTAGGTTTTTTTAAGTATTGATAAGATTGGTCTAGGCTTAAAGGATAAGTATTATAAGTAAAACACAAGTTTTTTAGTATAATAAATAAGAGGTAGGGAAAAGGCGAGCACGAACCGCACCACCTGGTCCGGCCACATCGTGCGTGGAAACACAGCCCCTGATCCTCGATATACCTAATCAGTTTTGTTTGTTTGTGCTGAATATAATTTGGCGTTAATAAATGGAAGAACAAATAAAAATCTTTGAGGAGCTTGCAAAAGCAAAGCGTAAGGCAAGGCTGCACTTTTTGGAGGAAAAAAGCAAGAGCGCGCTTAAGGATGAACTGGTGAGAGCTCAGGCGGAACCCATTTTAGCTCCAATTGTAGAAGCAATTACAAAAACTAAAACATCTCCTGAGAAAGTGCCGCTAGCAAAAGATGACATGCGTAGAAATTTTACTGAGCTGCAAAAAGCCCCATTTGAAAGCCTTAAGCTGAATTGGTATGTATATACAGGCTGTTTTGGGGATATATTTTTAGGATGATAAATTGTTTAACACTTTTTTGACTCTAAGTAAGAATGGGATATATCAAGTACCTATTGCCAAAATGCGAAAATATGGAGTGATTGAGTCTCTAATATTTTACGGTCAAGGTGGCAGAAACCTTGACACACTACCTACGAGTATGCAAACGGAAAAGTTTAAGGCTCACCTTGCCGATTTTGAAGAGTTTTATAATATTAACTTAGACACCATGCAGCAGATGTTGACTCAAGGGGAATCTCATGATGATGTTAATTGACAAGCAATCTTGTCTTCAGTTGTTAGTGTTGATTCTTCTATTTCACCATTAGCCTTTGAAGCAGTGAATTTACCAGCAGCTGGGTTAGGTATCTTGGGTATTTTATTATTAACAGCGCTTGTATTAAGTTCAGACTCTTCCATATCACCACCGTCGGTGGAAACCAAGACTTTACCGCCTGAGGGGTCTGAGAGCTTGGATACTTTGTTACCAGTGAGTTGATATTCAACATCTTCCAGTACCTCATTGATATCGGGGGCAGAGTCTGGATCTTCGTTAAAATAATTCATAGGCATTTTATTATACTCGAAATATGCTGAGAAAAAATTATTCTGGATCTTTACCAGAGCTCATTGCTTTCAAAAATCCCAACTATAACCAAGCCAAAACTATCAAAATAAACGGTTTTGTGCCAAGCCGTCCAATGAGTTCCTGGACCGGTTGAGCCATCTAAATTTAACACACCACAGCCTTGGGTTAAGTTATTCGGTAATGTGTCGCGCATAAAACAACCCATGAAACCGGGGAACTTGGAACCGTGAAATATAATGTCGTAATTAGATAATGGCTTTAAAGCAGAACGTTTAGTAGGGGTATATCTCCCGGCACTGGCACCTTGTTTCTAGGAAGGCCAAACAACTTTCCCAGCAGGCCGCTGCCATACTTTTGGGCCAGTTGATCTAGACGCTGTTGGGCCATTTTTTTCTTTCTGCGATGCTACTGATAAGATAACGTCCTTGGCGGTGTTAATCTCAGACTTTGACAAACCACTACCCAAAAGAGTTGGTAGTAGAGAGGCTGCTAGAGAAGCCAACAGATACAAAAATCCGCCAGTCTTCTTGGATTTGATAGATGAAATCAAACCATTAATCTCATTAAATGTTAGCGCACATTACCACCCCTGTAGGGTTTAAGCTCGAACCTTCTACCACCCTTGTAGGGTTTAAGCTCAAGCCCTTTACCCCTCCTCTTATCATCACCAGCAGCCTTTCTTAACAGTTTATTGGCACCGTAACTGGCCGCACCCGATAGCGCTCACGTCGCTACTGCAGGTCCCAGGGTTTTTGCAACCGGTGCTATAAGTTTCATGGCTGGTCCAATTAGTTTAAACAAAACCCCCAAAAATCCACCTTGGGTTTTCATATGCATAAGCTGCTTTTTACTGAGCTTTAATGGCTTACCCGCTGTAAGCCCTTCCAACTTGATATTAAATTTTTTAACGAAGATTTACATTCAATTACTTACCATCACCCGTAAATGTCAATTCTCGATCCAAAAGCATGGTAACATGCACTCTATAATTGCCCCCCGCACTCAGCCTAGCCCTAAGCTGAAGAGTAGTTGCGCTGTCATTTACAGCCTCTGGCATTCTTTCAAGGTCAAAGTGGTATACTGGATATCTTGACAAAAATTCAGACTTTGTAATAAGCATGCCAGAATCATACTTATTGTCAATACCCCGGTAGTTCGGCAAATCGCGATAAGGTCTACCCACTTGCTTGTTAGAAAAGTCCACCGAGTATGGAAATCTAGGGTGTATCTCACCATTTACAGTTAGTGAAATGCCAGTAACAGCACAAGGGTCAAATAATGCATTGTTCTTATCCTGATCACCCTCATTATCCCGTAATCGAAATGCTACAAATACGTGCATAGGGCGGTCAGTTTTCCTAAATTGTGTAATATCCCAAGCCATGTCTTTGTTGTTGGCAAATGCCTTGTCAAAATACTTTACTTGTTGAAATGGGGTTTGCATTTCCTTTTTCCCGCTGATAAACTTTAGCAGCTTGGTGCTGGACTCTAGACTGGGATTTACTCTAGTCATCCACAAACTCAGTCCAGTGAGCTTTACTTTGGCGGCATCTACATCATTTTTCCTATACTATGCGTTGTTCTGACTCGTAGCCTTCTGAAACTCCACTGTGTGGGTCATACCATAAAGCATCTTAGTAACACCCCTAGCGAAGCCAAATAAATATATGCGGCAAGGGAATACAGAGATCAAACTCCTTATGGGCCTTTCGCGTAAAAAATCCAGTGTTGGTATTCGCTGTATCATTATCTTTTGTATCTTTTGCTATCATGAGTTGTTCACCCATAGAGTTTACATAGTCATCCAAGTAGTCTACCAGAGATGTTACCAGTGATGCCTCTCCTGGCTTTTCCACTATTTCCACGGCTTGGTTGTCAATCTTATAGATTGCCCGATCAAATAGATAGAGAGGTCCATTGTTGACAAATGCCACATTATCAGCAGCGGCATATGAACTTCCATCAGCTGCCTTTACAATCTCACCCGTCATTTGTAGATACGCTTCTTTAGGCAAAACCCACTGATCGGTGTTATCAATTGTAAATCTAGGATTATCTTCCGTGTCAGGGTTGGCCAGCTTTATTTCATAAAACTCTAGAGAGTCCACGGAAGTGTCCACCATGGGTTGCTCCTCCAATCGCAAAAATTCTGGGGTAATATTTGCTGCCATCTTATTTATTATACTAAGAAACTTGTGTATTATCTATTATATTAACCCTTTGGTTTGAGTTAACTCTGCCTTATGCATTTTATATATACCTTTAATCCCCAATTGTTTTGCCTTTTTCTTAAGATCAACCAGAGTGGCTCGCGGCTCTGGGTGTCTGACTGGATAGCTTTTGTACAACCAAACTCTAGAGCTCTCGGGGGTAGGGCTGGAGTTATACATCTCTATGAAAAATGGTTTATCCCTCACTTCCCAAAATATTTCAAATGCATCATCGTAATCATTTAGCCAGACTGACTTCTTTTTAATATCTTCTTTCATTCTTGCTAAAAACCTTTTAAGTTTATCGTCATCCATTTTATTTAATATAGGTAACCTTTAAAGCTCTGTTACGCGTAAATCCCTTCTGCCCCTCCATCGACTTATCTTCCTATCAAGGTTGGTAACTTTGCTCTCGTTGGATCTTAACCGCTTCATAATCTTTAGAATCCACATACCGAGCAACATTACCAAGTTTACCCTATCAATTGCTAACAGGGCATTTACGCCCAACACACTGCCTCCACCTGTGCTCACACCTATTGTTTCATTCCCCATTTATTGCATGCCCATTACTGTGTCAGCGTCCACCCATGAGTTGAAGCTCTCCGGACAACCCATCCATTTGACTAGAGACTTTTTACTTTTTACTTTTTTCTATCCTAAACACTTCTTGCTTGGACATTTGTAGCTCGGGCTCGTAAAATATACCTTCAATCTCATCTCCATTCAATCCAGCGATTTTGTAGGTTGTTGGGTTAGTGTATCTCACGGCTGTGACTCTAAAGACCTCTTCAGTCCACCTGGCTGTGTAACCCTTTTCAAAGGTTTTCTTTTTTTTTCTTAAACGCACAAGATCCCCCTTTTCAAACTTTGGCTTAGGTTGGGGCTTTAGTGGCGGATATAGCTTAGCCCTCACCGCGTCAGAGCTTACAGGGTTGCTGGCATCCACAGGTCTCATCCCAGTGGATGAAGGGACTGCGCGGTTGTAATTATCCACCATCTTATCAAGCATCAAGGTATTTTTGCGTGTTATTCGCTGTAAAGTACTTGTACATCTTATCTTTCATGGTACGGTTCCATCTCTCCACCACACTAGATTTTTCCTCATTTTCAGTTGAATATATTTGTATCATGTCTTTTACCCACATGTTGTAAAATTCTCTCCCCTTATCAACCCACACACGTAGCCCTCTCGAGGGTTTTCGTTGTTTTAATATCTTTTCAAAGGCCTCAGCCACCTCTTTTCCAGTCTTGGTTTTCAGGGGCACCAGCCAACCGTATTTAGAAAACACATCAATCACTGCCAGCAGGTACTTTACACCATTATTTTCTTTGGCATGGCTACTCATATCCACCAGATCTGCGGCCCATTTCTTATCTATGTCAGGTGAATACACCCACCTATTCTCAAACTTATGCCTGATGGGTTTGTGCAGCTCTTCCGCGAGCTCATCAGTCGACACAGGCTTTTTCGCAGCTCCACCCATGAACGGAACCTTCCTACAGCCGCACCCAATGCATATCCCCACACGCATCGTTCTTCCGTTAACCGATGTTGTGGTTCCAGCGTTACGCGTCCCCGTCTTTTGTTTACACTTCATGCAGTATATCATTTATTCTATAGTGACCGTGAGCATAGCTGTTCACTGCATCTGTATAAAATCGCTTATCATCAAAGGCAGATAGGGTCTTTTTAACAAGGCTGAGCGTCCTTAGTTCGTGAAGTCTAGAGCCGATAATATTCATTCGCGCGTCAGTGGCTCGCTTTCCAGTATCAAGGCAGCGCTTGTAATCTTCAAACCTTATGTCAGCAACAACACACTTTTTTACGCCTTTGCACTTTTCCATCTGCCAGTCATCAAACCTAACACAATAGCACTTAGATCGTAGGGTTACAAACTCTGCTATGGGTTTTCCCCCTCCTTCATCCTTGGGTAACCCTATCTTCTTTTTATTTTTCTCACTGTGGTATTGATGCTCTTTTGGATAATTGCTCGTGTCATACTCCTTCCTCTAAGGGCATCGCCTTGTAAAAATCATTGGTGTGGATCAACAAAAGAAAGCTATCAGTGTCGGTATACAGCTTTCTAGCACCAGGATATTTTTGCTTAATGTTACTATAATAATACTCATACATCAGGGTTTTTGATATGTCTAAGATTGCTAGACCGACATATATGGGCTTGTTTAGAGTGACAGATTTTTGTTCATCGAGAATCCCGACAGGTCTTCATTAAAATCTTTACTACGCTTAAACCTGCAATCTTTGATCCACTTTTCTTTCATCTTATCTTCTACCGTAAGCCTTACATTTGCGAACATTTTCCATAGATTTGCCAAACACCGAGTTGTTCATTAGCTTGAAAAAGTCCTTTTCAAAGTCTGTCGTTGCTTTCTTCCGGAGCTCTGTGTTGAGTCTAATGTATGGCTCCATCCAAGCACTCTCCTCAAACTTGAGCACCTTGTGTATCTTTTTTAGCTTCATCCCCATTCGCGGGTATGTGGTTAGGGTTTGATGATGCACCACATACTTATGTTCAGGACCAGCTTGTTTACTTTGCAGTAGCGGGGTTTGCCCATAAGATCAGTGGGCCCAACTTCTCGCATATAGTCTGAACATTGTTTTGGTTGCCAGCTCTCAGGGGCTAGGGGATAGTCATTATGCGTGTCGTGTAGATCTGCGGGTATTCTAGGTCTACCTCAGCAATGTAACCCTCACCATCATCAACAAAGTCTAGATCTAGCAATCCATCTTCCATTTTAACCCACTCAAACCCATCCGTAGTCAGCTTTTGAGACATGGCCCAGCCATATAGATTGTTCATATCTACATACATAAGGTAACTGAGAGGGTTTTCCGGGTTGTAATCTCTTAGGTAGGGGTTGTTTGCCTTGGCATACCGCAGACCCCCTGGTGTAGATATACCACCCCTTATGCCATTCTCAACAAAGTTGTACATATCCACATCCCTAATCAATTCTAGCTTCTGTCCAGTTATTTTTAGTGAGGCATCCCAGGCTAGCGATGGCGCAGTCATATAGTTGCAAGGATCAAGCCCATAGTCTTGCCATCATTCTGTAGCTACCAAAGACGTCTGTAAGCAGCAACACATCCGTCTCCAAATATAATCCCCCAAGATTTTAGCCAGACGTTGATAGCGTGTTTGTAGTCTTTATCTTTTATCGGCTTGTGGTTATTCAATGAGCTGCTAAAGGCCTCAATTGATGGGAGTCTGCACTCTTCAAATCTTTTAAACGAGTCCATGTGCTCATACGGATATACACCTTTTCTCGACAATAAGCTGCTATGTTTTGGGAACTTGTTTTTGAGGTAGGGTAGGTTTCCTTTTAACCCCTCAACTAGCTTGTCTAGGGATGCATTTAAATGCTGGAGGCTGTCCATAAACTCAAACCTATCCACTTTCATGGATGTGTATCTTTCATCAGTGCTGGCAATCACATTGACAGTACCCGTTCGTTTTTCCTCACCATTTTCATTTACTTTAATGCTACCACGGTAGGCTTTCGCTATTAGATAAGAGTCGTTCCCTCGAAGATTATGAAACATGACTTTAATCTTTTTTGTCTGTCTATGCCAAAGGTTGCATTTCATGTGGGCAGAACCCCGGTATAAACCAGATATGTGATCATGCTCTCTGACTGGATGGTTTTTTACCCTATCCTCATCAGTGTATGTTGTACCATACATATAACACTCTGTAGAAAGCTTAAACTCTCGCTCCTGCTCACGAGTAATTATCATCTCAGCTAGCGGAATGTCATCCACCATGCCTTGTATAGCACCCAATTCTTCAAAAAATCTATCCATTGTATCTTTTCCCCTATGCAGCTTAAACTTTAACGACTCACCTAAACTGGTTACTAAGTAGGTTGCAAAGCCACATGCCTTGTGAGCTTTAGTCTCTTTGTCAATGGCTGACTCAAAATCTGCGTACACAACATACGGCACTTTTTCCATCTTCATAAGGTTTTTAAATTTCATCGTACTACCCTCTATAGGCATTTTAATCGTACAGTCGCAATCTAGGCCTTGAGGCATAGTTCTATATGCTCAGCTAGTGTGCGCTCGCATGTTAAGTGGTGAGTACACCTTAGACAGGTTAACATTGCCCCCACCGTATGAGCAGTCTGCTTATGTAAAAGTGCTGACATTCTTTTTATTCACATATAATGCCCCTTATATAACAGTAGGTTTACGATTGGTAGTTGCTCCCTATACAACCATCTGTCTGTGTGTACAACACCTAGCCGCAGAGCCTAATTATCCCACTCATAAACATTTATGATGAGATTATTTTTAATGGGAAATTTTTGCACATCAATTATCTTCACAGGGTATGATAAAGCCTTATCATCGAGTTCATTTTCAAAAGGGAGGTATTTAGTGATCCTGTCCGCATTATCTTCTGCTGGGTGTAGGCACGATAATACTGCCCACTTGAAGCACTTGTTATCTTTCAGCACATTTGGGTCTTTACCTTCTATCAACTCTACCAATTGCTTTTTACTAGTTTTTGTAGTAAACTCAATTCCAATCCGACTAGCAATATGTCTAATCTCATCTAATGATTTGTTACCGCTGTTGTCTACATTAATCAAAACCTTCTTATCACCTAAATATTTAAGTGCCCCCTTTAAGTGGCTCATATTTATACAGTTCTATAACAAATCTGTTAACTATCTCAAGGACCCATCCCGATCCACGCATTTCTATTTCACTCACACCCGCTTCTATCAGCTCCGCCTGCTCCATTATCTCTTCCTCCAGATCTGTGTGTGGTAGGATTACCCTTGGCATCCGACCCCGAGTGCCCCGCAGCCTGGCTAGCATCTCTTCACCAGTAGATTTGTTTGTTTGTGCTTCCATTTATTATACTAATGATTTAAGCCTAAACCAACCCATTAATAAACGCCACATTTTTTAAGTATTGATACTTAAAAAATACCCTAGTGTAATAAATGTCCAGCACAAACAAACAAAACTGATCGGGTATATCGAGGATCAGGGGCTGTGTTTCCACGGACAATGTGGCCGGACCAGGTGTTGCGGTTCGTGCTTGCCTTTTCCCTACCTCTTATTTTTTTATACTAAAAAACTTGTGTTTTTTTATAAAATACTAATCCTTTAAGCCTAGAGCAATCTTACCAATACTTAAAAAAACCTAATAAACCGCACCAGATTTCCTTTCTTCAAGTCCAAAAATGTAGGATTTTAAGGATTTAAAACCTGCTCCAAGGGCTCTCCAACCAGAACTGTCTGGCCTTGATGTTCCCCTGGTTTTATATGCACCGGGGTTCATCACTGTGGATAGGTATGGCCAAAAATTGCATTTGCCCATCGATCACTTTAAATTTGAAAATAAAAATGCAAATAAACTTTAAAAAAAAAAAGTAATCACTTTTTATTGAGCTGCTCTCCAGCAAACTTTACATGAATATAATGATTCAGATACAGATACATATAAGATTGATGATACATGATACTGACTGACTGACTGACAAAACTGACTTCCTCTTGAAAAAACAGCAATTGGATTTTGATATTTGTCTGATAAAAAGGCTTAATTATACATTATTTATATGGCAGTATTGAACCTCCCAAAAAGCGGATATGGGATTTTAATTTTTGTCTGATCAAAAATTATTTAATTATACATTAATTATATGACAGTGATTGAACCTCCCAAAAAGGTAGAGATGGGATGCCTGATAACTGACAGTAATTTAATTATGCCTAATACACAACAGATTTCGTCAAAAGATAAAACTGAGAAAGGTCTCTGATTTGAAGTGGTTGATGCTGTCTGTTATCACTCGTTGTCGTCTCATTGTCTTTATTCTCTCTGAAATCTGCTGAGCCTGAGCTGTGAGAACTTGAGATCTCACAAGATTACATCCTGGTTATCTGGTTGGGACGGTCAGCTGCCTTTCCTAGCCTGGGCAGCATGACCCCAAAGCTAGTTACTTATATTACCTGTGGACAGATTCATTGTTGGCATAATCCTCAGCTGTCGAGTCAGCCAGTTCCTATTCATCATCATATCTTTTTTCTTTCCCATAATTCAGTGCATCTCTCTTTGTTCCATTAGGGTTTACCTCCTCCGCTAGTGCATACTGAGAGGTTTCTATTTCTGCATCAGCTAGATGATACATGGCACCAGATTCAATCTGCTCAGCCATGTCATAGTCTGTTTCAACAGCACCTGTCCGCGCAGAGTAATGTGCTCCATTCTGAGAGAGTGCTGCCCCGTGATTGGTACAAGCTGACTCAGGCATCATAGTGTAGTTGTAAACATCTGTTGAGAAACAACTTCAATGACTTTATGAACATTAACATGGCCTCAATTACGCAGAACACCAAATCTTAAAAAATGTTGATATTTGAGAAGACAATATTATTGCTAGCAGTAGACCGGAGCTAGAGGCTAGGGGTAGGTTATTTTGAATATTTTTATGCCACCGGAGGGATGACACTTTTTTCTAAATATTAGCAAGACATTTACCTTAGTAAGTTTTCATTATAACAAAGCTTCGGGATTTAATATTAAAATCAAACATTGGTCGCATATAATATACCTGGATCTGAGGGTAATACCGACATCCGAATCCGGAGAGTTTTCTCAGCAGAAGTGTCATTGCTGTACCCACAATTCGGCCTGCTGTCGGAGGAGCCTCTGTAAAAGAATTAAATAGCTTTTGGTGGAAGTATGTGCATTATTATGATGGCAATCGAACACTATGCTGCAGAATTGGTAGAGGAAAAGTGACGCCGTATGGACAAATCTGGAGCGAGCTTAATTGATTGTATCAAAGAAAATCGCATGACTGGTAAAAAATCGTGTAGGTGTGTACCATCAGGATAAAGAGGCGTGGGTCATGCAAAGACCTGTAAAAATTTGTAAAGTAAGGTTCTCCAGCTTGCAATGAGCGAGTCTAACAAAGTTGGTTTTTACTATGGTTACTATTTATTCTTGCCTAGGAACTAACTTTGCTTTTTCCTGACGATGTCTGAACACTATCAGCACTGCTATGATTACCACTATTATGATGACTAAAGCTGCCGCTCCGATCCCAGCTCCTAATGCCACAAAGTAATTCCCTCGCTGCATTTGACCATTGCTGCCCACGGGATTTTCAACTTCAACAACAATATCAGAATATAACAACATGTTTCCTTAGGCTGCAAGATTGGGAGTTGTAAGTCTTCAGAATACAACTCACACTTTCATCCACAAAATTTGTGGTATTGCCGATTTACACAGCAATGTTTGGTGACAGAATGTATGCCTGTAACATCAAACCAGCATGACACTGTTGTTGTTTTTAAGAGGAAACAACATCCTGGTATTTTCCTTTTTTTTTATAATAATTATGAATGGATAATCAAATTTACAGTAAAGTTTGAAAAATGACTTGCTGTTAATTCATTTTAGTTACTTTTATCTCATTAACCTGTGAAGTTTGGCCGTGTAGTTTCTCGTCCAGATATTCTGTGACTTTGAAGTGACATAGTTGGCGATGCAGGTGAAATACTTCTACATTAATTTATTGTGGGTGTCGCTGTAGGTGATGTTATTATTCTGACAGTTGCCAGTTGGTTGCAAACATTGAAGGCTTAGTTGCTGTAGAAGCAGATGTACGAGGTATACTGTACACGTTGTTGTCACAGGCTCCAAAACTATAAGAGAAGCAGAGTTGTAGTTGTTTATTGTGGTTAGGAGTCCAAAGCTAATGATGTTTTAATGTTCATTAACCAAATCTATCTAATTAACCCTAAATTCGCCGCATTCCATAATTTTGAAATGATATCACTTGCCGAACTTGTGTGGTGGTCTGCTATTTCCTTTAATATCATGAAGCTACAAACAACAACAAAATTTTTTTTTTGTTCCTTAGCCTTTTTTACCAACCTAGGTACTGAAAGTAGAATCCAGGTCCGACAGAGTTTGCGTTGGGTTTTGGTGTATATTTGAATGTGAGACTACAGCTTGAAACTTTGATATGGTTCCATCTTTCTATTGTAGGTTCCCTGCTAGGGTCACTGCAATATTTTATCTCATTATCATGAGTAGACTCAGAAATAAGCAGAAATTCATAATAACAACCAGGCTAGTTAGGGAAGTAAAACAGATCAGGAACTTGACCTGTACTATCTGCTGAGGCTGTAATCCTGTGATAGTCAGAGATGAGTTGGTGTTAGCTGTGTATTCATTGGGAAAGTTTGTTTCACTGATAGCATATCCTTGTTTTGTGTGTATCTCCAAGAGTATTTGAGGTCAGATGACATTCCTGACACCATCATTATATTCCGGTAATGGAGCATTGGACCTCTAAATTGAAAGACCCATGCTCTACCATTTGCACCATGGCCATTCCTTCAAGATATCAGTATACATATGCTTTCAAGTGGCTCAAACAAGAGTTTCCCATTGTGTCCATACCACTTAGACACAAAAGGCCCTATGTTACAGTCTGACAAAAGGGCCAGTTAGTATTTTTTGAGCCGGGTCGTGATTTCTAAATTAGATGTCACATTTTAAAAGACAATTATAAATCAACCAGTTGAAGGTGATGTGTGGGTAAACAAAACAACATATCGTCTGTAAAAGCAACGTAAACGCAAACCTGATCATACATCGGGTATGTCGATTAGCATGCAGTGAGTACCAGTGGGCCTACTAGAAGTTACACGTGTACTGCTGCATTTTTTTTAGTTAGGTGCCAAAGCCAGCTTGATCTGTTTTATAAAAATTGTTTATCATTGTCTTAAATGAATAAAGGTTTAAATGTATGCACAAAATTGTTTATATTAACTATGAACAGCCAATTTGAGAAAATCTTACTAGACTTTTTTTATGATACTTGAGTTACATCAGTTCTACCAAGATTGATAAGATTACGATTGCACCTGACCGTCTGCCACCTGCACCAAATTTTTAAGTGTTATCATCTTTCAGTTTCTGATTATGACTGCCTGTTTGATAAAAATGAGCTATTAACAAGTGATTCAAAAACAATGACTCCATAAATCCTTGACTTTTATCCTCTTGTAGTATTTCTATTGCATTTTTTATGATTTGATTGGTTTTATTGACAAAAGGAAGTATGATATTAAGAAGCAAAACACTGACTCTCTAGGCCAGTGTAAATCCAAATTATAAGGCATTATAATGCAAGCAAAAAGCTGATTTCGGTTGTGAAATGTTTGAAGATATCTGAGTAATTTCTTGAGCTAGAAAACGATTCATGGTGGCACAAGGTATGTTTGATTACATATGGTTCAAATAAAGATGATGATACAATTTTTGATGTTTAACATCCGAATTACAAGACCTAACATATCAATACCAATAGAAAAGGGAATATTTAAGCAAGTTTCACAACGGCAACGGCAACGGCAACGGCAACGGCAACGGCGGGCAAGGGTATAGGGTACTACCCCAAACAAGCCACCCGAGCTTAAGGGGGCCCGTTAAATAGGGCGGTCAAATAAGACCTAGTGCATAGAAAATAGGAAAAAAAAAAAAATACTAAATGCCAGTAATACGCCGGTTTTGGTGATTATCTCGGCTTTCAGGGAGGGGAGACACCTGTGTGTTTAACACTTAATATTCAGCATCGATGGCTTTCAAGTGCTCCGAGTTAAGTTGCATATTCGCGGCCTAAGTACCATATAACTCATTATCAACTAGCTCAGTTACTCCAGAGTTTATGTCAGCCCTTTTAGTTTTGGTTGTCATGAGTATTGAGGAGTATTCTTCGTCAATAGTCTTCTCTTCTTCAGCTCTGAAAATGTTCAACAAAAACGTTGGGCATGTTGGTTGGGTAGTAGTTATAAGCTAAACTTAAGTTGAGCTTTTTGGGGCTGCAAAGTCATCGGAGCATATGAAATAATACAGCCTGTGAACTTATTTGCAGTAAAACTGCTGCAAAGTCTGAAAATTGAGATCATAGTGGATCACAGTGATTTATTGCCTCCCCCTGACCACTATGATCCACTATGATCCTTGCTAAAATAATTGAAAAAGAACTAATTGCTATTTTCCACAATTTTCATTTTTTCGTTATTTTTATTTGCCCTATGAACTCACAGTTTTTGATATACTGGGGTAATATATCCATTTTATCTAATAGGACTGACCCTGTAACAAGCACTAAATTTCAAATGGCGAAGGTTGGCATATATATAAAGTTAACATGAATAGGAGATGTTGCCATAGGTTAAGCTATTGCAGTTACATGCCCTGTGAAGAAATAGGTAGGTGTCAGACCAGTTCTAAGAATTTTCGGGAAACCATGCTGAGTTACATGTGTGGACTTTGTTTGTTTATCATTTTACCTGTTAATAGATTCAAGGTTGGCATAGTGCTCAGCTGCTGGGTCGGCCAGATGATTCTCATCTCCAACTCCCCCTTCCGTACTTTGAGTCTTGGCGCCTCCCTCTGTTCTATTAGGATTTACCTCCTCAGCCAGTGTATACACAGAACTACCTGTTGCTACATCATCAGCTAGGTACTCAACTTCACCTGTCTCCACCTGCTCAGCCATATCATAGTCTGTCTCACCAACACCTGTAAATGCACAGTGACATGATCTGAGAGTTTGGCTCTTTGATTGGTTGTTGTATTGTTATTTCCTACTATTTTAATTTCGGACATGTCATGTCATAAAACTGCTGATATCTTGTTTAAAACATAATTATTCTAATCTGCAACATTGGCCAGAAGCTTAGAACAACAATCAATTTGTATTTGAGATGAGACTTAGCATGAAGATCAGGTGCAAAGTTTATTGGACACTAATTTTGAAATTATAGAAGACAATATCCAGCCCAAATTATCAATGTAAAAAGATTAATTAGTGCACCAGGGCAATTAGAGATTAATCATTAGATTATCACCTTTTTGATTTAGGATAGATCCTGTCCAGCCTCATCTCCAAGGCAATACTTGTACTGCAGTCAAAATTATGTCTACCTCAAAGAGTAAGTATGGGCCTGAATAATTTAGTGAATATCATGGCATGGGCTGCTGAGAACATGTAATAACCTGGGGTTTGTATCACTCACAATTAATTTTACAAACATACCTGGATCTGTAGGTAATGCCGACATTCTTAGATTGTTTCCAGCGGAGTTACTTTTTGTATATTCATTTATTGGTCCACAATCTGGTATGCTTCTACAAACAAAATTACATGTCATTTCAAAAATAGTATTAATCAGAAAAGCAAATACTTTTGTCACAGCGTTCAAATTGCTCAATCACAGACACTAACTTACATAGATTCTATGATGACTGAAGAACCAAATAGCTGATTATGTGGTTGTATAATTCATTTAACTTAGCGTACCATGTAGCGAGTCAGGTCATGGTCATGGAAGAATGATTCCAAGGGTGATATTATATCCTCCGTAAATTGTTGTACTAAGGCTAAACAGATTCTTCATCACTTAACAATGCAGACAACGTAGTTATCAAGTAATTTGGCAGAATTCATTAAACTCAGCTTATGAACTTACTTTGCTATTCCCTTGCTTCTTTTTCGCACCACCAACACTGCAATGATCAATATTGCTATGGCCAAAGCTGCCGCACCAACTCCCGCCCCTATTGCTATAAATTTAGTCTTCCGCTGCATTTGATCATCGCTGCCATCTGCAATAACAAAATAACTTTTTTTATGCGATGATCTAAAATCACGAGCTGTGGTTTAGCACACACATGAACACAATAGTTTAGATTTTTCAGTGTCCGCAAAATTGTAACATGAACAAGGACCTGTGCCTATATCTTTTTTTAACATCATTAATAATTGGGAACAATTTTTTTTTTTTTAACAATTTCAAAGCATTAATTTACTCATTATCTTTATGTACATTATCTTTCACCTGTGATATTTGGTTGTGTAGTTTCTGAGCCAAAAAATATAGATCTACTGGTTGTTTTTGACTGCGAACGACTGATTATCTCAGATGGCATCGTTGTGAACACTGGTGTTTTGGAGTTACTTGAATTGCCAACAGTTGAGGTCACTGGCTCTACAACTGTAAATGAGTTGTGGATATTAATGGTGGCTTTGCATAAAAATATCAACAGCATTTAACTTCAAATTGATGAATAGTTTGAAGTTGTCACGTTTTGCGACCTTGAAAGTCATGGAAGTCAAGTGTGTTCAAGGAGGTGCCGCATGAATATAATAGTGCTAGTTAATGTGGAACAGGGTTATAAGAGGTGCATACCAACCTCGATATTTGAAGTACAATCCCCTGCTAACTGTTTGGTGTGTGTTGGTCTCAAATCGAAATGTAAGTCTAGAATTGGAGACTGTAATGTTGAACCATCTCTCTATGGCTGGCTTGTGAGCAGAGTCATTGCAAAATTTGAATTCATAATCTTTAGTAGATCCGCTAATTTGCAGAAAGTCATGGTTACAGCCAGGATGATTGGCATGGTAATACAGATCGAACACCAGGAAATTGACCTGTGCAATCTGCTGAGGCTGTAATCCTGTGATAGTCAGAGATGAGTTGATGTTTGCTGTATAGTCATCAGGAAAGGTTGTGTGACTGATGACATATCCCTTTCTGTTGTTTGTTTCCCGGTCTGAGATTTGTTGAGGGTCATATATTACTTCAGCATCTGGATATTCAACACAAAATATAATCAGTGTGTTTGGAAATAATTGAATAATGAGTAAACGGTGTCCCAAAATATCATTGTACCCACAAGAGCATCAGATGGTGTAATGATCATATCAGCATTTGGCACTTAGAAGTCAACCAGGAGTGAAAACGGCCATGGTCACATCAAAAGGGGTTTTTTTTCTGATGATGAAATAAAATATGGTAAACAAAAGCAATAATGTATACTGGTTTATTTATACCAATAATGTTGAAACATGCAGAGGATCCTTTGCTATCATTCACAGCATTCCATTTGCCATTGCTGCTGTCACAGTAGATTGTGTCATCGATAAGTTGAGATCCTATTCTACACTCTGCTAACACTGTTGCTGGCACTGAGTTTCCTTCGTCCATTGAATTAGAAGCGGGCTTGATAAAGTTGTAAACTCTTATAAGTCTCTCTGTGTTACACCTTCCACTGTCTAACTCTACAAAGAATAAGACACCAGTAAATTGAAAGATCAATGAGATATATTATACTATTGTGCAGAAGTGGTGGGCCATTTTAGAGGGGTAAAGCAGTGATAGCCATCTATCGCCCACTGTCTAATTTCTACATGCTATTCTTTGGGCCACGCTATCAAAAGAGGTCCTGCATTTTTTTAAATGACCCACTTGAACTCTAGAAGACTTTTTTCTTTGTTCTGATAGTTTGTTGTGTGTGATTCCTCTTGTATTTGGTTAACATCATCATTTACAAGTTCAACTTCAATCCAGGCTTGCTGCTGCTAAATGCAACTCACCAAAATATTGAAGATGAAGCTTGAATCCTTTATTCTCAGTCCACGTGTTTGTATGGAACAAAAAAATCAATTCTCTGTCTGAACTGATGTAAGTTTTAATTCCCCCTGAGCTAAGTTGTTTTTCACAGTACTTTATTCCATCAATTTGAAGAAAGTCATAACAGTAGCCACTTGATGCTGCATCCTGTAGCACGAATTCTATGACCTCCATTTTCACTGACAGATGTCCTTCCACTTGTATTCTCAGTGTGCTATTAACTATGTTAGGATAATTTCGATTTGGATATCCTCTGTGACTGATTATAGTTCCTGTCTGATGTGTGATGAGCTGATCTTTGCCATCTAACATGACATATACACCGCTCTCTGCCTCAGATGTGTCTACAATTAAGTAATTACTCTACCTCTAGTATCAATAACAGGAGATATCCACGGCAAATGCATAAGTGAAATTGTCAAAGTCCTTTTTTTGTAATCAGAGACTTTTATGATTAACGGATTGTTCAAACTTATTAAAAGTGCCTGCTTGTGGTTGAAACAAAAGAATACGAGGCCTAGGACTTTTGTTCTCCACCCAGAGCTTTTTGAGATTCACTGGAGCTACGCCATTCAATTTGGACAATCGGCCTCCGTGACAGAGAAGTTATTAAATTGTGTACAAATTGTTCGAAGAAGGTAACGCCATAGTCAGGGTTGAGCTGCATAAGCTTTTCATTATTGCTAAGATGTGATATGCTTTTACCCGGTCTGATAAATTTTAAATGGAATATAACGGTGTCTGATTTTTGTAATGATATAAACAGGTCTATATGATCCGAATGTTCCTTAATAAAAGAAGTAAATTGAAACCGATAACTAGAAGTAAAAGAATACATTGATTGATTGATTGATTGGTTTATTTGTCACTCACATACAAGTATGTGGCGAAATTCGGTGTTCGATACACTGCTGATCAATTGGAGCAAAGAGAGAAAAAGAAAAAAAATTACATGAAAAACTGATTTAATTGGGTTTAACTAACATTATTGAGGCACAAACTCATGTTGCGTAAAAAACTGTCTCGCCCCCAAGAAGACCTATATTTTATTGTCCTGTATCTTCCTGATGGAAGCTTTGGTAAAAAGTCATTTATGAAATGGTCATCATCAAGTATGTAGCTCAGTATCAGGTTTTTGATTCTATTATCTATAATGCCATCAAGGTCACTTATGTTTGGAATATTCAGATTATTAGCGTCTTTGAAAAGCTTTCTCAGTCGTTTCTTATATTTAGCATAGATGGAGGTGTACAAAACAGGCAGAAAGTATGTAAGAATAGAAACAACAAAACTTTTAAATAGCATTGATGAAAGAAGTTCGGTACTAGTGTGACAAAAGGTTCTTACCATATGCATCCTCTGAGAGGCTTTGGTAACAAGATTATCAACATGAGACTCAAACGTAATTTATTATCAATTAAAACTCCAAGGTACTTAACATTATCACATAGTTCAATTTCTATACCATCTAATTGTAGAGTTGGACTGTCGGGTTTATCTCTTTTGGTACACAAAAGCATTTTTTGAGTTTTGGAAGGATTTAAAGAAAGATCTAGTTGTTTGCATAATATTGACACTCTGTTAATCCCATTGAAATATGCCTGCAGATCATTATTGTCTGAAATACATCCTTTTATGCAGGTGTCGTCTGCGTATTTAAGTATTGTAACGTTTCTACACTCAGAGACTAGCCAATTAGTATAGATGTAAAACAATAGAGGACTGAGTACTGAGCCTTGTGGTGTTCCTGCATATGTTGTGATAGATTGAGACATGATATTATTGACTATTGTTCTTTGCGTTCTGCAGGTCAAGAAGCTTGCTACCCAGTTTGTTACATGTGAATCAAGATGTTGCAGCTCTGGTAATAGATGACTGATATCCATGGTGTTGAATGCCAATGAAGTCTAAGAAGAGGCAGCGTGCATAATATGATGAGTGTTGGTCTATGAAGTTAGTGACAATAATTGTTAGGCAAAATACGGCATCCTGGGTGGAGCGGCGTGCACTGTAGGCAAACTGGTGTTTATCTAATGGTGTATTCTCAGTTATGTATGTTTTAAGTAGGTGTTCCATGGTTTTACATATGCAGCATGTCAGTGCTATAGGTCTGAAGTGCTTCAGTTGATCAGGTTTGGTGATTTTAGGTAGAGGTTTGATGGTTGCAGTTTTCCATATTTTAGGTTTTTGTTTCGGAATCTAGAGAATTGTTGAATAGTCTTGTAATGATGACGGCAGCATCTTCAGTTATATTCAATGTTGGCGCGCTTGGGTTTGGTTCAGCTGGAGGAGGAGAGGTAATATCTGTCTTTTCAAATCTGGCAAAGAAAGAGTTTAGTTCATCTGGGCTAAAGCTAGTGTCAGTAGGCTAGTTAGAGTTTTTTGTCGGTAATCCAGTGAGCATTTTTATGTCATTCCAGGCATTGGCCGGGTCGTCCGCCAGGTGTTCTTGGATTTTATTGGTGTATTTTGCCCGAGATTGTTTCATTCCTTTGGATAGTTTATTTATAAGTTTGTGATATAGTTTCTTTTTTCCGTCTTCATGGGCTTGTTGTTTTGCATCAATTAAATCTAAGAGTTCTCTCGTCATCCATGGCTTATGGTTTGCGTACTTTTTGACAGTTTTAACAGGTAGGCATAGATCAGTATAGAATTTAATATAATCCGTGACTACATCCGCTTGAGTATCCATATTATCATCAGCAGTTATTAAATTGTCCAATTCAGTAGTATCGAAGCATGCTTTTAAATTGTCACAGGTTTAGTAACAGTTTGATAATATCCACTTAGACGGAGCGGTAATTGATTGAAGTTACCCACATACACACCTTGTTACTGGTTTTTGAATACAACGTTGGAATCAAATCTTTATATTATCACTCACCTGTGCATTTTCCCCATGGGTCCCCTTCTTTGTCATATGAACCAGTTGTTGAACACCAGGAGTACTCTGATGTTGGGATGCAAGTTTGATGCCATATGTTACCATATTTGAAGGGAAGGACGCAAGAACTGCCATTAGAGTTTCCTCCAACAGTTGCACCTGAGTTTGAAAATCACAAATGATCTTGACAGTTATATGTGTATTAATTTTGTAGGACACCACTATATATTTAAAACCAGATACTGTTGACTATCATACTGTCAGGCAATCCAAGTGTAACTTCGCAAGTTTATAAGTTTATAATCTTCAATGTTGCCACTTTTGAACCGCAGTCCGAAGAAAAGATGGCAAACTGTTCTTTGGTCATGTTCTCAGCTGCCACTATTGCGTCAAGAATGCCCGTACATCGTGGGGCAAACCCTGCACACTCATAGCAAGAAATAAGTAGATAAGCAGTTTCTTGCAAATACTCGAGAGATGTAGCAGCTTCCCAAACTGGACACAAGAACTACCACAAAAATATGTCTCCTTGAGCAAGACTCACCCCTGACCCGCATACAGTAACTAGCCACTCCACATACAAGTAACACCACAATGTTCTGCATTTGTAATCTCATGTTGAAAGAACTCCTTTTTGAATCATGAAGCATTGTCTATGATGCGTTGGTTGCTAGACTGTTGAAGCTTATATAGAGCTATTTGCTAGGGGAGCTGTATAATCAAGTGAACTTATGTGTTTGGAATTACATCAAGTTAGCCTGTATGCTAACTAAGTGTTACTGCTATAAAGGAGCTTGCTTGTGTTACTTCCTCCTAGACCTAAACTAAAGCAATGTGCAAACATAAGCATGAAAAGATCAAAACCAGCTGAGTATTGACACAACAAACAGCACATTATGTTATTTGATTACCCAATCATTGATGGATAATGCTGTTAGCTGGTGCATTCAAGTAAGGAGTGACGATGAATCATGTCAAGAAGGAAGTTATGATATATTGATGATTCCCTCACATTTTTTGTAAGGGCTGCACACGCTTTTATATAGGAATTGAATAATACTAATATAGTGTTAATTTACAATTAACTATTTTTATCGAACTGCCGTCATAAAAATGATGCCTAAAATACCATTGCGTGATCTGATGTAAATAAGAAAGAAAGTAATCAATGCAGTATCATTGCAGGAAATCAGGAAATTTCTGTCACACACCAGTTCTGTGGTCCATGTCAAGATATTTTCGATTGAGATGATCTTCTTAGTGCTTCAACCTTCTCAATCTCAGAATTAATGTGCAGCTCTAACTAAGCTCCTACACAATGTGATCAAAGTTTTGTGCATAACTATAGATTATGTACATATTTGCAAGGAGGAAGTTTTTGCATATGTCAGTCTACAAAACTAACCGATAGTCTCTCTTCTAATGAATCGTCATGATACAAGAGGAGAATAAAAGGTGTACTCTAAATAGGTTATACAGCATACCATTTGGTGCCAGGTAAAAATCACTGGTGCTAATTTGATATTATGGTGTGAGTTTGGTCTGAGGAGCACTGAATCCATAATAAGTTCATTGTTGTCTGATGATGAGGGACGTGGAGCCTTCTCAAACCAGGGTTATCATTGGTCCAGTGCAAAATGTGATACGAGTATGCAAGTAAGTATATAGATATGACTTTATCATATCAATGTAACCCATGAGGTGAGCAATGCAATAACGTACATGGTAGAAGCTACAGTTCTATGAAGGTGATAAAAGAAAGTGACTTATGCTGTTGAAGGACAGGTTGGCAGCGTCCCAACTGTCAATATGTACTCATTCTATGCACTAAGAAGTATAACCCAGTCTCAATTTTAGGTGCTTGTTTGTGTAACTTCCTTCTAGACCCGAACTAGGGCACAATTCTTGATCACAGATCTTGAATTGATAAGAAGCAGCTGAATATTTGGATATAGAGAAATGATGATGTCTTCCACACAAGTTTAATCAAATCAAACCAAGAAGGAAGTGGTGATATAAAGACTTGATACTCTCAGGCTGAATTAGCAGTATTGTTATACTGCTACAGGGAGAACATTTTTTCAAATATAATACATATAGGTGTCCAATAAATTTTAAAATCACCTCTCAGCTGTTTGTATTAATATTTGAAGGACATTGATAATGTTGTTTATATTTTGGTCCTTTGTGAGGAAGTTGTCTTTCACACATTTTTCAACAACAAGAAAGTAAATATTGGTTGCTTATGTACTATGGACTATTAGGCCTGTAGTATTTTTCTGTCCAATCAATCTACAAACAGCAAATCTGCCCTGACACAGATAATCAAGTTTCAATCCATCACGTAGAGCATGGGTGGGTAACATTTTGAGCAGGCTGAAATCAGAAGGCAGCATCATAATTTATGTCAGGAGTAACAAACTTGGCAGGTCGTATATTGCTATAAGGGAGCTTGTCTGTATTACTTCCTCCTAGATCTAAATTATTGCAATGTTCAAACATGAGCGTGAAAAGAGCTGAGCATTGACGAAATAAACAGCACATTATGTTATGCGATTACCCAAGGACAGAGCATTGACTTTTTTCAGAATGTGCATTGATGGATAATGCTGTTAGCTGGTGCATTCAAGTAAGGAGTGTCGATGAATCATGTCAAGGAGGGAGGTATGATATATTGATGATACCCTCACATCTTTTTTAAGGACTGCACACGCTTTTATATAAGAATTGATTAATACTCTCATAATTTTAATCTACAATTAACTATTTTTGTCAAATTGCCGTCATAAAAAGGATGCCAATAATACCATTGCAGAATCTAAATGCAAATAAGATAGAGCATAAACAATGTAGTATGATTGCAGAAAATCAGGAAAATCTGTGACAAACCAGATCTGCGGTGCATGTCAGGATATTTAACATCAAGTTAATCTTCTTCGTGCTTTAACCATCTCTATCTCAGAATTAATGTGCAGCTCTAACTCAGCTTCTACACAAAGTGATCAAAATTTTGTGCATAACTATAGATTATGTACATATTTGTAAGGAGGAAGTTTTTGCATATGTTAGTCTAGAAAACTAACTGATAGTCTCTCTTCTAATGAATCTTCATGATACAAGAGGAGAATGAAAGGTTATACAGGTTATAGGTTATACAGCATACCATTTGGTGCCAGGTAAAAATCACTGGTGCTATTTTTATACTTGTTTGAGTTTGGTCTGATCGGAGCACTGAAACCATAATGAGCTCATTGTTGTCTGATGATGAGGGATGTGGATGAGGAGCCTTCTCAAACCAGGGTTATCATTGGTCAAGTGCAAAATGTGAAACGAGTATGCAAGTAAGTGTATAGATATGACTTTATCATATCAAGGGAACCCATGAGGTGAGCAATGCAATAGAACATAGATGGTAGAAGCTACACTTCTATGGAGGTGATGACAGTAAGTGACTGATGATGTTGAAATACAGCAGGCAGCATCCCCATTTTCAATATGTACTCGTACTATTTTACTAAAACCTATAACCCGGTCTTAATTTTAGGTGCTTGTTTGTGTAAATTCCTCATAGACCAGAACTAGAGCACAATCCAAATAATAGATCATTGATTGATCAAAAGCAGCTGAACATCTGGATATTGAGAAATGATGATGCCTTCCACTCGATGCATTGATAGTGAACAAACTTCAGGTTAATCAAATCATACCAAGAAGGAAGTGGTGATATAAAGACATGATACTATCACGCTAAATGAACAGTATTGTTATACTGCTACGGGGATAGTGTTTTTTAAAAATATTTTTCATTTAGGATAACAATAAATTTCACATTCACCTTTCAGCTGTTTGTAATAACATTAAATTGTATGACATCAATAATGTTGTTTATACTTTGGTCCTTTTCAAAGAAGTTATTTTGTACACTTCAGGCATAAATTTTCATTTTTCAACAATAAGAAAATAAATATTGGTTGCTGATGTACTATGAAATATTTGGCTTGGAGTATGTCCATTCCATCTACAAACAGCAAATCTTCCCTGACACAAATAATCAGATATCAATCCATCCCGTAGAGCATGGGTGGACAACATTTTACGCACGCTTAACTCAAAAGGCAGCATCATAATTTATATCAGGGGTAGTAATGTTGGCAGTTCATATTTTGTACCAACTGAAACAGATTGGTGTGTGAATGAAACCTGCAATCTGTTGCAAGAAATATCAGCTCAACAGAATCACTAGTTTATCTGATCTTCTAAAGTTTTGCGCCATTTTATTACTATGACTTTTGGGATTTTGTTGGGTTCATGTCTGTAAACTTGTGTTTCATTATTATGGCAAAAGGCAGGGTGTGTGCAAGATCGGTACTTTTTGCATATGCTTGTCACATGAGAGGCAAATCTGGAACATTTCAGTCAAAATGCAGGAGCACTTGTAACATCAGTAATTTTTGATACATTTCCGCCACCCTTGTTACAAAGGAAAGTTCTGTAAACAAAATAATTACTATAAAATGTTGTAACGTTGTCATTTCAACATTCAAAGGTCTTTGTTCTGGGTTATTTTGAAAATAAAGCACTTGTAAAGTAGTTGGCACCAGTTGAAGTGATGATATTATTGTGCAGAATGACCTGGTAACCTATGACACATAATTAATTCAGAATGGCCGCTACTTTCAAATATAATCTGCTTACAGGGTATTGTGGTGGATTTTCCACCACAGCTGGACATTTAAAAATTTATTTCACATGTTTTCTTATTATTATTAGTTGTCTGTCCATGTCATAATTTTAGTAACTTTTCATATTTTTATCGACACTTATTTCTATATCTTCAGGACTATCAGTATTGTTCCCATGGCAACTATTCATTCTTACATTCTGGTTAAATTCCATGACGTTATATGGTATTTTCAACAGCTAGTAACATGTTTCCTTTATATTTTAATAACTGAGCAATATTAGATTCAGGACAGTTATCTTTTAGCGATCAAACTAGACACATTTATAAAACTCCTCCAGTCAGCAACCAAATAAAAGCTCATAGTGCACAACTTAACCAACTGAAGTAAGTTTCTTGAGTTCTGCCTGCTGGCAGACCTCCCTGCCTTGACATAATGTTGCCTTGTTTGTACTCTGCTGTTAGACTGCAGCCTCCCTTTGGTAGTAGGTAGAGGCTTAGTGAAAACCTTCTTTGCACCACTGCATCCATTGACCTGATTACCAGTCCAGTTCTTCCCAGCTATCTCGCAAAGGTAGTTAAAACCCAGAGCCATTCCCCCCACTCATTTATCTTGCCAGATAAATATATTAATAGTGTGTCCATATCCCCCTCCAAAGCCAGCCCCAAAGTCAGGCCGATTATATTCCCAGCCCAGATAGAGTCGGCGTACTCGTTACTTCCCCCTCAGATAGATTCGGCGTACTCGGTATATTCACAGGCAGATAGAGTCTGTGTGCTCGATACAATTCCACTTAGATAGAGTCGGTGTTCTTGTTTAGGGAGTCGGCGTACTCAATATAAATAGGCAATGTGCGTGGTTGCAGTGGCGGGTATCGCCGCCTTTGGGTAACCCCCTCAAATCCTCTACAGTATTATGCATACTTGGATACCAACACACAACAAAATTGGAATACAAATTTATTTTAGCATCTTTTAAAGGTAAAAGGCCACAATTAGGCCGTAAAAAATAACCCCTCAGGCTGTACTGGTAAAAAAGGCCGTAGGTTGCCCACAGCTGCTTTTCAGTGTGTGTGACCTTGCGAAATACATGACTCTAGAAACTCACATCAATCGAAAAGCAGGTATAGGAAGTAATTCTATCTAGGTCAGTTGGAACATGCTCAAAGGGCTAAGTAATGATTTTGAGAAGATTTGCCTGGAAATGTGGCATTTGCCCTATCTGTAAAACTGCTTTTTGTCATGATAAAATACAAGGATTGTATTGAAAGAATATTGACACCAAGTTTGACCAATCAATGAAACCCAAATAGGAGTTTTCAACAAGCTTACATAA
The DNA here is from genome assembly GCA_914767715.1 of Membranipora membranacea. Lineage (NCBI taxonomy): Eukaryota > Metazoa > Bryozoa > Gymnolaemata > Cheilostomatida > Membraniporidae > Membranipora > Membranipora membranacea. Next base: position 10,715,997 of record OU612067.1, on the reverse strand, counting down.
CATTTAAGCTTTGTAAGGACCTGCCAGAAAGTGGCCGATCTTTAGTGAAATAGTTGAGGTGTTGGAAAATCCCTGCTAAGCCAATTTTTTCTCTGCTTGAAAGTCAGTTAGTAAATTTTGGAAGCGTTGAACCGTAACGGATATGACACAGATTACACCAGGGTTGAGACGAAGTAAGAATGCTAGATTCATTTACACTCCCACTTGGCAAAGCTTGGTTTTCTACACCCATATCAGTGCGGATTTTGGAAAGGATTTTCATGCAACATTGTGGTACAGAAAATCGTTTCAGATTACGGCATATTAACCTTAAAACTGGAAAAAGTAAAAAGTAAAAGATGGAGCTTTATAGCTCCTTTGTTCTTTTTTAAGTGACCGATGGCAAAAAGTTATATACAATCGTGAAGAGTCCTCTACAATTTCCACTAACATACGTGTCCCACAATTGCCCCCGCCCTTTTTATGATATTAGTCAACGACCTGCTCAAACTACCACTTTCAGCTGTTAGTTGCGCTTATGCTGATGACACTATGTTTCTGAGTCATGATAGAGATGCTGACAAGTTACAACACAATGCTAACTTAGATCGGGAATTCATTCAGAGATGATGTGTTACAAATCGACTTGATATAAATATGGAGAAGTTACATTTCCTTTTCTATCATGTTCAAGACCGTGTTCGCGAGTCCTTTTCCTTGACTTGTGGTGGGGCGGGGGTACTATGTAGGAGAGAGAGAAAAGATTGTTGGGCTTTGAGATCAATGCTCAGTTGACTTGGGAAAAAAATATTGCATACATTTGTGAAAAAGTGAAAAAAATCTATCACATAGCTTTATTTGTGTGGGGTTATCTCTACACCAAAATGTCATTGATATTTTATTATCAGTTCATTTTTTGTCATCCAATTTATGGCATTCATATTTACCATAATTTGTCTCCAAAGTATGTTACAAACTATTTGTTTCTTTTACAAAAGAGGCATTCAGATTAATAGCTAATGTGCAAAATATTCCCAAACATTTGACACCAACAAACATTTTATCTAGTACCCTTCATTTATTGCCTTTACCATTTCTAGTTACTTATATCACTGCTTTAATTGGACATCAAATGTTTCATAGAACATGTCCAAATTTTTTGTTGGAACGTTTCAGGGAATGTCACCAAGTAAATCTAAGAGATCTGTCTAAATTATACCCTCTTCTTTTTCTTTTAATGGCTAATATTGTAAAACATTCTTTGAGAATGAAAATTACGCCAATATAGTATTATCAAAAAAAAAGCGTTCCACAATCGGAGTAGAAAGATGGGGTAACTTAAATTTTAAACAGGATGTGATTTTATTTTTAGGTTAGGAATACTGACAGATACTGAACATTTTGCTTCATTACTTAAGTACCAAAAGTTCATGCTGTAATTTAGATCATCATCTTATCCATCTAGATTTTTCGAAGAATAGTTTTCACAGCTCGGATATAATTTGTATTTGTTGCCAGTTAGTGTTAAACTGCAATAATAACTATTTAGAAATTTGTCATGCTTGTTTTTTTTCTTTCGTCTTTTCGCAACTCCCCATTTATTATCCCAACAATCACTCATACGCAAGTGAGACAGCAGATATATTTTTAAGAAAAAAATAGAGTCATGATCTAGCAGATCAAAATGAATTTGTAATAAAACAATCTGTCAACCTGCTTCCTCTCCGATGCCACGCTTATCTTTACCCACAAACAGTTTTGCATAGACCTTTACAGTTATTGATGACATGTGAATTCTCACCTGAAAGACCCTGCAAATAAGAAAAAAATACAAATTATTTTGTGAAGTTATAAGCTTTAACATGTCAGGGAATTTGTATAGCAGTGGTATCAGTTGTTGGGCGTGTTGCATATGCCATGCCTATAACAATGGCTGACCAACACTTAGTAGGCAGTTTGCTATCACACATTACAGGATGTGATGTCATATTCCTTTGTTCATGATGACCGCAATGTCAACCATGCTACATGTTAGAAGCCTCTGTGATTGCTCCTAATAATAAATCCATTAAAACTACCAGCAAACACACAAACTAGGTCTTAACATAAACCTATAACAGAGGAGTGTCTCTATTTAAAGACGCTAATTTATTGTTTTGTTAACTATTTTATGAGGGGTTACACATTGCTTAAATAATAACTTTATTGTCAGGAGAGACACACCGAGTTTTAACCTGACTGTTTATTATCTGTTATACGACAAATGTCTCAAGAACAATTAGCACTAACACAAGCCATTACTCCTCTCATTTATGTAAAGTAGCAATGGGTTGCTGAAGTCAACTGCTCATAAGCTTACACAAAGAGGTTCACTTTACCTGTTTGAGCTGACTGAGGGCCCTGTGCTGACTCAGTTGAGCTGACTGAGATGATCGGAATGAATAAGCTGATTAATATCTATCAAAAGCTTCACAATTTGATAATTCTACAAAGAAACATACACAACAATTATGTTACAGTTGAGTAGAGTGTTTAAATTCATAGTAAAGAAATGTGACATGTATGGTTCGCCTTCTAATGGTTGTGACACCATTAAGGATTCCAATGGCAACAAAAGATAGGTAAAAAAAATGGGAAGTTCTTAATGCAAACTTTTTTCATATCGATTTCTCCACACATCAAGTTATGGAATCGAATGACCAACATTGTGACATACAGGGAATGTTTTGAATTATTGAGACTGGTATCTCACAATCATGGCCAATGGTTTCAACAATATTGTATACATTGCTATTGCGCGATCCCTTATCATTGTTTTGTCCAACTAATATCAATCGAAATCACAATGCGACAAAAACTTTACTCCAGAGATATTTTTTAAACAGTTGTCTTTAAAAAGTTTCCCACATGTTATGTCTCATCATAAAATTCCGTGGCATTGAATCAGAAATTTTTGTCTGCTCACACACATCCACATATGTACATTGCTAGTGATTATGATCTCTTTTCGCAATATATCCTACGATGATGTCTTACCTCAGATTCCGAAGATAAGTTTTCTGATCCATGTACATCTACTCTGCCAGTGGACAAGAGCCAGATGTTGACACAAATAATAGCTAACAGTAAGCATCCAAGGATCAGCGCTGGATAAAACGATATTGGTCGTCTCTTTTGTTTCATGTCGTTTATCTATGAATGAAAGGAAGCACAAAGTTTAAACGCTTGTAACAAAGACCTAGAATGTATACATGATTTAATGTACTCTGGTATTGCACTGGTAACCTGTGGACTTAATCTTGTGATTAGGTAGTTTAATTAACATTAGTGTGGAGTCAGAGTTCTCTGTTCCTGCATCACCAGCTAGGTGATATGCACCTGTATCAAACTGCTCGGCCATGACATAGTCTGCGCCATAAGCACCTGTCCATACTGAGCTATATGCTGCACCCTGTTAGGGTGATACTCTGTGATTTGTCCTGCCATCTCAAGAATATCATAGCAGCATGTGTTAACACAGTGAACAAGTGGCGAGGCTTAGATTACCAATAACATAAGCACATAATTAAATGGCTGAGATCAAAGTGTCACTGCCAATGGCAGATTAGTGCCGGTTTCAGTTTCTGGCAGCTTGCTGCTGATGTAACTGAAAATGAGTCTTTTTGGTTGGTGTTATAGTTACATCTTTGTGTCTGATAATGTCCTGTATTTATGCTGCGTGTAATGATTTAGTGTTGTGTCTCGATGGTGAGTTATATTGGGAGAATTCTTATGAGTTGGATAGTGTGAGATGTTAATAAGGAAAGAGTGAGCTGATAGAATTGCTACTTTTATTCTCGATCCCAATATCACAACTGACGATAGTTAGGGGAACATTACATTATATATGATACTAATTAGGGATGCACAGCATTAAAAGGAAACATTATTAACATACCAGGGAAATTAATTGCTCATAATTTTAATTGACACAATCTACTTATAAATCAATCATGAGGGTCCTGACATTCCTCTGGTAATGAAACCTTAATTAAAATGTCAATATCCAGATATAACACTGCACACCCACGATCAGGAGGTCCACCATGGCCTCACCTCTAGGATGCATTCTAGTTTTCTAGGATGTATCACACTCTCAGTATGAGGACTTCGGCAACTTGAGTCCCTCTTTAGGAGCAGCTTAATCTTCTGTTTTGACATAAACAGGGCTGAGAACGTATTGCTTCTCGGCCTACGGGCTGAGATCAAAGTGTCACTGCCAATGGGCGATTAGCTGTTTCAGTTTCAGTTTCTGGCAGCTTGCTGCACACTCAAGATTAGGAGGTCCACCATGGGCTCACCTCTAGGATGCATTCTAGTTTTCTAGGATGTTTCACACTCTCAGTACGACACCTTCAGGACACTTAAGTTCTTCTTTCGGGGCAGCCCACCCTCTGCTTTGTCATAATCAGGGCTGAGAACATATAAGAACACAAATAACACAAAATTTATCACTTGAGTTGTTGTTTTAATAAATGACAAGACAGAGGTTCTGATGATAACAAAATATAACTCCTCTGGTGATGAAAAGACTTTAAGAAAAAGTTGACCAGGGAGGTTCAAGGTCAATACAGAACATTTTGAACATCTTAATGCCACCAGAAGGAGAATACTTGTTCTACATATTAAGGAAGCATGTGCTGTAGGTATGTTTTCATCGTGCAAAATTAACATTACCAGTATTCGGAAGCGACTCAAAATTCACCAAACCACGTCATCAAAGCTTTAACTTTACATCACTTTGTATGGCCAAGTTCTGAATTCAACATAGAATACGGCTTCCCTAAGGCTATGACGTTCATGGTAGGGGGAAGTTGGCATTCCAATACTTAAAATAATAATCCTAGAAATGCAGTGATCATAAAAGCCACAAAACTTCAGGGATGTGGAATGTGGATGGTAAACACGGTTGTTGATTGAGTATATGATGAATGGCCAATTGGCGAAGTCATTATATGTGCAAATTACAATGGCTGTCCTTTCCATGCAACCTATGAGGTAGACAGCCTGAGTATCGTTGTCCTATGTGGCAGAACTCCCCCCCCACATTTATTTTCAGTGAATACAGCCATAGAATATAGCGCCAGCAAACATATAACAATTGAGGTATATTTTTATATATTGTATAAGAATAAGGGGTCCTCCCCATGCTCCCTCCATGCTTTTTTTAATCTGTCCTCACCAGAATTTGAAGTCGGGCTGAGATCGTACACTCCAATCGCTCAGCCACACTGGGCCGCTGAAGCTTGCAAAGCTGAGTGCAAAATAATCCAGGTGTTTGAATTTAATGATGTAGTGGGTGTAAGTAGTAATGAATAGGTACCAAAAAAAAACAAGCTGAACCAACAAGTAGTAAAAATGATGATATGTAAATAAAATCTATCTTCACCGGGATTTGAACTCGGTCGGGCCTCTTGCGCAACAAACATGTTATAGTATTATATTCATATATGATTCTAGCTTGTATATTGCATATCGTATATAATTGTATACCATATATAATATACAATTATATATTATATGATAATATAATATATAATTGTATATAATATATATTTGACTATAATATATTATTGTATATAATATATCATTGTATATATTTAGTTAAACCACCAAGTAGTAAATAAATATGATATAAGTAAAATCTGGCTTCAACGGGATTTAGACTCGAGCCTCTCGCGCAACAAGCATGTTATAATTGTGGTATAATTTATTTTAAATAATAGTTTGTCCCAAGCATTTGAACTTGGCCCTGTTGATCTCTGATTGAGCATTCTAGCACACCTGCCGCTTATTTGGCATGAGAAGTTATCCCCACTCAACAAAAGAGAAGACAACGGCAACAATAATCCATTGAAACATGTGTGACCAAGTATCAGTGTTTTCAATATTATATTACATACAACTATTCTGATTGATAGATTTGGAAGCTGTACAGACATTTGTGAGTCCATGCACAATCTCATTATTTCAAGGAAAGTAGACTATAATAAGGTATTGTTGAGAAAATGTAGAGCTCTAGAACACCAGTTTGATATCGTCCTTAATATATCATTGTAATCTTTCTATTAATAATTTATAAAACATCAATTGGAGTGTCAAGTTGGTTGTAGTATTGTCGTATTTTCCGTAGCATGATGTTAGTTCTCATCAGTTTCGCCTCCATTCTTCTCTTTTGAAAATCTATAAGTCATACTTGTATTTTTGAAGACATCAAAACTAAAAGAAAAATTGAATTAACAAAGCTCTCTTATCACTAACTTTCCTTTGTCATTACCAAGACATCTCTGAATCGCCGTTTGATATATCAGCTTGGCTAAAGTCAGCATGTCTCAAAAAACTGAAAAAAAGTTTGGCTGAAGTCATAATGCTCTTGTGGCAAGCGACTGTCCACAATTACGCACACTGACAATTTCGTTCTCTTGATGCCACCAACTTGGGCATTAGTTGACCTTAGTAGAAGACCGGCTAGTAACAGTAACATACATATAAAAACCCGATTTTACTATCCATCGTTAACAAGTGCTACACCTCTGATAACGTGTTTGCTTTGAGATTAGCATACAAACTAACATGTAGATCCCAAACCACTAACAAGCAGCATTCCAACAGCTTTGTCTATGCATTTTTTTCCCACCCACAGACCCTGTAGATCCCCAAACTTGTGTCCATGATGCAATCAAGCACTATAAATCTGGTCTCTGAGCCTCTCATTTTAAAATGCATCATTGCCCGACCGCCAAGCTAGTTTTCCACATTTTCAAGCTGGCCCCTTTTGTTGCTGGTACATGAGACTTAATCCCTGGCTGTCACTTGATCAGAGGTAAAGCAATGAAAGGAAGGTAAATGACCTTTGCACCTCAATATGTATGTTGTTGGTTAGCCAATCAGGACCACATACAAGACTTCAAAGTAAGTTTTCAGACTCTAGTCTACTGGACTGTGCACCATTACAGACTCTTTGCCAATGATTTTTGAACACTAGCAGCATCACTACGATTGCAGCTAATATAATAACTATTGCTGCCGCTCCGATACTGTTTCATATTGTCAGCATTATACTCTCACTGCATTTGATCATCGCTGTCTGCAGGGACATAGGGAGTACCCCCAACTCCCTTGCCTGTATGGGGTTGAATTTACAACAGGCTAAAAATGACTGAAACTCACCACTCACCACTCACCACTCACCACTCACCACTCACCACTCCCCACTCCCCACTCCCCACTCACCACTCACCACTCACCACTCACCACTCACCACTCACCACTCACCACTCACCACTCACCACGCCTTGAATGAGCCTATGGACGCGGCCCTCTTGTTATTACTAGATTACCAGACTACAATCTTGATTGGTGGAATGTAATACAATTATGAGGTCAAAATAAGTTCATGAAGCATGAGGATCTGATAATGTTACAGCTACTATACAATATAGCTCGGCATGCCATTCCTCCATTCCAAGTATTTATGAACTCCTTGATTCCACTCTGTCCAAATCACATCCCGGTGAGTTATGTTTGCAAGCTAAGTCAAATTATATTGATCATTTTGAGGTGCAATACCCATGGTCGGGCCAACTTACATCCCTAGTACATGTCACTCCACATTACTAGTTGGCCATTGACTGCCTCGAGGGCACATGCCACCTTATCATACTGGTTGTAGAGGGTTTGTGGGATGGGGATGAAGAGGAGACATCTCTACTTTTTCCACATAGTTAGGATTCAACCCGGGATCAGTGAGTTTAACCCAAGATCTTTTCTACCCCAGATTCAAATATGCCAACCTCAGATACTACATTCTTTTTTGCTTTGCGCATGTCTGCAGTTCAATAAAAAAACTCAAAACGCCCCTGCTGCCGGCAGAATAACATCTGTTTCATCAATATACTTAAAAACATTGTAAATTGCACGATTTGAGTTGTAATTCAAGGTCAGGGGGGGGGGGGGAGGTCTAATAATAAGACAGCTACTAGCTGGTACAAGAGACTGAAAGCGATATATAGAGGGCATTTGTAAGTAGAATACACTAAAATTTTTGTATGTAGTCAAGTTGACAAGGCCAATGAAGCAGCAGAAAGGGTGAAGGGTGATGACTCCTCTCTGTCTTTGGCGGTGGTTTAACTTGAATTTCATTTTGGTAATGGACAACCTGCAGCGTCTATACATGATAATTATTGTATGCTCAATTAAGGGCTTGAAAATACTTTGTCCCAGAGAAATAATTAAATTCTATAAAAATGTTTTCTTGTGATGACTTACAACACCAAATTGTGTTTCGATTGATATGCTCAGCTAGCTTAGTTAATATTCAGAACTCTATACATTTTTACATTATTTCTAATGATCTTGATGCTATGTAGAAATGGATCGCGATTGCAAAATAAACTTCTCACACTTAATGCTGTTTTCATTAATGAAAAAATAAACACCAGAATTTTATATTTATACATGAATATTTAATAATCAATATAATAAAATATAAAATATCAATTATTAATATCAATTACGAGAACAGGTTAAAATAAATTTCGTGTTTAAAATCAACAGAATGAAGCAGTGTCAAAAAAATTGAGTTAGGCGGCATTTGGGATGTAGAGTAATCAAATTAAGTCTTCCTCTCAATATTACAGCGAGGAGTTGGAAGATTTTCTTGTGATGGATTTCAACACCAATATTGTGCTTTAATAGATATTCTCAGCTAGTTTAGATTACAGTCAGATTTCTTCAAATTTTATCATTATTCCGCATTATGTAGAAATCGGATGAAATGTAAAGGTGGATCGTTAACACAAAAAGAACCTCTCACACTTAACGCTGTACAGATGAAAACATAAACACTATAATTTTTATTTTTAAGTCTGCAAGCACATGAATATTTAATAATCGGAATCATAAAAAAATCAAATGTCAGTTATTGATATCAATTACAGGTTTAAATAAATCTCAAGTCAACAGAATAGAACACTGTCCGTAAAATCGACTAAGGTTACATTCGGAGTCAACAGATAGTGTCTCTCTCAATTAAAGAGCATGGAGTTGGAAGATACATGTCTTCCAGCCCTTAGATTGAAATCATGCTTAATATTGAGTCTAGCGATAGTAGAACAAAAAGCGCCTGTTATCAAGCCACTTGTAAACTATTCTAGAGAATTTAAGTAGTGGTAAGAGAAATAGTAATCGCTATTACACAGAAATATTCAAATGGTTTCATGGGCAGTTATTTTTTGACCATCCTCATTAAATTAAATTACATAAAATCCTGCCATAGTTAGTAATGGTCCGTTGCTTGTTGAGACGAACTCACCTAAAACTAGTTAAAAAAAATAACTCATATTAATATTTATGGCAGTCTATGGTGTGTCTCTGATTTAATAAGGATTATTGTCATTGTCATTGTTATTATACCCTGATTCACTTGCCATTGGATGAACCTTGAGCTATTGTAGTATAGTGATGGGCGTCACTGTCAGCGACAACTGTAGAAGAAGTGTAGTCAGACTCATCATACTGTGCAATTCTGAAAGAAAATCAACAACAAAAGTTTTGAATATTTTATTAAATTGGCTAATTTTTGTTTATGAATTTGTTGCGGGATTGTTGGAAAGCTTTAATAAACCCAACACAATTCTATGAGAAAGTGATTAAGAAATATCACTTTCTCATCCGGTATTTCTAATCCCAGGCCATTACATTCTGGTCATTGAAACTACTTTTTCTTGCAAAGGCCTATAAGAGCAAGTGTGTTACCTTTGTACATTACCGGTGTTCTCATAATCATTGTTAGTGACATCCCGAATCTGTGTGTAATCTGCAAAATTATTCGGTTGATCGACAAATGTGTCAACTTCATCATTAGGGCTTGTGAATGCGGAGTTGGGTCTTCCTGTCAACATAAACAAACAAACTTTGTCAGACATATTGAGCGCGGACGAACATACTCACTCATATTTGCAAACATGATAAGAAAAATATTACTGAAGTTCAGTTTTTGAGGGTTTATCAACGGCTGTTTGTATAACATCTGCTAAGTTATATTGGCGGAAATATATTTGCGATCACAGTGAGAATGATAGAGATTATGACAGCCATTTCGTTGATGACATCAATTGATAGATGTTACCTGCATCAGGATGAAGAGCAGACATGTAGATATGAGGGTCAGCAGAAGCTGTATTAGGTGATGTGTACTCATTCTCTGGCTCTGCTTTTTGTCTACGGATAAAAAGAATTAAGCCTAAAATCAGACTGAATGATTTCAAAGGAATTGACGGGTTTTTTTTATCCTTTGGAATGCACATAATAATGGGAGTAGCAATACAGAGACCTGTGAACATCAGACCTGACATGGATAATTTAAATTCTTAACTCCATGAATGTTTGGAAGGTTAAAGCAGAAGAGCAGAGGATCCTTGAATAGACAACAATAGATTCATTGATTGATGAGTAATTTATTATCATACATTGAAAAATGCATATTACTGATTTGATTTACAATAAAAACAATAGTATGGCATGAAAAAATATTTAATAAAATTCAAAAAGAGGGAGATCAACACAATCAGCAATAGGCATCAGTTTCACACCATATTCCCATATTTGATAAAGGAACATCTGCTGGCTAATGCAGTGTTATGGGTTATGGTTCGGCTGTTATTGCTGCAAGTAGGAACCCCACACACACTGCTCATTTTTTATACTGATTTGTTTAACAATAATTGTTGTAAATTATGTAAGCACAGAGCATAAATACACAATTGATCAGGAGTCTATGACATTCAGATAAGAAGTAATATACATTACACAGACAACACTGTAAATATTTATTTAACCATTTTTAAGGTATAAAGAGAGAACTCTGTCATATTTCTGTCTTAAAATTGTATCCTGTCTCTCATGACTCGTAACTTACTTTGCTTTTTCCTGATGACGCTTGAACACCATCAGCACTGCTATGATCACCGCTATAATAATAACCAAACCTGCCACTCCGATTCCAGCTCCTAGTGCCACATAGTTATCTTCTCGCTGCGTTTGACCATCATCGTCTGCTTGATCTTGGTCTATAACATCAATATTTATAACAACGATATTGGCGTGATATGTTTTGTTGAGCAGCTAAATTGGGAGTAGTGAGTGAGCAGGAAATGGAAAAACAACTTACATCTCCAACAACACATTAGGGGTATTTATCGAATCATCTTGGTAATCTCTGGTGACAGTGTCAGCCATATATTAAACATGGTCATTGCTCTCTGAGCCAGTCAGAGTCAGGTTTGCAGGTATAGGGTAAAGATAAAGACAAAGGAGATTTTGTTGTCAGGTCATTAAAAACTATACTATGATGGGACACTGTGGCCAGAGTTCACAATCATACTATTTACACGAAAGTTTCAATAATACTTCTAGATGTTCATCCAACTCACCTGTGGTGTTTGGTTTTGTAGTTTGAATGTGTGTTGATCTATGAGTGTAAGCAGCTGTTATTGACATTCTGCTAGATTCTGGTGTTAACCGTGTTGGCATTATTACCAGTGATGTTTGTGTCTTTGGTGTTGTTTGTGTCTTGAGTGTTGTGCGTGTTGTTGGTAGTGTGAATTTTTATTGATTTTGTTGATGTTAGGGGTGGTATGTATGTTGTAGGTGGGGTGTATGTGGTTGTTGTTATGGTAGGTAGATGTCGGGTAGTCAGGGTTGAAGCTTTGGTTTTCACCGTTGAGTCTCTGGTTGTGGTGAGAATAGGATGATCTAAAACTATTAACAACACGGACTTGTAATTGTTCATTGCCGAGTAATGGAAGGGTTAGCAGCCATTTTTATCCCATTCAAGTTTATTGTCATTAATTTGAAATTGATGAATTTGGTTGACCGAGGAATGTTTTGTATTTGACCTAATTAAGCTTAGTTTATCTACTGACCGTGATATTCAAAGTAGAATCCAGTGCTCACTGTTTGTGCGCGTGGGTTCGTGACAAATCTGAATGAAAGTGTAGATCGTGAAACTGTGTAGTTGTACCATATATCTATAGTGGGTGGCCGACGAGGGTAATTACAGAACGTTGCATCATGTGTGGAGCCGGTTATTTGCAGATAGTCGTAGAGACACCCCTCATGGTTTGATTGATAATAGATATTAAAGACCAGAAACTTGACCTGTACAATCTGCTGAGGCTGTAATCCTGTGATAGTCAGAGATGATCCAATGTTCGCTGTGTAGTTATCAAGGAAGTTTGTATGACTGATAACATATCCTTGTCTTTTAATTGTCCCCTGTGCTTGATTCTGCTTGGACTTATTATACATCGCGAAAGCATCTGAAAGAGTGAAAATTCTTTGTTTGTGTAATGACAATACACTAAATGAAAGAGTTAAATATAGTATACATATCAATAAAACCCTATCAAAAAATGTGTTACACCAATCCATAAAAAAAACCTGCAATGGTTTGAGGATCAAGTATCATGAAGGTAGCTAATACCACTTCTATTTTGAGCAAGGAAATCCTGTCATATGATGCCGGTAACGGAGAAATGCAGCTCCAACACTGATATGAATTTAGCTACTAATATACATATAAGATAAAGTAAATTATACTCCCATAAAAGTAACTAGCATGGAAAAATATGGTATAGGGGCTGTTTGTATTGTTGTTAATCGTGTTGACGTTTTGTGCAATTTAAATGGGGTAGAAATTTAAGGTTTCGGGGGATCTTTTCTTATTGGCTGGCTCTAGTTTTTGAGGCCATAATAATCATTAAAATACTTGGCCATTCCCGCATATGTTTTGCATGAAGAAATCAATGAAGATTGGACGGCTCCCAAAAAACTGATCTATTAGCAAGAGTAAGGGGTTCAAACTGCCAACTATCTTGTTTGAGGTGAGGTAAATTGGTTATCACTTTTGAGCTCAGTTGACACCGACATTGTCCCAAAAGTTAAGCCTTTCTAAGATCCTACCAAGAATATTGAGACATGCTGAGGAACCTGTGCCACTATTTGCCATATTCCATCTGCCACTGCGGCTGTGACAGTCGAGGGTGTCACGGATTGTGGGAGATCTGATTCTGCACATTGCTGAAACCGCAAAACTATTGTCATCTGAATTAGCAGCAGGACGAATGTAGCGATATGCATGTCGAAGTCTGCCTGTATTGCATTTTAATTCTAGAAGAAGGACAAATGATGTAAGTTTGAATTTTTGAGCTTGACCTTGCCAAATAGAAAAACATACAGAAGTTACTATATCACTGCTTGCCACACTCAATACCTCACTGCTGTAACCACTGCTGATTCTACACTTTGCTGGTGCTACGTAACCATTGCCATCTGATTTAGCAGCTGGTTGAAAAAGATGATAGGCTCTTTGAACTTGGTCTCTGTCACAACTAAACTGTTTAAAAATGAGCTAAATTAAAATATTTCATATTTTAGTTTGCCTTTTGCCGCTTTTGGTACACTGTATCGGCCCCATTTCAAGTTTTTTACTTCCTGGGTAAACTCACCATAATAACTGTATTGAAGTTTGAATCCTCTAGCCTGATACCACGAGGTAGTATGGAACTTGAAACTGAATTTCCCATCTACCATTAAATAAGTTTTTTTCTCTCCTCTGGCTAGTGTTTTTCCGCAGTACTTCACATCATCATTAATTTGTAAAAAGTCATAGCAGGCACCCTGCCATCTTCTATCTTCTAGATCAAAGTCCAAGACTGTGAATGACACAGACAGCACCCCATCTACTTGTATTCTTAGTGTACTGTCCACTTCGTTAGGATAATTCTTATTCTTTGGATACTTGATGTGACTGATTATAGTCCCTGTCTGATGTGTGATGAGTTGATCTCGACCATTCAACATCACATATACACCACTCTCTGCTTTTGAGGTACCTTGAATCAATAGAACTGGCTTTGGAAAACTGTAATCTCTTTAAAATTATTATGAAAATTATGCGAAGCCAAACCTCATGTTATGCGGGTGGTGATTAGTTCTAATTTCTCCCTCTTAGGCTAGAACAGTAGAGCGGGATACTTTTAATTAATCAATTAGTTTGGGTATCCATTCTTATATTTGTTGTATGCTATAGACAAAGGTTGGAATCTACCTGAATAATTGGTGACCAAATCAGATAAAATAGGGTTTACTGTTGACCAGAGGAGATTGAATCGATAAAACACCAGTAGTGAATTCGGATGCTATGGAATCTATTTTCGATCGGTCGACTTGTTGATGATACAGCAGTTTTTGGCATAAAAGAAAATTGCATTTTGGGTATTGGATAATTTAGCCTTGTGATGCGTCCTATTTTTCTGTGGTTGCTTGAGAAGGATCAAGCCGAAATAGAAAATACAAAGCATTATCGTAACTGAGCATAACTTGCTTTCTGAGTGAATAAAGTTTTAGATGACGTGATGCCGATTTGCAGCTGTCAAAGCACCAAGACTAAATTTTTACTCATGATTTACTATGAAAATAGATAAGATGGCGATAATCAAGGAAACTCGTCACGAAAGAGGTAGAAAGAAATCTGGCTAACTAGATTGCCTTTCTTACTAGAAACAATTCTTAGTACAAGGATGGTCTAACATAAAATCTCACCTATGAAGAGCGTGCAGTATATGGACAGTCCTAAGAGAAGCCCCATGATGTTCTGCCTCTGTGACCTCATGATGGAGAACTCACTTTAAGATGATTACTTTGTAAGGTTAGTATTTAACAGGCTTGAGTAGGAAATCAACTTCAGTCCTACAAACCACAATAAACACAAGAGCAAAAAAGGTAGGCCTACAATTTATCAGAGCTATGGTGTAGACCTTACTGTAGGCCCCTACCATAGAAGTCAAAGGCTATGCAAGTGATATCAGTAAGAGATGAATTGTTACACATATTTTCACCACTGTATCTAAGAACAGTAACTAAGCCTTATCACCATCATGTATTTGCTTGCGATACTTCCTCCTAGATCAAGATAACAATAATTCAGTTCAAGTGAATATAATGTCAAAAGATCAAAACCAGCTGATTACTGTAATATTTGACACCATATCACATCAAGTAAAGTGAGGCTTTTTCTTATATGACTAAATAAACTGAAAAACAGACTTCAGCCGCACAATTCTACAAATATGTGCTACCAATTGATGCCAATGATCAGCCAAGGAGGAAACGGTGTTTCCTTGTTTGCACTATATAGGAGCAATATAATAATTAAGTCATTATGCCATGTGATAACCCAAGCAGTGCAGTCGTCTTACTGAAGAAAGCTTGGCTGTGATTGTGTACAAAAAAGAGTGTTATTGTTTTATACCGGTGAGGAAGTTGTGATTTAAGGATTGCTGACAGCAGCCCACATGGACAGGTCAGGTCTAAATCTGACTTCTATAATTTCAGGGTCAGAGAAATAAATTAACTAGTGAGAAATGTGTATGGCATTACAGTTCCCTGTAATGGACACCGAAGTGTTTACTGTGTGACCCTGTCATGCATGAATAAGAGATTGGTCATTATCAGCCAATCAATAGAACTCATCTCAGAGAGTAACCAGTCGCACTTCACTGGTTCTAAAGCATCAGGAAAAGATTTGTCCCCTCCAAAAAAGAAGGGGACAACTCTTGACAATCGGTGATTTCACTTGTTTTGAATATAGAAACATATGTTAAGGAATGTCAACTCGAAATAACATTGGCCCTTAGAAATCGCTCCTTTTTTTTGAAGGGTGGATTTTTTGTCCCATCCTCTCCGATGTATGAAGCTGTGTTCCCCCACCAGTTACACAGCGAAACAAATCCCGTATGTTTGTGAAATTATCGAAAGCGAATCTGATTCTTGAACACGGACTCTTTTATACCTGCACTTGTCAATGTAAAATCTTCAAAATAACCACTTCCTCACAAAAACTCATTTTCATGTGTGTTTTTTTCTGTGCAAATCCTACAATATCATAAATATAATTGATTAACAGATAATTGGGACTAACAGGTTCGTACTCGAGTCCAGCCCAGGGTATGATGTCCCAGTTGGGCTCCTGGAGTAGTTGTGGCCTGGTTGGTAAAACACAGGCTGGATCCTGATTTGACTTTTCTGCTGTATGCATGTGGTGGGTGCATCCTAATCCAGTCTCTGTCTATACTATCAGTTCGAACCATGGCATGAGGGTTCAATAAGTGTAATTAAAGGACTTTCTATCAGTGGTTCCATTTAATGTGCAATAAAACCTAAGCAAGTTCCAATTGTTACACACTATCCAGAAGACTAAGTTAAGTGATCGCTATACGGATCAGAACAACCTCATATTAAAGAATTGAAACACTGAATTGTTATTTGTTGGAGATGGTAACAATTGGAATAGAAAATAATGTGTGATACACATAGATTAGCGTCCGAAATTATGATTACATGTGTCTCAAGGTCTATAAAATGTGCAAAACACTGTTTTTCTAGGACAACAAAAAAACATGAGGCAATAAAGTTAACCCAGTTAAGGTAAAACCAACTTTTCCATAGCAAATATGGGCCTGTGGCTCAGAGATTATTTGGCCTGGAAAAATCTTATAACAAGGTATGTTCGACTATATCTAGTTTCATCAAATATTTATGAAAGTACAGGTGTTCAATGCCTTAAATATGCAATACAATAAAATACTTTTCAATAAAATTTAAAATATAAACGCAAGTTTCACAAAACTAAATGAAAATAGACAAGGGAGTTTTTGGGAGTTTGAGTAGTTATCTGCCTTTTTGATGAGGGGAGATAACCATGTGATTATCCGAACTTCAAGAGATTTCAGATGCTCAGAGTGTGGACTCGTGTTTGTTACCTAGGTACCATACAGGTCATTATCTACAAGCTTTGTCACTCCAATGTCATCCTCCATCTTTCTAGCCTTTGCTGAGGCTAGGACCGAAGAATATTCCTCTCCAATTGCCTTTTCCTCTCGAAATCTGAAATGGTTGGAGAAAATTACCGTTAATAATACTGAAACCAAATGTTGAACAAACTCCTTGGATACTTAAAAGATGTGCTACTACTATCAAGTAAATATTTACAAACACCTGGATTATGTTGGCCTGTGGACGGATTGGATTGGAAGAGAGAAAATCTGCATAAAAAAAAGTGTCATTAGTTTACAGCCTAAACTTCTGGTTTGGATATGTACCTGCCTCCCCCAACCTAGACAGTATGTCCCTTAGACTAGGTAGCGATTTTACCTGTGAAAAGATTCTACGTTGGCGTAATCCTCAGCTGTTGAGTCAGCCAACTGATATTCATCTTCATGTCCTGTTTCTATCCCATTAGCCTGTTTACCTCTCTTTGTTCCATAAGTCGTTTCCTCTTCAGCTAGCGTGTGCTCTGAGTTATCTGTTCCCGCATCATCAGCTAAGTGACAAATATCACCTGTCTCGACCTGCTCAGCCATGTCATAGTCTGTCATACCAGCACCTCTCCATACAGAGTTATGCGCTCCATTCTCTATTAAGAAACAATCTCAGAGACTTTAGGCACATTAGCAAGGCTTCTTTCACCTATCGTTAGCTGAGAGAAACAACATGAAGCTTATAAGGGTAAGAAAATGTGATATATGAGGAGATATAATTTACCACTAACAGTTGGCCTGAGCTCAGAGGCTCTGAGGAACTCTGGATAGATCTAGACACTAGAAGAAATATAAACTCTCTGGTGGTGAAGCAATTTTGAAAAATAGACAGGGAGGTTTCAAATTTGATACAGGCGATTGTGGATATTTTTATGATACCGCCAGGATGATTCTTTTTCCGAGTATTAACCAAACATTTACTGAAGATAAGTTTTCATTGTGAAAAACTTTGACAGCAAAGAACTTTGGCAACAAATATACCTGGATCAGAGGGTATTGCCGACATGCGGACTTGAGCAGTGTGCTCAGCAGAGGTGTCAGCGGTGTACCCATATGTTGTCCCGTTGTCTGATGAATTGCTGTAAAGGAATTAAATAGTTTGTGCATGCAGTATTAAAATTTGCGTTCTTCTGCAGAACTTTTTGGCATGCCTATAATGACAATCGGAAACTATGCGGTAGACTTAGTCATAGTCACTAGTCATAGACATAGCAACGTAGTTTGGCCGATTCTTAGGCCAGCTTAATTGCTAGTGTCTAAGAAAATATGATGATTGCGTGGTTAAAAAAGTGTGTAGGCATCAGAATGAATGGATGTGGATCATGCAAAGACCTGTATAGATTTGTATAGTAAGGTTGTGCGGCTTGCCAGGACCTGACCTAAGAATGTTGCTTTTTTACAAATTTGTGGGTTCAACTAATTCTTGACTAGGAACTTACTTTGAATTTTCCCGATGGCACTTGAACACCATCAGCACTGTTATGATTACCGCCAGAATAAACACCAAACCTGCCACAGAATAAATAACAATATGTTTTGTAAGGTTGCAAGATTGGGAGTTGTGAGCCCACAGGAAACAATATTACTTTCATCAACGAAATATGGGGTTATTGCCGATTCAACATGACAATATTTGGTGACGGTATTCATGTAACTATGTAACATGATTTGACAAACATCGTAGCGAATCAAGGTCAAGACACTGCTGATGTTAGATTGGAACAACTTGCCTTTTTTTTATTAAACTGATTCTAAACTAATAATTAAAAAACGAGCAAAGTCTATATTGTTATACAGTTCAGTTTTAACTCCTCTTTAATTTCAGTAATGGTTGTCTCATTCACCTGTGATGTTTGGCTGGGTAGTTTCTGATCCAGTTGATCCGTTGCTGTTATTGCTTTGAAAGAGCGTTGTTGGTCTTATACTGGTAGATGTTGTTGTCACCAGCTCCAAAACTATAAGACAGACAGAATTGTAGTTGTTAATTGTGGTTATATGGAAGGTAAGGAAGTACAATGCATTACCCCAATCTATCTAATTAACCCCAAAGCTGCTACACACCATCATTTGCCAAACATTTGTGGTGTTCTGTTCTCTCCTTCAATATCACGAAGGTACCCAAAAAACTTTTTGTTGCTAAAATAAAGAAAAAAGATTGTGCATTCAACTTTTATACTGACCTCTGTACTGAAAGTAGAATCCAGATCCGACAGAGGCTGAGTTTGTGTTTGTGATAAATCTGAATGTAAGACTAGAGCTTGAAACTCTAAAGTTGTACCATCTATCTATTGTAGGTTCCCTGCTAGGGTCACTGCAATATTTTATCTCATTATCATGACTAGACCCCATAATAAGCAGAAAGTCATAATCACAGCCAGGGTATAGAGGATGATAGTACAAATCAAACACAAAGAACTTGACCTGTACCATCTGCTGAGGCTGTAATCCCGTGACAGTCAGAGATGAGTCTATGTTGGCTGTGTAGTCTGCAGGGAAGTTTGTATGACTTATCACATATCCTTGTGTCATCTTTATCTCCTGGTCTGGGTTGTGAATCGCAATGGCATCTAAAACATCACATGATTTGGGTGTGTAATGATGTGATGTAATGTATAGTCATCACTTTCATAGCAACAAACACATTGATACAGCCATATATTATCAAGATGGCAATGTAAGCTGAACTGAATGAATGTTTGAACTGAATGTTCTCTATACGTTTCCGCGTTCGTAGATGATTTGAGTGAATAAACCTGAAATAAAACGGTCGGCTTTAGGAAACACCTGGTGGTTTTCTGGGGGTGGTAGTTGGAAAGTATTAAAGTGATATGAAATTACTTTTACTAACATGGCAAGTAAATAGTATGGAGCTGTACAAAAGGAACAATCACTATTGATGATGTGTCGAAGTATTATTTATTAACTCTGTATTTGGAGGGATCACATTGTTTATACGTCAATTATGTTTTGTGAAGACATAACCATCTATCACTGTAGTTTGGCAGTGGAAATTGATGACATTTTGATTTTCTCGAGCATAATTATATGCATCTGGAACTGGGAAACAAAAACTTCATTATCCCTACACAAACCATAGTATATGATTAAAGCCACAATATACTCGAAAAATTATCCCAAAAATATGTACTTATTCGATGTGATTTCATACCAATGATATGAAAACATAGAGAGGTTCCATTTCCACCATTTTCCGCATTCCATTCACCAGTGATTCCGTTACAGTAGAGTGTGTCATTAATCGAAGGAGATTTGATTCTAGTTCTGCTGACACTGTAGGCCCGAAGTTTTCTGCATAATCACCGAGGCAAATGTGGCTGTACACTTGTAGGAGCCT
The DNA here is from genome assembly GCA_914767715.1 of Membranipora membranacea. Taxonomy (NCBI): domain Eukaryota; kingdom Metazoa; phylum Bryozoa; class Gymnolaemata; order Cheilostomatida; family Membraniporidae; genus Membranipora; species Membranipora membranacea. The sequence continues at coordinate 10,695,744 of OU612067.1, read as the reverse complement.
GCCTGTGGCACAGCCTGATTCTGTAGAAAAACACAATTTGTTATATTACTTGTTTGAGATTGAAATATTGTGGGTTACAAGGTTACATGTGAGCGTTTAATTTTGTTCATTTTAGTTATTATTTTCAAACCTCTTCTATGGCTGTTGCCGCTAACTTACCTACAGTTGACCAAAACCGCCAATTTTTCCCACCTAATATCCCCAGTGCCTGTAGTTATTGAGGTTTTGGTCTGACCAAACCCGCCACTGTAGCTGCATATCATTCTTGTTTTCTTTTTTAGTGGCGATTTTGGTCAACCACAACCGCCAATAAAGAATTCTAATTTTAGACAGGTGAGCACAACTCCCACCATAAATAGACTGATCACGTGATATATGCTGCTTGTAATTTCTTCAAACAGCGATAATTACAGGCACATGGGATATTATGTGGGAAAAATTTGTGGCTTTGGTTAACTGTACTTACCCTCATAACTGTACTGAAGTTTGAATCCTCTCTCTACATATATAGAGCTTGTATGGAACTCTAAGCTAAATTCTCCGTCCGAGCTGATGTAAGTTTTATCCCCTCTTTTCCTAAGATCCCTTTCACAGTATCCCATATCATCATCAACTTGCAAAAGTCAAAGCAGTCTCCATTTGTACGCCGAGAATCATCAAGCTCAAAATCTAAGACGTTCAAGGTCACAGATAACAATCCATCTCCTCCTATTCTCAGGGTACTGTCTACTCTGTTAGAATAGTACTGATGTGGGTATCCTCTGTGACTGATTATAGTACCTCTCTGATGTGTGATGAGCTGATTTTTTCCATCTAACATCACATATACACCACTCTCTGCTTCTGATGTATCTGGAACCAAAGAAATTTGTTCTATCACTATGAAAGGCAAAGTGAGCTTCAATATGTCTGGAACCATTTTTCCTGCTGTATGCAGTCCCACTCTATCTAAGTCTTTCCAACCACACGCAAAGATCTTCAGTACAAACTAGCTATTAAATTAAAACATGGTCGACATTATTAAGCCTGTTTGGCAGAAAATGTACTGGTCTAAGAGTTTGAAACTATGAAAATTAAGAAAAATTCAAAAATAAAAGCAGAAGGGTATTTTTCCCATCAGTATTTTACTTGAATGCCAATTGGAAAGACAATAAAGTATTGATCACTCACCTGTACATCTTCCCAACGCAACATCTTGATCATAATCAGCTGTTGTTAAGCACCAGTAGCCAATTGGATACCAATAAGTACAGGTGTAATACTGAGTATTATTGTTTGTGAATGGGAGGACACAAGGATCGCCGTCAGAATTTCCTTCAAAAGTTGATCCTGAGATGAATATGCAAAACCAAGTTTGTCTCAAAGCATTTAGTAATATATTTCAATATGCAGGACAGGACAGCATCAATAGTGCTCAAATTGCTCCTGCCCGCCGGAAAGCATGCTTTTTGTTATTGAAGAGGTAGTGAGGAATGTCCCTAATGGGCCTTGTGGTTCAAACATACAGCCAAGGTTCTCTTTTTTAAGGTTGTTTTATACGCTAAGAGTCAGCTGAGACGATTTGAAAACCTTAGATTGTTGAACCTGGACCAACAACAACAACAACATACCCTGGGCATTCAAAAGATCTTAGACCATTGATTGCCTACTGGGCATGGTAGACCTTATAGCTGAACTGGTGAGTTGTTACACCATAGCAAATTTTCTATATTGAAACTTTATTATTTTATTAATGAACGTCACCTCCACTGGAGCGGAATTCTCAATAATTGTATACACTTCATTGGCCATTGAGTGCACCCTTTAGGGTCGATGAGAATATGCTCACATAATATCAATGATACATAATACAACTGATGTATTTATAAAGTTCTTTTTAAAGGTAAGAGTGGGCATGCTAGGGTTACACATGAAGAGCTCACCTCCATTAGCAGCATAGGTAGTGACTGGTACTCACACCTGCAACTTTCAGATTGAAAAGCTATTATCCTATTCCACCCTGCCACCCTATACTAGAAGATACTCAAAGACTCAACTCAAAGACTCACCTGTTACCAGCATACAGTAACTTGATATTCCGCAAAGAAGCACTTCAACATTCCTCATGGTTGAAAAGTCAAAGCGGCCTGTTAAATAGGGCGATCAAACTAGGCCTAGTGCATAGTAAAAAAAAATTTAATGGTTTTGTCTCATGATAAGCTAACTATAAACAAAAAAATAACGCTTGTGACCATTTATTTCACACTCGCATTAGAATAACTATTTGACCATCATACCAAGAATGTTGAAACATGCAGAGGTACCGCTACCATTATTTAATGTACGCCATTTTCTGCTCATGGTATCACAGTAGATGGTGTCATTGACTGAGGAGGATTTCATTCTACACTCTGCTGACAAAGCGTAAGTATTGCCAATGAGCTTAGAAGCTAGGCTGATAGATTTGTAAGCTCGGTGAATTCTGCTTGTGTCACAACTGACTCGCTGTAACTCTAAAACAAAAATATGATGTGATATTTATATTAGAAAAGTTGTGTTCCGGACAAGAACCAAGTGGCAATGACCATGGATCATGACAAAGCCCCTGTTTTTTTCCTTATTCTTACATCTCTCTGCAAAAAACCCTCATCAATTTTGATGCGGGCCGCCTCACTGCTTCTGGCAGATATTATCCACCCCATATCAGTTTTGCTGCTGCCTACTCACTTTTATAACTATACTGCAATCTGAATCCTTTTTTCACATTTCTAGAGCTTGTAATGAACTTGAGACTGAATTCTCCGTCAACCATGAAATAGGTTTTATTCTCTCCTTGGGCAAGTTCAACTCCACAGTACCTAACATCATTATCGATTTGTAAAAAGTCAAAGCAATTGCCATTATACTGCTTATTGTCCATAAGCGTAAAGTTGGAGACCTTCAAGGTTACTGATAATATTCCATCTACTTGTTTTCTGAGTGTACTTTCTACGTCGTTAGTATACTCTTCTTGTGGATATCCTCTATGACTGATTATAGTTCCTCTCTGATGTATGATAGGCTGATTTTCACCATCTAACATCACATATACACCACTCTCTGCTTCTGATGTAGCTAAAATCATCATCAGATGCGCTTTCAAATTCCTTCAGAGCTGCATTCGCTGTCTGATTCTAAGAAATAACCATTTTTTGTGTCATCAAACCTACGGTTTTCCAAATTTTGAAAGACTTTGAACATTGCAAAGCTAGCTTGACCAAATTTATAATATCTTGAGATATAATGCAGTAGGATATTGTGTGTATTTACAAAACCAGGACATCTTTTACCCAGGTAGTAAGGATTGTTGCCCCGTAACGTTGAAGTTACTGCAATTTGGTCTTCTACCGAAATAGACAGCACTCACCTGAGCATTTTCCCCATGGGTTATTAGTTTTGTAATTTTTGTCCTTCGTTGAGCACCAGAGGTAATTTGAATAGTCGATGCAGGTGTAACGCAATTTTCCAGCGTATATGAACGGGAACACACAAGGAGCGTCATTAGAATTCCCTCCAGTTGTTGCACCTGTGTGAAGACAAAGTCATTGAACGTACACTTATGTACAACTGTAAACATAACTGTAAACATCATGGACAGCAGAATTCATTTGAAACAATTTTCACCCCAAGCTAATTTTTTCTGTGACCTAAGTTTCACCCTTTGCTCCTCGCTAGCTCTTGTTTTTGTTCTTGTTTTACCAATTGTCATGCCCAATTGTCAAAAAAGTCCATTTTTAAACCCCATAAATGCCCTTACTTGTGGGTTTTCCGAGAGGATTACCTCTCTCTGTCCGGTACAAAAATAAATCTGCTGCATAATTATAATTAATACGCCTTTCTGGTCAACAGGGCGGTCACCTGTATGGTTTAACTTTATGTCCGAATCATCATGTTCCACAATACTAATAAATAACTTTATGGATTTACTTGACCATCTGCACCTAGTGGTACCTTGCATTTTCAGCTCGAATAAAATCCGCTTGCAATTTTCACCGCACAACACGTGTTTTAAAGCCGATTTTGGATTATTAGAGAATGTTTTATAACCATTTTTTTGAAGTAATTAATAGCTTTTCTCAACATTTTTCTGGTATAAAAGCTGGAGTGGTAACCATGTTAAACCAGTTCACCCTGAGCCACAAACCAGCACAGGTATGTTAGCTGACTAAATTTTGGTATTTGTTCTATATTTTTGACTTATATTTTTCCTTTTTCATTATTTTAAAAATGAGTTCTAACTTTGTTAATTTTCAAATGCTTGATCTAAAAGTTTAGTATTAATTTACTATGTTCATAGCACAAGCAATTGAGTCTGATCTTTGCCCTGTCTGGGTTTTAAACTTTGAAGTTTTTGCTGCAGTAAATCTTAACAACATGCTAATGCCAAATAACTTAGCTGTATAAAACAAAAGTACCTTATCAAATTTGTAATGCACAACCACTTTCAATATAACTTACTTGCCTGGATTTATAAAAATTATAGCATGCTTTGGGTTTAAATTTTCAACAGCGCATCAATCACTTCACATGGAACTGTAATCACTGGTAGAATTTCAGAGTGCTAGGTATTCGTAATTTTCGGAGTTAGCTTGCTTGTTATTCTCTCGAGGGCAATGGCCAAGTCTTTTGGGGAATACGGAATGCAAATTCTGTTTATTACACAAACATGTGTAGCCGCAATTTTATGAGAAATGGCAAGATGTCACTGCTTTTTATCCAAAATCCTAACTTGTATAAATGCCTTGACTACGGAATATCATTAATTGTTGTGGCTATCATTGTCAAAATAAAAAAGGTTTGTTGTATTGTCGGTTATAAACATAATTTGGACTATTTGAGCGACCCATTAAACTCACTACTGTAATGTTCATGCTGCATAAAGACTCACCTGTGACCAGCAAACAGTAACTTAGCAGGCCTAAGAAGAGGGCTATGAGGATCTGTGTCTGATCCATCATGGTGGTCAAAATTGAGGCTTCTTTGGTGCTGGTCTTGATGCAGGCTTGGGCAAGACACAAAGAGCAAAAACCACTAGCAAAGCACAGTTAACTTTATCTGAACTATGGTGTAGACCTTACTGTAGCCCCCGACCATAAGAGTCGACGGCTAGACAAGTGACATCAGTAAATAATAAGAGATGAATTGTTAGACTGATTTTGACTATGGTAGAAGGCTAAGAACTCTAACTGAGCCTTATCAAACCATCATGTATTTACTTGCGACACTTCCTCCTAGATGAAGATAACAATTCAGTTCAAGTGGAAAGAACTTCAAAAGATTTAAGCCAGCTGATTACCGAAATATTCAACACAATATTATGTAAAATGAAGTGAGAGCTATTTGGAAACCACAACATTTTAAGATATAAATGTAGCAATTATCACCAATGATTGGCAAAGGAGGAAATTATGTTTCCTAGTAGGGTTTCACTATATAGGAGCAGATATATTATGCCATGTGATAACCCAATCAGCAAGTGTGTTGAATGGATGGGCCGAATTATTAACTCTGAGGCGTTACCATTTTATACAAAAGAGGAAGTTGTGATTTTAGGAGCAGGCTACAAGGACAGATCAAGTCTCAATAATATTTCTGCAAACATTTTGGAGTCAGAGAACTTAATGCATTAGTTAGAATGTGGATTGGATTAAAATTCTGAATAAGAGACTCCAAATTATCTACTATATTTAACCTCGCAAAACTGGTTTTGTAATTTCAAGCAAATATATGTTGAATAAGAGATATCTCTCATTATCAGCTAATTGTAAGAACCCCTGCTCATCTCCAAAAGCAACCATCAAAACTTTGCTGGTTTTAAAACATTTGGAAATAGAGTTGTCTCCTCCTATCAAAGAAGGGAACGACTCTTAACAAGAGGTGATTTCTCAGGTTATAAATATGGAAACATAATAAATATGTAAAGGGAAGTCAATTAAATTAATCAACCCTTAAAAATCGTTCCTATGTTTTGGAGGGTGGGACATTTTTCCCAGCCTCTCCAATGTATGAAGCTGTGTTCCCCAACCAGTTACACAGGCAAACAAAATAACTGCTGGAACATGACTCTTTTATGTATGTTTTTCCATGCATGTCCTACGATATCATATAATTGATTAAAAGATAATTAGGACTAATAGCCTAGTACTCAAGTCCAGGCCATGGCATGATCCCCCAGTTAGGCTCCTGGAGCAGCTGTGGTCTGATTGGTAAAACACTGATCTGACTTTTCTGCTGTATGCATGTGGTGGGTGCATCCTAATCCAGTCTTTGTCTATACTATCTGATCGAACCATGACATGAGGGTTCAATAATTGTAATTAAAGGACTTTCTATCAGTGGTTCCATTTAAAGTGTGCAATAAAACCTAAGCAAGTTGCACTTCTTACACACACTATCTAGAACACAAAGGTAAGCGATCGCTATACGGAGCAGAACAACCTCATATTATAATTGAAACACTGTAATTGTTATTTGTTTGAGATGGTAACAATTGGAAAAGAAAATAATGTGTTAGTACACATAGATTAGAGTCTGAAATTATGATTACATGTGTCTCAAGGTAATGAACTATAAAATGAGCAAAACACTGTCTTTGTAGGACCTAAAAAAAGAGGCAATGAAGTTAACCCTGTTAAGGGAAATCAACTTTTCCATAGCAAATATTCGCTTGTCGCCAGAGATTATTTGGCCTGGAAAAATCTTTATGATAACAAAAGGTATGTTCGAATATACCAAAATATTGATGAAAGTACGAGTGGTAAATGACTAAAATCTGCAATTCAATGCAGTTCTCATCAGTAGAAATCAAAAGCTTATGGCAAGTTGCGCAAAACGTAATCTTACGCTCAAAATAGACATGCGACATGTGAAAGTTTGAAAAGTTATCTGCCATTTTGACAAGGGAGATAACCATGTGATTATCCTTCAGTATTTAAACTTCATGAGTTTTCAGATGCTCAGAGTTTGGACTCGTGTTTGTTATCTAATTACCATATAGTTCATTATCTACAAGCTCTGTTACTCCGATGTCACCCTTTGTCTTTCTAGTCTTTGTTGTGGCTAGAACCGAGGTGTATTCCTCTCCAAGTGTCTTTTCCTCTTCAGATCTGAAATGGTTGAAGAAAATTAGAATTGATAATATTTAGACCTCCTTGAATACTCAAATATGTGTTATTCTCTAGTAAATATTTCCTAACGGCTTAATTAAGTTTGCCTGTGGATGGATTGGTAGAGAGAAAATCTACATCTAAACATTTTTACCATATTTCATTAGAATGCAGCCTGGTTATCTGGTTGGGACGGTCACCTGCCTCCCCTAACCTGGACAGCATGACCCTGAAACTAATTAGCTATTTTACCTGTGAACAGATTCAATGTTGACGTAATCCTCAGCTGTCGAGTCAGTCGGTTCAAATTCATCATCATATGTTTTTTCCTTCCCATAATCCTGTGCACCTCTCATAGTTCCATTAGGGTTTACCTCCTCCGCTAGTGTATACTCAGAGGTTTCTAATTCTGCATCAGCTAGATGATACATGGCACCAGTTTCAATCTGCTCAGCCATGTCATAGTCTGTTTCACCAGTATCTGTCCGGGAAGAGTAATGTGCTCCATTCTGAGAGAGTGCTGCCCCGTGATTGGTACAAGCTGACTCAGCCATATCATAGTAGTTGTCAACATCTGTTGAGAAACAATTTCAATGAATTTATGAACACTAAAATGGTTTCGATTGCGCAGAACACCAAAGCTTAAAAAAATGTTGCTATATGAGAAGAAAATATTATTGCTAGCAATAGACCAGAGCTAGAGGCTAGGGGTCGGTGATTTTGAACATTTTTTTGCCACCGGAGGGATGACACTTTTGCTAAATATTAACAAAAAATTTACTATAGGAGGGTTTTCATTATGCAAAACGTTGGGATTTAAAGTTAAAAACAAACATGAGCCGCAAATATACCTGGATCTGAGGGTAATGCCGACATTTGGACTTGGAGATTGGTCTCAGCAGGAGCGTCATTGGTGTACCCATAGGTTGGCCCGTTGTCTGATGTGTCTCTGTAAAAATGTGAATACACTATCACAAATTGCATTCATCTGCAGAACTTGTGTGGTGTGCCTATACTGGCAATCAAAAACTATGCGGCAGAATTAGTAGAGGCAAAGCAACACAGTATGGCCAATTTTTGGGCAAGCTTAATTGATTGTGTCTAAGAAAATATCATGATTGGTGTGAAGTTGTGTAGGGATGTACCATCAGAATATCTGGGTCATGCAAAGACCGGCATAGATAATTTTGTAAGGTAAGGTTCTGCAGCTTGCCATGACCTAACCTAAGAAAGCTGCTATTCAATCAATTTGTGGATTCAATTTATTCTTGACTAGTAACTTACTTCATGTTTTCTCGACGTCGCTTGAACACCATCAGCACTGCTATGATTGCCGCTATCATAATAACTAAAGCTGCCGCTCCTAGTCCAACTCCTATTGCGACAGAATTATTCTCTCTCTGAATTCGACCACCGCTGCCTACTGTATTTTCATCTGTAACAACAATACTAAAATATATAACAATTTGTTTCGTAAGGCTGCAATATTGAGATTTGTAAGTCAACAGGAAACAACTCACATTTTCCCTCAAAAAAATTGGGGATTTGCTGATTCTACACGACAATGTTTGGTGACATTAAACAGATCCTGGTTATTTTTAACTAGTTATAAATTGATAAACAAAATCCGAGAAAACCTCAATTTTACAGTCAAGTTCGAAAAAATATTTGCTGTTCATTCATATCAGTTATGTTTGTCTCATTCACCTGTGATGCTTGGCTGTGTAGTTTCTCGTCCAGTTGATCTATGACTGTCAGTATTTTGAAATGACGCTGTAGACGATGTAGGTGAAAAGCTGCTAACTTTGTATGTTGTTTGGGTTGATGCATCTAAAGATGTAGCCATGCTTGTTGCCAGTGTTGTAGCCTCCGTTGTTGCGGATGTAGAAGTAGGTGTTATACTGGTAGAGGTTGTTGTCACAGGCTCTAAAACTATAGTAGAGACAGGAATGAGTACAAAGCGATTGATTGTTTTTATCTTTATTTTCACAATCTACCCGATCAGCCAAATGGCTGTTATATTCCATTATTTTACAAATATATCATTATCCAAACATGCTTGGTTTTCTGCTCTTACCTTTCTTGTCATGAAGCCACCCAATACAACTCATCCTCCTCCTTTGTTGCTCAACAAATTTTGCTTTCAAATTTTTTACTGACCTTGGTACTGAAAGAAGAATCCAGGTCTGACAGAGTTTGCGTTCGCGTTAGTGGTAAATCCGAATGTAAGACTAGAGCTTGAAACTCTGAAGTTGTACCATCTATCTGTTGTAGGTTCCCTGCTAGGGTCACTGCAAAGTTTTATCCCATTATCATGAGTAGACCCAGAAATAAGCAGAAAGTCATAAAGACAGCCAGGGTATTGAGGATGGTAATACAAATTGAATACCAGGAACTTGACCTGTACCGTCTGCTGAGGCTGTAATCCTGTGATAGTCAGAGATGAGTCAATGTTAGCTGTGTAATATTCAGGGAAGTTTGTATGACTGATCACGTAACCTTGCTTCTTGTCTATCTCCTGGTTTGGGCTCTGTGAAGGCTTGTAAATTGCAATGACATCTGAAACATAACATCATTTGGGTGTGAGTGAATCTTTGATGTCTATGATGATCCTTTCATGAAATGATTCATAGCATCACAATAACCAATGCACCAATATATGAAAATGGCAGCGCAGGCTGAAGAAAGAGTCTCATGAAGGTGGATGACATTGTCTCAAAGCATTTAGCAATATAGAGTACTGTTTCTGGCATCAATAGTGCTCAAGTTTATTTTGGAGAAGTAAATAGGAATGCTCTTAATATGAACTGGGGTTCAAACATACAGCCAAGATTGTCTTTATTAGGTTTGTTATATACGCAAAGAGAATAATTAAGATGAATAGAAAACCTTTGATTGATAAACCCGAACCCCTAAAACAACATAATTTTATAAGTTCATTGTGGAGAGTGACCTCCACTGGAATTGAATTCTCAATACTAGATCATAATCAACTCAAAGACTCACCTGTTGCCAGCATACAGTAACTCGATATTCCCCAAAGAAGCACTACAAAGATCCTTTCTCTCATATTGGAGAAGACAAAGCTGTAAATCACGTTCCAAGCGAAGCTGGATGTTGAATCGCGCTACCAATCTCGCTGCTTGAGTTAAAATATACTGTGAAAAGCTGTTGTAGAAGCTTCACTGCTATGCAGTTGATAACACACATAAGAGCTTTGAATAGATGTAGTATTATCGTGTGTTTAGCTATGAATTCTAAAAACGATAACTGGTCCTGATTGTTAGCATGGTGCTTGAATGTGTTACTTCCTTCTAGATATAAGCTTAAAAATTATATGACTTGAAATGATCAAAAGCAGAGAATTGTTGACATAATTAACAGAGCATTATGTCATGTCATCTGATTACACAAAGACAGAAGCAATTTTCACTGACTGATCAAAGTTATATCAGCCGTACAAATGAAGCCTTAGTATAACTTAATCATGGCAAGAAGGAAGTGGATATTTATAGATTGATCACACTAATAGGTGTGGCATAATTATAATGGTTTTGTGAACAAATTTTTCCTAGCTACTTTTCATAGCACTGTTTAATTTTTGAGATGGTATGAAAAGAAACTATGATGAATGCAGACAAATTCAGCTGCCTGAAATATATTTTTCATTGTAAGGAGTTGTGTATCATGTCACCATGAGAACATGATTCCCTCAACGATTTGCCTTTAATGTTTTCCTCAGTTGTACCATAAATGCAACGTGCCTTATTGTGCAGTATCCCATTGGTACAGTGTAAAGTGATCATTTGTAATTGGTGATGGTGATACCTATATTTTAGATAGAACAATGAATCAGCCATCATTCTTAGCATGGTGATGACTTATCTTTGCTCAGGCTAAGTTATACTTTGATCAGCTAGTTCTAGTTCTGAAATTTAATACTTTGTTTCCTTGATGAGAACTGAGATGGTGACGCTACAACTGTAGAGCCAATGAGAGATATTTGGTGATAGAATTTCTTCACATATATTTTTCAGTGACAACTATTATTTCATCATTTATTTTCTTGTAATGGATAATAACAGGAAAAAAGTTTCTGTCGGTTCATTGGTATATTTTCTATGTCCCGTTCTGTTGACTAGCACTTCTATGTTTATTAGATTTCTATAACCTTTGATAGCAATTATCATATTACAGATAAACTTTGATGCCGATAAAATTATTTTTCTAATAGACTCAATACTATCACCTGTGAACAACATTGTCGCAGACCGATTGAATAAGTGTCATTGTCATGTGTTTGTGTTGTGATTATATATTGCTTAGCGTGATAATAATAACCATAAAGTTTAATTATAAAACTGATTAGAAGCAATGATTTCTAAGCATTATACATGAGAAAAAATATTATATAAAATCATATTAAATATCAAATATAAGAAATTTATCAGAAAATATTTACGCAATGAGAAGGTTGATGATAAGATATATAAAATGCTGAAGTGACAACTGCCCAGCAACCAAAAATTCACCATAAAACCATGAGATACCTGTATCACTTGTAGACACAGATTTAAATTTTGTCAAAAGAATCAGGAGCTGCTGATGTATTAACATGGACATCAGAGGCAGCTAAAGCTGTTGTGGAAGTGTACTCTGACTCATCATACTTAGTTACACTGTAAGAAAATCGTGAGAGTAATTCATAACTTTCAATAAACTTTCAACTTCATTTTTTATCAAAATTGATCCAACTGGTTTTGCAGAGTTTCTAAGTACTCTCATTTAAAGGTTTCTGAAGGTTGGAAGGTTTTGCAGCAGTTAAGAAATCATAGATGATATCAACAGGCAGAATTTCGGAGTCTGCGTTGCAATTCTTCTGCAATCTTAGACACCTTTAATGCAATGAATGAGTGCATGCCATACAGAATGAAACGCTGTTAACATGGAAATTTAAACTGCTGAACTAGCCATAAAAATATCATGGATAACGCTTGAAACGAGAATTGGCACAACAGTTGACTCTCATTGATCTATGAATACTGGCTCTGATGCAAGCAATCGCACCATTCTATCATGAAGAGATGGCACTTATGGCATTTCCAAATTCTATCCTCTTCTTCCCTTTGTTATGATACGATGGTATATCGAGTTACCTTTTCGTGGTCTCGTAATCATCACTGGCAGCGTTCTGAATCTGCTCGTACTCTGCACTATTGTTTACATAGTCTACAGATGTCTCAACGTAATCATAGGAGCTGGTGAAAGTGGAGTTGTACGTCCCTGTCAAATATACAAACTTGTTTCAGACATACTAAGCATTACCAGTTATAATCTGCTAGTCGGACATAATCAGAGATACTCTGATTGCGTGGGATATACTTGTTTGTATACTACAAGTGTATTGATAAAGACAAATTTACATTGATTATGATGTTGATGGCCACAGTTCCTTTACACCAATTGATAGACCCTACCTGCAGACATTTAGATATGTGGATTACCGGAAGTGGTATTAGCAGATGTGTATTTATTTCTGGTTCTTCCTTTTGTCTACAGATATAAAAACTAATTAGTCTATAATCGGATTCAAGTGACCCATCATTGATGACTAGCCATTGAAAGTTCTTTGTCGAAGAAATTACGATTACTAAAACTAAGAAGCTCTTTGAACAAAAGAACTCATTTTGTATCTTTTAATTTCTAGGATGGCTTTGCTTATAGGGTGTACAATGTGAATAAATAAGAAATAATAAATCTTTCAGTGGAAAGTTTGTAGTCCAATCAAGCTGGAAAGAACTCTGAACTTTCATGACTTGGTTGTGTTCTTTTAATTAATTTCTTTTATTTAGTAATACGCTACCATTCTTTGTTTAATTGGAATTGAAAAGATGCTGCACTCACTTGTAAATTATAAAATTCATGTTAAACCTGGGTACTAATATAGTTAGTACTATTAATAAAGTCACTTTGTGATGGCAACTCATCAAATTTTAAAGGCCAGCATTCAGAAAGTTCAAACACACCACTTTGATAGGAGTTACCTGCAGCATGTTTTAACTTGCTGCCCTGTGAAGTCATATAAACAGCATATCAACTATTAGGATTTTTTGATTTGGAAGTCTACCTGCTATTGGGATTGTAAGTTTAAGATAATTTTGTGTATCCTGTCACTCTTGTCTCGGAACTTACTTTGCAGTTCCCCGGCGTTGTTTAAACACCATTAGCACTGCTACAATAACCGCAATTAAAATAACTAAATCTGGCGCTCCGATCCCGGCTCCTAGTGCCACAGAGTTAGTCCCCTGCTGCATTCCGCCATCGCTGTCTTCCTTACTATCACCTGTAACATTGATATAATATCTCAACAACAAACATATATTATGTGTTGTTGAGTGGGAGTGGGCGTTTTCAGTGAGCAGGACATAGAAAAACAACTAATATCTCCAAACACAACATTAGGGGTGTTCATCGAATCATCGTGATTATCTCTGGTGACAGTGAATTCCATGCATAAAACTTATCGTCATTGATTCAGTCAATATTTTGGAAAAAGGATAAAGATATAGACTGAGGAAATTTTTACCAGGTATTTTTAAACTAGTCCACTGTAGCCATAGTTCATGTTTATACTATTTAATCGAATTTTTCAATAATACTCTCCGGTATACACATTCTTGCCCATGTTCATGTCACTCACCTGTTGTGTTTGGCTTTGTAGCTTGAATGTCTGTTGAGCTATGAGTGTAGACCTGTTGTTTTGGAAATTCCGCTGGTTTCATGTGTTAACCATGTTGACCGTGTTGCCAGTGATGTCTGTGTATTTGGTGTTGTTTGTGTCTTGTGTGGTGTTTGTGTCTTATCTGTTGTGCATGTTGGGGGTGATGATGTAGATATTGTGGATGGCACGTATGTGGTTGTTGTTAAGGTTGGTGGTGGTATGGTCGTCATTGTTGGAGCTCTGGATGTGGTTCGAATAGAATTATCTAAAACTGAAACTGAATTCTCCGTATTCACTAATGTAAGTTTTATTCTCTCCTATGGTATTCGTTTTCACAGTACTTAACATCATCATTGATTTGTAAAAAGTCAAAGCAGTCACCATTTGAATCCCGATTGTCATGAAGCTTAAAGTCTAAGACGTTAAAGTTATGATACCAGCGTCGACCGATTTGGACATTTTATACATCGCTGGAAAGCTGCGGAGCTACTGATCGTTAATAGCTCATCAAAAGTGTTATTGGATGAGGTTGTGTCATTTTATCGGAGAAATGAGGCCGAAAAGGCTGTTTTTAGCAAAGTGGATGGCTGCGCGAACTTGATTGCTAGAAATTTCAAAACAGATTATATTTATTCTAAGAGGCATAGTTCATCCTAAATTTTGGTCGAAAATAATATGTGATGAGCCCAAAGTGGCATTTTACGCCACGTCATATTGCATGTACTTTTTTAAATTTGATGATATAATGTGAAATTTTTAGCGCCGATTTGAGACAGTTCAATTAAACAAGAGCCAATTTTTTTGCTTTTTTCCACTGAATTGTTGTTTAAATGACACACACCCCAAATTTTAGTAGTATACAAAAAATTTATCAAGATCAGCATAGATCATCAAAGGTAGATACATTTTGCATCATTTTTCCCAAACGTCAAACATGCTGTCAAAAGGTCCAGCACTAAGGTCAGACAAATTTTTTTTGAAAATTCTCACATACGAAGCCGCTTTGGCCAAGCATAGTAAAAGCAGGAAATGAAAACAGAATATGGCACTACGTATTAGTTTTCTCCAAATTGTGCGCAACAGAAGGCCCAAAACAGCCAATTTAAGGGGCTTTTTAAGGTGTTTTTGGGCATTCTGTGTTGCGTAATTCGGGGAATGAAAGCTTTCACAGTTTCAGTCAGTTGCATGCAGCTTGCTAGTGCACTGATCTTTCTGAATTTGGGTCACAGCCTGTGATCACCCACCTCCTCCTTTTAAATTTCACCTCCTATATTAGGTGATGAATATTGCATATCCTAAATGAATGCTGAAATAAGAATTTTTTTTATTGTAGAATCGTTACCTATTGTCCTATGCATAGTCTACTATGATGATACATCAGCCTGGCCGAATTGACTGACTCTTCTCTGCCAATATGTAGGTCCAGAGACCGTTACGCTCGGTTATGACGACCAAACTATTCTCTGCGACTATATAGGTCAAATGACCTTATGCTCTGTTATGCTCTGCTCGGGTGTGATGACCCAACTATTCTCTGCGGCTATATAGGTCAGATGACCTTACGCTCTGGTAAACTCTGCTCGGGTGTGATGACCCAACTATTCTCTGGGCTTTATAGGTCAGCTGACCATACACTCTGGTATGCTCTGCTCGGGTATGAAGGCCCCACTATTCTCTGCAACTAATATAGGTCAGATAACCTTATGCTCTGATATGCTCTGCTCGGGTATGAAGACCAATCTATTCCATGCGGCTGTGTAGGTCATGTGACCTTACGCTCTGATGAGCTCTGGTGCGCTCTGGTGCGCTCTGGTGCGCTCTGCTGTAGTCAAGGTCGGGGACCTGGAAACGCTGGTAAGGGTCGGCGACCTTAGAAAAAGTGTGCCATGGGCTGCAGTCCACTTCTGGAGTGGTAAAATACCACTAAACTATATCGGAATCTTAGCGAGGTGGTGATTTGTTCACCGAAACTGTAGGGGTACTATGTTCGCCAATCATTTTATAACACAACTTATCTTTTCATTACCAATCAACTCACACCATTTGTATTGTTGTTATATAATTAGGGAGAATAAAAAATTACGTTTCATGATTGAACATAAATTATATGGTGTATTGTTAAAATTATATGCTAATATAGTTTTGCAAAATATATCAATTGAAGTTGGATGTCTCTCAAAATGAAATCGCACAAAAAGTTAAAGCAAACTGTGCTTAAATTAAAAAAAAATCCGATACAACTATTATTCTAATAGGCTTTAGAAATAGATTATCCTTAGGGATCACTCTTATCGACAGATTAACATGTCGTCTGATGAACCAGGAGGCTCCTCATGTTGACATCTCAATTGAACTAGGAGCCGCTGATGTATAGATATGAACATCACAGTCAGTAAGAGCTGTAGCAGAGGTGTACTCTGACTCATCATACTTAGTGATTCTGTAAGAATATCGTGAGATTAAATGATAAATTTTAAAAAGTAACCTGTAAACCACTGAAATAGTCATAAAAATGTGACACATATAACAGTAGAAACAGGAATTGGCACCTTTTGATTTTCGTATTTTCATTGATCCATGATCAGTGTTTGTTTGAAGAGTTATTGCCAACTTCAATTTTGAAGATATTAGGCGAAATGGCAAGCCATTATCCATTAATCGATTCCAGGTCGGCTAAGGTGAACGGTCTGTGACAGCCAAATCAGGTAGTACTAGACAAACAGTGCAACCGGTGGGGTTTGAACCTGGGACCTTATGATCCAAAGTAAGCCGTTCTCACATTGACAAAAAAGTATAACCACATCCTACATTTTTTCAATACTAGATTCTATCAAAAAGAGAATGGGGAGGATATATGCCACATCTGATATTTCCGATCTCGTATTCTATCCTCTCCTGCCCCTTGTGTCATTGTTATGATGTGATGATAAAATAATTATGAGTTACCTTTGTATACTTTGTGTGTTCTCATTGGTTTCACTGGTGGCGTTCTGAATCTGCTCGTACTCTGCACTATCATTTACATAGTTAACATATGTCTCAACGTCACCATAGGGGCTTGTGAAAGTGGAGTTGTACATCCCTGTCAAATATATACAGACGCACCTAGCCTTATCAGACATACACTGTTATTGCGAACAATTTAAGAGAAAATTTTGATTGTGTGGGATAAACTAGTATTGTTTGAACACAAATTACCTTTATCGAAACAAGTTGTCTAGTCTTGGTAGTGACAATTTTGCATTGAGGGTGATGCTTTTGTGACAATGTCCATGATATTAATTGGCAGATCTTACCTGCATCTGGATGAAGAGCAGACATGTAGATATGAGGATCAGCAGAAGTAGTATTAGCTGATGTGTACTCATTCTCTGGTTCTGCCTTTTGCCTACATATATAAAATGAATCAGTCTGAAATTGGGAAGAATAATTTCAAGTGGACTTAATTTGATAACTAATTGTTGAATAGTTTTGTCGCTTTATTCATGATTAGTATCAAAAAGTAGTTCAACGGAAATTAACTAGGAATATTTGATTAGGATTTTCCAGAATCTCCAAAAAAGTGCTTTTTTGGAGATTATTGAGATGTGGTGAACAAATTTCCGAACATATTACAAGGTTTTTTAAGCTATAATAATATTAATTGGAAGTCTGCAAAGAGAAAATTCTGCCTGCATTTTCGACGAAATACCAAATAAACCCCTACATCTGGCAATGCTTGAACCGGTGTAGTATTGTAAACCGTCCCCCATTCGAAAACAACCCCGGGACACTTTACAATAAAAACAGGCCTATTTTAAACTGTCCCCCCCTATCGTAAACTGTCCCCCCTATTGTAAACTCTCCCCCCCCCCCTATTTTAAACTGTCCCCCCTATTGATGACTGTCCATATCAAGGGCCCAGCTGTTTATCATCATTCTGAATGGGTCAGATCATCGAACTGGAGCACACCATGATGTTCTGGCTGCCACTATGATGGCCAAAGTTGTACCATGGGATGGTGGCGGTATCTCAGTGACAGTATGAAGAGTGTATAAAGACTTTGAAGCTCCTATGCTTTAGAGATGTCTGGTTTGCGATGAAAGGTGCACTAAGCCAACAGTGAAAAAATGTGTCGTTACCACATCACATTCACAGTAGCTCAATGAGCCACGCGAAACCCCCCCCCCCCCCCAAACACCTATCTAAAGTGGCACTGTTCAGTAATTTTGTGTGAGTCCTGGTGAAAAGGTTTCCGCTGCATTGCTTGTCATACTAAACACTGTAACACTGCAAATAAATCAATTGCTTAAGCCGCGCAAAAACGACCACCCCCCAAGCAATCTTATAATTATTGTCTGTCAAAAAGTCCCAAACAGAATGAATTATGGTTTTGCAACCATTATGTGCATATTGTCATGGGGTGACTGTGTTGCAAATTTAAGATGGATGGGTTTCAACTTAATGACACAATGTGTTATGTGTCATTCTTTGCAGGTTCATGCGCCGCACGAAAACAACCACCCCATTCATTCAACTTGAAATCTACCTCCATCAAGCATTTGCCTGTGAGTGATACCAGTCAGTCACAAGTGTGAGCTGCAGAAATAATTACTTTTGAGCTTTTGATATTGTGCGGCCTGGTGTTGCACTGTAAAATATTGTTTAAGCCGTGCGGAAACAACCACCCCCCATGCTGTCTTATAAAGATTATCTGTCAAAAAGTCTGAAACGGAATGAACCATGACTTTTCAGCCATAATGTGATTGTCGTGAGGTGACTGTGTACCAAATTTCAGATTAGTAGGCCACCTGTAATTTTTGAGCATACAGTTTAAAAAAGTAACTGTTCGGGGATGGTTGTTTTCGCGCGGCTCAAGCAAAGCTTTGTTGAGCTAACTCAATACGAAAGCAGCAATAGTACACATTGCTGCTAGTTGGTTTGTTCAGCCATCACTGCATGAGAGAGTATATCATCATCAAGGTGCCTAAGTATGATTTTGATAATTGTTCTTACTTCAGCAATGGTAGCTGTTTGTAAGGCACTCCAAGGACAGCGCATTCTGTGATGTGGTAACTACACATTTTTTCACTGTTGGCTTAGCGCACCTTTCTTCGCAAACCAGACATCTCTAAATCATAGGAGCTTCAAATAACAACTAGTGTTTGCGAAAGATAGATCTATCAAGTACCACATGAGAAAGAGTCTGTATACACTCATTCATAATGTCAATGAGATACCGCCACCATCCCATGGTACAGCTTTGGCCATCATAGTGGCAGCCAGAACATCAAGGTATGCTCCAGTTTGATGATCTGACCCATTTAGAATGATGATAAACAGCTGGGCCCTTGATATGGACAGTCATCAATAGGGGGGACAGTTTACAAAAGAGGGGACAGTTTACAACAGGGGGGACAGTTTACAATAGTTTACAATAGGGGGGGGGGGGGACAGTTTACAATAGGCCTGCTTTTATTGTAAAGTGTTGTTTTTGTGCGGTGGACAGTTTACAATACTACACCGGTTTTAACCTCGGATAACAATACAACATTAGTATTGATATTTCCATCGTGCAATATCTTTGGGCATTAGAGGGTTTTAGAAATTTTAACCTTCCAACTATTTTACCGGTCAGTCAGTTTTTAATTGTTTTGGTTATCATTTCACCATTAATAGAAACTCACTTTGATTTATCCTGACGATTTTTGAACACCATCAGAGCTGTTATGATAACTGTTATTATAATGACCAAAGCTGCGGCTCCGATCCCAACTCCTAATGCCACAGCGTTATTTGTCCGCTGCATTTGACCATCGCTGCCCACTTTATTTCCTTCTGTAAGAATAATATAGTATGATATATTACGTTGAATAGCTAAAATTGTGTTATCTGATATTGTTGAGTTGGGAATCAGCAGGAAGTGAGAAAACTGTGCAGTAGTCTGACTAGCTAACTACACAACACCAGATCTGGAGCACTACACTGAGTACAACCTAAAGTATACTTGCCTCCAGATGCTACTCGGACTATTGAGTACTACTAAGTGCAGAGCTCGCTTCCTGGGTACTACGTCATCACTATCTGGGAAGAATCACTCTTGGTTGTAACCTTCATGGTAAGTTGGACTACGAAATACTACTCAGAGATTCTGGCTTCTTTACATGGTGTCAGAAGTGGGGTTGTGATCGATTAGGAGAGGGGAGGTGAAATAGGAGAGGAGAAGAGAGGTGTCAAAGGTGTAGGTGTTAGGCGAGGAGAAATGAGGTGAGGTGTTGAGGCGAGGTGTTTTAGGTGAGGTGAGGTGTTGAGGAGGAGTCTAGGTAAAATTTGCACTGGTAACACTCAGTTGTTAGGTGTAGAATAGGTGGACTAGGTGTTGAGGTGTATGTGACTAGGTGTAGGAGATTGGGAAGTGCTTAGTACCAATCAAACCAACATAACCAAAATCACAATCCGGTTCCGCCGGAGATTTTTGTATAAAACTGCTTAAAAACTTATTTTCTAAAAAACATCATTGAGAATAGTTTTGCAGTTTGTACTGAGTTTGCATTGCTTGCATTGCATTTGTGTATTGCTTTAATGTACTGGGGTGTGCCCAGTGTCTCTAAGCAACTTGTTCTTGTGTGATACTCAGTTAGCTGAGGGGTGGATAATCCAAATCCAACTCAGTGGAATTGAATATCAATTTGTGTTGTAAGGATAAGGATAATTAGGGATTCATTACTGTTCTCTACCTTGTATCCTTATGTTGTTCATATCTGTATTGTATTGCATCTGTAACTTGTGTCCATTGCAATACTCTGTTTACCGCGGGTAGACATTAAATCATGTTTTTTATTTATTATTGCATTGTTAGTCAATGATCATAGCATGGCGGCTGGTAGTACTTTTACTGGCTTTCCCATGTTAGTCATTGAGGAAAATGACATTTACGGGTCTTGGAAGAAGTGGAGTGCCAAGTTTAAGCTCGCGCTGGGTCTCAAGAAGCCTGATATAGGGTTTGATACCATCGCTATCACTAAGAGTGATGAGGAACCCCCTGTAGTTACAACTAGGAAAGAGGCTAGATTCTGTGCGCAATCTAGGCTCTGGACGTTGTTAAGATGTATAGGTCAAGAGAGTAGGGAAGCAGTGTCCACTCTAGGTCTTGATCTTAGTAGTGATGAATGGACGTATGAAGATGTGTGGGCTAAATTAAAAGACCACTATAAGCGTGACGAATCTGAATACGTTAAAGTAGACAAATTTGTGTCCTGTCATCAAGTATCTGCTGAGTCAGATAGAGATTATCTGGTGAGATGTGAGAGACTTGGTAGGCGGTGTGATTTTTCAGCTGGAGATGTCCGGCAAAGATTCACATTGTCTATGGCAGTTAGAGGTTTACGTGATAATGTATTAAAGCGTGAGTTGATGGCCAATGATAGGCTTGATAGGGCTTCTTTAAATAAAACATTGAGAGCCCGTACTGGTGCTCAGGAGTCTTTAAGTGCCTTAGGTGATGGTGTATACCCTGTTAGGGTTTCCAATAGTGCTAGTAAGAGTGATACTAGTGCTATTCGTGCAGCAGGCGGCCTGTCTGCCTCTACTTCTACACAACCTGAGTCTAGTTCTGCCAAAGCTCATGTGTCTCCAAAGAAGGAGGCCGTGAGTGAGGTGAGATATGGATCTCAAAGTGAGTATAGTGGAGATAGACGGCTTGAGTCTAGTAGAGATCGTAGACACTATAGTAGAGATCGTAGATACGATAGCCGTGATCGACATGATCGACGAGATTCCAGAGGTCGGAGCGACCGCAGGGATTAAAGTCGTGATCGTTGTGGTAGTCATGGTGACAGAGACAGAGGTCGAAGTCGCCGTGACGATAGTCGAGATCGTGGATCTCACAGTGATCATAAGTCTGCCAGGGTCAGACGTGATAGTTATGATCGGAGTCGTCGGTCCAGTCGTGACAGAGGTCATGATAGATGAGACAAGAGGGACAGTCGTGACAGGCGTGGTGATAGTCGTGATTGTTCCGATTGTGGTAAAAGTCACAGCAGTCGTGATGACAGCCTTGACAGGAAGGAATTAGGTCGGTCCTCGGATCACCCTAAGTCTCTGCGTGCACCTGACTCTCCTTCTCGGAGCAAAGATGTTACTTGCTTCGTTTGTAGTAAGGGAGGTCATATCTCTCGATTTTGTCCAGATGGCATTTGTTATAATTGTCAGACAGGGGCATCATCAGAGAGATTGTAATGAAGCTGCGCGGTGCAGACATTGCTTAAGAGTTGGAGTCTCTGTTAGTAATTGTCCGGATTGCACACGTAGTCGTAGTCCTGGTGGATATCGCCGAGGAAGCGTCTCTCCCAAGAGAGTTTCCTGGACTGATGCTAATCGTAGTCGACTAGACAAGCAGATGCATCTTGAGCTTGATGTTAATGGCCGAAAAGTAGAGTTTGTGTTAGATACGGGATCACAAGTCTCGATCTTAAAACTTTCTACTTGGGAGCTGTTAATGAGTGCGCTGTATAAAACTGACCAAGTTATACTCGGTGCTGGTGGTCATCTACTTGATGTTAGAGGTAAAACTGTGGTTAGTGTTAGGGGCAATCTTAGCACTGCTACAGCTCTTGCCTACATTGTTGTGGGTGCTGAGGATAATCTCCTTGGTCATGATGAGATTGAAGAAATGGGCTTATTAGTCTTGGTTTACGCTGTCAAATCTCAACTAATGTCACCTGGATTTGCAAGTGCTGTCGCGGGCACGCTGCGGTCTAATGAGGCAGTGACCAAGGTTCACAGCAAACCATCTTTTGAGCCTGTAACTGAGGCTCCTCAATCGTTTGAAGGTTTAGGCTGTTTGGCTGACGAGTTTAGCATAGCTATGAAGCCTGGAACAAAACCAAGGCATTTGTTCTCCCCGAGATCAATTGCTGCGGGACTCAAAGCAAAAGCTAAAATTGACGAAATGTTGTCTATTGTGCCTGTTTAGGAGCCCACCGAGTGGTGTTCAGGTCTTGCGATTGTTCCCAAGGCAAATGGTGACATTCGTATTTGTGTTGATCTGACGGCTCTCAACAAAGGAGTGCGACGACAACCTTACCCACTCCCCAGAGTGAGTGAGCTTCTTGCTCGTGTGTCTGAAGGTAGATTCTTCTTTAAGTTGGATGCCAATTCTGGTTTCTGGCAGATGAGTATGGATCCTGAGTCGAAACTTTTAACAACCTTTATTACGCCATGGGGTCGTTACTGTTTCCGTAAAATTCCATTTGGAATATCCTATGCCCCAGAGTTTTTCCAGCGTTGCATGGAAAAGATCGTAATTGGTCTTGATGGAGTTATATGTCTTATGGATGACATTTTGATCTATGTTAAAGGTGAGTCAACTGATTGGGATAGACTGAAAATGGTCTTAGAGAGATGTAGTAAGGCCAGTTTGACCTTGAGAAAAGACAAATGTGAGTTTGCAACCACTACTATCAAATTTCTTGGTCATATTGTTAGCAAAAAAGGAGTTGAGTCTAATCCTGCGAATGTAAAAGCCATTTGTAACATGCAACCTCCCCGCAATCAGAATGAGATTGTAGGATCATTGGTATGGTTAACTACCTAAGCTAGTTCAGTGGAAGGTTAGCAGGACTCTGTTGACCGTTGTACTCAGTCATGGGCAAGAAGGTCCAAATGTACTGGGGTGCCGATCAGCAGAATGCTTTCGAGCTGATTAAGGTGGAGTTATGCAACACCCCAGTGTTGTGTGCACTTGATATGTCTAAAAAACATCGTGTGTCAGCCGATGCTAGCAAGCTTGTGCTCGGAGCTGTGTTGCTCCAGGAATCTAGTAAAGATATCTGGCAACCAGTGGAGTATGCCTCGCGTCAGATGACTGGCACTGAGACACGATATGCGATGGTAGAGGAAGAGGCACTCGCCATCACATGGGCTTGTGAGAAGTTCGACTATTATCTGATAGGTCGAAAGTTTGAAGTTGAGACGGACCATAAACCCTTGGTGCAATTTCTAGGTTCAAAATGAGAATGATGGGGTATGGATATGAAATCTTTCATACTCCTGGTGTTGAAATGTTTGTAGCTGATACTTTGAGCCAACCCAATGAAGTTTAAAGTGAATCCGGTATAAAAAACTGTGCATCTGTTGAGTATTATATTGATAGTGTTTTTTGAGGACTTAGTCCCTGATATATGAGAAGTAGAGTTGTTTGAAGCCAATGTGACTGATGAAGTTGCAGTTAAATGCAAAGAGTATCTGGTCGAAGGTTGGCCAAGATACAAGCAGTTAGCAGGTGAATTGAAATGTTTATATACTTGTCGTCATAAGTTGTGCGTGCACAAAAGTTGTCTTATGTTTACTGACAGACTTTATGTACCTGCTAGTTTGCGTAGTGTCTATATTTATAGAGCACATAAAAAGAAATGGACACCCAGGTGTTGGTAGAACCACTAGACTCGCTCGACAGGTGGTCTGGTGGCCTAATATGTACAGTCATATTGAGACTCACATTAATCAATGTAATGTTTGTATCAAAGACATGAGAGTTAAACATGAGCCTTGTCATGAAACTCCACTGCCCATGGGGCCTGTTGAACCCACAAACGTCGCAAACGTCAAAACGTCGCAATCTAGAGTTCCACTAACGTTGCAATCCAAAAAACGTCGCGATGAAAGGTTTTTAAATTGTCGCAAACCCACAAACGTCGCAATTTTTTAAACATCGCAATAGCTCGAACCCACTAACTTCGCAAATGTCGCAACTCAACAAAAATACGAAGTTGTCTTCCCATTTGAAGCAAATTGGTTATGATGATATGTTGCGAGAAGTAGAAAGGAGCATACAAACTTCAAAACACGATGGGGAATTGAGTATCAACATTATATATTGTGCTATGGATAATTGTTGAGTATTTTTCAGGTTATTTGAATCATTTTTTTCACTTTCTAGGGTCGTTTGTTGTTACCTCAGAATCCATTTATGCTGTCATAAAAGGGATGCTAATCACTATCTAGCAGATATAGTGACATACCAATTTGTGATGTACCTTAATGTTTGATTTAGCCAAAGATTGAACTTGTCAAGAGATTGAGTGCTATGTTTTTTCCTCTTGCTGACATGGCCTTAATCCATCAAATTGCATAGCCTTCCCATGATGCAACGCTTTGGATTTCCGAGATAAATAAAGTCAAACTTTTTTATATACCATGTACAATGTAATTTTTTAATTTTCACTTTGTTAGGAGTTGTTTCCTCACAAAGTAAAATAGGATGACACATAACATGTTTTCTACATCCCACTTATGAAATAAAATGGTATGGTAGAAAGTTCATCCATTCTCCCTGGTTGAACATTAATGAACCTTGATTACAAACAGATGCACATGAACAACCATCTGAGAGCCCGGAGCGTGTTCATTGAGTTAATTTTAGTTTGATCAATGGAAAAAAAACCTGTGTTCCTAGACAATACTGTGTGCCGTGAGAATGTTTTGTCTTATATATAATATATATCTATGATATAGGCGCTGGCTGACCATGTTAGATTTATTTACCAATATGGATAATAAGAAGGCTATGGCTACAGCAGATCTTCTCAGCTCTTTATTATTTTATTCATTGACCCTCCTCCATACCACTGAATAGATAATATAGGCAGCCCACTGTATGTATAGGTAGAATAGATAGATACTGCTTAACTTGCTGGCTAGATAGGCAAAAGCAGGTTGAATTTTTAGAGGGAGGATAATAGTCTTTGAGTACCCAGGCATAGTTGAGCTGCAATTTTTTAAAATTAATTTCATCACTAAACAAGCAAATCACAATATCTCAAAAAATTTCATCTGCTGGTCCCTTACCCTGTCTTCACCAGCTTTGTCGGAGGGGTTCCCCTCTCCTTCCAGCAATGCTTGTCAAGAAAGGCCACTGTTTACCGTGGTCTTGCAGGATGTGGCACTTTGAAGACTTCTCTTTCAGAGAGTATACAATAACAAATTCAATAAAATTTAAGAGGTTAACGGTTCCCATAATACATATCTATGGAATTACCAAAGTATATTGAGGCCATTTATAATTTGACTTGAATTTTTAAGGGAAACCCATTTATTATATAACCATGGCCATTAACAAGAAGCCGCTGGGTCACAAAGAGATATTAAATTCTGTAAATTTTCAACTGCACTATCATTGACCCACTGTCAAGGTCTCTTGTCCATAACCCAGGATTTGAGTTTACAAACTGCATATAATTCTAGTGATGAAAATACAATTGCTGTTACGCAATGCAAGGTGTAATATCGCATCCTACTGTATGCTTATGATTCCTATGGTATCATGTTGAGGTTTTATTATCATACCATAAAACCATAAAGTTGCATCTTGGGAATGAATTAAAAATTCCTTATTCAGTAGATAAAGGGTAGTCATAAAGAGATGCATAAATGATTTAACATTTATGGTATTTCAAGTAGTGTAAAAGCCTCTTAACAACTTTAAGCATAGCCTATATCAAACATGACAGTATATTTCAAGCCTGACATGTATGCAAATATTTGCCTTACTTGTGCTAAATCTTGATTAGCACCCATTTATGACAGCATTAATGGATTCTGAGGTAACAATAAACGACACTAGAAAGTGAAAAAATGATTCAAATAACCTGAAAAATACACAACAATTATGCATTGCACAATATATAATGTTGATATTCAATTCCCCATCGTGTTTTGCAGTTTGTATGCTCCTCTCTACTTCTCACAACATATCATCATCACCAATTTGCATCACATGAGAAGACATCTTTGTATTTTTGTTGAGTTGCGACATTTGCGAAGTTAGTGGGTTCGAGCTATTGCGACATTTAAAAAATTGCGATGTTTGTGGGTTTGCGACGTTTGTGGGTTTGCGACGTTTTAAAAACCCTTCGTTGCGACGTTTTTTGGATTGCGACGTTAGTGGATTGCTAGATTGCGACGTTTAGACGTTTGCGACGCTTGTGGGTTCAACAGGGCCTTGAATTGAGATCGCATCTGAAGTTATTGAGTTCGAAAATAAATTGTACTGCATTCTTGTAGACTATTATAGTAAGTGGGTTGAGGCTGTGCCTATATCGGCGCAGACCAGTCTAGGGATTATAGGTGCCTTCAAGAAAGTATTTTCTACTCTTGGAGTCCCTAGAAACCTCCGTAGTGACAATGGTCCAGGGTATAAAAGTGCTGAATTCCGACAGTTTGCGAGTGACTATGGCTTTAGTCATGCAACGAGTAGCCATCGTTACCCGCAATCTATCGGTTTAGCTGAAAGATCTGTAGGTGTTGTCAAGAGAATGTTTCGAAAATGCAGTGATCATGAGAAATGCATGATGTCATATCGAAACACTCCCCTGAATTCTGGGTGTACACCTGCTGTTGATGTTTGGTCGAACTTTGAGGTCTCCGTTAGGTTCAAATAGAGAACTCAGGGTCGATTATAGTTTGTATGAAGAGGTTGAGGGATACAATGTGAGTCGGAGAAGAAAAAAATGGAACGAAAAATGTTGTGCCAAGTTTCTACCGACTTTGGAGCCTAATCAGCGAGTTTGGGTTAAAGCTCCATCTGATCTGGGCCGTGAAGGGATTGTTGTCCAAGCTGATACCACCCCACAAAGCTACTGGGTACAGGTTGCTCCCTCTGTCGTTAGACGTAATCGAAAACACTTATTTGTTTTATAATGATGATGCACTTGATTGTAGCGATCATGAAAATGATCAGGTACTACCGCTATCCCTTGAAGCTGATTATGATCAGGTTCAAGCAGAGAATGGTACCAACGTAGATGAGAATGCTTGTTGTGTGCAACCTGATATTGTTTCTTCAGATTTACCTCATAGTGTGAGGCCTGCTGTAGTTGGACAACAACCTCAGCAAGTCCCAATGCCTGAGGATAACCTTGCTGTTGAGGTAGTTCCACTTGAAAATCTGGATGTATTCTTAGATGATACTCTTGAAGTTCCAGTTGAGCAACCTGTGCTTGATTTAACTGCTGTAACTCCCGCTTCTAGTAATGCTAGTACTGATCCGGTGAATGTGGTTTCTGGTAGACAGTCTAGGTCGTTGCTACGGCATGGATTCGAAGCAAGGCGTAGGTTGCACGCTTCAGCCAGACCTAAGAGGCCGGCTGCACCAATAATACGGTCAACTCGTGCACATAGTGTCAAACCCACTACCAAACCTGACTTTGTGTATCAGTAACACTTGGTTTTCTGTATTTTCAGATTACAACCTTCCCCTCTGAATCTAGAGAATAAACCCCATACTTACTGACCGAGAGATGCCACCGAAGCGTAAGAAGAAGCATGGTGACGGAGGTAAGCGACCCCGTAGGCGGCAGTGCGAGGTATGTATGTCGACCGATCACCCGACTATTCGGTGTGAGAAGTTGACATGCTTTGAGTGCGGTGAGCAGGGCTACCAGGCTGCTCAATGTCCGAATAAGCGGTGTCACTTCTATGACAAGCGTGGTCACATGCGGACCGAGTGCCCACAGAGGGGTAGTCGCATGTCGGTCAGAGATCGTGCTGGAACCTCTGGTTCTGTCGGTGGAGTGTCTACCAACCCCAGCAGGGAGCTTACTGGAGCTCATCTGGGTCGGCTGGGCCACCTGCGCCTCGAGCGCGGCTCGAGACGGCCGGTAGCAGAGCTTCGAGGAGGCCCATTGCTGGCAGTTTTGCCTCAATTGTGGGCGGGAGCCGGGTTGCACCCTTGGACGTCTCAAGGATGCTGAATCTGGCCCGTTCAGCTGGTCTGGGTAGTGAGAGTCATTCCGACTACGACGCTCAGTTGCTTGCGGTTGACGAGAGACTTTCATCTCTCCGTCAGGAGTTTGAGAGAGCCCAGGCTAGTCTTGTGGCTGAAAGAAGTTTCATTGTGAAAAATCGTGACACTTACGACAGTCTCCAAGGCCTAGTCTCTGGTCTGAGTCAGTGGTATGCCAATACTACAGCTGCGGCGGTTACTGTTGGTACCTCCACTGCTACTGAGGTCCAGGCGTCTGCTGTGAGTCCGGCTAATAACACCTTAGCTGTGGCCACAGCGTTGATGGCGAGCTCTGGAGTGAGTTCTCGACCCATCAGCACTGCCTCAGTGTCGGCCCCCGTGCCGGCGACTCAGATGGTTGCATCACCAGCTGGTGGTGCTGCTGAAGTGAGTGTGGAGGCAGAGCGGATGTGTATCAGCAAGGCAGGAGAGACCGAAATGTCTGTTGTTCATTGTGAACATCAGCAGTCGCCTCTTTCTGCTGAGGAAGGGGATCAGACGCGCTTTAGATCGTGTGTCAGTATCTCTGGAGTTAAGTGAGGTCAACGAGGACGAAGTGCTTGGCTTTAAGCCACTGCCCTTCGATGACGCGTCAGCGGAGCAGTCCTGAGACAATTCTGACATTTGAGAATAGCGCTGACAAGCGCGGGCGGTTGCCAAACAGGAAATGATGCAAAAACTGATCCTTTCACCAGAGGTGGTTATTTTGAAAGGTGGGAAGGGTGTGGCCCAAACCATTTTAATTTTCAAAATTCCCATCGTCGTTATCATGATGTTATGCGTAGACTGTGAATGTATATTTTACCGCCTTTGTTTTCTTTATGCTTCACCACCTGGTGGAGCTATAAAGTGAGAGTTGTCTGCCCCTTCCAAAAGAAAGGGCATGTGGAGTAGTCTGACTAGCTAGCTACACAACACCAGATCTGGAGCACTACACTGAGTACAACCTAAAGTATACCTGCCTCCAGATGCTACTCGGACTATTGAGTACTACTAAGTGCTGAGCTCACTTCCTGGGTACTACGTCATCACTATCTGGGAAGAATCACTCTTGGTTGTAACCTTCATGGTAAGTTGAACTACGAAACACCACTTAGAGTTTATCGCAACTTTTTACTGATCATCGCTGCCCATCCTGGCCCAGTAGGAACCCCTGGCTTCTTTACAAAAACAACTCACATTACATAAAAAAATTATCTGCTGAGTTTGTAGTATCACCATGTCAATGCCTGGTGACAGTGTCAATGTAACGATTTCTGCACCATGATTTCTTCATGACTAGTAAAAGTGATGTTTTTTCATTTGTAAGATGAAAGAAAAAAATTGTTGTGTCTTTATCAGTGCTAGGCAAAACATAGAAAATGATTTTATAATTAATTGTTTTTATAATATTTTTGAATGAGTTCATAGATTATTTTGAAGTTTATTCAGTTTTATTTATGTTTACCCTTACTCACCTGTGATGTTCGGTTGTGTAGTTTCTGTTTCAGTTGATCTGGGACTAAGGTTGGCTTGAGTTGACATTGAAGAAGGTTTTTCAGCAGTACTATACTGATTTGTAGGTGAAGTGATGCTAATTTCATCTGTTGTGGGTGTTGCTGCGGGTGTCGTCACAGGTTCTAAAACTATTCAAGAGACAGAGATGTAGATATTGGTGGGAAGTTACAATAGTTTACTAAGACCAGGTTCAATAGTCAAATTTATCCACATTCATTGACTTTTCATTCTGAAAACTAATTAAAAGTAATGAACATAGACTGGTAGTACTGACCATTGGGAAACTTAAAAATCATCATTACTACTAGGCTATATTAGTACTTTTATTAACCTATTGTTTTTTTACCTTAATTACACCGATCATTTTTAAACTGACATACATCGTCAATTTGGAATGAAATGGCTTGATAAAGAGATAATGTTCTCTTTAAAACCTTTAACATCATAAACCTACTCAAATCAACTAAAACTTTAGGTTTCTCAAAAAATGATTATAAACTGTAAAATGACCTTTGAGCAGCTTAACTCTATGAAGAATAAAAAATAACATCAGTTTTCAAGTTATGTTGTTCGGTATGATTTTGTTGCAATGAGTTAACATATCAAGCCCACATCTGGCGCTTGCTACTGCCTATTTTTACTCACCGTGATAACTATACTGAATTTGGAAACCTTTTTCCACATTCACTGTGTTTGTGTGGAATTTGAGACTGAATTCTCCCTCTGCACTGATATACATTTTCTTCTCCCCTTCTGCTAATTTGTTTGCACAGTACTTTATCTCATCAATTTGCATAAAGTCATAGCAGTCCCCATTTGGCGCCCTGTTGTCATGTAGCACAAACTCCAAGACTGTCAATGTTATTGAAAGCACTCCATCTACTTGTATTCTCAGTGTACTGTCTATGTAGTTAGAGTAGTTCTCCTGTCGATATCCTCTGTGACTGATTATAGTTCCTGTCTGATGTGTGATCCTCTGATCTTTACCATCTAACATCACATATACACCACTCTCAGCTTCTGATGTATCTAAAATCAATGGAAGAAATATTGGTAAATTATGTATCACATTATGAGATCATATGCCCCGGAAATTACTTGATGCAGTGTATCTCTTCAGAGCTATCAATCAAAGTTAGAAGATGAATGGACAATACAAAGCCTAGTCTGAGATTTGGGCCAAACACAGGAAGCAGAAGGCTGGAATACTCTACTAGTATGCATAATGGGTTGGTCATTGCTTGTTTGGTGTTATCTACAACATTTTTATCACTGTTGGGTTTATCTGCCATTTGACTCTCTATCAGAAAGTCAGCACCTACCTGAGCATATTTCCCATGTTGTAGAATAATTCTTTGTCGTTGAGCACCAGAAATGACCATTATAATCATCATCAGTGCAGGTGTAATACTGTTTATTTCTGTATATGAATGGGAGCACACAAGAAGCTCCATTAGATGTTCCTCCAGAAGTTGCACCTGAGTATAGAAAACATCATTGGATGAACATCACTGTAGAAATATTGGATAAGAGCCCTGACTGGATATTTGGAGGAATGGTTAGTGGCATTACCTGCTACAGTCACTTTAAACAGCTAGAAATTATGATAGCATCTGACAAGTTTTTAGGAAAATTTTCAACTTCCTTTGATTTTGGGTATTTGTCATGAACACCTAAAACCCAAAGTCTTTTACAACATATAGTCAATTTGACAGTTTTTGATGGTCATACTGATGGTAAGTTCAGCCTTGATTTTCTGGTAAATACAGGACCAAAAACTTTTCAACAGGTTAAGTTTCATCCTAAAACTTATGACTTACTTTGGAAAGGGAAAAATTGGCCGTGAACTCCCCAGATATCTGTCCAACTAGGATGCTATGACATCGAGATGACCATTCTATTGCAAAGATCATGCCATCCCACATAATGACTCACCTGTGGCCAGCATACAGTAACTTGAAAGTCCTACGAAGAGCGCTATGAGATACTGTGTCTGTAAACTCATAGTAGGGAACTTGCTGGGGTGCTGGCAAAATCGATGTCGATCATACAAAACACAAGAGCAAATGAAGTTTTATCAGAGCTACGGTGTGCACCTTAATGTAGACCCTGACCATAGAAGTTAAAGGCTAGGCAAGAGAGATATCATGAATAAATGATAAGGGAGGAATTTTTACACTGATTTCCACTATGATAGAAAGCTAACAATGCTAACTGTATGTTATCACTACCATGTATTTATTTGCGATACTTCCTCCTAGGTGAAGATACAATTCAGTTCAACTGAAAATAACGTCATAACATCAAAACCAGCTGATTACCTTGTTACTTTACACTATATCATGTTAAATAAAATAAGGGTATAAATCTTACGTGACTGATAAAGATTGAATAAAGAGTCCTAAGCTGCCCTGCTCTACTACTGAGTGTTTCCAATTGATGCCAATGATTGGCAAAGGAGGAAATGGTGTGTGTATTGTTGCACCATGTAGAAGCAAACATTATTTCATTATTTGTCATCATGCCTTGTGATCACACAAACAGCACACTTATCTTACGTTGAATGGATGGACCGACATGTTATCATGCTGTGATTGTGTTCAAATGTTTGCACGACTTTATACTGAAGAGGAAGTTGTTATTTAAGATAGCCTACAAGGACGGGTCAATTCTAACTGTTCCTACAACAATTTCTTATTCAGAAAAAATAAATGGAGCTCAGAATAATAGACATTTTATATTTACAACGCTACCTCGCAATGCAGGAAGGCAAGTGATTTTAAATTTTGGGCATACAGGACATGAATGATTGATATAGGTCATTATCAACCAATTATAAAAGTGTCTCTAACCAGTGGATCTTCAATGTTTCTTAAGCATTCTAGAAAAGAATTGTCTCCTCCAAAAAAGAAAGGGACAACTCTTGTCAACAGGCAAATATGAAAACATTGTTAAGGGAAGTCAACTCATAGGTTATAAGCCCCTTCTCTCATTATTTTTGGTGAGCGGAACTGTCTGGAACATGTGCTTTGTCATGCATACCTTGTAAATGTCTGCCATCAACTTTGCTAGATAGAGGGGCATAACGGTCATTTAAAAAAACCACTTCTTCTTAAAAAATAACAGGGTTCATGTATATGTATGGTTTCTTTGACGCCCGTATCCCTAGCTAACCTGACTGATCTCTCTGAATGGACATTATAAAAATAGGAATAACAGGTTTGTACCAGCCACCAGGCCAGGGTACAATCTCACAGTTGAACTTGTGAAGCGTCTTTGGTCAGATTGGTATCTAAAGGAACAGCAGACCTGATTCTGATCTGGCTTCGCTGCTGTATGCATGTGGTGGGTGGATATTTCCACTGATCTAGTCTCTGACTATCTGATTGGACCTAGGCATGTGAGATTGATACACTGCTATTTGATCGAGATAGTAACAACTTGAGTAGAAAAGAACGTGTTAGTTCACACAGATTAAATGTTTAAATAATCATCACATATCTCTCAAGCTAAAAGACTTTAAAATGAGTAAAAGAATCAAAGTTAGTCCTATTTGGTAAAATCAACTTTCCATAGCAAGTATTAGCTGTTTACATAAAACTCTTTTGGTCTTGAAAATTCCCAGGATATATCTAATTTCATCAAGTCATGGGTACAGGGTACAATGTTTAAAATTTGTGAAACAATATAGTTCTTATCAATGAATAGCAAAATGTTATGGCAAGTTTCATAACACTTAATCTTAGGATGAAAATATACATGTGATATGTGGAAGTTCGAGAAGTTACCTGTCCTTTCGGCAAGGGGAGATAAACATGTGTTTATACCTTAGTATTTAAACTTTATGCGATTTCAGGTCTCAGAGTGAGGACTCGTGTTTATTACTTAAGTACCGTATAGTTAATTATCTACAAGCTCTGTAACTCTGATGTTACAACCATGTCTTTCTAGCCTTAGTTGTGGCTTGAATAGAGGAGTATTTCTTCCAAACCGTCTTTTCCTCTTCAGCTCTGAAATGGTCGAACAAAATATATTTTGATAATATTTAAACCTCCTTGAGTTCTCAAATAGGTGCTAATCTCTAGCAAATATTTCCAAACACCACAATTTATGTCGGCCTGTAGACGGATTGTAAGAGAAAAAATTTGCTTTTAAAAACTTAACAATACTATTATATAAGATTAAAGCTTGGTTATCAGGTTACCTGCGTCCCCAAACCTAGACAGCATGACCCCTAAACTAGCTAATAATTCTACCTGTGAATAGATTCAATGCTGGCATACTCCTCAGCTGTTGAGTCAGCCAACTGATATTCGGCATCTTATCTCGTTGTTTTTCCCATTAGCCTTTGTACCTCTTGTTGTTCCATTAGGGTTTACCTCCCCCGATAGTGTATACTCAGAGGTTTCTATTTCTGCATCAGCTCGGTGATACACGACATCTGTATCCACCTGCTCAGCCATGTCAGAGTCTGTCTCACCAACACCTGTACAGAGTAATGTGCTCCATTCTGGGAGAGTGCAGCTCCCTGATTGGTACAAACTGACTCAGACATATCATAGTACCATTTCCATGAGAAACATTATAAACCATTGAATTGCAGAAAATAATGGATGGGAACGCCAATATAAAGCTTGATTGAAATAAATGATGAAAAAATAAGACGCTATCTATCAAGAGCAGTATACTGGCACTCAGACGTTCTGGGTAATTGTGGGTGGATACTTGAAAAAAAATCAAAATTTGAACTCTCCTTTGGTGAAATGATATTGATGAAAGCGGGCAACCTTGATACAAATCAATTAGTCTGGTTTGTCACAGCCGAAGAAAGAATACTTGTTCTAAGTATTAACCAAACCATTTAGAGTAGGTAAGTTACAAATATACATGGATTTGAGGGTAATGCCTAAACATGCGAACCTGGAGAGTGTTCTCAGCAGAGGTGTCATTGGTATACCCATGAGTCAGGAGTGGTCTAATAGTTAAGGGTGCGGACTTGTGATCTTTGTCCAGGTCCAGGTTCAATTCCTGGCACCTGCGATTATTTCTGATTTGGTACTGGCACACCATTCATCCGAGCGAGGTCAATGCGGAACGGGACTAAAAATTCCGGAGGTCCAATGTGTGTTTGCACACCCAACAAGCAGTAAAAAGAACCCTCTCTGCCTTTTCAATATGAAGAGTAGCCGGATTTCCGGCGGGCATGGGTACTACGGGTCCCGGTACCTGTACCCAAGAGAGGATAACTCCCTCCGCTTCAAAGATGATAATGATGATACCCATGAGTTGGTCTGCGGTCTGATGCACTTCTATCAAAGAATTAATAAAGATTTTTGCAGGAGATATTTGCGATAGTATCACAAATTGCATTCAAAATGAAATGAAAACTATGCAGCGGAAACAGTCAGAGTCAAAGCAGGGTAGTATGGTCAGTTCTTGCATTCTTGTGTCTAAGAAAACATCATGATTGGTAAAAACTGAGTAGGCATGTACCATCAGCATGAATGGATATGGGTCATGCAAAGACCTGTATAGATTTGTAAAGTAAGGTTGCGCAGCTTGCCATGACCTAACCTAAGAAAGCTGCTATTCAATCAATTTGTGGATTCAATCTATTCTTGACCAGGAACTTACTTCGCGTTCTCCTGACGTTGCTTGAACACCATCAGAACTGCTATTGTACCGCCATAATAATAACTAGACTTGCCAAGCTCCTATATCCACAGAGTTACTCCCTCGCTGCATTTGACCATTACTGCCCACAGGATTTTCATCTGCAACAACAATATCAGAATTTAATAACATGTTTCCTTAGGCTGCAAGATTTGGAGTGGTAAGTCTTCAGAATACAACTCATACTTTCATCCACAGATTTGTGGTATTGCCGATTTACACGACAATGTTTGGTGACAGTATTTTTGCCTGTAACATCAAACTAGCATGACACTGTTGTTGTTTTTAAGATGAAACAACATCCTGGTATTTCTTTTTTTTGAATAATAGTTTTGAATGGATAATAAAATCCCCAGCATACTCAAATTTTACAGTCAAGTTTGAAAAATAACTTGCTGTTAATTCATTAACCTGTGAAGTTTGGCCGTGTAGTTTCTCGTCCAATTGTTCTGTGACTTTGAAGTGACATTGCTGACGATGCAGGTGAAATACTTCCACTTTCATTTATTGTGGGTGTCGCTGTAGGTGACGTTATTATTCTGACAGTTGCCAGTTGGTTGCAAACATTGAAGGCTTAGTTGCTGTGGAAGCATATGTACGAGGTATACTGTAGACGTTGTTGTCCCAGGCTCCAAAACTATAAGACAGATTGTAGTTGTTCATTGTGGTTATATGGAAGGTAAGGAAGTACAAAGCTAATGATGTTTTGATGTTCATTAACCAAATCTATCTAATTAACCCTAAAGCCGCCGTATTCCATAATTTTGAGATGATATCACTTGCCGAACTTGCATGGTGGTCTGCTATCTCCTTTAATATCATGAAGCTACCAAAACAACTAAAATGTTTTTTGTTGTTGCTTAGCCCTTTTTACCAACCTAGGTACTGAAAGTAGAATCCAGGTCCGACAGTGTTTGCGTTGGTTTTTGGTGTAAATTTGAATGTGAGACCAAAGCTTGAAACTTTGAAATTGTACCATCTATCTATTGTAGGTTCCCTGCCAGGGTCAAAGCAATATTTTATCTCATAATCAAGAGTAGACCCAGAAAAAAGCAGAAAGTCATAATAAGAACCAGGGTATTCAGAGTTTTATGACAGATTAAACACCAGAAACTTAACCTGTACTATCTGCTGAGGCTGTAATCCTGTGATAGTCAGAGATGAGTTGGTGTTAGCTGTGTAGTCATCAGGCAAGTTTTTATGACTGATAACATATCCTTGTTTCTCGTTTATCTCCTGGTTTGGGCTCTGTGAAGGGTTGTGAATTGCAATGGCCTCTGAAACAAGAAATCATTTTGGTGTGTGTTAATCTTTGACAACTGTCGAGGTGATCATATTCATAGTAGCAAACAAACGGATACAGTCATATATGAAGAAGGAATTCAGACTGAAGAGAGACTTTCATGATGGTGGATGACATGGTAGGTTTGGATGACATAAAAAGGATGACATAATGAATACATAAAGAAAGGAGCAGCTATAACAATGAATGTTTTCAGAGTTTTTTCATGTTGGTAGACAAACTGACAATAGCATCATCCAACAATAAATTGTTTGGCCCTAGGAAACACTTGGATCCTTTTTTAGGGGTAGTAGTTGGAAAGTACTAAGATTGATGTGAAATAACTTTTATTAACATGGCAAGTAATTAGTATGAAGCAATATTCAAAAGAAACAGTCAGTCTAGGCCTGATGACTCAAAGTGTTGTTCATTAACTCTGCATTTTGAGGGATCAATTTGTTCACAGATTAGTTTGTCCGGCCACATGGCAATCTATCATAATAGTTTGGAAGTGGAAATTTATGAGCATTTGGAAATCCTGAAAGAAAGGTTCATAATCACTATTCAAATTAGAGCATATAGTTATAGCCAATAAACTAAAAAATTATCCCAAAACTCTTATTTGATGTGATTTCATACCAGTAATATGATTTTGGTAATCAGTTTCAACCCCCTTCGAGGTCTGCGGCCAACTTACCATTATAACTGTACTGAAATCTGAATCTTTCTACATAAAACAAGCTTGTATGAAACTTGAGATTGAATTCTCCGTCCACACCGATATAAGTTTTATTTTCCCCTGGGGCTAGGTCGTTTTCACAGTACTTCACATCATTAATTTGTAAATAATCATAGCAGTTCCCATTCGAATCCCGTTTGTCATAAAGCTTAAAGTCTAAAACATTCAGGGTCACTGATAAGAATCCATTTTCTCTTATTCTCAGGGTACTTTCCACATTGTTAGAGTGTTTTTGCTGTGGATATCCTCTGTGACTGATTATAGTTCCTGTCTGATGTGCGATGAGCTGAACTCCACCACCTAACATAACATATACACCGCTCTCTGCTTATGATGTATCTGGAAGCAAAGAATTTGTTCTATCACCATAAGACGCAAAGTGAGCTTCGATAGTGCTTGAACCAGTTTTCCTGCAGTTTGAGGTCTATCTAATTCTGGCCAGCCACTGTGGAAGACCTTCTTTAATTATACTAGCTACTACTTGCAGACAATATGAGGCCCGTTTGCCAAAAATGTACTAGTTCAAAAGTTTGAAAATATTTGAAATCACGCAGAATGAATCGAAGAGGAAATCAGTGGGTATTTAGCTCATGATATTTTACTTTAATGCCAATTGGAAAGACAATATAGTATTGATCACTCACCACTCCATCTTCCCCATGCGCCATCTTGATCATGATCAACAGTTGTAGAGCACCAATAGCCAGGTTGGTATGAATAAGTACAGGTGTAATACTGAGTATTATAGTATTTGAAGGGGAGGACACAAGGATCGCCGTTAGCATTCCCTCCAAAAGTTGAGCCTGAGAATAAAACGCAAAACCAAATTTGTCTCAAAACATTCAGTAGTATATCAATTTCAATCTACAGGACAGGTTTTTGCATCAATAGTGGATAAAGTTTCTCCTGTCCATCCACAAGCAGGCTTTTTTTTATTTTGAAGAGGTAGAGGGAAATTTGGTTAATAGGTCTTGGGGTCAAACATACTGCGAAGGATCTCCTTTAGAAGTTTGTTTAGAAACCTTAGATTGATGAACATAGACCAGAAAACAACATTTATCTTGGACCTTGGGCATTTAATTCATAAGATATTAGACTGCCGATTGTCTACTGCGCACAGTAGACCTTATAGTTGAACAAGTTAATTGTTACACCATCACCCATATTCTATGTTGTAATTTTTACTGATGAGCGTCACCTCCACTTGAATGGAATTCTCGATAATATTAATACAAACTGTATTTGCTCTTGAGCGCACATTGTACAAGGGTATAAGGGTGGGAAAGCTAG
This sequence comes from Membranipora membranacea, assembly GCA_914767715.1. Taxonomy (NCBI): domain Eukaryota; kingdom Metazoa; phylum Bryozoa; class Gymnolaemata; order Cheilostomatida; family Membraniporidae; genus Membranipora; species Membranipora membranacea. The sequence goes on along the minus strand of OU612067.1, from coordinate 10,656,656 downwards.
GGTTATGTATGAACAGCTCCCCTTAATTAGCAGCATGGGAAGTCACTTGCAACTCTCAGATTGAGAAGCTCTAAACCAGCGCCACCCTGCCAATCTATACTAGAAGATACCCAAATACTCACCTGTTACCAGCATACAGTAACTTGATATTCCGCAAAGAAGCACTTCGATATTCCTCATGGTGGAAAAGTCAAAGCTCAAAATCATATTCGAAGTGGAGCTGGATTTTGAACCACACTACCAATCTCAAAGCTTGAGGTGAAAAACACTGGGTATTGTTGAAGCTTCACTGCTATGCAAGTGATAACACACATAAGAGCTTTGAATAGATGTAGTATTATAATGTGTTTCGCTATGAATTCTAACAACTGTAATTGGTCCTGATTTTTAACATGGTGGTTGATTATGTTACTTCCTTCTAGATGCTGCTAGCTTAAACAAATATGACTTGAAAGAAAACAACTCAATAGCAGTAGAAGATTACGGTAAAAATGCTCCAGTTATAAAGCACCCATTTGAAAAAAAACTGACCTTGATGGGAATCGAACCCACAACAATCTTATAAACAGTTTTATTAGGCGGACGCTCTACACACTGAGCTATTCAGCCACTCACGTGGGCCGTGAGTGCTAATATACGCCACTGCCATTATTGACACGGTCTGAATTGAAATACAGCTGCTCGTAATAGGTTTTCTTTGTAAGGAGTTGTGTATCATGTAATCATGAGAACATGATTCCCTAACAATTTACTCGTAATTTTTTTCATGTTTTCTCAGTTTTTTCCAAATTATGTAAGTGGCATGTAACATGTCTTATTGTGCAGTATCACAGTGGTACAGTGTAATGTGATCATTGGTCAGTGGTGATGATGAACGCATGGCCATAGAAATAACAATGAAGCGTAGTCGGTCTTAGTAGGGTGATGCAAACTGTCTCTGCTTAGGCTAAGTTTTACTTTGATCAGGAGTTGTGACTGGAGATGGAAACTTCATTTCCTTGATAAGATCTGGGATGGTTGACCTGCTTCTATAAAGCCAATTAGGGATATTTGAGGTTAGAATTTGTTCACATGAAGTTATGAGTGACGACAATTATTTCATTATTTACTTCCTTGTTATGAATAACAGAACGATAGATTTTGATGGTTAATAGTGGTATATTCTCAGCCTATATCCCATTCTATTCTCTATATTTTATTGCAATATCATAACATTCGATGATAATGTTTTTTTTTAAATCAGCCATTGAGAAAAAAGGGAAAAATAAAGGAAATTTCAAGAAAGATGAGGAAAAAGTTAATCATAAAAATTAAATATGAAAGATTTATGTTTGATGATAGAATGGACAAAATTATATGGCACATTGTAAAAAAAACATGCTAATAAATTTTTGTTTGATGTCTCTCAGAATGAAATTGCGCAAAAAAATTGGAGCAAATTGCCCTCAAATTAAAAAAAAACTTAGAGCCATGTTTTTTTCTATTTTTGTAACCCTTTCACAATAATCATAATATTGTAGGTAAAATCGGATACAATTACTTTTCTAATAGGCTCTAGAAATAGATTAACCTTAGTTTTCACTCTTATCGACAGATTAACATGTCCTCTGATGAACCAGGAGACTCCTCATGTTGGCATCTCAGATGAACCAGGAGCTGCTGATGTATAGATATGGACATCACAGTCAGCAACAGCTGTAGCAGAAGTGTACTCAGACCCATCATACTCAGTGATTCTGTAAGAACATCATAATACTAATTCATAACTTTTAACAACTACTGGGCTTCCCAGGTGAACTTTTTCGCAGCTGTTTTCTTTTACATTTCTATTATTGTTTTGCAGAGTTATTAAGTTCTCTCATTTGAACCACAGAGCAGAAGCAGAGTATTAGGTTATAATCATCATATTTTTGAGAATACATCACCACTCGTTGCAATCCCAAACATATTCATCTGGGTGCATGACTTTAATTATGGATTATGGCACATTTTTATGTTTTGGCATACATTGATGTATGATTGATGGCTTTTTGACAAGAAATCACATCCACGTCTGACGTTCTGAAATTTCCCGTATTCTATCCTCTTCTGGCCCTTGAGCCCTTGTTATATAATATTGAAGTACCTTTGTTTACTTTTTGTGTTCTCATAATCGCCACTGGCAGCGTTCTGAATCTGCTCGTATTCTGCACTATAGTCTACAGATGTCTGAATGTCATCGCAGGGGCTTGTGAAGGTGGAATTGTACATCCCTGTCAAGTATATACAGACACATCTAACCTTATCAGAAATACACTGTCATTGCAAATAATTTAAGAAAAGATTTGATTATGCGGAATAAACTAGTATTGTATGAAGACAAATTACCTTCAATGAAAAAAGCTTCAAAGCGTTATTGGTAGTGACAGTTTTGCATTGAGGGTGATGTTTTTGGTGACAATGTCAATGAAATTAATTGGCATATCTAACCTGCATCCGGATGAAGAGTAGACATGTAGATATGAGGGTCGACAGAAGCAGTATTAGCCGATGTGTACTCATTCTCTGGTTCTCCCTTTTGCCTACATATATAAAATAAATAAGTCTAAAATGGTCTAGAATACTTTCAAGTAGACTTTATTTGATAACTAATTGTTGAACAGTTTTGATGCTTTATTTACGATTAGTATCACAAAGTAGTTCAACCGAGATTAACTAGGAATATTTGATTAGGATTTTCCAGAATCTTGAAAAAAGTGCATTTTTGCAGATTATTGAGATGTGGTGAACAAATTTCCGAACATATTACAAGGTTTTTTAAGCTATTGAAATATTAATTGGAAGTCTGTAAAGAGAAAATTCTGCCTACATCTTCAATTAAATACCGAATAAACCCCTACATCTGGCAATGCTTGAACCGGTTTTAACCTCGGATAGCAATACAACATTAGAATTGAATGATATATCCATCCTGCAATATCTTTGGGCATTCGAGGGTTTTGAAATTTTTTCCTTCCCACTATTTTACCAGTCAGTCAGTTTCTAATTGTTTTGGTTATCATTTTACCATGAATAGAAACTCACTTTGCTTTATTCTGTCCATTTTTGAGCACCATCAGAGCTGTAATGATAACTGCTATTATAATGACCAAAGCTGCGGCTCCAATCCCAACTCCTAATGCCATAGCGTTACTCGTCCGCTGCATTTGACCATCGCTGCCCACTTTATTTTCTTCTGTAAGAATAATATAGTATGATATATTTTGTTGAATAGCTAAAATTGTGTTTTCTTATGTTGTTGAGTTGGGAATCCGCAGGAAATGAGAAACCAACTCACATTACGTAAACAATTTATCTGAGTTTGCAGTATCGCCATGCCAATGCCCGGTGACAGTGTCAATGTAACAATTTCTGCGCCATGATTTCTTCATGACTAGTCAAAGTGATGTTTATTCATTGGTAAGATGAAAGAAAAAAATTGTTTTGTCTTTATCAATGCTAGGCAAAACATAGAAAATGATTTTATAATTAATTTTTTTTATTATATTTTTGTATGAGTTCATAGATTATTTTGAAGTTTATTCAGCTTTATTTATGTTTACCCCTATTCACCTGTGATGTTCGGTTGTGTAGTTTCTGTTTCAGGTAATCTGGGACTAAGGGTGGCTTGAATTGACATTGAAGAAGTTTTATCAGCAGTACTATACTGATTTGTAGGTGAAGTGATGCTAATTTCATTTGTTGTGGGTGTTGCTGCAGGTTTTGTTCTAATGATTTGTGGGATGGCTGCGGATGTTGAAAAATTGGTTGCAGCTGAAGTGTAAGTAGTTGTTATGCTAGTGGAGGTTGTCGTCACAGGTTCTAAAACTATTCAAGAGACAGAGATGTAGATATTGGTGGTAAGTTACAATAGTTTACTAAGACCAGGTTCAATAGTCAAATTTATTCACATTCATTGACTTTTCAGCCCGAAAACTAAATAAAGGTACTGGACATAGCCTGGTAGTACTGACCATTGGGAAACTTCAAAATCATCATTACTACTAGGCTATATTAGTACTTTTATTAACCTATTGTTTTTTTACCTTAATTAGTCATTTTTAATCTGCCAAACATCGTCAATTTGGAATGAAATGGCTTGATAAAGAGATAATGTTCTCTTTGAAACCTTTAATAATTATCATAAACCTACTCAAATCATCTAAAACTTTAGGTTGCTCAAAAATGATTATAAACTGTAAAACTGACCTTGATTAGATTGATCTTGTTAGTAGAAAATCTGAATGTCAGGCTAGAACTCGAAACTATAAAATTGTACCATGTATTTATAGATGCAGGCGCCTTGTTCAGGTCACCACAAAGTTTCATCTTATTGTTCCGAGTGGCACCAGAAATAAGCAGGAAGTCAAAAGCACAGCCAGGGTAAAGATCAAACACCAGGAACTTAACCTGTACAATCTGTTGAGGCTGTAATCCTGTGATAGTCAGAGATGAGTCGATGTTAGCTGTGTAATCATCAGGGAAGTTTCTATGACTGATAACGTATCCTCGCTTGTTAACAGTCATCTGGGCTGAGGCATTTTTGCCGTTGTACATTGTGAGGGCATCTGGAAAAAAAAGAAATGTTGTGTGCATCTGCAATGTGTTGAAAATATGACTGATAGCATAATTTTGTCGAATCTGGCAATAATTTTAATGGTTTCCTTGTGAAGACATAGCTTAACGATCGGAATGGACAACTCAATTACCCCATAATAATAACAAACTTCCTCCTCTGAAGAAAGGGAGCTTGTTGGGTGGCCTGAGAAAATGCAGTTATGAATTGAGCAAAGCACAAACACAATAATCACAACATTTTATGGCAAATATTTTGTTCCAATATTTTGGTTTTATGATTTCATACCAAGAATATGAAAACATAGAGAGGCTCCTTTGTCACTATTCTCCACAGTCCATCCACTGCTGATGCTGTTACAGTATAGTGTGTCATTGATCAGGGGAGATCTGATTCTACACTCTGCTAACACTGTGTTTCCATTATCATCAGCATAAGCAGCGGCACAAATGGTGTGATATGCATTTAGAAGTCTGTCTGTGTCGCAGCTTAACTCTATAAAGAATACCAAATAACATCAGTTTTCAAGTTATGTTGTTCGGTATGATTTTGTTGCAATGAGTTAACATATCAAGCCCACATCTGGCGCTTGCTACTGCCTATTTTTACTCACCGTGATAACTATACTGAATTCGGAAACCTTTTTCCACATTCACTGTGTTTGTGTGGAATTTGAGACTGAATTCTCCCTCTGCACTGATATACATTTTCTTCTCCCCTTCTGCTAATTTGTTTGCACAGTACTTTATCTCATTAATTTGCATAAAGTCATAACAGTCCCCATTTGGCGCCCTGTTGTCATGTAGCCCAAACTCCAAGACTGTCAATGTTACTGAAAGCACTCCATCTACTTGTATTCTCAGTGTACTGTCCATGTAGTTAGAGTAGTTCTCCTGTCGATATCCTCTGTGACTGATTATAGTTCCTGTCTGCCGTGTGATCCTCTGATCTTTACCATCTAACATCACATATACACCACTCTCAGCTTCTGATGTATCTAAAATCAATGGAAGAAATATTGGTAAATTATGTATCACATTATGAGATCATATGCCCCCGAAATTACTTGATGCAGTGTATCTCTTCAGAGCTATCAATCAAAGTTAGAAGATGAATGGACAATACAAAGCCTAGTCTGAGATTGGGCCAAACACAGGAAGCAGAAGGCTGGAATACTCTACTAGTATGCATAATGGGTTGGTCATTGCTTGTTTGGTGTTATCTAAAACATTTTTATCACTGTTGGGTTTATCTGCCATTTGACTCTCTATCAGAGAGTCAGCACCTACCTGAGCATATTCCCCATGTTGTAGAATAATTCTTTGTCGTTGAGCACCAGAAATGACCATTATAATCATCATCAGTGCAGGTGTAATACTGTTTATTTCTGTATATGAATGGGAGCACACAAGATGTTCCTCCAGAAGTTGCACCTGAGTATAGAAAACATCATTGGATGAACATCACTGTAGAAATATTGGATAAGAGCCCTGACTGGATATTTGGAGGAATGGTTAGTGGCATTACCTGCTACAGTCACTTTAGCCAGCTAGAAATTATGATAGCATCTGACAAGTCTTTAGGAAAATTTTCAACTTCCTTTGATTTTTGGTATTTGTCATGAACACCTAAAACCCAAAGTCTTTTACAACATATAGTCAATTTGACAGTTTTTGATGGTCATACTGATGGTAAGTTCAGCCTTGATTATCTGGTAAATACAGGACCAGAAACTTTTCAACAGGTTAAGTTTCTTCCCTAAAACTTATGACTTACTATGGAAAGGGAAAAATTGGCCGTGAACTCCCCAGATATCTGTCCAACTAGGATGCTATGACATCGAGATGACCATTCTATTGCAAAGATCATGCCATCCCACATAATGACTCACCTGTGGCCAGCATACAGTAACTTGACAGTCCTACGAAGAGTGCTATGAGATACTGTGTCTGTAAACTCATAGTAGGGAACTTGCTGGGGTGCTGGCAAAATCGATGTCGATCATACAAAACACAAGAGCAAATGAAGTTTTATCAGAGCTACGGTGTGCACCTTAATGTAGACCCTGACCATAGAAGTTAAAGGCTAGGCAAGAGAGATATCATGAATAAATGATAAGGGAGGAATTGTTACACTGATTTCCACTATGATAGAAAGCTAACAATGCTAACTGTATGTTATCACTACCATGTATTTATTTGCGATACTTCCTCCTAGGTGACGATACAATTCAGTTTAACTGAAAATAACGTCATAACATCAAAACCAGCTGATTACCTTGTTACTTTACACTATATCATGTTAAATAAAATAAGGGTATAAATCTTACGTGACTGATAAAGATTGAATAAAGAGTCCTAAGCTGCCCTGCTCTTCTAATGAGTGTTTCCAATTGATGCCAATGATTGGCGAAGGAGGAAATGGTGTGTGTATTGTTGCACCATGTAGAAGCAAACATTATTTCATTTTTTGTCATCATGCCTTGTGATCACACAAACAGCACACTTATCTTACGTTGAATGGATGGACCGACATGTTATCATGCTGTGAATGTGTTCAAAAGTTCGCACCACTGTATACTGAAGAGGAAGTTGTTATTTAGGATAGCCTACAAGGACGGGTCAATTCTAACTGTTCCTACAACAATTTCTTATTCAGAAAAAATAAATGGAGCTCAGAATAATAGACATTTTATATTTACAACGCTACCTCGCAATGCAGGAAGGCAAGTGATTTTAAATTTTGGGCATACAGGTCATGAATGATTGATATAGGTCATTATCAACCAATTATAAAACCGTCTCTAACCAGTGGATCTTCAATGTTTCTAAAGCATTCTAGAAAAGAATTGTCTCCTCCAAAAAAGAAGGGGACAACTCTTGTCAACAGGCAAATATGGAAACATTGTTAAGGGAAGTCAACTCATAGGTTATAAGCCCCTTCTCTCATTATTTTTGGTGAGCGGAACTGTCTGGAACATGTGCTTTGTCATGCATACCTTGTAAATGTCTGCCATCAACTTTGCTAGATAGAGGGGCATAACGGTCATTTAAAAAAACCACTTCCTCTTAAAAAATAACAGGGTTCATGTATATGTATGGTTTCTTTGACGCCCGTATCCCTAGCTAACCTGACTGATCTCTCTGAATGGTCCTTATAAAATTAGGAATAACAGGTTTGTACCAGCCACCAGGCCAGGGTACAATCTCACAGTTGAACTTGTGAAGCGTCTTTGGTCAGATGGGTATCTAAAGGAACAGCAGACCTGATTCTGATCTGGCTTCGCTGCTGTATGCATGTGGTGGGTGGATTTTTCCACTGATCTAGTCTCTGACTATCTGATTGGACCTAGGCATGTGAGTTTGATACACTGCTATTTGATCGAGATAGTAACAACTTGAGTAGAAAAGAACGTGTTAGTTCACAGATTAAATGTTTAAATAATCATCACAAATCTCTCAAGCTAAAAGACTTTAAAATGAGTAAAAGAATCAAAGTTAGTCCTATTTGGTAAAATCAACTTTCCATAGCAAGTATTAGCTGGTTACATAAAACTCTTTTGGTCTTGAAAATTCCCAGGATATATCTAATTTCATCAAGTCATGGGTACAGGGTACAATGTTTAAAATTTGTAAAACAATATAGTTCTTATCAATGAATAACAAAATATTGTGGCAAGTTTCATAACACTAAATCTTGGGATGAAAATATACATGTGATATGTAGAAGTTCGAGAAGTTACCTGTCCTTTCGGCAAGGGGAGATAAACATGTGTTTATACCTTAGTATTTAAACTTTAAGAGTTTTCAGGTCTCAGAGTGAGGCCTCGCGTTTGTTACTTAAGTACCGTATAGTTTATTATCTACAAGCTATGTAACTCTGATGTTACAACCATGTCTTTCTAGCCTTAGTTGTGGCTTGAATAGAGGAGTATTCCTTCCAAACCGTCTTTTCCTCTTCAGCTCTGAAATGGTCGAACAAAATATATTTTGATAATATTTAAACCTCCTTGAGTTCTCAAATAGGTGCTAATCTCTAGCAAATATTTCCAAATACCACAATTTATGTTGGCCTGTAGACGGATTGTAAGAGAAAAAATTTGCTTTTAAAAACTTAACAATATTATTATATAAGATTAAAGCTTGGTTATCTGGTTACCTGCGTCCCCAAACCTTGACAGCATGACCCCTAAACTAGGTAATAATTCTACCTGTGAATAGATTCAATGCTGGCATACTCCTCAGCTGTTGAGTCAGCCAACTGATATTCGGCATCGTATCTCGTTGTTTTTCCCATTAGCCTTTGTACCTCTTGTTGTTCCATTAGGGTTTACCTCCTCCGCTAGTGTATACTCAGAGGTTTCTATTTCTGCATCAGCTTGGTGATACACGACATCTGTATCCACCTGCTCAGCCATGTCAGAGCCTGTCTCACCAACACCTGTACAGAGTAATGTGCTCCATTCTGGGAGAGTGCAGCTCCCTGATTGGTACAAACTGACTCAGACATATCATAGTAGTTTTCAATATCTGTTTGAGACACCATTTCCATGAGAAACATTATAAACCATTAAAGTGCAGAAAATAATGGATGGGAACGCCAATATAAAGCTTGATTGAAATAAATGATGAAAAAATAAGACGCTATCTATCAAGAGCAGTATACCGGCACTCAGACGTTCTGGGTAATTGTGGGTGGATACTTGAAAAAAAATCAAAATTTAAACTCTCTGGTGGTGAAATGATATTGATGAAAGCGGGCAACCTTGATACAAATCAATTAGTCTGGTTTGTCACAGCCGAAGAAAGAATACTTGTTCTAAGTATTAACCAAACCATTTAGAGTAGGTAAGTTACAAATATACATGGATTTGAGGTAATGCCTAAACATGCGAACCTGGAGAGTGTTCTCAGCAGAGGTGTCATTGGTATACCCATGAGTCAGGAGTGGTCTAATGGTTAAGGGTGCGGACTTGTGATCTTTGTCCAGGTCCAGGTTCAATTCCTGGCACCTGCGATTATTTCTGATTTGGTACTGGCATACCATTCATCCGAGCGAGGTCAATGCGGAACGGGACTAAAAATTCCGGAGGTCCAATGTGTGTTTGCACACCCAACAAGCAGTAAAAAGAACCCTCTCTGCCTTTTCAATATGAAGAGTAGCCGGATTTCCGGCGGGCATGGGTACTACGGGTCCCGGTACCTGTACCCAAGAGAGGATAACTCCCTCCGCTTCAAAGATGATAATGATGATACCCATGAGTTGGTCTGCGGTCTGATGCACTTCTATCAAAGAATTAATAAAGATTTTTGCTGGAGATATTTGCGATAGTATCACAAATCGCATTCATAATGACAAGAAAACTATGCGGAGGAAACAGTCAGAGTCAAAGCAGGGTAGTATGGTCAGTTCTTGCATTCTTGTGTCTAAGAAATTATCATGATTGGTGAAAATTAAGTAGGTATGTACCATCAGCATGAATGGATATGGGTCATGCAAAGACCTGTATAGATTTGTAAAGTAAGGTTCTGCAGCTTGCCGTGACCTAACCTAAGAAAGTTGCTATTTAATAATTTTGTGGATTCAATCTATTCTTGACCAGGAACTTACTTCGCGTTCTCCTGACGTTGCTTGAACACCATCAGAACTGCTATTGTACCGCCATAATAATAACTAGACTTGCCAAGCTCCTATATCCACAAAGTTACTCCCTCGCTGCATTCGACCATTGCTGCCCACAGGATTTTCATCTGCAACAACAATATCAGAATTTAACAACATGTTTCCTTAGGCTGCAATATTGGGAGTTGTAAGTCTTCAGAATACAACTCATACTTTCATCCACAAATTTGTGGTATTGCCGATTTACACAACAATGTTCGGTGACATTATTTTTGCCTGTAACATCAAACCAGCATGACACTGTTGTTGTTTTTAAGATGAAACAACATCCTGGTATTTCTTTTTTATGAAAAATAGTTATGAATGGATAATAAAATCCCCAGCATACTCAAATTTTACAGTCAAGTTTGAAAAATAACTTGCTGTTAATTCATTGACCTGTGAAGTTTGGCCGTGTAGTTTCTCGTCCAATTGTTCTGTGACTTTGAAGTGACATTGCTGACAATGCAGGTGAAATACTTCCACTTTCATTTATTGTGGGTGTCGCTGTAGGTGAGGTTATTATTCTGACAGTTGCTAGTTGGTTGCAAACATTGAAGGCTTAGTTGCTGTTGAAGCAGATGTACGAGGTATACTGTAGACGTTGTTGTCACAGGCTCCAAAAATATAAGACAGACATAATTGTAGTTGTTTATTGTGGTTATATGGGAGGTAAGGAGATACAAAGCTTATGATGTTTTGATGTTCATTAACCAAATCTATCCAATTAACCCTCAAGCCGCCACATTCCATAATTTTGATATGATATCACTTGCCGAACTTGCATGGTGGTCTGCGATCTCCTTTAATATCATGAAGCTACCCAAAACAACTAAAATGTTTTTTTTGTTGCTTAGCCTTTTTTACCAACCTAGGTACTGAAAGTAGAATCCAGGTCCGACAGTGTTTGCGTTGGTTTTTGGTGTAAATTTGAATGTGAGACCAAAGCTTGAAACTTTGAAATTGTACCATCTATCTATTGTAGGTTCCCTGCTAGGGTCAAAGCAATATTTTATCTCATTATCAAGAGTAGACCCAGAAAAAAGCAGAAAGTCATAATAAGAACCAGGGTATTCAGAGTTGTATGACAGATCAAACACCAGGAACTTAACCTGTACTATCTGCTGAGGCTGTAATCCTGTGATAGTCAGAGATGAGTTGGTGTTAGCTGTGTAGTCATCAGGCAAGTTTTTATGACTGATAACATATCCTTGTTTCTCGTTTATCTCCTGGTTTGGGCTCTGTGAAGGGTCGTGAATTGCAATGGCCTCTGAAACAAGAAATCATTTTGGTGTGTGTTAATCTTTGACAACTGTCGAGGTGATCATATTCATAGTAGCAAACAAACGGATACAGTCATATATGAAGATGGAATTCTGACTGAAGAGAGACTTTCATGATGGTGGATGACATGGTAGGTTTGGATGACATAAAAAGGATGACATAATGAATACATAAAGAAAGGAGCAGCTATAACAATGAATGTGTTCAAAGTTTTTTCATGTTGGTAGACAAACTGACAATGGCATCATCCAACAATAAATTGTTTGGCCCTAGGAAACTTTTGGATCCTTTTTTAGGGGTAGTAGTTGGAAAGTACTAAGATTGATGTGAAATAACTTTTATTAACATGGCAAGTAATTAGTATGAAGCAATATTCAAAAGAAACAGTCAGTCTAGGCCTGATGACTCAAAGTGTTGTTCATTAACTCTGCATTTTGAGGGATCAATTTGTTCACAGATTAGTTTGTCCCGCCACATGGCAATCTATCATAATAGTTTGGAAGTGGAAATTTATGAGCATTTGGAAATCCTGAAAGAAAGGTTCATAATCACTATTCAAATTAGAGCATATAGTTATAGCCAATAAACTAAAAAATTATCCCAAAACTCTTATTTGATGTGATTTCATACCAGTAATATGATTTTGGTAATCAGTTTCAACCACCTTCGAGGTCTGCTGCCAACTTACCATTATAACTGTACTGAAATCTGAATCCTCTTTCTACATAAAACAAGCTTGTATGAAACTTGAGATTGAATTCTCAGTCCACACCGATATAAATTTTATTTTCCCCTGGGGCTAGGTCGTTTTCACTGTACTTCACATCATTAATTTGTAAATAATCATAGCAGTTCCCATTCGAATCCCGATTGTCATAAAGCTTAAAGTGTTTGTAAAGGATCAGGTTTTTTGGTATCATTCTAGAGATCTCAGTCTAGTTTAGAACATTATTCTATGTTCAAAAGCAGCCTGTGGCCCAGTTAAGACTTATTTACCTTCAAAGTTGGGATGAGAAGGTACTAAAAAGGTACTATTTTTTTCCTTTGGAGTTGTGATTACTTGTTGAAAATAGTACCTTTTTAGTACCTCAGATTATAATGGGAATATACAGTACCTTGTAACTAAGGCTTATTGTTATGACACAGTGGTTTTAATATTCTGCATGTGATATCAAAACACACAGAATTTATCTATTGAATGAACGAGTGAATACAAGGTATTATTTATCTGTCCCATGTGGTTTAGCTGGTACAATGGGATAGTGTATGACATTTCATAATTCAATGACAAAGCTAAAGATCTAAATCGAACATGGCAAAAAATTACAGCTCTAGCTCATCCGACAGTGAGAATGAAAATTACAGGGAGATTAACAGCTCTAGTGAGAGCAAGATTGAATATCATTTCGGAGGCATTTTTTGCAAATTGACGTCGAGTCCATGTGATTATCAGAGGGAAAATATCTCTGAGGTAGTCACACCACTCAAGTTTAAATCTGTATGATTTCGGCCACTGGAAATAACCCACAGTGCTTTGACAGATACAACATTTTCTGTTAACCATGGTTACTGCTCGAGATAGAAATTGGCAATATAAAGGCAGATAAATACATGGCTAAAGTATTTCAAGGTTTTGTTTATATTTATTCGATGAATAAATGAGATCGTGGCTACATGGATTGTATTGAAGATTATAAATACTAAGATATGACATTCTAATCAAACTCTGTCTTCAGCCGTTATGCTTTATGATTGGTGGCTTTCAATAGAATTTCAATGGAAGATACAAAATTTACACATGTAGACTGGATGTTTTTCTAATTTGCACAAAAATCTAAAATAATTTGATTTTAAATCTCGCCATTTCAGGCATTAGGATGATGTTAAAATCCAAAGCATGCGATGATTAATACTGAGTGATTTGAAGTTTTGAGAATCTTTACAACAAATTTTGCAAATATTCTGATGTTTGGACTCACAAGATTTTCTCGGGTAAACTTTGTTGTTTACATCAAAAACTGAAATTTACAAGTCACAAAGTAAATTGAAGTAAATAAAATTGTCATCTAGTTATTTCGGACTTCAGGGTGATGAAAAATGTAAATGAATTTGACTGCCTCCTAAAGAGAGGAGTATTGATAATCGTGTAAGCAGTGGAATACCTTGAGAAACTTTCTATATTATTTTACATCAGATCTTGTCCATCTGTGCATCACAGATACTCAGCACATCTAAACATGGACTATCAATATTACTGACTGAGTGCAGCAGGCCATATGAGAACCTATGTCAAAGCACACATCAGTCACATAGAAAATTAATTTGTCGAGTTTTTGAGTTATTTCATCACTATGGATCTTATTTGGGGGGCTAATGTTGGATATTATCGCAAGATTTGGTACTAACCATAAAGCATTGTATGGCCCATTTTTAGGTAAATCTGAAATAAGCAAGGCTTTGTCAGCAAGAAGAATCCATTGCTCCAGTGTAATCTTATTCAAACAGAGTAAACAAGCGCAGCGGTATGAAATGAAACTCACTCGCTCGAAAAGCTGTGGACAGGGAATGGGTCATAGTCATTGATTGTAATGTACAGTCAGTATTTATAATCTTTGGTACAGTGGTTCTTCTAATCTCTTCTTCAACATGGGCTCATAACAGAAATGAAGGTTGTTTTGATTAGCGGTCTCAACTCATTAAATTTGAACTTTTATGTCATCAACAGACTTGTGAGTGACTTTGTCATGTATTTGCAAAAGTTGTTATCTAACCACAATAGTCACTAATACTACTGTATTTCCCCCATAATGGGCTCATTACAAATCGCCTGGACAAGTTGGGCTGTGCATGAGTAGGCAACTCAATAGTGTCAACTTATAACCCCCAAACCTACCAGACCAAGTAACCCTGAAGACTTATTTTTCATGCAAATGCATGTGTGATAGCTGTCTTAATCTCATTTCAAGCTCAAAAATGATACCAAGAACCCTGTTCCTTTACAAACACTTTAAAGTCTAAAACATTCAGGGTCACTGATAAGAATCCATTTTCTCTTATTCTCAGGGTACTTTCCACATTGTTAGAGTGGTTTTGCTGTGGATATCCTCTGTGACTGATTATAGTTCCTGTCTGATGTGCGATGAGCTGATCTCCACCATCTAACATAACATATACACCGCTCTCTGCTTCTGATGTATCTGGAAGCAAAGAATTTGTTCTATCACCATAAGACGCAAAGTGAGCTTCGATAGTGATTGAACCAGTTTTCCTGCAGTTTGAGGTCTATCAAATCTGGCCAGCCACTGTGGAAGACCTTCTTTAATTATACTAGCTACTACTTGCAGACAATATGAGGCCCGTTTGCCAAAAATGTACTAGTCCAAAAGTTTGAAAATATTTGAAATCACGCAAATGAATCGAAAAGGAAATCAGTGGGTATTTAGCTCATGCTATTTTACTTTAATGCCAATTGGAAAGACAATATAGTATTGATCACTCACCACTCCATCTTCCCCATGCGCCATCTTGATCATGATCAACAGTTGTTGAGCACCAATAGCCAGGTTGGTATGAATAAGTACAGGTGTAATACTGAGTATTATAGTATTTGAAAGGGAGGACAAGGAAACTTCAAAATCATCATTACTAATAGGCTATATTCAGTACTTTTATTAAGCTATTGTTTTTTACCTTAATTACACCAATCATTTTTAAACTGCCATACACAGTAAATTTTGAATGAAAAGGCTTGATAAAGAGGTAAAATGTTCTCTTTGAAACCTTGAATATCATAATCTTACTCAAATCAACTAAAACTTTGGGTTGCTCAAAAAAAGACAATTAACTGTACTACAGACCTTGATACTGAAAGTAGAATCCAGATCTGACAGTGTTTGCATTATTAGTGATGAATCTGAATGTCAGGCTAGAACTCAGTACTGTATAATTGTACCAGCTACCTATGATAAGTTTCTTGTTACGGTCATCACAAAGTTTGTTCCTTTTGCTTTTAGCAGTGCCAGAAATACGCAGGAAGTCAAAACCACAGCCAGGGTAAAGATCAAACACCAGGAACTTGACCTGTACAATCTGCTGAGGTTGTAATCCTGTGATAGTCAGAGATGAGTTAATGTTAGCTGTGTAATCATCAGTGAAGTTTGTATGACTGGTGACGTATCCTTGTGTTTTATTTGTTTCCTGGACTCGGTTCCGCATCGTGCCGTATATTGCATTGGCATCTTAAACAAAACAAAAAAGAACATTTTGTGAGGGTAATGTTTTGTAGATATAACAAATAATAGAGTTCTCATTAGCAAATGTATCAGTAGTATCCCAGAAACTTGCTACACCAATCCATGAAGATGCTAAAGCGCTCGGGTTTGATAAGAGGTATCATGAAGAAAGCTAGATCCATGGATGTCACGGATGTCTGCATAAGTTTAACATATGTGCAGCGTTATTATCCTATTGTGCATTCATGTCTTGGCAATGAGCTGAGATGTTGTTTGATGGCCCTAAGACTCACTAGATGAGTATAAGTGTTATTTCGATAATTTGAAGTTTTGTCTTGTTGATAAGGGGTCATTTGTATTATATTTTTGAATAGAAAAAATTGAATTGAAATGAGCTTGATATCAATGTCCACTGCCCTGTTTACAACTTTGCATAATAATCATCAGAATCTATGGCCACTATTTGAGACATTTTCCAAAGTTAAGTTTGACTAAAACCATACCAAGAATATGAAAACATAGAGAGGTTCCTCTCCCACTATTTTCTACAGCCCATTCACCACTGATGCTGTTACAGGAGAGGGTGTCACTTATTGTGGGAGATCTGATTCTACATTCCGCTGACACTGTGTGCCCATTCTCATCAGAATTAGCAGTAGAACGAATGGAGCGATATGCTCGTTAAAGTCTGCTTGTGTCGCAGCTTAGCTCTATAAAGAATAACAAATAATGTTATGTTTAATTGAAGAGTATAATTTTGTCGCCATGAGATGACAAGATCAAGCCACATCCAGCGTTTGATGTGCCATTATTATACTGACCGTAATAACTATACTGAATTCTGAATCCTTTTCCCGAATTCACTGTGCTTGTATGGAACTTGAGACTGAATTCTCCCTCTGCACTGATATACTTTTTATTCTCTCCTTCGGCTAATTTGTTTGCACAGTACTTCCACGCATTAATTTGTATAAAGTCATAGCAGTCCTCATTTTGCTCCCTCTTGTCATGTAGCCAAAACTCAAAGACTGTCAATGTTACTGATAGCATTCCATCTACTTATATTCTCAGTGTACTGTCTATGTTGCGAGGATAGTCATCCTGTGGATATCCTCTATGACTGATTATAGTTCCTGTCTGATGTGTTATACGCTGATCTTCACCGTCTAACATCACATATACACCACTCTCTGCTTCTGATGTGTCTAAAATCAATAGAGTAAGTGGCTACGAGTTCTATTCTTCAGACATAGTTTGCTGCAATTATTAGATTGATGTGCATAATATCAGAACTAACCCTTTCCCAGATTGTAAATACAGTAGTAGAGCCAAATATGCAAGATTTACATTGCTACAGAATTTGGGATAGTTACATTTGAGTACCATTTGTAAGACAACAACAGTGCCAGTAGGATGGATTTCCTCCAACACATTGAATTTACTACCATTTTGTATTCCACCCAAAAGTTAACACTCACCTGAGCATTTTCTCCATTTATCCTCATAATTGCCTGTTGTTGGGCACCAGAAGAAGCTGTTTAAATTTGAATTAATTTCAATGCAGGTATAATGCAGTTGGTTGTTGTACTTGAATGGGAGCACACAAGGAGTTCCTCTACCAGTTCCTCCAGAAGTCGCACCTGAGTGTAGAGAAAATCCTTTCAACATTTTTTTACAGATATCGGAAAGGAATTAACTGAATAAGAGGATAAATTACTACGGTCCTTCTTGCTGAGAGAATGATCTTAAACATTTGAAGAAGCTTTATGATAATGCTTAAATGCCACTGCCGGACAAATACAAAATAAGGGAGATAACCCTCTGCTGAGATGATACAACAGCACCTGTAGAGTTATTAATATTCAGCCCAAACACCTTGAATATTGTAAGCCTCAGCTTCACACTTTTGCTGAGTCACAACACACCAAATTTTAGCCATAGTAGTGGTATACTGCTTACTGTGTAATCTTTCCTTAGGGTAGGTGTCAAACAAACGGAGGAAATAAACTGTAAGGATTGCGCTGTATAAAGACTCACCTGTGACCAGCATAGAGTAACCTAACAGTCCTAAGAAGAGTGCTATGGTAATCTGCATCCAACCCCTCATAGTGAGGAACTCACTTTGGAATTGGTGCAGGTCACAATTCAGGCTTATGTGAGTAAAATCCAATTTCAATCACACACTCCACTTAAAACACCAGAGCAAAGAATAACATACAATATCAGAGCTATGGTGGAGCCCACACTAAAGATTTGAGCAAAATCAACTGCTAGGCAAGTGATATCAGTAAATGATAAGAGATGAATTGTTATACATATTTTCACTACGGTAGAAAGCTAAGAATGCTAGCTGAGTTCTATCGCTATTGTGTATTTGCTCGCGATACTTCCTCCTAGAAGAAGATAACGAATCAAAACCAAAACTGATTAATGTAACATTTGACAAGATATCACCTCAAGTAAAGCTGTTTCTTATGTAACTTAATAAATTGATTAATAGCTTTCAGCCTTACCATTCCACCAATGAGTGATAGCATTGATGCCAATGATTCGCCGAGGAGATGTTGGTAGAGATGTTGCATTATGTGGGAGCAAACAAATTATGTTGTTATGTCATGTGATCACCCAAACCGTGCAGTTGTCTTCCTGCTTTGAGTGAATGAACCGACATGTTATCAACTGTGATTGTATTGACAGGTTTTATTTATAGCGTTACCTCGCAAGGCAGGAAGGCAAACTGTTTTAAAATTACTTATCTAGTATTATTAGTCATCTCCTTCTCCGAAGAATGGGACAACTCTTGACAATAGGTGATGTTACTGCTAAAAAGTGGAAACATTTGTAAGTCAACTCAAATTTAAAAAACCCTTAGAAATCTTTCCTTTGTTTTGGAGGGCCTGTCCAATGTCCAATTAGCCAGGCGGACAAACAACCTGCTTGTGTGATCATCAGCACCGAATTCGATTCTCGAGGTGATTTTATTTTCATACCTTCTCTTGTAAATGTCTGCCATCAACTCTGTAAGATGAGAGGGGCATAGCCTTCATTAAAAAAAGCCAGTTCCTCATAAAACAACCAACCTGACTGACATGTTTGAACAGACCTTAGGTAATTGAGACTTACAGGGTCTTACTCGAGTCGAAGCAAAGGCACAAGGTCACATTTAGGCACTTGGAGCGTCTGTGGCCAGATTTGTATCTGGTAGACCAGCAGGACTGATCCTGATCAGGCTGTGCTGCTGTATGCATGTGGTGTGTGGACTTCTCCACCGATCTGGTCTCTGACTATCTGATTGAACAATGGGATGAGGGTTTGATAGTTGTGTATATAAAAATAATTTCTATCAGTGGTGCTATGCAATGAAACAAGCAAGCTCAACGGTTACACATACTATACATAACATATACCTAAGTGATTTTCATACAGAACAGAAAAACCTCAATTTAATCTTAAAAAGCACTAAAATTTGTATTATCGTTTGAGATGTTAACAATTGGAATAGGGAAGAAGTCTTAGTTAATACAGATTTGAGGTTGATATTACAAGGTTTAGGTCTCTATAACTCTGTAAACAAATGCATGAATGGTGTGTATTCATTGCACTTTGTCAGTAAAACCTGGATACAGCAAGAAATTAAAACATCTAAGATTTATATATACTTTTAAATTTCTTAACTACAAAAATTGCTTGTATAATATATTTCTTTTTTGCAATGAATCATCTCAGGGAAAGAGGAATCTATTTTTGCAAAAATGTATACCCCTTTTAGTATTTGGCTATACATGATTTAGGACCCAACAGAATATTACCAAAAATAATAAAATTGCAGGTTTATAGGGAACTTGTTCTATTTTTTGAGAGTTGAAGGCAAATTAAATTTGAAGTAGGGGATATAATGGGGTAAATAAGGTAGAAGTATAAGTTACTAAGATCTCTCTAGGACAACAAAAATCTATGAGGCATCAAAGTTAATTCTTTTAAAGTAAAATTAAATTTTCCATAGCAAATTGTAACTCAGAAATTTGTTGTCCTTGTAGAATCTCAATGACGGCAAAAGTTATGTTCGACTATTACTTGTTTTATATAGTAATGATGAGAGTTCAGGGATTTAATGTTTAAAATCTGCGTTACAATAAAATATTTATCAATTAAAAGCAAAATATGATAGAAAGGGTCACAAAACAAAATGAAAATAGACATGGTATGTGTGGGAGTTTGAGAAGTTATGTTCTTTTGGCAAGGGGAGATAACTATTTGCTTTTCCCTTAATAGTCAAACTTCAAGAGTTTTCAGATGCTCAGAGTTCTGATCTGTGTTTGTTATCTAAGTACCATACAGTTGATTATCTACAATCTCTGTCACTCCGATGTCACCCTCCGTCTTTCTAGTGCTTGTTGTGGCTAGAACCGAGGAATATTCCTCCCCAAGTGTCTTTTCCTCTTCAGTTGAGGAAAATCAGTTTAGATAATATTAAGAGCTCCTTGAATGCTCAAAAATGTCCTACTATCTAATAAATATTTCCGAACCCCTTAAATTTATTACCTTGATACACAGTTTTCAAATTGAGGTTTTTATGCTCTGTATGAAGACCACTTCCCTTTGGGTGATTGGTAGTGTGTGTAAGCGTTGAAGTTTTCTTGGGTCTTTTTTACACATTAACACGGAACTACTGATAGACAATCATGTAGTTAAACTTACCAAACCCTCATGTCATGGTTGAATCAGATAGTCAGAGACTGGATTAGAATCCACCCGCCACATGCATACAGCAGCAAAGTCAGATCAGGATATAGTCTGGGTTTTACCACTCAGGCCACAGCTGTTCCAGAAACCCAAGTTGGAGATCATTCCCTGGCTTGGACCCAAGTACGAACCAATAAGTCCCAATTATCTGTACATCAATTATTGTCAGGGATATGCTTATTCATAATCTATATCCCAAAATTTAAAATCAGCCTTGCGGTAACATATAATAGATAACTTGTAGTCTATTGTTCAGAATTTTAATCCAACTCACATTCTAACTAGTGTAATCTATTATCTGACTCTAAAATTGTTGCAGAAAGATTGAGACTTGATCTGTAATTGTAGGCCGATCCTAAAGTCACAACCTCATTGTCCCCAAATTCTCATCGTCTCGGGTTATCATCATCGAATCCAGATTAGTGCAACACTCATTTCAAATCATTGCGCAGTAGCATCTATCGTATAAAAACAGAATTGTCAATGATCTCTATTGCTCTTTTGTTGTTAGACAGGGAAATTAAAACTATTTGCAACACCCGAGTGCGTTTGAGTGAGTTTTGCAATACCTCTTTTTTCGTTTTAAAATATAGGTTTGTGGTGATCTCATGACCGGCTTTATATGCTTTTTATAACCTCTTCTATTGATTTAAGTTACATCAGAAGTAAAGGGTCCTGTATATGTGATGCTAAAAGGGAAAGATCAGGTTATCACACAACAGACAGGAACCATAATCAGTCGCGGAAATTGCCTAAGAAGGATTATCCCAACACAGTTGACAGCAGACTTAGAATGAAAGTAGATGGAATTTTATCAGAGACCCTAACAGTCTTGGTCTTTTAGCTAGATAATGCAATGATGTTGAGTGGCAGCTGCTATGATTATTAGCAAATTAATGACACAGTAAAGTCCTGTGGAGTTGAACTTGTACAAGGAGAGATCGAAACGTTTTTCACAGCGGATGGAGGGTTCAGTCTAAAGCTCCATATAAGTTATTGAAACGTGAATGAAGGATTCAGATTTCAGTATCGTTTTTACAATAAGTAAACAGCAGCAAAAGAGGGATGGGGCTGATGATATTTGCCATTTTTCGTTGGTTAAAACTGCAAAGGTCCTGTCTAAGTAGAAAGACTGAGAAGCAAAGGTACCTTAAGGATCTCAGTTTGTAGGCAGGCCGGAGCACACTTAGGGCACAAAGGCCAGTCACCAGGCCGGTCACCATATCGCTGCGGAATTCAAAATCAGGGTGTCAAACACTTGTGTGTTCCATGTAAGGTGCTCTCTCCAACTGAGCTACCTTTTTATGTCAACTAAGAATTTATAGACAGAATATCAAAAAGCCATTAATAACTCGAATTTTTCTCAAATTTGGGTTTCCTATTCCAGGTAAAATTCCATGGTAAGTATAAATAGGAGATAACCTTAGAAAAATCAAAAAAAATCAAACTGCGGGGCTCATCAATAAAATCCCTAAGTAAGAAATATTTTATTTATTGTTTTGGAATTTCGCAGCATTACAAATTTAGATTTTTCAGATGCTTTAGCAATATACGAACCTCCTAAAAGCTACGCTCAGGTGATAAGCACCAAGCAAGGATATGTAATCATCAACATAAACTTCCCAGAAGATTACACAACTAACAAAGACTAACAAAGAGAATCACAGGATTACAGCCTCAGCAGACGGTACAGGTTAAGCTCCTGGCGATAAAATATGTATTATGGTTTGAACCATAATGGCTGTGAATATGATTATCTGCAAATAACTGGCTCCACGACATGATAAAATCTACTGTAATTACCCGCTTCGGTCACCCACTATAGATATATGGTACAACTACACAGTTTCAGGTGCTATACTTTACTTCAGATTCCGTACCAATCCAATCGCAAGAATAGTGAGCACTGGACTCTACTTCAAGTATCAAGGTCAGTTGTAGTTAAACAAAGCATCACCAACATATCTTTATAATTCAAATTTATGAAATTCAATATATCAAAATGACAGTAAGCTTGGATGAAAAAGAATCGATTCTTGCCTTTCCATAATATTGTGACCGTCACCAGAGATAATCATGATGATTTGGCAATTACCCCTAATGTTGTATTTTTGTTGTTTATCCATTTCCTGCTCACTGTCAACTCCGACTCAACAACACATATGTATGTTGTTGAGATATATTGTTGTTACAGGTGAAAGTCAGGCAGGCAGCGATGGCAAAATGCAGCGAGGGAACAACTCTGGCACTAGGAGCCGGGATCGGAGCTCCAGCTTTAGTCATTTTGACAGCGGTTATTGTAGCAGTGCTGATGATGTAAAAGCGACGCCGGGGAACTCAAAGTAAGAGCTAGACAAGAGTGACAGGATAAAATTATCTAAAACTTACCATCCCAATAGCGGGTAGACTTCCAAATAAAAAAATCCTTATAGTTTATATGCTGTATATATGACATTACAGGGCAGCAAGTTTAAACATGCTGCAGGTCATGACAGTCAAAATGGTGTAATTGAAGTTTTTGACTGGCCTTTAAAGTTTGATGAGTAGACGTCACAAATCGTCTTTATTATTAGTACTAACTACCAGTACGCTGGTTTAATATGAATTTTATATAATTCGCAAGTGGGTACAGAGTCTTTTCAAGTCAAATTCAACAAAGGAGGGTAAATTAAAGACATGATTGAAAGAACACAAACAAGTCAAAAAGGTTCAGAGTTCTTTTCCAACACCAATGAAACAAACATAGATGCATAAGCATGATCGGTCTACAAACTTTTCACAGAAATTTTTGACAAAATGATTTATTATTACTTATTTTATTCACATTTTACTCTCTATCAGTGGAGCCATCCACAAAAATGAGGAGATGCAGATAGTAATCTTGACTTCTCTGACAAAAATTTCAATGGCTAGTCATAAATGATCAGTCACTGGAGATTATTCAATCCCATTTCAGACTAATTTGTTTTTTGTAATTGTAGACAAAAGGAAGAACCAGAAAATGAATAAACCTCTGCTAATACCACTTCCGGTAATCCACACATCTACATGTCTGCAGGTAAGGTCTATCAATTGGTGTAAAGGAAATTGTGGCCATCAACATCATCATCAACGCAAATTGGTCTGTTCCTATGCTGCTGATGTTATAGATGCAACTTCCACATAATCAAGGTCATTGTAGGCTATATCAACATGAATATTCCACACAATCATCGTTTCTCTGATAATGTCAGCAAATAACTCCATTAAGAGCTTTGACTTTCCCACCATGAGGAATATTGAAGTGCTTCTTTGCGGAATATCAAATTACTGTATTCTGGTAACAGGTGAGTCTTTGAGTTGAGTCTTTGAGTATCTTCTAATATAAAATGGCACGGTGGAATAGGATTATAGATTTTCAATCTGAAGGGTGCAGGTTCAAATACCGGTCACTACCTGTGCTGCTTATTGAGGGGAGCTCTCCATACACAACCCTAGCTTGCTGTAAAAGAATTTGCTAAAGATATGAGTTGTATCATGTATCATTGTTCTTATGAGAGCATATTCTCATTGACCCAAAAGGGGGCACCAAATAGCCGATAAAGTGTATGTTTAGAGAATTCCGTGATGGTCATCAATAAAATTATAAAGTTTCAATATAGAAAATTGACTATGGTGTGATGACTCACTGCAGCTACAAGGTCTACTGTGCCCAGTAGGCAATCAACAGTCTAATATTGTATGGGTGAAATGCCCAAGGTATGTTATTTTTGGGGTCGAGGTTCCACAAACTGAGGTTTTCAAATCATCTTTGCTAACTCTTTGTTTATAAAACAAGCTTAAAAAAGAGAATCTCGGCAGAATGTTTGAGCCCCAACACATTTTAAAAACAATTCTCTCTACATCTTTAAAAACAAGAATCCTGCTTTCCTACAGACAGGAGCAACTTTACCCACTATTGATGCCAGAACCTGTCCTGTAGATTGAAATTGATATGTTACTGAATGCTTTGAGACAAATTTCATTTTGCATTGTATTCTCAGGCTCAACTCTTGGAGGGAATGCCAACGGCGATCCTTGTGTTCTCCCATCCACAAACTCTAATACTCAGTATTATACCTGTACTTATTCATATCAACGTGGCTACTGGTGCTCAACAGCAGGTGATTATGATCAAAATGGCACATGGGAGAGATGTAGAGGTGAGTTATCAATACTTTATTGTTGTTCCGATTGGCAAATGGCAAATGTACGCTACTGATTTTATTTTCGATACTTTTGCTAGGTTTTGATTAGTATACCTTTTAGACAAGTACGATTTTGGCCTACAAGCTTCATAATGTCTATCATATTCTTAAGTTCTTCCGAAGTGGCTGGCCGGATTAAGATAGAGGGGGACCACAAACTGCAGGAAAAGTGTATCAAGCCATATCAAAGCTCACTTTGCTTCTCATAGTGATAGAACATGTTTTGTGCTTCTAGATACATCAGAAGCAGAGAGAGGTGTATATGTCATGTTGGAGGGTAAAGATCAGCTGATCACGCATCAGACAGGAACTATAATCAGTCACAGAGGATTTCCTCAACAGGACTACCCTGACAATGTGGATAGTACCCTGACGATGAGAGGAAATGGATTGTTATCAGTGACCTTGAACATCTCAGACTTTGAGTTACATGACAATTGGTATTCAGATAGGGATTGCTATGACTTTTTGCCATTTGATGACGATGGGGAGTACTGTGGAAAGGAACTTGTCAAAGGGGAGATTAAAACTTATAAACAAGTGCAGATTGAGAATTCAGCTTCATGTTCCATTCGAGCTCTTTATATGCAGTAAGAGGATTCAGACTTCAGTACAGCTATGAGGGTAAGTTTGTAGCAGCAGCAGACCTATAGAGGGGGGCTGAAAGTAATTACCAAAAGGAACAAAATCAAACTCTGAAATGTAACTTAATCACATGATA
This sequence comes from Membranipora membranacea, assembly GCA_914767715.1. Taxonomy (NCBI): domain Eukaryota; kingdom Metazoa; phylum Bryozoa; class Gymnolaemata; order Cheilostomatida; family Membraniporidae; genus Membranipora; species Membranipora membranacea. Next base: position 10,631,195 of record OU612067.1, on the reverse strand, counting down.
TTTCAAACCAAAAAATGCAGCACAACAACTTGCGGTTTTTACAGAATTGAGCTGTGCCACGGGCAGGCTTCAACAAGCTTACAGCCACCTTCGGCTTGGTGGTAACTCTGGAGAACATGGTTTTACAGTGTCAGCGGAATGTAAAATCAGATCTCCTACAATTGATGACACCTTCTACTGTAACAGCATCACTGGTGAATGGACTGTAGAAAATAATGGGAGAGGAACCTCTCTATGTTTTCATATTCTTGGTATGAAATCGCATCGAGTAACAATAGATTTTGGGACAATTTCTCGAGTATACTGGCCATAATTACGTACTCTAATTTGAGTCTGTTTTATGAACCTGCATTATGAATGCTCATAAACCAAGCTCAGCTAAATCGCCTAAATGTCGTTACAACAGATTTATAGCAAGTTCCTAACTTTACTCTCTTCTAATACGCCCACAGCCCAACTTAATTGAAGCATTTGGAAATATTTACTAGAGATAAGCGCCTATTCGAGATTCAAAGAGGTTTAAATATTATCAAAACTAATTCTCTTCAAGAGCTTTCTTTGCTGTTGAGGAAGGCGATCGGAGAGGAGTACTCATCTGTTCTAGTGTGGGGAATTTCAGTCTTTGACAGTTATATATATTAAACACTGAGGACACATTCTATTCATACATTCTATTCATACATTCAATTCCTTCAAATGTTTTGTTTGTTATAATTATCCGTTATAAATGTTACCACTGTAACTTTTTTTAGCAAGCTAACACCCTTCCCTCTTACAACTTGAAACTTCAGGTTTGCTAGCGGACTTAACCAACCTGTTAATCAAATTATAAGCAGTTTCTCTGTTTTAGATAGTAAGTTAGTACCAAATAAAATCATATCATAGTTAATCAAACACATTTTTATGCCTGGCAGGTAGTCTTGTCTTAAACAGAAGTTTTCGACTGGCAGGTTGCCGTTAAGCCTTACGCGTTCATCAGAACAAGTTGGAGATCGGGAATAATTAAGCCAAGCCCATGCTGGCTATCCTGACAAGATAGAATTTCCCGACACTAGCAACATCTAAGGCTAGAAAGACAAAAAGGGACATCAGCGTAACAGAGCTTGTACTTAATGAACTGTATGGTACTTAGGTTACACACATAAATCCTTACTCTGATACCTTGAAACTCTTGAAGTTTGAATATTAAGGCATACACACATAGTTATCTCCCCTTGCCAAAAGGGCAGATAACTACTCAAACTCCAAATAATCACATGTCTATTTTGATCGTAAGGTTTAGTTTTGTGAAATTTGCCATGATATTTTGCTTTTCATTGAGAGAAACTGTATTGTTTTGAAGATTATGGACATTGAACTCCTGTTCTGTCATCCTTATTTCATGGAACTAGTTATAGTCAAACAAACCTTCTGCTATCATAAGGATATATCCAGGCTAAATAATCTATGAGCGACAAGCCCATATTTGCTGATTTTACTTTAACAGAGTTAACTTTAATGCCTCATAGATTTTTGTTGTCCTGTTTTGCCAGCCAGGTGATATTCATCTTCTTATCCTTTCCTTCCTTCCTTCGCATTTATCCAGTTCAGGCTGGAATCTGGACCTTTGGTTCTTTTTTTTGTGTCAGGCGTTAGACCAAAAATATAATTTAAAGTGGCAGAAAATAGGTAACTAATCATCGATAGGGCATACAACTACAAACTAACCGCTTGTTTGACTCTCTATTTCAGGAACAGTAGAAAGCTTGCCACAGTCAGGGTTAGTGAGTTCTGTTTTGCCGTTGATTTTTCGTTAGGTTATCCCAACTCAGCAAAAGAGAAGACAACAGCAACAATAATCCATTAAAACATGTGCACCCAGTATCAGTATTCAACCTTACTTACAACTATTCTGATATATAACTTTGGAAGCTGTACAATCATTTGTAAGTGCATCAACTTATTCTTTCAAGAAAAAGCAATGTATAAGGTCTTGTTGAGATAACATAGAGCTCTAGAACACCAGTTCTTGTCAAGCTAAAAATAAAGAAACTTAGAATACCTGTAGCATAACCAGTGTTGGAAAACAATCGCTTGTTCATCAAATTTCCTCAAACTGCCAGAACAAAGCTTCAACTTTACATCACCTTGGATGATTGAGTTACTTACGTTTCTAAAACGACTAAGAAAACAGTCTAAACAACTGAAAAAATGTTTCAATGTGACCAAGCAATCCCTGGATTCGTGATCGATGTGAGTATCAGCTCGGCTAAAGTCATAAGGCTCGTTATGGCAAAAGACTCAGCATCAATGCTCTCACTGCCAACTTCTCTTCTCTCATGTCACCAACTCTGGCACCGGTTGACCTTAGTAAAGGACAAACTACTAAAAGAAGCATACAAATGAAAAGCAGTTTTTACTAGAAATTGCCACATTATAAATAATACCAAACTTTAAGCGTAGCTCTTCATTATTCTCTTGCAAGCTATCGGCATTCCTGATAGAAAATATTGCTTTTCTTTTTCATAATGCAAGAAACAACAATGAAATTGGGGTGTTTGCCTTGTGGAATTCTTACACTTTCTCTTAAGGTTGCCATGTCATCGGTTTTGGAATTTCCTGATATCTGTATAGGAAATAATTATTAGAACCTCAGATATGAAATAAGCTGTAAATGTTCTTGTATATCGTACAGCACTGCGTTTCATACCCAAGAATTGTCTGACAATTCTGTACAATTCTTGAATTGTTCGAAACTGACCCATATATCATTACCCAACCAGCAACCAGTATTGTGTAATTAACCCTGCCTGCTAAATAAATTGCATTCATTATTGCTATTTTATAGTTATAGTATAAGCCTTTGTAGTTCTTGTCAACATTATATAATTGGATTGACATTGTATTCAATGAGTTTGTATTTAGATGACCAGGCAAGATCTGCTGTAATGAATAGATATTGCTGTGCAAGGTAACATCAAGTATATAATGCGGGAGGCCCAGGTTCAACTCCCTGCCAGGACAAATCTTTTCTTTTCGTCATGATGGAAATCGAAAGCATTCCATTCGAATTGTCTTCTCACAATTTTTGTAAGCACGGAAAACTCTTAGTAATGAGTATGATGACCCGAGAAAACTACTTATGTTCAAATCTTCTGTGTTGCACCATACCCTACGTTATATTTTGTGCAATCTTTTAATATTGGCAGCAACTGCATCAGCTAAACTATGCTAGCAGAATTATCAGAAAACTTTGCTACTAATAAAAATTTACAACATCGCTCACCAGTTGAGCGAGGAATCACTGTGTAACAATTGTCCTACATGCCTAAGTGGAGAGAAGTGATATGTGAATGAGGCCATAATTTCCACAGAACCACTGACTACTGAAAATATGCTGACTGATGCTAAAAAAACTCAAACTTGGTGTCACAGCAAGTAGTATGAGTACCGATTATTGGCATAGTTTAAACTACGCTCCTTGTGATTATTGAGAGTGAATGGCTCTCAGCTATTTCTATTTGTTAGCCAAAGATGCTCGGAGCATGGAGTTAGCTCTGAATGCTATGGTATGTGGGCTGAGGGAGGCAAAGGTAAATCAATTATTGTAAGCCTGGTCTATATTCATTACCTGTCTACAAAGGAGCTCTTGATGTTATACTATATCATTCTCAGCCATCTCAGTTATATGGTGTACAGGAAGAAATTTTGGCATTCTTCTCTCTCACTCTTGGATGGTAGTTCCCTAGTAGGTGTTGGCACTAGTACAGATGAAATTAAAATGTTAGACTAAGACTAGTGGCAACACCGTTTAAAGTAATAAATTTTAATCTCTCAGCTTGAGTGCCACAAGCAGGGAGGTTAGCCAATAACAGGCATAATTACATAATTACCTTGATATCTTTGTTGTCAAAAGTTTTAATTGTATAATTAACACTGTTTGTCAATCCTTCACACACATTCCATTGCACTTGTAACAAGTCATCATGACACACTTGTGGAATCAGAGAGACCGGAGTCATTGTAAGCTGACCTATCTTCCTGTCTTTTACTGCTGATAATGAATGCGGTGAATTTTTTTAATTTCGCGAATATTCATTTTTATAATGATGGTTGTTTGGGTGGAAGTGCAATCATATTCATTCTTTGACAGAAGAGTGAGGGGGCAGGAAGTTGTAACCTCTTATGCAAACTACTAGATAATTGTCCAAATTCCATTTGTACATTTTTATCAAATGATTTCACAAAACTCTGCTTTAAAGCTCATCATTGTACAGAGTTATTATGCCTAGAATGAGATTGCCTCGCAAAAAAACCTTAAATTCTCTTCGCCCTTGATCTCCAGTATTTGCAACAATGTTTCATTGGTTTTCTGCACTTCTTGGTCAACTTCAAGAGTTGAGCCAGCAATATTTATGATAATCTGTGTGTTTACCCACAGTATTGTCAATTTTTGAATCTACTGGTACCTTATAAGTTCTGTGAAGGTTGCCTATGAATGCCAGTGTAAACAAAATTAACATTCTGACTGGCCTATCTTGATTATGACTTCATGGGTAAATAACTTTGAAACCAACAATAGATCCAATTATGCTTGGCTAAGATGTTGACTTCAAGTGAAAGGTAACTCGAAAGCAGTCCATTTGAGTTGAGAGTGATTAGTGACAAATTGTTGCATGAAAGCTTGTGATACTCCCTTCATCCCACCCTTAAAGAAACAAAGCAAATACTCATCCCTCCACCAGAAGATATTGTTAAAGAGATTATGTGTAAAAAGTTTTCCACTGACAATTTTTCAAAGCACAGAACACTCCTGGCTTTAAATCTTAAATAATGGCCCTGCAAGCCCCTAATCTGGCAACCCAACCGCCTGTCTAAGCTACCGGCCTCGTATATAACAGAATAAATGACAGTGTGGGGATTCCTTAGGTAGGAATTTGTTGAAATGATTGGAATTCAAGGTTGATAGAACTTTTAACATACCAAACTCTTTGATGCATGCATTTAATGGCTACGATGTACAGTTTAATCTGCCTGATCATTTTCAATGAGATTAGCTTATTGAATTTGAACAAGATTCTCACAGTGTCTATTTGCAAATTGTTTACCTTTCACTTGACATCAACATCTTAGCCAAGCATAATTGGATGTCTTGTTGGTATCAAAGTTATTTACCCATGAAGTGGTAATCACGATAAGCCAGTCAGAATGTTAATTTTGTTTACACTGGCATTCATAGGCAACCTTCAGAGAACTTTTTAGGTACCAGTAGATTTTAAAATGGACAACCCTGTGGGTAGACACACAGAATATCATATAATGCTGGCTCAGCTCTTGAAGTTGTCCAAGAAGCGCGGCTAATCAATGAAACATTGTTGCAAACACTGTAGAATAAGGGCGCCAGAGAATTTAAGGTTTCTTTACGAGGCAATCTCATTCTTGGCATAATAACTCTGTACAATGATGAGCTTTGAAGCAGAGTTTGGTGAAATAATTTGATAAAAATATACAAATGGAATTTGGACAATTATCTAGTTGTTTGCATAAAAGGTTACAACTTCCCGCCCCTCACTCTTCTGTCAAAGAATGATCACGATTGCACTCCCGACCAAACAACCATCATTATAAAAATGAATATTCGCGAAATTAAAAACTCACCGCATTCATTATCAGCAGCAAAGGACAGGAAGTTATGTCTGCTTACAATGACTCCTGTCTCTCTGATTCCACAAGTGTGTCATGATGACTTGTTACAAGTGCAATGGAATATGTGTGAAGGATTGACAAACAGTGTTAATTATAAAATTAAAAATTTTGACAACAAGGATATCAAGGTAATTATGTAATTATGCCTGTTATTGGCTAACCTCCCTGCTTGTGGCACTCAAGCGGAGAGATTTAAATTTATTACTTTAAACGGTGTTGCCACTAGTCTTAGTCTAACATTTTAATACAATCTGTACTAGTGCCAACACTTATTAGGGAACTACCATCCAAGAGTGAGAGAGAAGAATGCCAAAATTGTTTCCTGTACACCATATAACTGAGATGGCTGAGAATGATATAGTATAACATCAGGAGCTCCTTTGTAGACAGGTAATTGATATAGACAGGTAATTTGTAGACAGGGAAACATCCAAATTGTCGTTGACTGCAGCACAGCTGTTTTTGAGCTTGTCAGATCTATATTTCAAACATCCATTCAGGAGCAATATCTTTATGTAACTAGGAAAATGAATAAAGATAAGGACAAAAACACAACAGCCACCATATTCACCGTTAAAAACAAGAAGAAATCGGATAGACGCCTTTATACTGCAAACTTTTACCATACCACCTCTAGAATACTGGTGAATGCTATCAAAGATGTGGATGTGTTTATAAGTCACTACTCTAAGCTGGTAGGTGAATTACAGCCAGAAACAATTGCCAATTTAAACGAGAAAGTCCGTTCCTCATGCTCAAATGCAATGGAATCGCTAAAAAGTAAACAAACCAATGCCAACAGCAGCACAACTCAACAACAAAGCACACAGGGTGCTCTAGGGGGATCTACAGTTTCACTGCCAGAGTCTTCTCAGTGTTCCCTGTCTGAGACAATGGAGACTTCTGCTCCATTCATCGACAGCGCTCCCAGTCATTCCAGGGACAGAGATTGTGGGGAGAGTCCCGAATGTGCGTCATGCAGAACTCTACATGGCGTGCTTTCTATTATGATGGAGAAGATGGACAGCATGCAGGAGAAGATGGACAGCATGCAGGTTAAATTGGATAAAATTACTAGTGCTTTTTCTGAGAGCCCTAGTACAAAGGAATGTCCATCAAATTCCAAAAATACCGTACAACAAACATATCTTCCAACTCAAACTCTTAACACCACACAACAATGGTCATCAGTTGCAAGCAGCAGTAGACAACTCCACAGAAATATTCCTTCATCAACAACACATCAAAACACACCAACACCAAGTTCACCGGCAACTACATCCAACACACCAGATCACATGCCCTCTATTACAAAAACAGCTCGTCCAAACAACTTCAACCCCAAGCACTGCATCGTAATAAGTATCAACAAGTCATCAAAAACCTACCAAAACTATAATCAAGACAACATCAGACGTGAGATTAACCGTGAATTCGGCCCAACAATCATAGAAAACATAACGACCTACAATTTCAAGACAGAATCTCCAAAAATTATGCTGCACCTTCGCGATGAAAAGACAGTGACCAAGTTGATAAACACTTGGAATACATTACTATTTGAAAATTCGCAAGTAAGAAAGACAATCAATCCAGAATCAGCAAAAGTCAACACTGGTATGCTGAGAGGCATTCCTATCGATGCTGATGATGAACTTGTAATAAAAGAGATATCACAGAATTTCCCCAACTCTTCAGCTATAAGGATTTACAAAGGGGAAAAGAAAATGCGCATCTTTAAAGTAAAGTTTGACACTCAGGACCAATACAACAAGGTCCTCAGTCAAGGTATGATTTTAGACTCACTTAAACTTAAATGCCATTTTGAAAAACTTCTATGATGGCAATGAATTTTTATAGCGCATATCTTAATATCCGTGGATTGGCAAGCAAACTGGAAGAGGTTCGTTTAATTCTTAGTGATCACAAATTTAGTATACTGTGTTTGGCTGAAACATTTTTGAATGAAAATGATGACAGCTGCCTATATGAGGTACCAGGATATACGATGATAAGAAGGGATAGGCTCTGTAACAATGGTGGGGGATTACTCTGCTATGTCCATGATTCACTGGTCATTGAACATCTGGAAAATTTAGATCTTTACATGGATGAGAGTATAACAGTCAAGGTCAGACCCAGAAGCCAAAAGAGTTTTTTGGTCACATACTTATATAGACCTCCCCAATCAAAAGCATCATGGAACACAGACTTTTCAGAGTTTGTCGAGCGTTGTTATGGTTTGAACGATGAAATTATAATATTTGGTGATTTCAATATTGATTTGCTGAATCCAACTTCGAAAAACAGGTGGTTAGATAATGTTACCTCTCCACTACTGTTGAATCAACTTATATCTGAACCCACTCGCATAACTAATTCATCAAGGACACTAATTGACCACATCTATTCAAGTAAAAGTGACAATATTGCTAAATCTGGTGTCATCAAATATTCACTGAGTGATCATTTCATGATAGTAGCTTCAAGAGAGATTGATAGAAATGTTAAAATATCTAAACAAAGATGTAAGGTAACATTTTTGGATTATTCATTTGCAACACCTGAAAACATTTTTAACACATTCTCAAGGGAAAATTTTGGTTATGTACTGTATGAAAGATCAATAGACTCAATGTTTGAGAAGTTCTATAGCCATTTGAATCATCTTATATCAAAACTCGTGTTTGAGAAGACTCGTTTTGTAAGAACGCATAATCTTCCAAAATGGTTGGATGATGAGGTAAAAATGAACATCAAAATCAGAGATCAACTCAAACAAAACGGTGATTGGGAAGGATATAAAAAACAGCGAAATTATGTCACTAATATGATCAGACAAAAGAAGAAAAGAGCTATTTCTAATACTATTAAAGAGTCTAAAGGTAATACAAAACCTGTTTGGGATGTATTAAAGAATAAAAAGAAGGAGACTTTCCCTGCGACAAATTTGAGTGCAGATCAATTTAACAGCCATTTCACATCCATTGCAAAATCAATCACAAAAAACCTTGTTGTAACAGATGAGATGACATTTCCCGTATCCAAACATAATTTGACAGACATACCACAATTCACCCCTTTCACATGTACAAGAATATTGTTCCACATTCCTGATAGTAAAAGTACAGGACCTGACAGAATTACAGTGAAGATGTTGAAGCTTGTTTGGCCTTATATTGTGGATATTGTCACCGATATGTTTAACAGGGTTTTAAGCAAAGGACAGTTCCCTTCAACATGGAAACTAGCTCGAGTTTCACCAATACATAAATCTGGGGATATAAATAACCCATCAAATTATAGGCCAATTTCAGTCTTGCCAAAAATATTTGAGAAACACATAAATCACCATCTGCAAGAATATCTCACTAAGAACAAAATCATCCATGAGCTGCAATGTGGATTTAGAAAAGGCCATTCTTGTTCAGACAGTTTATTTAAAATTATTTCAGACTCTTTGGTGGAGAAAATTAATGGAAATGTTATGACATTACTTTTTCTGGATTTTAAAAAGGCATTTGACTGTGTATCCCATGTTTTACTACACAATAAGTTGAAGGCTTGCGGCATCGGAGGAAATATGTTAAAACTTCTTGACACCTTTCTGACAGACAGAAGGCAGTTTGTTAAACTCAATAATATTGAATCTTGTAGATTGCCTATCACAATAGGGGTCCCTCAAGGTTCAATCCTAGCACCAACTTTGTTTCTCATCTTCATAAATGATTTATTAACTTCATCAAAATCAGACTCATCATCATATGCATATGCTGATGATACAGTGTTCCTGTCATCTAATAAAAACCTTCAGCAACTAAAGGCAAAGGCATCTGAAGATTTAAGTGGCATTTTGGATTGGTGCGATCGTAACCGGATGGTTATAAATGTTCAGAAATCTCATTACATGCTACTTAATATCTCAGATCCGCTTTATGACCTGGAACTGTACATAGGGCATGAAAAACTAAACAGACAGAGAACTACAAGGCTTCTGGGTTTTGTGTTGAATGACTCGCTTTCATGGCAGGATCATCTAGAGTATGTATACAAAAAGGTACAACGGAATGTTTACCTACTTCAAAATTTGAGATACTTCTTGGATATAGCAAGTGCCCGCACATTTTACTTCCAGTTTATCTATTGTCACCTTATATATGGTATCCATATCATTGGCAACTTGTCCTGCAATAATGCCCTCAATAGATTATTTTTGTTGCAAAAACGGGCTTTACGCATTATCGCCAATGTGCATTACATCCCGTATTATCTCATTTCAACCGAATCCATTACACAATCATTACAACTCCTACCTCTTCCTAAGCTTGTTTGTTATTTCACTTCACTTTTTGCGCATAAGATAAACAATTTTTTAACACCACCATTTATATATAGAGGATTTAAAAACACTACCAAGTTCAATTTTCGTGATAAACATTTACTTTTATATCATACAGACAATCTAAGATACAAAGTTTCTGCTACATACAATTCTTTACCGTTACATTTGAGATCTAAAGAGAAGTTCAGTTCATTCAAAACTTTACTTTTCAACCATATATTATCGACTTGACCAACATCATTGATGATATTATTTCCCTTCTGTTTCTCTTTTTTTGTTATAAAAAAAAAAATTTTCTGGCACTGAGTGCAAAACATTTCGAATGAGATGACTTTTGATGCCAATAAAAAGTATATATATATATATACCAGGCTTACAATAGTTGATTTACCTTTGCCTCCCTCAGCCCCCATACCATTACATTCCGAGCTAACTCCATGCCAATAATCAGTACTCATACTACTTACTTGCTGTGACACCAAGTTTGAGCATTTTTAGCATCAGTCAGCATATTTTGAGTAGTCAGTGGTTCTGTGGAAAATATGGCCTCATTCACATATCACTTCATTCCACTTAGGCATGTAGGACAATTGATACAAAGTAATTCCTTGCTCAACTGGTGAGCGATGTTGGACATTTTTATTAGTAGCAAAGTTTTCTGATAATTCTGCTAGCATAGTTTTGCTGATGTATATCCTATTTATGCAGTTGCTGCCAAAAATAACAGATTGCACAAAATATAACGTAGGGTATGGTACAACACAGAAGAGTTGAACATAAGTATTTTGTCGGGTCATCATACTCATTACTTACTCATTACTAGAGTTTTCTGTGCTTACAAAAATTGTGAGCGGACAATTCAAATGGAATGCTTTCGATTTCCATCATGATGAAAAGAAATGATTTGCCCGGCGGGGATTTGAACCTGGGCCTCCCGCATTATATACTTGATGATTGATTGAGTAAAATCACATCCTCCTATTTATGATAAAAAAGACCATAACTACAAAGATAGGAGTGGTGCTGTAGTGAAAATATGGAAGGTAATAGCTGTATCATCTATATCCGGTCATTTGTTAACACGCCCATTAAATATCATTGGTCAATCGATTGAACTGAGGGAGTTCATTGGTCAATCTAAGCAACTGATTTATTACCCCACTATGACTCACTAGACCATCGAGTACTAACTCATAGGCCTGTGTAGCAGTGTGAGATCGGCTGAGCATGTCTAGACATGCCATCGGCCTGTGATTACATCGTCTCGTGGAGCTACAGCTTTATACTATAACTATACAATAGCAATAATTAATGTCATTTATTTAGCAGGTAGGGTTTCGAACAATTCTAGAATTGTACAGAATTGTCAGACAATTCTTGGTATGAAACGAAATGATTGGAGTTAGGTGGAATGTAGAATTTTCAAATGGAGTCTCGCTCAATATTACAGCAAGGAGTCTGCAGGTTTTCTTGTGATGGATTACAACACCTTATTGTATTTTGTTAGATATTCTCCGCTAGCTTAGCTTAGCTCACAGTCAGAATTCTAAACATTTTTACATCATTTCTCATGATCTAGATGGAATGTAGAGGAGGAACACAAACGCAGAAAATCTACTCACACTTAACGCTGTGCGTGTTTATGAAACAAGGCAATCAGAATTTTTCATTTATAAGTCTGTCGCCCAACAATATTTAATAATCGGAAGCATAAAATTCAAATATCAATTATTGAATCAATCACAAAAACAGGTTAAAATAAATTTCATGTTTCAAGTCAACAGAATAAAAGAATGTCAGTAAAATCAGTAAAGTAACATTTGGAGTCTCTCTCAATATTAGAGCAAAGAGTTGGAAGATATATGTCTTCCAGCCCTTAGATTGAAGTCATGCTTAATATTGAGTCTAGCAATAGTAGACCAAAACGGCCTGTTATCAAGTCACTTGTGAACTATTCACAGAATTTTAGTATCGATAAGAGAGATAATAATCGCTATTTCACACAATCTTAAAATGGTGAAGTTCCTGGGCAGTTATCATTTGACCATGTTTGTTCTTTTACATTAAATCCTGCCACAGGCAGTGAAGCTCCGTTGCTTGTCGGTTGTTGCTTTTTTTGCAGATTAGGGTGTGTCTCTAGTTAAGGATTATTGTCATTCATTGTCAGTGTCATCGTTATTATATCAAGATTCACTTGCCATTGGATGAACCTTGAGCCATTGTAGTATAGATTTGGGCGTCACTATCCGCGACAGCTGTAGCAGAAGTGTACTCAAACACATCATGCTGTGGAATTCTGAAAAAAAATTGATGAAAAGAATTTTCAATATTTTTTTAAGTTGACTAATAATATTTGTTTATGAATTTGATGGCTTCCTTACGGGATAATTGGAAATCTCTACACAATTGTCTCAGAAAGTGACTAAGAATATTACTTTCCCATCTGGTATATTTCATTCCTGGCTATTCTATTTTGGTCCTTGGTGGTATTTGCATGCTAAGGCCTATGAGAGAAATAATTTGTTACCTTTGTACATTCCCAGTGTTCTCATAATCATTGCCAATGACATCCCGAATCTGTGTGTAATCTGCAAAATTATTCGCATTATCATCAAATGTGTCAACTTCATCATTAGGGCTTGTGAATGTGCAGTTGGGTCTCCCTGTGAAATTAACAAAAATAATATTCTTCAGACATACTCATAGACATAGACATAGACATATACATAGACATAGACATATACATAGACATAGACAAACTTAGTTTGACATACTCACTAATAATTGAGGATATCATGGAGAAATATTACTGAAGTTGAGTTTTTGAGGGTTTATCAATGGCCGTCGTAGTGAGAATGGTATTCGTATAACATCTTCTGAGTTATATTGGCACAAATAATTGTACAAACATGGTGAGAAAGATAGAGATTATGACAGCAATTTCTTCAATGAGAACAATAGATAGATGCTACCTGCATCAGGAGTGAGAGAGGACATGTAGATATGAGGGTCAGCAGAAGCAGTATTTGCTGATGTGTATTCATTCTCTGGCTCTGCCTTTTGTCTATGTATAAGTAGAAATAAGCCTAAAATCAGACTGAATGGTTTCAAAGGAAAATGAAATGAAAAAATCAAGTTTTGAAGATGACAATTTTTCAGAAAATCCAGTTTGAGAACCTACAGGCACTTTTAAATTTTTGAGGTATTTAAATTGTTACGTGATGACCCTGAATGTCTCACTAACTCTTTTATGTAAAATATTGTTGACGAGTTATCTCTGCATAAATTGAAGTTTTTGTTTCCACGGTGACTACTGGGTAGCTCTGTTAAACAGCCAATCATTTAAGGATTTTTGTTGCAAAGCCGTTAGCGTAATCGAATTTATTTTTGTAAATTTAAACATTTTTAAGGTAAAATGAGTGAACTTAAAAATTTGTGTATCCTGTCACTCATGACTCGTAACTTACTTTGCTTTTCTCTGACGTCGATTGAACACCATCAGCACTGCAGCTATGATTATCGCTATTACAACAACAAAAGCTGACGCTCCTATCCCTGCTCCTAGTGCCACAGAGTTATTCTCTTGCTGCATTTGATCGTCATTGTCTACTTGATCTTGGTCTATAACAACAATACATTACAACGATATAGTTTGATACGTTTTGCTGAGCAGCTGAATTGAGAGTTGAGAAATTAACTTGCATCTACAAAGACTAATGTCATTGTCAGTAATACAATCAACCTATTGGCCCTCTATTTGCATTGCTTTCTCGAGGCAGTTAACAGTCACAGTCTTAGGTTTTAGGTGAAATAAAAAAACTGTGGAAATTCAGCATTGGGTTCTTTCTTAACTAGACTATTATGGCCCACTGTGGCCTGAATTCACCCTCATACTTTATACATGAAAGTTTCAATTATACTTTGTGGTGTACATGTTTATCTAATCCTCATGTTCATCCCATTCACCTGTGGTATTTGGCTTTGTAGTTTGAATGTCGGTTGATCTTTGAGTGTTAGCTGTTGTCATGGGCACTCTGCTGGTTTTAGGTGTCAACCGTGTTGACCCTATTGACCATGGCCCCAGTGATACTTGTGAAGTTTGTGTCTTGGATGTTGTGCGTGCTATAGGTGTTGTGGATGTTGTGGGTTGTGTGGATGATGTGGATGTGGTTGTGGACTTCACCGTTGACGCTCTGGTTGTGGTCGTAATAGTAAGATCTAAAACTATTAATCAGACAAACTTGTGTAATTGTTCATTGTGGTGTTATAGAAAGGTAGAAAGCAATTTTATTTCTGTCAAGTTTAATGTCATTTTCTAGTTGATGGATTTGAGATATTGAAATTCGTGATGGATTTGGATGAGCATATGCTGTTGCTTTTTGCCTAGCTACTTACCTTGATACTTGAAGTAGAATCCAGTGCTCACTGTTGTATACTTGTTAGTAACAAATCTGAAGGTAAGTCTGGGACTAGCAACTGTGTAGTTGTACCATATGTCTATGGTGGGTGACTGACCTGGATAACTACAAAACTTTTTATCATTGGCATATTTGATCCCAGTTAGTTGCAGAAAAGCATGATCACAACCCTTATGGGTTGATTGATAAAAGATATCAAACACCAGGAACTTGACCTGTACAATCTGCTGAGGCTGTAACCCTGTGATAGTCAGAGATGAGTCGATGTTAGCTGTGTAATTATCAGGGAAGTTTGTATGACTATAAACTTGTCCTTGTTTTCTATCTGTCTCCTGATGCTGCTTCTGTCTGGGCTGGTACATTGCAGTTGCATCTGAAACTTTAAAAAACTCAAACTAGCATTAAGGGGAATAAAAAAACCAACCTAAGTGATTGTATCAACAACATCCAACAAACTCCCATACCGATTCTTGAGGATATGTCAATCACTGCATTCTAGATCAGAGATCGAGCTGAAATATCAAAAACACTGTCGCAGATTTTAATCAGGGTCTCCCAATCACTAATGTTGTGCTCAGTGCAAAGACTGAGCACTTGATCAGCAGTGTAGACTGATGAAAGCCTATTCATTAGCTCAATAGCTGAGCGGTAAGATTCAAGTAACGGCAGCAGACTATTTTGAAGTTCAGCTCATTCTTTGACATACCCAATTTTTTCGGGGACACAGAGAGAGGTGACAACTCAGCTCGATCTAGCTCAAGGCAGAGCTCAAAAAGCCCGTGGAAACGTAGTCAATTATAAATAATTGGCATGAAACATGGGGTCTTGGCTGACTAATTTAGGCGTGAAGTGCCAAAATCTCGTACAGTCAAATAAAAAAAGATTCAAGGTATTGCCCCATTTATTGACGGTTCATTCTGAGGGTTTATCTCATCTGTAATATTCACTTTAAGTTTTTTTGTTGTAGACTTAGCAATCATGACACATGTTTGGGATACAGAATCAATGAGGAGTGGACAACTCTGAAAGGTCGACTTATGAACACATATTAGGCTTCGAACCATCATTGCATAGCCGTGAACAACAGAATAAGTACACAGGGAAGATGTTCGTAGGCTACCTGTGTTGCAACATACCGCTATACAAACAGTGGTTTTGTTGAATTTGATTTAATCTCATGTTTGCTGCCACATGATATACTCACTGTCATAACTATACTGAAGACTGAATCCCTTCTTCACATCCCAATAGCTTGTGTGGAACTTGAAAGTGAATTCTCCGTCTGCCCTGAAGTAAGTTTTGATCACCCTTTTGTTTAGTTGTTTTCCACAGTACTTAGTATCATCATTAATTTGTAAAAAGTTATAACAGTACCCACCGTAAGGGTCCTGCAGCACAAATTCCACTACTTTGAGAGTCACAGATATCATTCCATCACCTCGTATTCTCAGGGTACTGTCTACATTGTTAGGATAGTTCTCATGTGGATATCCTCTGTGACTGATAATAGTTCCTGTGTTATGTGTGATGACCTGATCTTTACCATCTAACATCACATAAACACCACTCTCTGCTTCTGATGTATCTAAAATAATTAGAGGAAATATTCACTAACTCATTAAAAGCTGTGTTAGCTTAAGATATTATTTGCTTCCAATTACAAGCAATCAAACAAATTAACAAAGAGACAGTAAAAAATGCAGAGCTAGTCTGGTAAGTATTTTAGTGAATTTTCTATATTTGCTAAAAATTAATTGGAATTTTAGGGCATTCATACCTCCTAATCCTGAATTTACTACCATTCAATTTTTTACCATATAGTTGACAATCACCTGAACATTTTCCCCTCGGGTTACCGATTCTGACATATTTGCTCGTAGTTGAGCACCAGAAACCACTAGACGAATCGTCATCAATGCAGGTGTAACGCTGTTTATTTTTGTACATGAATGGGAGCACACAAGGAGGTCCTCTAGCTTTTCCTCCAGAAGTTGCTCCTGAGTGTAGAAAAAAGCATTGCAACATTTTTTTTACTAACAACAGAATTATTTAACTGAACAAGAGGAAAAACTGTCGCTAGTTCATTCGTTGCGGTCATTCTTGCTGAGAGAATGACTTTTAGCATTTGACAGAGCTTTCAGATAATTACACAATGGGGGAGATAACCCTCTGCTGAGATGATACAACACCTATCGAGTTAATAATATTCAGCCAAGAGACCTTGAATTTTATGAGCCTCAACTTCAGATCTTTGCGGAGTCAAAACACACCAAATTTTGGCCTAACTAGTGGTATCCTGCCAACTGTGTAACCTTTCCCAGGATTCACACAAATGGCTTACCATGAGAAGGAAAATAATGGCTATAACCTGAATGTGAATGGAGAATGAAATTTAATAACATAAGACTACAGAGGAAATCTGATACTGCAAGATGCCCCTCAGACTCAAAAACTGTAAATTTTGAGCTGCACAAAGACTTACCTGTGACCAGCATAGAGTAACTCAACAGTCCTAAGAAGAGTGCTATGAGGATCTGTGTCTTACCCCTCATGGTGGGGAACTTGCTTTGAATTCAAACTCTGTTGGTGAAGGTCTCGATTCAGGCTTATGTGAGGAAAATCCACTTTCAATCACACACGCCACTAAAAGCATATGAGCAATGAAAAGTATACTATATCGGAGCTACGGTTGAGACCACACTAAAACCTTGATCAAAATCAACGGCAAGGCAAGTGATATCAGTAACTGATAAGAGAGTGATTGTTAGACTGATTTTCACTATGGTAGAAAGCTAAGAACACTAAGCCTTATCACCATCATGTATTTACTTGTGATACTTCCTTATAGATAAGATAACAATTTCAGTTCAAGTGGATAGAACGTCAAAAGATCTAAACCAGCTGATTACCATAATATTTGACACCATATCACATCAAGAAAAGTAAGGCTATTTTTTACGTGACTAAATAAATTGATAAATTGACAATTCTACGCAGAAGTGTTACCAATTGATGCCAATGATTGGCGAACAAGGAAATAGTGGTTTATAGAATTGCACTATGTAGGAGCAGAGATATATTATGTCATTAAGCCATGTGTTAATCCAAACATCCGCTCACCTTATTGCATTGATGCATGGACCGACATTTTATCAAGCTGTGAATGAGTGCAAAAATTGTTACCATTTAATAGCAAAGAAGAAGACTGCAGCTTACAAGGAAAGGTCAAGTGTCAATGTTTCTGCAACAACTTTGGAATCAGAGAAATGTGAATCGTTGGATTAGAGTTCCAAAGAAAAGACTCCTAATTATTAACTACTTTACCTCGCTGATTTAAAATTAAGATAGACATATGCTTTAGAACATAGATCTTGATTAGAGAATATTGGTCATTATCATCCAACTATTAGAACTTTACTGATTCTGAACTCTAAAGCATTCAAGAAAAGAGTTGTCTCCTCCAACAAAGAAGGGCACAACCCTTGACAATGGGTGAATTCACAGATTCTTAAGACCCAAACATTTGTCAACTCAAGTTTATAAACCCATTAGAATTCTCTATTTTGTTTTGGATGGCAGTAATTTAGTTCAAACATGTCTAGCGCATGAGGATGTGTTGTTCAACCAAGTAGACAGGCAAACAAGCAACCTACTGTCTGTGTAATGATCAAAAACGCATCCAATTCTCGAAAGTGGTCTTTATCAACCTGCCCTTGTAAATGTCAGCAAACTCTGCTAGATGAGATGGCCATAACTTTCATTAAAGATACATAAACAATGATTGAGTTCATGTGAATGTACGGTTTCTTTCCTGCCCATATCCCGTACTGTTGTGACTGTCCTGTTTGAACCGACCCTAGATAATTGAGACTAACAGGTTTGTACCTGAGACTAGGCCAAGTCAAGATATCCCAGATGGGCTACTGGAGCGACAATTGGCCAGATAAGTATCTGGTAGAACAGCAGGTCTGATCCTAATCCGGCTTTGCTCCTGTATGTATGTGGTGGGTGGTTACTAATCTAGTCTCTGACTATCTGATTGAACCAGTGCATGAGGGTTCGATAAATGTAAACACCAGATTTTCTATCAGTGGTTCAATGTGAAAATGCAACAAAACCCGCAAGTTTCAGCTGTTACACATATTATACACCACAAAAATTGAAGCATATAGAGTAGGGAAAAGTCAATTTAAACTAAAAAAAGACACTAAAATTGTTATTTGTTTGAGATAGGAAAAGTTGGAATAGTTGTTTTAGTGCACACAGATTAGATGTTTTGTAATTATAAAATGATGTCTCTCATGGTAATAGACTTAAAAATGAGCAAAACACTGTCATTCTATGACATTAAAGATCTATGATATATAAAATTTAAGCCTGTTAAAGTAAATCACCTTTTTGATAGCACATATGGGTTTGTTTTACAAAGACTTTCGGCCTGAGAAACTGGCAAACAGGCAAAAATGGCGAAATGTGTGTCTGACAATTACTTGTTTCATCAAGTAATGGGTTCAATGTTTAAAATCTGCAACACAATAAAGTTCTTATCAATACAAGGCAAAATATTCTAGCAATTTTTAGAATACTAAATGAAAATAGACACGTGATATGTAGGCGTTCGAGTAGTTGTCTGCTCTTCTGACAAGGGGAGATACCTATTTGTTTTTCCCTTAATAATCAAACTTCAAGAGTTTTCAGGTCTCAGAGGGGCGATTTGGGTTTGTTGCCTAAGTACCATATAGTTCATTATCTACAAGCTCTGCTACTCCAATGTCACCCTTTGTCTTTCTAGCCTTTACCATGGGTAAAACAGAGGAGTATTCCTCTCCAATTGTCTTTTCCGCTTCAGCTCTGAAATGGTTGCAGAAAATTACTTTTAATGATATTGAAACCACATGTTGTACATCCTCCTTCGATAATCAAATATATGCTATTCTCTAGTAAATATTTCCAAACGCCTCACTGAATTAGCCATGTGGAGGGATTGGAAGAGAGAAAATCTGCATTTTACTATGTTTCATTAGATGGCAGCATGGCGATCTGATTTGGACAGGTACCTGCCTCCCATGAAACCTAAACTGCATGTCACTTAAAAGAGATAATGATTTCACCTTTGTACAGATTCAATGTTGGCGTAATCTTCAGCTGTTGAGTCAGCCAGCTCATATTCATCTTCGTATCCTGCCTCTTTCCCATAAGCCTGTGCACTTCCTGTTGTTCTATTAGGGTTAACCTCTTCCGCTAGTGTGTACTCATATTCAGCTGTTCCTGCATCATGGGCTAGATACACTGCACCTGTATCCACCTGCTCAGCCATGTCATTGTCTGTTTCACCAGCATCTGTCCATGTGGAGCTATGTACTCCATTTACAGAGAGTGCTGCTCTGTGATTGGTACATACTGGCTCAAGCATATCATAGTAGTTGTCAATATCTGTTAAGAAACAATTTCAATGACTTTAAGAACCTTCAGCAAGGTTTCGATTGCCAATCACATTAGCACGGAATACCATGGCTGAGATTACCAAAGTTTTGAATATGATATTATAGAAGAAGACAATATATATTGGTTGCAAATATACCTGGATCTGAAGATAATGCTGAGATCCGGACCAAGAGAGTGTTCTCAGCAGAAGTGTCATTGGTATACCCATTAGTTGGCCCGTTGTCGGATGAATTGCTGTAAAAGAAATGTATAGTTTTTTGGCCATCACACATTGCATTTCATTTGAACCTGTTTGGTATGCATATCATGGCAATTGAAAACTATGTTGCAGAATGAGGAGAATGTAGTATGGTCAATTCTTGAGGGAGCATAATTGATTGTGTCTAAGAAAATAACATGACTGGTAAAAAGTTGTGTAGCCATGTCGTACCAGATTCATGAGTGCAGATCATACAAAGAATTGTTTAGATTTGTAAAGTAATGTTGTGGAGTTTTTATGACCTAACCTAACAAAGTTTAAGTGAATTCTATTTATTTTTGACTAAGAACTAACTTTGCTTTTTGCTGGCGACGTTTGAACACTATCAGTATCGCTATGATTATTGCTATGATTACCTAAGCCGCTGCTCCTATCCCGGCTCCTATTGCTACAGAGTAATTCCCTCGCTGCGTTCGACCATTACCGCCTACAGGGTTTTCATCTGTAACAGCAATATTAGAATTTAAAAAATATGTTCCATTTGCCTGCAATATTTGGAGTTTTAAGTCAACGGGAAACAACTCACACTACAAATTTGTGGTATTTTCCGATCCAACATGACAATGCTTGCTAACATTATTTATGTAACTATGTAACATGAGATGACACAACACCATAGCCAATCAAAGTCAAGACACTGTTGTTGTTAGAATGGAACAGCTTGCCTTGTTTGTTTTTATTAAACTGGTTCGGAAATGATAATTAAAAACGAGCGAAGTCTATATTGTTATACAGTTCAGTTTTAACTCCTCTTTAATTCTATTAATGTTTGTCTCATTCACCTGTGATGTTTGGCTGGGTAGTTCCATTTCCAGTTGATCTGTGACTGTCATTGCTTTGAAAGAGCGTTGCTGGTCTTATACTGGTAGATGTTGTTGTCACCAGCTCCAAAACTATAAGACAGACAGAATTGTAGTTGTTGATTGTGGTTATGTGGAAGGTAAGGAAGTACAGAGCAATCGATTTTCTTTTGTACATTACCCCAATCTATCTAATTAACCCCAAAGCTGCTACACTACATAATTTGCCAAACATGTGTGGTGTTCTGATCTCTCCTTTAATATCATGAAGCTACCCAAAACAACTTTAAGTTGTTTGAATAAAGAAAAAAGATTGTGCTTTCAACTTTTATACTGACCTTGGTACTGAAAGTAGAATCCAGATCCGACAGTGTTCGTGTACTTGTTAGTGATAAATCCGAATGTAAGACTAGAGCTTGAAACTCGAAAGTTGTAACATCTATCTATTGTAGGTTCAGTGCTAGTGTCACTGCAATATTTTATCTCATTATCATGAGTAGACCCAGAGATAAGCAGAAAGTCATAATCACAGCCAGGGTAGTCGGAGTTGTAATACTGATTGAACACTAGGAACTTGACCTGTACAATCTGTTGAGGCTGTAATCCTGTGATAGTCAGAGAGGAGTTGATGTTAGCAGTGTAATCTTCAGGGAAGTTTGTGTGACTGATAACATAGCCTTGTTTCATGTTTGTCTCCTGGTTTGGGGTTTCAATTGCAATGGCATCTGAAACATTACATCATTTGGGTGTGTGTAATGTAATGTATGGTGAAAATTGATACATTAATATATGAGGGACTGGGAACGCAGTCTGAAGAGAGAGTCTCATGAAGGTGGATGACATGGTAGGGTTGCATGACATAAAAAAGATGACATAGTTAATACAACAAGAAAAGAGCAACTCTAAAACTGAATGTTTTCTGAGTGTTTCTATGTTGGCCCTAGGAAACACCTGATTTGGGGGTAGTAGTTGGAAAGTAGTAAGGTGATATGAAATAACGTTTACTAACATGGCAAGTATTTAGTATGGAGCAAACGCACAAGGAACAGAAAGTTTTGGCATGATGCACTTTGTATGAGCAAATTATTTTGTCAACATACCACGTGATCACCCGATCATCGCCGCTCACCATTCTACATTGAACCGATGGACTGAAATGTTATCGAGTTGTGATTTCCTACAAAATTTGTTACCACATTATACCGAAGGGAAATGTGACTCAGTTCATTAAAGGTATTGGCTGAATTTAGTGATTATCTCTCCTGACCAAACTTTGAACTTCACTCTAGGGTAATTACAGAACGTTGCATCATGTGTGGAGCCGGTTATTTGCAGATAGTCGTAGATATTAAACACCAGAAACTTGACCTGTACGATCTGCTGAGGCTGTAATCCTGTGATAGTCAGAGATGATCCAATGTTCGCTGTGTAGTTATCAGGGAAGTTTGTATGACTGATAACATATCCTTGTCTTTTAATTGTCCCCTGTGCTTGATTCTGCTTGGACTTATTATACATCGCGAAAGCATCTGAAAGAGTGAAAATTCTTTGTTTGTGTAATGACAATACACTAAATGAAAGAGTTAAATATAGTATACATATCAATAAAACCCTATCAAAAAATGTGTTACACCAATCCATAAAAAAAACCTGCAATGGTTTGAGGATCAAGTATCATGAAGGTAGCTAATACCACTTCTATTTTGAGCAAGGAAATCCTGTCATATGATGCCGGTAACGGAGAAATGCAGCTCCAACACTGATATGAATTTAGCTACTAATATACATATAAGATGAAGTAGATTATACATAAAAGTAACTAGCATGGAAAAATATCGTATAGGGGCTGTCTGTATTGTTGTTAATCGTGTTGACGTTTTGTGCAATTTAAATGGGGTAGAAATTTAAGGTTTAGGGGGATCTTTTCTTATTGGCTGGGTCTAATTTTTGTGGCCATAATAATCATTAAAATACTTGGCCATCCCCGCATAGGTTTTGCATGAAGAAATCAATGATGATTGGACGGCTCCCAAAAAACTGATCTATTAGCAAGAGTAAGGGGTTCAAACTGTCAACTATCTTGTTTGAGGTGAGGTAAATTGGTTATCACTTTTGAGCTCAGTTGACACCGACATTGTCCCAAAAGTTAAGCCTTTCTAAGATCCTACCAAGAATATTGAGACATGCTGAGGAACCTGTGCCACTATTTGCCAGATTCCATCTGCCGCTGCGGCTGTGACAGTCGAGGGTGTCACGGATTGTGGGAGATCTGATTCTGCACTCTGCTGAAACCGCAAGACTATTGCCATCTGAATTAGCAGCAGGACGAATGTAGCGATATGCATGTCGAAGTCTGCCTGTGTTGCATTTTAATTCTAGAAACAGGACAAATGATGTAAGTTTGAATTTTTGAGCTTGACCTTGCCAAATAGAAAAACATACAGAAGTTACTATATCACTGCTTGCCACACTCAATACCTCACTGCTGTAACCACTGCTGATTCTACACTTTGCTGGTGCTACGTAACCATTGCCATCTGATTTAGCAGCTGGTTGAAAAAGATGATAGGCTCTTTGAACTTGGTCTCTGTCACAACTAAACTGTTTAAAAATGAGCTAAATTAAAATATTTCATATTTTAGTTTGACTTTTGCCGCTTTTGGTACACTGTATCGGCCCCATTTCAACTTTTTTACTTCCTGGGTAAACTCACCATAATAACTGTACTTAAGTTTGAATCCTCTAGCACGATACCACAAGGTAGTATGGAACTTGAAACTGAATTTCCCATCTACCATTAAATAGGTTTTTTTCTCTCCTCTGGCTAGTGTTTTTCCGCAGTACTTCACATCATCATTAATTTGTAAAAAGTCATAGCAGGCACCCTGCCATTTTCTATCCTCTAGATCAAAGTCCAAGACTGTGAATGACACAGACAGCACCCCATCTACTTGTATTCTTAGTGTACTGTCCACTTCGTTAGGATAATTCTTATTCTTTGGATACTTGATGTGACTGATTATAGTCCCTGTCTGATGTGTGATGAGTTGATCTCGACCATTTGACATCACATATACACCACTCTCTGCTTTTGAGGTACCTTGAATCAATAGAACTGGCTTTGGAAAACTGTAATCTCTTTAAAATTATAATGAAAATTATGCGAAGCCAAACCTCATGTTATGCGGGTGGTGATTAGTTCTAATTTCTCCCTCTTAGGCTAGAACAGTAGAGCGGGATACTTTTAATTAATTAATTAGTTTGGGTATCCATTCTTATATTTGTTGTATGCTATTGACAAAGGTTGGAATCTACCTGGATAATTGGTGAATAAAATCACATAAAATAGGGTTTACTGTTGACCAGAAGAGATTGAATCGATAAAACACCAGTAGTTAATTCGGATGCTATGGAATCTATTTTCAATCGGTTGACTTGTTGATGATACAGCAGTTTTTGGCATAAAAGAAAATTGCATTTTGGGTATTGAATAAATTGGCCTTGTGATGCGGCCTCGTTTTCTGTGGCCGCTTGTCAAGATTAAAGCCGAAAGAGAAATTACAAAGCATTATTGTAACTGAGCATAACTTGCTTACTGAGTGAATCAAGCTTTAGATGACGTGATGCCGATTTACAGCTGACAAAGCACCAAGACTAAATTTGTACTCATGGTTTACTATGACAGTGGATAAGATGGCGATGATTATGGAAACTCGTCACAAAAGAGGTAGAAAGAAATCTGGCTAACTAGATTGCCTTTCTTACTAGAAACAATTCTTAGTACAAGGATGGTCTAACATAAAATCTCACCTATGAAGAGCGTGCAGTATATGAACAGTCCTAAGAGAAGCACCATGATGTTCTGTGTCTGCGACCTCATGTTGGGGAACGCGGAGTAAATTGATGTGTGAAGCTATGGTGTAGACTACACTAAATACCCTGACCATAGGAGTCAACTGCTAGGCAAGTGATATCAGTAAATGATAAGAGATGAATTGTTATACATATTTTCACTACGGTAGAAAGCTAAGAACACTAACTAAGCTTTATCACCATCATGTATTTACTTGCGATACTTCCTCCTAGATGAAGATAACAAATCAGTTCAAGTGAATATAATGTCAAAAGATCAGAACCAGCTGATTACAGTATTATTTGTCCAAATATCACTCATGTGAAGGCTACTTCTTAGTTGACTGAATAAACTGATAAACAAACTTCAGCCGCACCATTCTATAAATATGTGCTACCGATTGACGCCAAGGATCAGCAAAGGAGGAAATGGTGTTTCCTAGTTTGCACTATATAGGAGCAATATGTTAAGTCATCATGCCTTGTAATCACCCAAGCAGGGCATTCACCTTACTCATGATAGCTTAGCCATGAATGCGTACAAAATTAGTCTTACCTCTTTTTGCTAGTGAGGGAGTTGTTGCTTCAGGGTTGATGACAGCAGCGTACAGGGACAGGTCAGGTATTAATCTTTCTTCGACAAATTGGGAGTCAGTGTGATAAATACAAAATTTGTAGATCGGAATAGAGTTCATGTTATAAGCTGAAAACTATGTTTTGCTTACTACATTACCTCGGGAAGGCCACCTGTTTTGGAACGTAAGAAAGATACCAATGGACAGCCGGTAACTAAACTAGACCTCTCCTCATTTTGAAACACAGGCAGTGAAACTTTACCTGTTATACCACATCCAAAGGTTGTCTCCTCCGAAAAATAAGGGGACAACCCTTGACAATGAGTTATCCCCGTTGTTAAAATTAATATGAATGCTCTTTTTAAAAGGAAAGTACAGTACACTAAAACATTGAAACCCCTATAAATATCTTATTTACTCTTGTAATCTCCTTTGCTATAGAGGGCAAGGAATTTTGTCTTGGCCTGTCAAATGCGCAGATCGCTGTGTTCTCCCACTTATGATGCAGAATAGAGAACGACCTGCTGTTTTGTGAAGCTATCAAAAACGGAATCCAAGTCTCAACCAAGACCTTTATACCATTAACTCTACTATCTGACAATTTGTGGGTCATCACCTTCAATACCTACTTCCTTATAAAAGATAACCCAGCCGATGTGAATTTATGTTTTCCCACCGGATATATCCCTGCTGAAAGATCTATAGTTATCTGGGACTATCAGCTAGTTATCACCTTAGCCTGACCACTGCGTGCTATCACAGTTGGGTTTATTGAGGGTCTGTCAACTTTTTGGTATGTGGGAGAGCTGCGTCCAGGTCCTGATCTGGTTTTGTTGCTGTATCCATATGGTGGGTAGATTTTCCCAGCAACCTTGTCTCTGATTATCTGGTTGAACCATGATATGGCAGTTTGATAATTGTAGAAAAGAATATTTATCAGTTGTTCTGTGTGGATGCATGATAAAATCCAAGCAAGTCTCTATAGTATTTTTATTTAAAAGATAAAGTTTCTGAGATCCATTAAACCTCAGTAGGGGAACACATCATAATTGGGTAGCTAATTAGCAAACACAATTATTCTCAGATCTTAAAAGCTTTCCGCTTTCCGCTTTTAACAACATAAGCTAAGTGGTCTTAGCATTTAAAATACAAACAAAATAATGGGATTCAAAACTTTGATTCAAACTTGAAAACACTGGAATTGTTTTTATTTGTGCTTCTAACAAACGGAATATGACAGAAGGTGTTAGTTTTAAACAGATTTGAGGTTAAAATCATCATCACTTGTCTCTCAAGGTAGGCTAGTGTTCGGAAATTATTGAACCTGTGAAACTGACGCCAACTTATTTCCACATTGTGATCTGGGTAAGTTGTTCTGCAACTATTTTAGCCAGAATTATATATATGATTGCCCAAAGCAGGGAGAATGGAAAATTTCAGACTCAGTATGTTGGTTTTCAACAGATTTCATCATGTTATGATGAAGACAGAGGGCCTGAAGGTTTCAAGTCTACAAAACAGTACGTATCAATAAAAAGTAGAATTTTATATTTAAGTTTCACTAAGTAAGCACTATTTATTTCGGTTAAAAGTATGACATAATTATTATAACATGACAGTTTTGGAATTATCTGTCCAGTTTGTGAGGGGGCACAACCATATGTTCATCCCATATCATTCAAACTTTTCAGTTTTCAGATTATCAAAATTTTAGATGCTTGACTGCTACCTAAGTACCATACAGTTCATTATCCACAAGCTCTGTAACTCCAGGGTCACCTGTTGTCTTCCTGGTTTTTGTTGCCATGAGTACTGAGGAGTATTCCTCTTCAATACCCTTCTCTTGTTCAGCTCTGTAATAATTGGAATAAAATACTCTCAATCATATTTAGTCAACTTGGTGGAAACCAACAAAGGAACAATAGTCAATATTTCCAATTGATAACCTTAATTAAGATAACCCATGTCATGCGGCTACTTTTTTTGTTTCTGGTTCCCCAAATAAGAAAAAGTGAAGATGTACAAATCAGGATTGGAAGATAGATTTAACAATTTTAAATAGGTCAGAAAATTGGCCTGGTTATCTGGTAAGTGCTGAACCTAGACCACCTGACCCTAATACTAGGTTACAAAACTACCTGTGAATAGATTCAATGTTAGCGTAATTTTCAGTTGTTGAGTCAGCCAGCTGATAGTCATCTTCATTTCCGGTTTCTTTCCCATAAGCCTCTGTACTTCCGGTTGTTTCGTTAGGGTTTACTTCCTCAGCTAGTGTATACTCAGAGTTATCTGTTCCTGAATCCTCATCTAAGTGATGCATAGCACCTGCATCGACCTGCTGAGCGATGCCATAGTCTGCCTCACAAGCACCTGCCCATGCAGAGTTATGCCCCCCATTCTGGGAGAGTGCAGCTCTGTGAGTGGTTCCTGCTGTCTCAGGCATATCATAGTAGTCATCTGTATCTGTAAAGACAAAAATTCATTCACAGTAACAACATTGCAAAGGCTTTCGCCTTTCATGACAGACCTCTTGAGCATAAAATATGATACAAGAGAATACCCAATGTGAAGCTTGTTAGACAAAAATATTGATGTAGGAGAAGATGA
Source organism: Membranipora membranacea (assembly GCA_914767715.1). Lineage (NCBI taxonomy): Eukaryota > Metazoa > Bryozoa > Gymnolaemata > Cheilostomatida > Membraniporidae > Membranipora > Membranipora membranacea. The sequence goes on along the minus strand of OU612067.1, from coordinate 10,603,212 downwards.
TATATAACACCTGATCAGTAGATCAGATACAGATACTCTGTCGATATATAAGTACATAAATATGGGCCCTAACTGGTGGTAAAGCGATGTTGGATAACGTCGGGAAGGGAGACACCAACATAATTTTGATAATTTTGAATATATTCATATCACCAGAGCAAGAATACTTGTTCTGAGTACAAACCAAAGCTGGTAAGTAAGTATGTAATGAAAACTTAAAAGAGTATAAAAATGAAAATAATAATTGGCAGAAAATGTACCTGGATATGAAGATAATGCTGACATCCGGACTTGGGGAACGTTCGCAGCAGATTCCTCATAAGTTGGTCCGCTCTTTGATGGTACGCTTTAAAATAATCATATAGTTTTAGCAGATAAATTTGCAAACTCTATCACACAATCAATTACCAGAGTTTGTTTTAACTGTGAACATATAAATATTTTCTTTATATTTATTGTTTAAATGGCAACAACAACATGCTGTGAAACAAGTAGAGGCAGAGCGACTTTATATGATCGATTCTTTTGCTAGCTAAACTCGTATAGACTGATGTTAACTGGTATAAGATGCAATGACTTAACAATACCAACAGTCAATGTCGATTTCTTATAATTTTAGAGTTCTTATAGCCCTTGACTAGGAACTGACTTTGCTTTTTGCTGACGTTGTTTGAACACCATCAGCACCGCTATGACTACTGCTATTACAACAACTAAAGCTGCCGTTCCGATTCCAGCCCCTACTGCCACAGAGATATTCCCTCGCTTCATTTGACCATCACTGCCTGCAGAATCCTTGTCTGTAACATCAATATTCTTTTTAGGTTGCCAGAATTTGCAGTTTTAGGTCAAGAAATGGGGAAAAAGTCAAGATTGTGTTGTTAGGAACACGTCAAAGACTAACAAATTGAGTATCGGCGTTTATCACCAGGCAATGATTCACTAAAAAAATTTTTAAGAAAGTAATCTTGAATTATTTGTAAAACAAACTCATTTTTTTGCATGTTGATCCTACTCCCAAGATCGAAGCTAAGGAAATAATGGGGGGGGGATTTCATCCTTGGTGGTGCGCAGTAACAGCAGGTGGGGTAATATTAAGTCAACCCGGCAGGTATGGAAGTCCTAGCCACTAAAGCATTTTAGAAGACATATTAATAACAAAAATAAGTTACTTAGTTATGTGATTTATGTTTTAGGCTACTCTATTAGATCATTGATCCTAGTTCTAGGGGAAACAGTGCCTGCCTACCTCCCTTAGCACTAAAACCCTGCAGTTACCTGAGATGTTTGGTTTTGTCGATTGTTGGTTGGTTGATCTATAATTGTGAGTTGTTTTTATTGACATGCTGCTCATGTAATATGTTGTAGGATTTATTGGTCTGGTGATGCTTGTTGATCTTGTGGGCATTGCAGATGTTGCAGAAGGTGAGGATGCTTGACTGGTCATAACTAGTGAAGCTCCGGTTGTGGTGGAGGTAGAATGATCTAAAACTATGAAAAGGCTGAGTTGTAAAAATTAATCACAGTTCTTTCGAAAATTAGGAACTGTTTTTCATTTTATTCAAGTTTGTTGTCATTTTTAACTCACTATTTGTTACTGAAATGACATTCCCAATGTATCATGTCGTATCATATCATATTATAAAAGCCATGATTAACAAACGATGAATATGTACAATTATAATCAAGTAAGGACATGTGTGTTTCTTTAGTACTGACCCCGATACTTGAAGTAGAATCCAGTGCCTACTGTTTCTGTGTTCAAGTTGGTTACGAAACTGAATGTCAGTCTTGAACTAGAAACTGTGTAGTTATGCCATATATCAATGTCTGGTGATTGGCCTGGAAACTTGCAGAGCTTTGTACGATAGATATTTGTGGTACCTGTAATTTGCAGATAGTCGTAGAGATAACCCTGATGGTTCGATTGATAATATATATCAAACACAAAGAACTTAACCTGTACTGTCTGCTGAGGATGTAACCCTGTGATAGTCAGAGATGAGATGATGTTCGCTGGGTAATCATCAGGAAAGTTTGTATGACTGATGACATATGCCTGTTTGCTGTTGATCTCCAATGCGGTAATCTGTGTAGGAGTGTATATTGCAAAAGCCTCTGAAACATTGATAATGTCTTATTTGATTTGTAAGATTGCGTATAGAATTTAGTGACATAAACAGAAATAAAGAGTAGTACCTGATCCCTTCATGATCAATTAAATGGTTATGAGATTTGCGTGATCTTTGATTGTGCGGGTGAATGTTTTTTGATAATGGCGCTCCATGGAATCATCCAGGTGAAGGAAACCCAAACTTTTACGTTATACATTTTAAAATCTGGTAAGTGAAAAATTTGAATCACAGTAGAATAGAAGTAAGTTGGACTGTGCTGAATGACAAACCGAACCAAACACATAGCTTGGATGCCTCCCAACCCCTACTAAATTAAGGTAGAAATATCACACTTAAAAGCAAGGAAATTCAGCCCTGCCTTCATCACGGAAAAGTCCAGCTCTGTATGGGCAGTAGCAAATTTATGAAAACATCATAGAAGAGGGTTTTTTGGTGTAACCCATGTTGCATGCAACGACATATATAAGGTATGTAGTTCAATCCAACACTTGTGTGTTGTGAGATGTGTGGCAGGTGCTGTATGAGACCTGTCTTACAGTACTCATACCGCCCCTACAGCACAAAACGGTGCTTTATAGGCCTCGAGTACTGGATAACTAGTCTCATACAGCACCTGCCACGTGTCTCACAACACCCCTCACCAGCGGCGGTATTTAGTACATAACAGCATTAAACTGTGCAATGTTGATATATATATCACTTCGTTCTATCTCTTATGCAAAGTAAAAACAAGTACCAATGCATAACAGCTCTGATGGGGGTACAGACAAAATCCCGCAGCCAGAATCCCAAAACCAAAAATCCCAATGGACAAAGTCCCGCAACCAAAGTCCCATAGCCAAAGTGCCAGAGTACAAGGTCCCAAAGACCAAAACACCAGAGCCCAAAGTCCCAAAGACCAAAGTCCCGCAGCCAAAGTCCCGCGGCCAAAGTCCCAATGACCAAAGTACCAATGACCAAAGTACCAATGACCAAAGTCCCAAAGACCAAAGTCCCAAAGTCCCGGGGCCACAATCCCGCAGCCAAAGTCTCAATGCAAAAAAAATTTAAATTTTGATTTCGAATATAAATTTGTTTTCCATATTAAAAACATTTTACATAACATTTTAAGCAAGTGTTGTCTTCAATTATATTCTGATAATACACTTTCATAGTAGTTTTATATCATGCTCTCATTGTCTGTAGTATGTTTTCATTCAGGGTCAAAATTCGGCTAGTTTCTGGATGCATAAGGATAAATCATTATGTCTACTCTACTCTAGTGGTTGAAAAGTATCAATAATAATCCCCTTCATAGACTTCCAAACCAAAATATTTTATATACTCACAGTAAACAGAGGACCACTGAAGTATAATTAAGTTTATTTGAAATTTGTTCATGTTTGTTCAGATTAGTACATTTTGCAGGCTTTTTCGGTTACATCTGGAACCTGCTTTTGGGCTGTTTTTCTAAGGGTCACAGCTTTGTCACACATGTTTATTGTGCTGAAATACAAGGTTTGGGGAGAGGAAATTTCCGAACTTGATCAGGACCAGACAGATATATCCCATAACGACATGGCCGGGACAGAGCAATAGGGTTCAATCAGGATTATTATCGCAAATGCTCAACATGGTTACAAGGGACAGTATAGAATATCATAGGAGTACTGGAATTCTGATACAAAGCGCATCAAACCATATGGCCATTCTGACAAGTTACACTAGAAAACCTGAACCTCTCGGTAATTCTGTCTCGCTTCTCGAAACTTTTTACCCTAGACACTATGTACAAATCACCCTTCAAGGTCTACGAGTTTGAGAAAATGTGCAGATGATTTAAAAAGTAAGAAAAATGAGAGGACGACTCTAAAAAGGTACATAAAAACCAGTTGTTATGCATGATGGAGAAGCTTTACTACCATTATCAATATTTTGAAATATAACTCCGCTATAAGCCTATAAGTATATGATAACATAAAAAAAGGTCTCAGCTACAGTTTTTTCATCTGCATGCTGCATAAAGATAGTATGGCAAATACTATAAATCTGTGATCAATAGGTTAGCCTTATAATTTCTGTTACAAATGATCCATTTTTTAATGTAGAGATATTAACAGTGATCAATGAAGCTGAAAAAGTGTATTAAAGGTGGCAAAGTATGGTCTAGTCATTCACACAAAAGCTTCATCGTTTGTGCCGAAAAAATGTTTGGTAAATATATTGAACTCATATACTGTACTGGTATGGTGTTCACCAACTTTGTAATACTCACGTAATACTTGTGTCAGCGCAATATTATGTTTTGTACACATGGTAGAATAAATTTAGGCCTAAACTGCATTGCTTCTTACAATTTTTATGACAGCAATAACTTTGTTCGAACATTGACAACTCTATAAAGAGGATGCTCTGGGCATACATAAGCCAGCGACCCAGACACCTCCATCCATATATGAATGGCCGTATATCCTTGGAACTCGCCATGGATACCCCAATGTGAGTAAATATCTATCTTTATGTTTTTTCAATGCAAGTATATCATATCTTATCTACTAACTCTGGAATATGAAACCAACTTTCTACACTAACTTTTGTCACTTATTACATTCTCTACTGCCCTAATAGGTTGTCTAATGATTGTCTCCTACTTCTAACATGAGACATTAAACATGAATTGCAAAACAAAGTGCTCATCAGCATAAAAAGCGCTGAGAAACATGTTCTTATACTTACCGAAATATCATCAACCGGACACCCCAGCTGCCTAACCAACCCTTGACAGAGGTGACAACTTTGCTAGTGAAAAATCCTTCTGTTGTGTTTTGGGTTTCGTGGTCAGGGTTTGGCTACAAGGCATAACCAATTGCAGAATGAATGGAGATTTCTAGTAAATGAGATACACCCTCTTCACCGGGAATTCTGCTGACCACATGTTCGTCCGCCCTCTGCTGTGTATCTCTATTTTAACTTAAATTAAAATTGGCAATATGTGACCTATTAACAGGCTACAGCAGGCTAGAACCTTTAATCACATCATAGCACCATAGCCCTCTACCATCCATTATCAATATTTAAGTTCCCAGACTAATATGAATGCAACTGGTATTCTACTCTGTGATATAATTTATCTGCCACACATAGCGCCTGATTTTTTTAGAATCCTCTCATATATCGCGGCCTCTCAAGCCATGGAGAATATAGTCACTATAGTCGGAAGGCAGAGGAAAGAGATTTAATTTAATTTAATATTAACTTTATTGAACCGGTCAATGCCGTTTAAAGCAAATAAAGACCATGTTAAAATAAAATGCCATCAATTATATTGATAAAAAAACACTTTTTTTGCACAGAGATGTTCTATACATCGGGGTGGCTAGTTGTTCATGTCTAGTATGAGTAGTAGTGCTAGAGCTAGGGAAGTATTTGTGTGGTGGATGGTTAGGATTTAGAGAAAGCTTTCTAGCATATCTCAGGCAGCACACGTCTGAGTAAACTGAAAGTTCAGTCAGTTGAAGGGCTTTTAATCTCTGGTCATAGTCTTCAATATATGGTAGAATAATTCTAAGGCACAGTTTTGCAGACGCTCTAACCTCTCTTTGTCTGACTTAGTTATAAACGGGAACCAGCATTGGGCTGCATAAGATAGCGTAGATAATATCTTGCTCTGATAGAATAAATGATATTGACAATCATTTATTACAATTTGTTTATTAACACGATAACTTCAAACTAAAACACTTTACTCAGGCTATACTGATAGTCAAAAAACTCAAATGCAGTACTACAAATTCCTTAATGTTTTAGGCGTCATATTGATGCAGTATCCGGAGTAGAAGTATTGTCACGCAGTAATTTCATCCAAGCCTGCATGAAGCGGCAATGTTTTGCATATGTATTTGTATCTTTGTTGTCATACTATCCAGAATTTTTCACATCATGCTCCCACTACTGTCAGATAAATGGACTGACGGCTCAATATTCGTGGTGATATAAGCTTAGAGAAGTTTATATACAAACATTCAAGGATGCAGCGTCAGGCTTTTTTGTTTTGTGAAAATGCAACATCCTTTGTAACAATCAGGATTAAATTGCCCTCGTTTTGCATCAATAATATGTCATATTTCTATGCTAGCATGTTTAGGTAGTGATCATAAATATAAACCCATAAATATAAAGTGTGGGTTTATATTTATGGTGGTGATTACAATTTTTAAATTATGAATTTGGAAACCAACTTATCTACTTCTAGATGTAATCAGCAGCTTATCAATGTCATATGTCAATGTAAACCCTAAACACACTGTAGAAACCATTGCTCAGATTTCGATTATTTTTGGAGAATTTGTAGGATTCAAATATAATACACCTTGCACAACTAGTTCCTACAACCTTTGAACATTTAATTTAGCTTCTAGCTTTTCTCCGGGGGTATAACTCACCAATTGCTGAGCAGACAACTACATAACACAATAAAAAGCAAATCTATCGCACAATTTACAAGAAGAATTTGATTTCTAAAAGGTCTCATCAAAAATAAGTAGATATAACACTTTATCGAGAGCTAGTCAAATGTTTCAAATGAACCATAAAACACAGACCTATGTATTGTGTCTTTTAGATCCCCACGTTGTTCAATACAAAAGCACTAAGTTCAAACGATACCAAAAACCCAAAAACGTCACCGTCACTTTCAAATAGAACGGATAAGCTTGATTATGTGGCTATTGAACTCTATTTAACACATCGGTTGCCGTAATTTGCATGAACTAGATTCTGCCCACCACTTATAACCACGTACTTACCACAGAAACCATATCGCACATAAATCCTGTTGATGTCCAAAGCCTCACATCGAAAAAAGAATGCTTTAGATGTTAAGGGACCTACCATAAATTACTGTGTTTTAAAAAGTTACCAAAACTGAAAAAATTAAGTTAAGAAATCAAAACTATATTTTCGTAACTCTATAGTATTTTGGGCTTTGGGATTTTGGCTTTGGGGCCTTGGCCTTTGGGACTTTGGCCGCGAGACTCTGGTCACGGGACTTTGGTCTTTGAGACTTTGTTCATTGGTACTTTGGTCTATGGGACTTTGCTCACGGGACTTTGGTCTTTGGGACTTTGTTCATGGTACTTTGGTCTTTGGGACTTTGTTCATGGTACTTTGGTCTTTGAGACTTTGTTCATTGGTACTTTGACCTGGATTCGCTCTGATGTCATACCAAGAATGTCGAAACATGCAGAAGTACCACTACTGCTATTCATTCTGTGCCATTTTCTGCTGTTGTTGTCACAGTAGAGTGTATCTATTATCCATGGAGGTCTTATTCCACACTCCGCTGAGACTGCATAACCATTGAAATCCGCGATAGCAGCATTTTGAATGTGGTTATAAGCTTGTTGTAGTCTCTGGGTGTCACAATTTACTCGCTGCAACTCTAGTAAATATGGAGTAATTCTATGAGGATTGCGAATGGGCCAGGTTTTTCTGCTCTATCCAAAGCTCATTTTTTTATTCAAAGAGTTGTGGATAGCAGCATCAGTTAACAGGAGTCGTCGATCTATCGTGAATCTACCTTTAGTTATCACATTGATGTTTTCACGAGTCGGCTGTACTAAGTTGGTCATATTTCCAAGTAATACTTCATCCCGGAGAGGGCCCTACATTGAGCCGATAACAAGGACTTTACTTCACCGGATTGCTGTTGCTAGTGGGAAAGTCAGATTGGCTAAGAGCGGTTGCTTGAATTCAATGAAAGTTTTCGGTGAAGAATGAAGAAGGAGATTGAATAAAGATGAGCTGAAGAACAGTATAAACAAAGTAATTAATTGCTCAACAAAACCTAATTCAGTGTTTATTTAGCGACAATTGACTCACCATAATAATCAAATTGAAGCCTGAATCCTTTTTCCACAGTCCAACTATCTGTATGAAATGATAATGTGAATTTTCCATCCTTATTTATGTAAGACTTAGTCTCCCCTCTCTTTAATTGCCTTGCACAGTACTGCACTTCATCTCTAGTTTTTAGAAAATCATAGCAGAATCCGTTAGACGTGGCGCCCTGTAATTCAAAGTACAATACTTTCATGGTGACTGACAGCATATCATCTACTTGTATGCTCACTGTACTGTCAACACTGTAAGGATAATCATCTAGTGGATAACCTCTGTGACTTATTATGGTTCCAGTCTGATGTGTGATGAGTTGATCTTTGCCACCAAACATCACATAAACACCAGTCTCTGATTCCGATGTATCTACAAGAATTAACAATGTTCTATCAAAATGAGGAGATTCAATACTAGCTTCATTCAATTTAGCTGGATCCATTTTGCCTGAGCTTTTGTTTGCAGCCCTCTCTCCCCTTCGACTGGTCAGCCACAGTCAGAGAACTTCTGTACTATGCCTCTCAATATGAGAACAAAAGGGATGTTGTGCAGCATGTTAGACAAAATGCACTGAAATTTGAAGATGTTAAAAAACATGAAGTATTGAAATGCTGTGAATGAATATTGCAAGTAATAGTTGACATCGTGGCCAATTGGTAAATGGAAATGGTCTCAAATAATGATCACTCACCACTGCATCTCCCCCACAGACCATTATTTGGTTGATACTCCCCGGTTGTTGAGCACCAATATCCACGTGAAGACCAATAGGTACAAGTGAAATACCAATCATTATAGTATTTGAATGGGAGAACACAAGGATCACCGTTAGAATTCCCTCCGGTCGTTGTACCTGAGAATCAAGAAAGTCAGCAGCACATTCAGAACTACATTCACATATAGTTTGTTAGTACTATTGACAGTTTCTTTGGCATGTAAACTTCAATATACAGAACAGGTGCTGGCCTCAATAGACCACAAAATGTCCATGCCCACTCGAACTCAAGCTGTGCTGGGATCAAACAAACAGCCAGGCCCATCTTTTCTAAGTTTCTTTATCAAACGACTTAGCTGATATGAATCAAAAACCTTAATTGAATGAATCTGATCCCTAAGATTACATAACTTGGATACTAGAAATTAGTCTGATCATGGACCTTAGCCGGTAGGCTGCAAACTGCCGACTGTTCACCATAAATCTTATAGTTTGACTAAAGAACGATCAGATCTGAATTCGTTACCCATACACCCATTATCTAGCATGTATTTTTATAATTCAAATGTGAAGTATCACCTCATGTGGTCTGGAATTCCTAATACTAGGAGGGCAACCAACACACCTCAACTCTGTCAATACATAGAATTGAGGTAAACAACGAGTTTTAGGATAAAACAGCAATGTTTACACCCACAGAGTATTTGTCATGGATATAAAAATGTCCAACTTATTTGGCCGTGACTTACTAGCAAACAAAGGTTCCAACATATTTCATAAAATGTTACCTTATGAAGGCCTGCAAGCATTTTTGACTTGGTAGTGCAGTGGGCTCGCTAGGCATTGGGCAAAGTTCATGAATTTTTTAATTTTACTTTTATACTCAAAGACTCACCTGATACCAGCAGACAGTAACTTGATAATCTGCAAAGAAGCACTACGAAGTTCCTCACATTCATTGCGGAGTACAGTCTTATTTATAATTGAAGTAAACTGGCTACTGCATCATACAGCCCATGTCACACCATAATTGAGATGCCGGGAATGTTGAAGTTTCAATACTATGTGAGTGATAACACGCATAAAAGAGCTTAGAATCGGTGTAGTGTCATTCTGAGTAACGCTATGAACTCTAAAAACATTGACTGGTCATGATTTATCAGGGTGCCTGTCTGTGTTACCTACTTCCTTCTAGATAAGAGCTTAGGTTAAAAAATTGTATGGCAAGAAATGATAAAAGATCAGCATTACTAGATTATGTAAACTATTGATATACAGAACAGCATATTATGTCGTGTGATTACCGAAGCAAAAAAACACTTTCATTGACCTAATGGAGTGAAAGAAAATGATATCAACCGTACAAATAAAGTATTAGCGTAATTGAGTAATGCCAAGAAAGGAGTGGTTATCACACTGTAGGAGTAGTATCTTTATGATGGCGCTTTGATAAAATACTATTCATTGATCGATACGATTAAGCAAAATTATTTGCTTGAAGTTGTTTATCCAATACACATGAGAACACAACTTCATTACAGCTTCACCTGATATTGGTGAGATACGTTGATCAGAAGGGAACACCTTATTACATCTGGTTTATGAATTAATTTTGCCAGGACCAAGTGAGAGGAAGTCCTTCAAAGAAGGGTGATGCCTCCTCTCTCTGCTGGGTCTCAGGTATTATGTGGTCAATCAGAAGCCCTTGAGCACATTTGTTAGTTTTATTTGAGTAAATCTGGTGAACCTGCAGCTGAACCGGCTTTATCATGTACCCACTCATTGTTTAATGACTGGACAAGATTTTTAGAGTTATGACCTTAATTTTGAACCATTTTCTTTTTTGAGGATGACACAAACAAATGTCACATACACTGTACGTGACACGCCTAGGTGCATGACTCTACATGAAGTTAGGCATTGTATATTGCACTGTCATGGTTGCCATGGTCTTAATCTGATTAATTGTTATACTCTTCCGCATTTACTTCCATTTTTTGCACATTTAATTACCATCTAAATGCGGAGGTTGGCCATCAAAATAATGACGTATCATCCCACCTGTTTCTATTTTTACGACCTATTTATACAGGTCAGTATAAAGAACAGTGGTTTTTGCTCTGAAGATTCAGTTACAACTTGGCGTTGCAATTTATCAGTTGCCTGGGGCATTTGCCCCAGGGTGTAGTTCAGTAATAAAATCATCAAACTGCCGAAAAACTGCATTCAGTATTATAAAGTAATCTCATATGAACTCTGCCAGCAGTAAACTGTCTGATCTTTCTCGATCCGACACAAAGTTGTTCTAGTTTGTAATAGATAGGCCCATTCTTTTGAATGCAGCTCTGCTTACAATAAGTAATCTATAACTTCTTATGTACAAAATGTCTCACGTTGTTGAACGATTATGAAGGTGGGTAGCAAATGCAAAAAACTTATAAACTTATAAACTTATAACAAAATGATGAGGTATTATAGTGTATAGTTCATATTGCTAAGTCAGCAAAACTAACAGTGTTTTAAAAAAAAAATCCAAGCCAGGAGTTAGGTTTCATCAACATGTAAAGATTGGTCGGAAAATTAAATGATTAACATGCCAAGACTATCAGTAAAAAAATTATGCTCTCCCTGTACATGAGCCCTGCTACATACTGCATCCAAGAAGGTAAAAAGACTCTGTTGTTGACATAGCTTCGTGTTCACTCGATGTCCAAAGACTGGACAATTCTGTTCGACAATAATATAAATGTCCGTATGAGAGTCCTGTTACATATTGCATCCGAGAATGTGACAAAAGTCCACTGTCGACATAGCGTCGGGCTCCCTTAAATTCACTGCATTCAATGCACTGGATAATTTTTTTGGGCAATATAATAAATGTCCAGCCACAAGAAATTGGTTTGACAAAGATTCCTCAAAAAGGGTTGGGCAATTGAGCTGTCTTGCAGAATGGTGTGAAACAATATGAATTATAATTCAAATATGAATCAGCTTCTTTTGAATTGTTGTAAGGCTCTTCACATTACACTTTAGATGAACCAGGAGCTGCTATTGTATAAATATGGACATCAGAGGCAGCTATAGCTCTTGCAGAAGTGTAATCAAACCCAGCACGCTGAAAGTTTCTGGAAAAAAATCATGAAAATAACTCGTACCTTACTTATAAGGTTATGCGTTATCTAGATGTGCACTTTTACTTATCATTTTCCTAAAATTATACAGTTATGTTATAATATTTACTGGCTGACAACTGGCACTGTATTTGTTGTGTTAAAACAACTAAGGACCTGAATTGCATGAAGGATGTCATAAATAATCTAGAAGCATAATGTAAGCCAATATTATGTATTTAATCTTGCAGGGCCGTAGTTTAGAAAAAAGGGTAGGGGAAGCAAAATTACAAGGTGTGTCTGAAGCATCAACAGTAAGTTCCTCCCTGACAAATTTAAGGGGTAAAAAAAGTAAAGAATTTTAGATTGCAACCAGGTTCTTCATGTGAGATAAAATTCTGTAACAACAGAGTGGTGGTGTTTTTTCGTATTTCTCTGTTACTCTGCTCTATTTTCTTTGTTCTACTATCAATATTTTTCTATTCTCGCCTTTGAATGTATTTTGTCATTGAAATTATTATTATTTGTTACCTTCGTATATTCTGTGTGTTCTCATAATCATTCTTGTCATCACTAGTCTGTGTGTCATCTACACAATGATTTACATTACCGACAAATGTGTCCACCACATCATAAGGGCTGGAGCAAGTGGTGTTGGATATCCCTGTAAAATATGTGAACATTATTTCTTCTGCTGTACTTACATAATCACTGACAAGCAGACAACAGGGAAACACCAATAGTGTTAAGTTTGTGTTTGTTTAAAATTGACTTGTAAGACTGTTGTTTGTATATCCTTAGCTTATCAACACCGGTAAAGGAATTTTTGCGAATAATCTAAAAAGATGAGTGCGGTGTCGAGGTGACAATTTGCATGCCATCGATAGCTAGGTGTTACCTGCATCAGGATGAATTGCAGACATGTAGATATGAGGATCAGCAGAAGCAGTATTAGCTGATGTATATTCATTCTCTGGTTCTGCCGTTTGTCTACATATAAATAATAAATCACCCTTGAATGTTAAGACAATGTGACTGAATATGTAAAAGTTAAATAACACCAACTGGCACCAGGAGTATGAATGCTAAAATGCAATTTATTGGACATCTGCAACAATTATTATCACAGAGTATGAGTTAAGAGTCTTTTTCTAGAGAGGGAAAAGCTTATCCAATATAGGAAGAAATCTTATGATATAGGAAGAAAATAACATCTAGGAAATATCATATCATGCATCTAGTAATTTAGCTAAATGCGGTCTAATGGATCTAGAATCAAAAATCTAATATACATTCATACTAAATGTTCTTGCTACTCGATATGATAATGCTCACACAAGATTTTATGACCTATATTCAGAGGTTATGAACCACGCAATTTTGAATGTAATACTTCTCATGCCAAATAAATTGAAATTTTTTTCAACCAAAGAAACCGGTGTTTTTTTAAAAATCATTAGCTTTTAGAGTAGCTCACTTTGCTTTACTTTGATGTCTCCTGAGCAGTATCAACACTGTTATGATCACTGATATCAGAACTGCAGCTGACACTCCGATACCTGCAGCCAATGCTACAGTGTTATCGTCTTTCTTCACCTGGCATTCAATGCCTGTACAATAAGCAGCAAATTTTGACCAATCAGTAAACAGTATAACACAAATATCAAGCCAAGTTCTTTGTGCTGGCATAGATAGTGTTCACAAGCTAGGAAAATCAAAGAGATACATATTACGATTATTACTTGTTAAAAAAAAGAATGTAAGATTGTAAAATGATGAGTTATGATTTCTATTTTGTTCACATTTACGTTATCCCCACTGATAACCACAACATGACCCAGTTACCAGTCAATGTCAAGCTCTTGTCGTAGGTAAGAGGAAACAACTACTGGTTAGTATTGTTTTTGATATTAGTTATGAGTGGAGAATTAAAATATTGGCGATTTTTATATTATTGTATAATATATTTGTTAAATAGTTGGTAGTTTTTTCATTATTTATGATTTTCCCAATTTACCTGTGATGTTTGGCTGTGTAGTCTCTGTTCCTGCTGAGGTGTGACTGTGAGTAGTTTGGATTGACATTGTATATTTTTTACCAGTCGTACTGTCATGTCTTCTAGGTGAAATGGTGCTATATTCATTTGTTGTAGAAGTCGCTGCGGTTGTTGTTGGTGTTGTTCTTGTTGTTATTCTGATGGTTGCTGGCCTGGTTGTAGACGTTGAAGGTTTGGTTGTGGTGGGGGTAGCAGTAGATGGTATTCTGGTAGAGGTTGATGTCATGGGATCTAAAACTATTCAAAAGACTGTGTATGTTAGAAGCGGTTTTATTGCGGGTTAGGATATACATAGCTATAGTTTACGTTCATGTTTAATTACCATCCATCTTTTTTAAGCTGTCACTTGCCAAGCAAGCAGTGTTTTGGTTTTACCATGAATTTTATGAAGCTACTAAAATCAAACTTTATGTCACTCATATATAGAAACGAAATGTGGGTGTTTCGCTTTACTACTGACCTCGATACTGAAAGTAGAATCCAGATCTGACAGTGTTTGCGTTGTTGTTAGTGATGAATCTGAATGTCAGATTAAAACTAGAAACTGTATAGTTGTTCCATCTGTTCATGGTTGGCTTCTCGTCAGGGTCACTGCAGAGTTTTATCTCGTTTTCATGAGTGGTCCCAGTGATGCGCAAAAAGTCCCACCAGCAGCCAGGGCTCGAGCGATCATAGTACAAATCAAACAGCAGGAACTTGACCTGTAGAATCTGCTGAGGCTGTAATCCTGTGATAGTCAGATATGAGTTGATGTTAGCTGTGTAATCTTCAGGGAACTTTGTATGACTGATAACGTAGCCTTGTTCATTACTTGTCTCCTGGGCATAGTTTTGGGCCGGTTGGTAGATTGGCGAAGCATCTGAAACATTGAAATGGTCATTATTTGGCCATAGAGCACTGTATGTAGAAAAAAGTGGTATAAATTACCAAACCCAGAAATACTTGTTTTAATTTCATACTTTCTACTCATGATTCTACTTGATTAATCCTGCAATTTTTGGTTATAGAATTGTTCTATGATTATCTCCCCTTACTCTGCTTATGGGATTCTACATGGAGAAGAAAGACACATTTAGGTACAGTGGAATAATTAATGACTTTACAGTATTGAAAAGTCTAAGTAATAAGGCCTGTTTGATTTATGCCGAGATTGGATTATAATTAGTTGGCCAACAGAGAACTAAGATAACATATTGAATTTAATATTTAATGGTTTCGTCTCATGATAAGCTAACAATAATCGAAAAAAATAACATTTATTTCACACCCCCATTAGAATGACTATTTAACCATCATACCAAGAATGTTGAAACATGCAGAGGTACCGCTACCATTATTTAATGTACGCCATGCTTTGCTCTTGGTATCACAGTAGATAGTGTCATTGACTGAGGAGGATTTCATTCTACACTCTGCTGACAAAGCGTAGGTATTGTCATTAAGCTTAGAAGCTAGCTGGATGGATTCATAAGCTCGATGAATTCTGCTTGTGTCACAACTGACTCGCTGTAACTCTAAAACAGAAATATGATGTGATATTTATATAAGAAAAGTTGTGTTCTGGACAAGAACCAAGTGGCAATGACTTGACTCATCACAATGGCCCTGATATTTCTTATTTATTCTCACATTTCTCTGCAAAGAACCCTAATCAATTTTGATGCGGACTGCCTCACTGCCCCTGGCAGATATTATCCACCCCATATCAGTTTTGCTGCTGCCTACTTACCGTTATAACTATACTGAAATCTGAATCCTTTTTTCACATTCGCTGTACTTGTATGGAACTTGAGACTGAATTTTCCGTCCACCATGACATAGGTTTTATTCTCTCCTTGGGCAAGTTCAACTCCACAGTACTTAACACCATTGTTGATTTGTAAAAAGTCAAAGCAATCGCCATTATTCTGCTTATTGTCCATTAGCACAAAGTTGGAGACTGTCAAGGTCACTGATAGCATTCGATTCACTTCTATTCTCA
The DNA here is from genome assembly GCA_914767715.1 of Membranipora membranacea. NCBI lineage: Eukaryota > Metazoa > Bryozoa > Gymnolaemata > Cheilostomatida > Membraniporidae > Membranipora > Membranipora membranacea. The sequence goes on along the minus strand of OU612067.1, from coordinate 10,587,341 downwards.
GTGTACTGTCCACTCTGTTAGGATAGTCCTGCTGTGGGTATCCTCTGTGACTTATTATAGTTCCTTTCTGATGCGTGATCTGCTGATCTCCACCATCTAACATCACATATACACCACTCTCTGCTTCTGATGTGTCTAAAATCATTATTAGAAACATTTGCAGATTACTTTAGAGCTGTATTACCTGTCCATTACCAGGCATCAAACCTGAAAGACATCTGAAATTGCTAAGCTAGATTGATGAAGTTTGTATCATGGAGTAGGATATTGAGGTTATTTGTATTAGTAGGACATCTTTTACACATGTAGTAATATTTGTAGCAAGCTAGTAAGTAGGATATTTCCGTGTAACTGTCATTCACCGTTACTGCCATTTATCTTCTACCGAAATAGTCAGTACTTACCAGAGCATTTTCCCCATTGGTTATGAGTTTTGTTCTTTGTTGAGCACCAGAAGCCACCATAACCAAAAAACAAATCCTCATCAATGCAGGTGTCACGCTGTTTATTTTGGTATATGAATGGGAGCACACAAGGAGCTCCACTAGAATTTCCTCCAGTAGTTACACCTGTGTGAAGACAAAACCATTATATGTACACTATTGTATAACATGGTGACATAAACCGTTACTTTCAATTTGGGTAGGTAAATGAAAAGTTCTGATGAAATACACACAATGTTATGAGAAATTGTTCGATGTCAATGCTTTTATTTTCTTAATCCATATTGTATGAACGCTCTGAGTACGAAACATCATTAGTTGTTGGTGGCTGGTGCTACCATGGTCAAAATAAACAGTTTCTGGCAAATTTTTGACTGAGAGATTCGTAGGATTAAAGAACTTTGCACAAAAATACTATTGTAATATTCATGCTGCCTGAAAACTTACATGTGACCAGCAAACAGTAACTTAGCATGCCTAGGAAGAGAGTCATGAGCATCTGTGTCTGACGCCTCATGGTGGTCGAAATTGAGCCTTTGTTGGTGCTGGTCTCGATCCTGGCTTCGGTAGGGCAAAAATCGTGAGAAGAACAAGAAAACACAAGAGCAAAGTAAACTTTATGAGAGCTATGGTGTAGAATTTACTGTAGACCCTGACCGTAAGAGTCGACGACTAGGCAAGTGATATCAGTAAGAGATAAGAGGTGTATTGTTCCACTAATTTTCACTAGAGTAGAAAGCTAAGAACGCTAACTGTTTGTTATCTCTACCATATATTTACTTGTGATACTTCCTCCTAGATGAAGATAACGATTCAGTCCAAGTGAATATAATGTCAAAAGATCAAAACCAGCTGATTACCAAATATTTGACACCTTTTGTGTCAAGTAAAAGAATATTCCGGCAAGTAAAGTAAGGCTTTTTCTTACGTGGCTAAAAAAAATTGTCGAACAGCTTCTGGCCGTGCCATCCTACTAATGATTGATACCAACTGATACCAATGAATTGCCGAGGGGGAAATGGTGTTTCATAGAAAAGAGCAAATATATTATGTCATCATGCCATGTGATCAATCAAACAGTACACTTACCTTACTGCAGCGAACAAATTTGCAGACATGTTAGCTAGCTTTGATTGTTTTCAAAAAGTTGTACCATTTTATACTTAAGAGGAAGTTGTGATTTTTGGATTAGAGTTCCGGATGATAGACCCCAAATTATTACTATTGCCCTCGCAAGGCAGGAAGGCAAGCTGATTTTAAATTTTGGGCATACAGGTCATGAATAAGAGATATTGGTCATTATCAGCCAGTTATTAGAATTATTATAACCGGTGGAAGTTAACTGGTTTAAAGCATTTGTGAAAAGAATTGTCTCCTCCGGAAAAGAAGGGGACAACTCTTAACAATATGTGTTTTCACAGGTTTTGAATGTGGAAACATTTGTAAAAGGAAATCAACTCAAAATTATAAACCCTAACAATCTTTCTTTGTTTTGGAGGGCCGAAGTTTTGGCCTAGCTTGTCCAATGCATTAGTGTAGCGGACAATTATTAAAAGGTATCATCATTTATTAAATTTACTGAGAAGCACCATTTATTTTATAACTATCTTAATCATAATCCTAACAAAAACATGCTAACTGAGCATACAGCATGTTTGTACCATTTCAATCATCATGTACCATTTTAATCATCATTATGTCAATAAAACTAAAATTTAGCAAGCTGTTACCCAATAATGATTCAGTGCACTGGCCAAACTAACAATAAAATGTCTTGACAGCGCTGTATTAAGCCGGATATTTGCGATGGGATGAATCAGGCCGCGGAATCATTTTCGGGTCCTGCACCTAGGGATTGGTCCTAAACTAGTGATGACATCCTATTGACTGAGTTGGGACAAGGTAAACAAGGGATACATTTGAAAGGAACACTGGTAGTCCTGGTCAGTAGATTTATTGCAGCCATCAGAGTAGGATCAGCTTGCATAATTTGTCGTAAAATACAACATAATACACATATTTCGCACTTCAATAAATTATCTGCACAGTAAGCAGATTGTTTATGGAACAGAAACAAACAAGCTACTATTAGAGAGCAAATGTTCGTTTTTTATCATTTATTTTATACCTTGTTAACTCACAGTTGATGATCAATTGTGCACATGTCAAACAAATATGTCTGGCTTAATCTTTGTGTTACAGTTATCAAATTGTATCAAAATAACTTCTTGTGTGTATTCAAAAATCATTTATCATGTGATTTATTTCATATTACTCTTTTAGATTTCGATAGTAACCCGTGGAAGTTGGACACAAATAAACTTAAAATATAACCCCAAAATAACTTCCATCGATCCATCCATCAGTAAAATTCAACCTCCAACAGTAGCTTCGGGTAAACCTAGCAACCCAGTAAAAACTGCTATAATTAGGTTGTGTTCTCCCGCCAATTAGACAGACAAACAAACAATCTGATGCTTGTGTCATTATCAAAAGCAAATATAATTCTCGTACACAGTCTTTATCATACCTGGCGCTGTTAATCTGCAAGATGAGAGGGGTATAACCTTCACTAAAAAACCACCCCCTCACAAAAAGATAATGGAGCCCATGTCTATGTACTGTTTCTTTCCAAACGCATATCCCTGTCCAACCTGATTAACTTGTTTCAACAGACCCTAGATAATCGGGACTATAACAGGTTTGCACCAGCGACCAGGCCGAAGCGTGATCTCACAGTTGGGCTTGTGGAGCACCTTTGGCTAGATTTGTATCTGGTAGAACGGCAGGCCAGATCCTGATCTGGCGTTGCTGCTTCTTGCATGTGCTGGGTGGATTTCCCCACCGATCTGGCCTCTGACTCTCTGATTGAACAATGGCATGACATGGCATGAAGTTGGATAAGTGTAAATACCAGACTTTCTATCAGTGGTTGTGTGTTCATGTGCAATAAAACCCAAGCAGTTTCAACGGTTACACCACATACATATAAATGTAACACAAAGTTATATGATCTTCATAGCAGAAAAACCTCAATTTAAAATTTAAACCACTGAAAGTGTTATTACTTGTTTGATATGGTTACAAAAGTTCATGGAAAATAATGTGCTTGTACACAAAGATCAGCGGTTGAAACTAACCTCAGATGTCCCAGGGCTATAAACTTTAAGACAAGAGAAACACTGTCACATTAGGACAATACAAATATATGAAGTATGAAATATGAGTTTGTTGCTCAGAGATTCTTTGGTCAGAAACGCTCCGTATGATGGTAAAAAGTATGGTTGACTATTACTAGTTTTATCAAAAAATGATGTAAGTGCGTTGGTTCAAAATTTTATCGCAAGTTTCACAAAACTAAATGAAAATAGACACGGGAATTTTGTGTTATCTGGCCTTTTTGTAAGGGGTAATAACCATGTGTGTATCCCTTAATATTCAAGCTTCAAGAGATTTCAGGTCTCAGAGTAAGGATCTGTATTTCTTACCTATGCCTCATCTAGGACTACGGGCCTGAGTGTTGTTAGCAGGCAAACTGACAAACATTGTTCAGCCGCTCGATTCCACAAATATGTGTTACAAATTGATGTCAAGGATCAGTTAAGGTGAAAGTGGTGATTCCTAGTTTGCACTATATGGGTGCAATATCTTATGTCATTATACCATGTGATAACCCAAACCTGTGGAACTCTTTGCCACCAAGCGTGACGTCTATGGTCACAATGGACGCCTTCAGAGCTGCTGCAGCTGGCACCCTGACCAAAACCTACTAATCTCTATACTCCTCTCTTTTGTTCCAGCACAAGCACCCTGCACCTGTATTATTGTTACGATGTATTCACAGAAACGCACAAGAAGCACAGATGAGTATAGATGAGACCACAGACGTCTTCTGCTCAGAAGAAACGTTAGCGCATTCATCTAACTGATGATAGCTTAGCTATGATTGTGTACTAAAACAATGTTCCCATTTTATACCAATGAGATAGTTGTGGTTTTAGGATTTCTGACAGCAGCCTACAATCACTATGGTTCCCTGCTTCGAATGAGTGGTCCACTCCCATATTGAATGAAGAATTTTTACAATTTCCATGATGAAAAAACATAAATAAAGATCTGCCATAGTCGGGGTTTAAACCCAGGTCTCCCGAATGAATAAACACATACCAATGCATACGGGAAGTCAATCTTAATGCTAATCTGATGAATCGATTAGCCTTAAATCCGATGGAAACATAGTGAAGGACAGGTCAGGTCTAAATCTTATTCGACCAATTTCAGGGTCAGAGAAATAAACGAACTAGTTAGAAATATAAATCGGATTAGAGTTTCGAATAATAGACTCCGAATTATTTATTGGGTGACCTTATCAGGCTTATAGATCATGATTAAGAGTATAGGCCATTATCAGTCAATTATTAGATCTCTGTTCATCAACCAGCAACCAGTGGAAATTAACTGGTTTTAAAACATTCGAGAATTGAGTTGTCTCCTACAAATAATTAGGGGACAACTCTTGACAACAAGTGATTTCACAGGTTTTAAAGATTTGTCAACTCAAATTTATTAACCCCTTAGCATTTTCTCTTTTGTTCCATCATGTCAAGTGCATGAGGTTTATAGACAGGAAAACAAGGAACCTGCTGTTTGTGTAATTATCAAAAGAGAATCAAATTCTTGAAAACGGTCTTTATCATACCACACCTTGTGTTAAAGTCTGCCAGTAACTCTGCTAGATGAGATGGCCATAACCTCTATTAAAAAATAACACTCCCTCATGAAAAAATAATTGAGTTCATGTTAACGTATGGTTTCTTTCCTGCGCATGTTCCTAACTGTCGTGACTGCCCTGTTTGAATGGACCCTAGATTGGGACTAACAGGTTTGTACTTGAGACCAGGACGCCAAGGAACAATCTCACAGTTGGTATCTAGAGAATCAGCAGCCCTGATCCTGATCTGGCCTTTGCTGCTGTATGCAGGTGGAGAATGGATTCTGATCTAGTCGCTCATGAGGGTTTTAGAAGTGTAAATAAAACATTTTCTATCAGTGGTTTAGAAGGTTTTACATATTATACATAACACCAGGCTAAGCGATCTTCAGACAATGAAGAACCATTTAAACTTAGAAACACTAAAATTAGATAGCCAAGAATGTGTTAGTCTCTTTAGGACAATACAAAAACTATTGGACATTGAAATTAACCCTGTTGAAGTAAAATCATCTTTGCATAGCAGAAATGGGCTTGTCGCACAGAGATTATTTGGCCTTGAATAACACTTATGATAACAAATGGTATGTTTGATTCTACCTAGTTTCATCGAATATTGATGAAAGTACAGGTATTCAATGCCTTAAATATGCAAGACAATAAAATATTATATAAAATGATAAAATGCAAAATATAAACGCACTTATGGCATTTCCAAATTCTATCCTCTTCTTCCCTTTGTTATGATACAATGGTATATCGAGTCATCTTTTTGTGTTCTCATAATCATCACTGGCAGCGTTCTGAATCTGCTCGTACTCTGCACTATTGTTTACATAGTCTACAGATGTCTCAATGTAATCATAGGAGCTGGTGAAAGTGGAGTTGTACGTCCCTGTCAAATATACAAACTTGTTTTAGACGTACTAAGCATTACCAGTTATAATCTGCTATTTGGACATAATCAGAGATACTCTGATTGTGTGGGATATACTTGTTGTGTGTATTGATAAAGACAAATTTACATTGATTATGATTATTTCAATACACCAATTGATAGACCCTACCTGCAGACATGTAGATATGTGGATTACCGGAAGTGGTATTAGCAGATGTGTATTCATTTTCTGGTTCTACAGATATAAAAACAAATTAGTCTATAATCGGATTCAAGTGACCCATCATTGATGACTAGCCATTGAAAGTTCTTTGACGAAGAAATTACGATTACTAAAACTAAGAAGCTCTTTTAACAAAAGAACTCATTTTGTATCTTTTAATTTCTAGGATGGCTTTGCTTATAGGGTGTACAATGTGAATAAATAAGAAATAATAAATCTTTCAGTGGAGAGTTTGTAGTCCAATCAAGCTGGAAAAGAACTCTAAACTTTAATGACTTGGTCGTGTTCTTTCAATTAATTTTTTTTATTTAGTAATACGCTACCATTCTTTGTTTAATTGGACTTGAAAAGATGCTGCACTCACTTGTAAATTATAAAATTCATGTTAAACCTGGGTACTAATAAAGTTAGTACTAATAATAAAGACACTTTGTGATGGGAACTCAGCAAGTTTTAAAGGCCAGCATTCAGAGAGTTCAAACACACCACTTTGACAGGAGGGACCTGCAGCATGTTTTAACTTGCTGCCCTGTGAAGTCGTATAAACAGCATATAAACTATTAGGATTTTTTGATTTGGAAGTCTACCTGCTATTGGGATTGTAAGTTTAAGATAATTTTGTGTATCCTGTCACTCTTGTCTTGGAACTTACTTTGCAGTTCCCCGGCGTTGTTCAAACACAATCAGCACTGCTACAATAACCGCAATTAAAATCTGGCGCTCCGATCCCGGCTCCTAGTGCCACAGAGTTAGTCCCCTGCTGCATTCCGCCATCGCTGTCTTCCTCACTATCACCTGTAACATTGATATATCTCAACAACAAACATATATTATATGTTGGTGAGTGGGAGTGGGCGTTTTCAGTGAGCAGGAAATGGAAAAACAACTAATATCTCCAAACACAACATTAGGGGTGTTTACCGAATCATCATGATTATCTCTGGTGACAGTGAATGCCATGCATAAAACTTATCGTCATTGATTCAGTCAATGTTTTAGAAAAAGGATAAAGAATATAGACTGAGGAACTTTTTACCAGGTATTTTTAAACTAGTCCACTGTAGCCATAGTTCATGTTCATACTATTTACTTGAATTTTTCAATAAAACTCTCCGGTATACACATTCTTGCCCATGTTCATGTCACTCACCTGTTGTGTTTGGCTTTGTAGCTTGAATGTCTGTTGAGCTATGAGTGTGACCTGTTGTTTTGGAAATTCCGCTGGTTTCATGTGTTAACCATGTTGACCTCGTTGACCGTGTTGCCAGTGATGTCTGTGTATTTGGTGTTCTTTGTGTCTTGTGTGGTGTTTGTGTCTTGTCTGTTGTGCATGTTGGTGGTGATGATGTAGATATTGTGGATGGCACGTATGTGGTTGTTGTTAAGGTTGGTGGTGGTATGGTCGTCGTTGTTGGAGCTCTGGATGTGGTTCGAATAGAATGATCTAAAACTTTTAATTAGAGAGTTTGTAATTGTTTTTTTTGCGGTATCATAGAAAGGCAACAAGCAATTTTTATTTCCTGTAAGTTTATTGTCATTTTGATGTTGAATTTCATAAATTCAGATTATAAAAAGATGTTGGTAATGCTGTGTTTAACAACTGACCTTGAAACTTGAAGTAGAATTCAGTGCTCACTGTTGTTAAGTATCCGTTAGTCACAAATCTGAAGGTCAGTCTAGGACCTGAAACTGTGTAGTTGTACCATTCATATATGGTGGGTGAACGACGAGGGTAATTACAATACTTTATAGCATCTGTGGAGCCAGTTATTTGTAAATAGTCATATTCACAGCCATTATGGCTTGTTTGTTAGCTGTGTAGTCATCAGAGAAGTTTGTATGACTAATCACATACCCTTGCTTTCTATCTGTCATCTGATGTTAGTTCTGTCCGGGCAGGTTTATTGCGATTGGATTAGAAACTTTAAAAGAAATCAATTTGACGATGAAATATTTAAAATGATTGCAGTAACAATATCCAACAGACTCCTACACCAATTCATCACTACATTTCTATGTGCTTATAGAGCCAAATCTAGATTGTGCTGGGTTGAGACCTCTTTTTTTAGAACAAAGGAAAGCGGCTCCTGTTTTCATGGCCTGAGATAGAGCTGAAATTTCAAAATTATTACTGTAGAGCTGAATTATGGTCTCCCAATTACAAATGCTAAGTGGTAAGAAAGAAATTTTAATTAGGAGCTCCACCAGCAGCAGATTGTTTTGAAGTTTAGCTTGTTTTCTGAACATAGAAACAGACACAGCTCGATCTAGCTCAAGCCCAACCGCAAAAATAACATGGGAATATACTAGATCATAATATATAGTTAGCATCGAATATGGAACAGGGGCGGAGCGCTAAGGGTATAAAATGACAAAGTCTTGTTCAATCCAATAGGAAAAAGATTCAAAGTATTGCCCCACTTATTAATGGACCTTGGAATTTTAGGGTTTATCTGATTCATAAAATTTACTAACTACCAAAATATCTTGTTGTGTGTTGAGGAAACACATTCTGCTGACATTGCATAACCATAAAAATCTCAGTGAGAACCCAGCGGAGTGAAGTGGATAGCTCTGTCTAATATGCCTGTGTTGCAAAGTAAGGCTATAAAAATAGTTGTTACGTTGGTTTTGACATGTTTTATCCATTTTGTGTCACGCAATCAACCTGATCTCGTGTTTGCTACTGCATTATTATACCCACTCTTGTAACTATACTGAAGACTGAATCTCTTCTTCACATCTGAATAGGCTGTGTGGAACTTAAAACTGAATTTACCATCTGCCCTGAAATAAGTTTTGATCTCCTCCTTCTTTTGTTGTTCTCCGCATTACTTAACATCATCATTGATTTGGAAAAGTCATAACACCTTTTAAAATAAGGTTTCTCTAAAACAAAGTCCAACATTTTTAGAGTCACATATAACGATCCATTTCCTCTTATTCTCAGGGTACTGCCCAAATTGTTAGGATAGTCTTCTTGTGGATATCCTCTGTGACTGATGGACTGATTATGGTTCTTGTCTGATGTGTGATAAGCTGATCTTTATCATCTAACATCTCATATACACCACTTTCTGTTTCGGCTAAGTCTGAAAGAAAAGATTCAATGGCAAGTTCCTTCAAAGCCAGTCAAACATCCCAGGAGCCACTCTTCACATGTTAACAGGAAAGGGTACTGCGAAGACTGGTTGGTATAATGTATAGGCACACAGATATTGAAAATAAAGAAATATTTCTTCAGTGTCAACCGTATTGAATAACATGAAAACCCCTAAAGCAATCTCATATTAATCTCAGATATAAAATGTAAAAATTTTTGATCAGGAAGTTTTTCTCTTCCCGCAAGTGGTTAATCCATAACAAAGGAAAAGATAGCTTACAAAAGTTTGGAAGATAAATGTGTAATATAAGCTGTGGGACTCAATCTGCTTTTCTAAGAGGCCAATCTTACATGATAAGCTCTCTACTTCAGGAAAGGTTCTGTACTACACAAAGACTTACCTGTGCTCGGCGTACAGTAACTTATGTCTCCTATGAGAAGGGCTATGATGACCTGTGTCTGTACCCTCATGTTGGATATTTTCCTTCAAAATTTAAAATTAATTTATTATAAAAATTGACAAAAAATACAAGAGCAACGAAAAGTAACCTTTATCGGAGCTATGGTGTACACCTTACCATTAGACCCTGACTATAGGAGTTGACAGCTAAGCATGTTGTATCAGTAAGTGATAAGAGATGAATTGTTATACATATTTTCACTATGGTAGGTAGCTAAGAACAGTAACTAAGCGATATCACCATCATGTATTTACTCGTGATACTTCCTCCTATGAAGATAACAAATCAGTTTTAGTGAATATAATGTCAAAAGATCAAAAGAAGCTGATTACTGTAATATTTGACAGCATATCACGTCAATAAAAGTAAGGCTATATCTGACGTGACTAAATAAACTGAAAATCAAATTTCAGCTGCACCATTCTACAAATATGTGTAACCAATTGATGCCAAGGATCAACAAAGGAGGAAATGGTGTTTCCTAGTTTGCCCTATATAGGAGAAATATATGATGTCATCATGCCATGTGAACACTGTACTTACCTTACTGATGGAAGCTTAGCCATGAATGTGTACTTAAAGTAGTGTTGCCAGTATTTGCCAGGGAGGAAGTTGTGATTTAAGGTTTGCTGGCAGCAGCCCACAAGAACAGGTCAATATTATAGCAAGTTTCACAACACTAAATCTTAGGATGAAAATATAATCGTGATATGTTGAAGTTTGAGAAGTTATCTGCCCTTTTGGCAAAGCAAGATAACCATTTGATTTAGTATTTAAACTTCAAGAGTTTTCAGATGCTCAGAGTTAAGACTCGTGTTTGTTACCGAAGTACCATATAGTTCATTATCAACAAGCTCTGCCACTCTGATGTTACAACCATGTCTTTCTAGCCTTAGTTGTGGCTTGAATAGAGGAGTATTCCTTCCCAAACATCTTTTCCTCTTCAACACTGAAATGGTCGAACATATGATAATATTTCAACCTCCTTGAGCTCTCAAATAGGTGCTAATCTCTAGCAAATATTTCCAAATACCACAATTTATGTTGGCCTGTAGACGGATTGTAAAAGAAAAAAATTGCTTTTAAAAGTTTAACAATATTATTTCATAAGATTGAAGCTTGGTTATCTGGTTACCTGCCTCCCAAAACCTAGACAGCATGACCCTTAAATTAGGTAATAATTCTACCTGTGAATAGATTCAATGTTGGCATACTCCTCAGCTGTTGAGTCAGCCAACTGATATTCGGCATCATATCTCGTTTTTTTGCACCTCTTGTTGTTCCATTAGGATTTACCTCCTCCGCAAGTGTATACTCAGAGGTTTCTATTTCTGCACCAGCTAGGTGATACATGACATCTTTATCCACCTTCTCAGCCATGCAACATTCTGTTTCACCAACACCTGTACATGCAGAGTAATGTGCTCCATTCTGAGAGAGTGCAGCGCCCTGATTGGTTCCTGCCAACTCAGGCATATCATAGTAGTTTTCAGCATTTTTTTAAGGAACCATTTCCATGAGAAACATTACAAACCATAGAAGTGCAGAAAATAATGGATGGAAAAGCCAATATAAAGCTTGATTGAAATAAATGATGCAAAGCGAAGAATACACTATCTATCAAGAGCAGTATTGTGGGTGGATACTTGAAAAAAATCAAAATTTAAACGATATGATGGTGAAATGATAATGATGAAAGCGGGCAACTTTGATACGATTCAATTCGTCTGGTTTGTCGCAACCAAAGAAAGAATACTTGTTCTAAGTATTAACCAAACCATTTAGAGTAGGTAAGTTGCAAATATACCTGGATTTGAGGGTAATGCCTACATGCGAACATGGAGAGTGTCCTCATCAGAGGTGTCATTGGTATACCCATGAGCCAGGAGTGGTCTAATGGTTAAGGGTGCGGACTTGTGATCTTTGTCCAGATCCAGGTTCAATTCCTGGCACCTGCGATTATTTTTGATTTGGTACTGGCACACCATTCATCCGAGCGAGGTCAATGCGGAACGGGACTAAAAATTCCGGAGGTCCAATGTGTGTTTGCACACCCAACAAGCAGTAAAAAGAACCCTCTCTGCCTCTTCAATATGAAGAGTAGCCGGCTTTCCGGCGGGCATGGGTACTACGGGTCCCGGTACCTGTACCCAAGAGAGGATAATGATGATACCCATGAGTTGGCCTGCGGTCTGATTCACTTCTATCAAAGAATTAAGATTTTTGTAGGAGAAATTTGCGATGGTATCACAAATTGCATTTATAATGAAACAGTCAGAGTCAAAGCAGGGTAGTATGGTCAGTTCTTGCACTCTTGTGTCTAAGAAAACATTATGATTGGTAAAAACTGAGTAGGCATGTACCATGAGCATGAATGGATATGGGCCATGCAAAGACCTGTCGAGATTTGTAAAGTAAGGTTGCGCAGCTTGCCATGACCTTACCTAAGAAAGTTGCTTGCCAAGCTCCTATATCCACAGAGTTATTCCCTCGCTGCATTTGACCATTGCTGCCCACAGGGTTTTCATCTGCAACAACAATATCAGAATTTAACAACATGTTTCCTTAGGCTGCAAGATTGGGAGTTGTAAGTCTCTAGAATACAACTCATACTTTCATCCACAAATGTGTGGTATTGCCGATTTACACGACAATGTTTGGTGACAGTATTTTTGCCTGTAACATCAAACCAGCATGACACTGTTGTTGTTTTTCAGATGAAACAACATCCTGGTATTTCTTTTTGTTTGAATAATAGTTATGAATGGATAGTAAAAACCCGAGCATACTCAAATCTTACAGTCAGGTTTGAAAAATAACTTGCTGTTAATTCATTAACCTGTGAAGTTTGGCCGTGTAGTTTCTTGTCCAATTGTTCTGTGACTTTGAAGTGACGATGCAGGTGAAATACTTCCAATTTCATTTATTGTGGGTGTTGCTGTAGGTGATGTTATTATTCTGACAGTTGCCAGTTGGTTGCAAACATTGAAGGCTTAGTTGCTGTTGAAGCAGATGTACGAGGTATACTGTAGACGTTGTTGTCACAGGCTCCAAAAATATAAGACAGACATAATTGTAGTTGTTTATTGTGGTTATATGGGAGGTAAGGAAATACAAAGCTTATGATGTTTTGATGTTCATTAACCAAATCTATCTAATTAACCCTCAAGCCGCCACATTCCATAATTTTGATATGATATCACTTGCCGAACTTGCATGGTGTTCTGCGATCTCCTTTAATATCATGAAGCTACCCAAAACAACTAAAATGTTTTTTTGTTGCTTAGCCTTTTTCACCAACCTAGGTACTGAACGTAGAATCCAGGTACGACAGAGTTTGCGTCGGTTTTTGGTGTAAATTTTTATGTGAGACTACAGCTTGAAACTTTGAAATTGTACCATCTATCTATTGTCGGTTCCCTGCTAGGGTCACTGCAATATTTTATCTCATTATCATGAGTAGACCCTGAAATAAGTAGAAAGCCATAATAACAACCAGGGTATTCAGAGTTGTACGACAGATCAAACACCAGGAACCTAACCTGTACTATCTGCTGAGGCTGTAATCCTGTGATAGTCAGAGATGAGTTGGTGTTAGCTGTGTAGTCATCAGGGAAGTTTGTATGACTGATAACATATCCTTGTTTCTCATTTATCTCCTGGTTTGGGCTCTGTGAAGGGTTGTGAATTGCAATGGCATCTGAAACAAGGAATCATTTTGGTGTGTGTTAATCTTTGACAACTGTCAAGGTGATCATATTCATAGTAGCAAACAAACGATGCAGTTGTATATGAAGATGGGAATTCAGACTGAAGAGAGACTTTCATGATGGGGGATAACATGATAGGTTTTTGATGACATAAAAAAGATGGCATAATTAATAGAACAAGAAAGGAGCAACTCTAAAACTAAATGTTTTTTGAGTGTTTCTATGTTGGTTGATGAATTGACAGCACGTAAACCTAGTATATAACGGTCAGCTCTAGGAAACACCTGGTTTGGGGGTAGTACTTGGAAAATAACTCAGGTGATACTTATTAACTTTTACTACTGTGGCAAGTAATGAGTATGGAGCAAAGCGCACAATGAACAGTTAGTATTTGCGTGATGTGTCAAAAAGTTCACCGGTCATCTTAAGCTAATTCATACCAAGAATATAAAAACATAGAGAGGTTCCTTTCCCATTATTTTCCACAGCCCATTCACTGCTGATGCTGTTACAGATGAGAGTGTCATTGATTGAATGAGTTCTAATTTTACATTCTGCTGAAACTGTTGAACCAAAGTCCTCTGAATTATCACCGAGCCAAATGTGGCTGTAAGCTTATGGAAGCCTGCCTGTCGCGCAGATTGATTCTGTAAAAAGGTTTTTTTTTATGACCTGAAATATCATTAGTTACAATGCTACAGGTCAGAGTTTAATTATGTTCCTTTTGGTAATTATTTTCAGCCCTTATATAGGACTAATGCTGCAAACCTACCCATATAAATGTACTGAGGTCTGAATCCTCTTTTCACAGATATAGTGTTTGTATGGAACTTGAAACTGAATTCTCCGTATCCACTAATGTAAGTTTTATTCTCCCCTATGATAATTCGTTTTCACAGTACTTATCATCATCATTGATTTGTGAAAAGTCTAAGCAGTCACCATTTGAATCCCGATTGTCATGAAGCTTAAAGTCACTGATAACAATTATCAACCTGTATCTTCAGTGTACTGTCTACATTGCTAAAATATCTATGATGTGGATATCCTCTGTGACTGATTATAGTTCCTGTCTGATGTAAGATACGCTGATCTTCACCATCTGACATCACATATACACCACTCTCTGCTTCTATCTAGAAACAATAAATTGTGTTCTATCACCATAAGAAGCAAAGTGAACTTCCATATGGCTTGAACCATATTTCCTGCAATTTGTGGTCTGTCCAAATCTTGCCAGCCACTGCGGAAGACCTTCTTTACCACACTAACTCCTAATAAAACATGGTGGAAATTATGAATCCTGTAGGCCAAAAATGTACTAGTCCAAAAGCTTGAAACTATTTAAAGTCAAGCAAATGTATGGAAAAGGAAATCGGTGGGTATTTTGCCTGTGATATTTTACTTTAATGCCAATTGGAAAGACAATAAAGTATTGATCACTAATCACTACATCTTCCCCATACGCCATCTTGATCATGATTAACAGTTGTTGAGCACCAATAGCCAGGTTGGTATGAATAAGTACAGGTGTAATACTAAGTACCAAGGAGGAACCAAGGATTGGCGTTAGAATTCCCTCCGAAAGTTGAGCCTGAGAATAAAACCAAATTTGTCTCAAAGCATTCAGTAGTATATCAATCTCAATCTACAGGACAGGTTTTGGCATCAATAGTGGGTAAAGTTGGTCCTGTCCATCCAAAAGCAGGCTTCTTTTTATTTTGAAGAGGCAGAGGGAAATTTGGTTAATAGGTCTTGGGGTCAAACATACTGCCAAGGATCTCCTTTTGAAGTTTGTTTATATGCGATGAGTTGATATGAGATGAATAGAAAACCTTAGATTGATGAACCTAGACCAGAAAACAACATTTATCTTGGACCTTGGGCATTTAATCCATAGGATCTTAGACTGCCGATGCGAGTGCGCAACCTAGGTGTTGTTATGGATTCCAAGTTGCCATTTGATAGTCATATTAGAGAATTTAGAAAGTCCTGTTTTTTCCAACTACGCAGATTAAAGGCTATCAGACAATTATTCATACCGTCACATCATTTTGCCACACTCATTCATAGTTTCATCACATCTCGCATCGATTTCTGCAACTCCATCTATTTCACCCTCCCAGACTTTGCCCGCAATCAAATTCAAACTATCCAAAACAGCTGCGCAAAATACCTCACTGGTGCACGTCGATTCGACTCTGCTACTGCTACACCAAAGTCACTCCACTGGCTTCCTATCAAAGCCAGAGCTCAATTTAAATTTCTACTTTTTGCGTACAAGATCTATCATAACTCTCCTGATACGCCATCTTATTTCATCAGTCAATTCTTCATTCCTGAACCTCGCCGTGTCACTAGAAGCAGCTCAAAAATCATCCTCGCATCCCATCACACCTCTCGCTTGGCCATATTCGGTTGAAAATCCCTACCAACATCACTCGTAACCCTCTGGAATTCCTTGCCCCTGATTTGCAGCTCATGCCGAGCCTTACCGGTTTTAAGTCCGCTACTAAAACGTATTTATTTACGTTGTACTTTAAGTAATTAGATTTTATTTTATAGATTTATATAGCAGTATCAGAATTATGTTTTAATTTTATCCTCATGCACATATTTTATCCATTTTATTTCACCTTTATTTTATTGGTTTTAATGTAATAACGCTTAGAAGTTTTTGCTCTGCAATTTTATTAAGCGTTTCACAAATAAACTTTATTATTTATTATTATTATTATTATAACCCACATAGGAGTTTTTAAAATATGTAGTTCTATCCTGTGTTTCGCAATGAATTCCTAAAACGATAACTGGTCCTGATTTTCAACATGGTGCTTTATTGTTTCACTTCCTTCTAGATGCTAGCTTAAAAATTATATCACTTGAAAGGATCAAAAGCAGCAAGTTGTAGACATAATTTACAGAAAATTATGTCATGTGATTACACAAAGACAAAAGCAACTTTCCTTGACTGAACAAAGTTATATTAGCCGTACAAATCAAGCTTTCACATAACTCAATCATGGCAAGAGAAGTGGTTATTTATAGATTGATCACGCTATAGGTGTGGTAATATGATAGTGCTATTGTCAAAATTTTGTGCCGAGCTATTTTTTAGTAGACTATGCCATTATTGAGATGGTCTGATTAAAAACGCTGAGATAATGGCACAGGCAAATGCAGCTGCCTGTAATATGTTTTGTTTGTAAGGAGTTGAGTATCATGTAATCATCAGAGCGTGACTCCTTAAGCAAGTTGTGTTTGATTGTCTTCATGTTATGCTCGGTTGTTCCAAAATAATAAATTGACACATAACGTGCCTTATTGTGCAGTATCACAGTGGTACTGTGTTAGCTGATCAGTAGTCAGTGGTTATGGTGAACACATGTATCATGGAAAGAAGGGTGATGTGACTTGTCTCTGCTTGGGCTAAACTATGATTTAATCAGGAGGTCTTGAGACTGGAAATTGTAACTTTATTTCCTTGATGAGAACTGAGATGGTGGACCAGCGACTGTAAAGCCAATGAGGGATATTTGGTGCTAAAATTTCTTCACATAGAGTTATGAGTGGCGAATGTTATTTCATCATTTTCTTTCTTGTAATGGATAATAGTGGAATGTTCTCAGCTTATATCCCATTCCGTTGACTAGCAATTCGGTGTTTGTTATAATTCTGCTACCTTTCGCAGTAATTATACTATTGTAATTAGACTATTGTAATTAGACTTTGAAGCCGATACAATTAGTTTCATAGTAGGCTTCGTATGATCACTTGTGACTAAGCCACTAACAACACAGATTAAAAAAGTGTCGTCGTCATGTTGTCGTCTTGAAATTATTGTTAAGTATTATAATAATAATAAAAAAGTTCATTTGCAAAACGATAAATAAAAATGTTTAGAAACAGTGATTACTAATTGCTGTACACGAAATAAAGTACTAAAATCATATTAAATGTTAAATACCAAAAGTTGATTGTAAAATTTAATATTAATGCAATGAGAAAATATGATGGTAAGATCAAAATAACCTTCAAGTGGCAACTGCAGAGCACCTGCAAATTCAGTATAAAACTTTGAGATACCTGTAAAACTCGTATGCAGAGATTTACATGTCATCGGACAAACAAGGGCCTGCTGATGTATATAAATGGACATCACAGTCAGCAACAGCTGTAGCAGAAGTGTACTCAGACTCATTATACTCAGTGACACTGAAAGAAAATGGTGAGAGTAATTTTCATAACTTTAAAAAAGTACTGGGTTTCCTAGATGAACCTTTTCCCAGATGTTTTCTTTTACATTTATTCTAAAATTAATATCCTATCGGTTTAGCAAAGTTATTAAGTTCTCTCATTTTAATCACAGAGCAATCAAGAGGTGGAGTATTTGGTTATATTCATTATTTTTTTTAGAACACTTCTCGTGTTTTGAGTCTCAAAAACCATATTTATTTGGGTGCATGATTTTAATTATGGATTATGGCACATTTATATGTTTTGACATACATTGTCCTATGATTGATTGCTTTGTGACGTAAAACTACATTCAAGTCCTACATTTTTTAAATACTACATTTTATCAAAAAGAGAATGGGTAGGATAAATGCAAGCTTTTGCTCGAAAAAGCGATTTCTTTAGAGGGTTAATTTCAAGTTGTCTTCCTCTTGTCAAAGTAAAGACAATCCTTAAACTTTCTTAAATCAGAATATTCTTAATTGACAACTGTCATATTCCTATTGGCTGGGGGATGAAAGCTTTCACAGTTTCAGTCAGTTGCATGCAGCTTGCTAGTGCACTGATCTTTCTGAATTTGGGCCACAGCCCCTCCTCTCGAAAGAGAGATGCTAGAGTTCTATCAGCCACAATGTGGTTGGAAATTAGGTTAAAAAGATCCTGACGGAACTGACGGTAACAGCTTTGAGGTCAGGCTGGAAGTCAGTTTATAACAGACTTGCAAAAGATTTGCTGATGCGCTCATGAACAACGCAATTAACACCCCTTGAACAGGCATTATTATACCTGATATATAACTCAGCTAGGAGTCTTGAGTGGTCTCTAGTTCCTTTAGAAAGAAAGCGGTACAGTTGCTTTCTTTTTTTCTTCTAACTGCTCCACTACCCGCCAGTGTAGAGTTGTCTTGAACATATCTACTCTTGCTAACAATGATAACAATAATCTTTGGCATACATATTTGGCTATGTCCTGTCGGTGTCATGTCTGATGCTTGAAAACTTGCCCAATATGTTCCAGGTGGAACTCCTTTGAAAGCCGAGTCTTATGTGCTTGAGGCAGAATCCTTAGTTGCTACTGCTGACAAGAAGTACAGCAATTGGTGACAAGGCTTGGAGATATGCATACTGCAGAAAATAAGAGATAAGTTGACGCTAAGTACTTCCACTATGGAATTTTTCCGTCACTAAGGCTAATGATTTATTCTTTCTGCCCTCAGAAATTATTGTAAAGCAAATGATATAGCAGTTGTAATTGACCTGTGGAGGTGCAGCCGCTTGTTCTTTGTGTTCAATATTACTTGTGAATTTTGACAATTTTGCATTGAGGGTGATGTTTTTGTGACAATGTCCATGATATTAATCGGCAGATCTTACCTGCATCTGGATGAAGAGCAGACATGTAGATATGAGGTTCAGCAGAAGTAGTATTAGCTGATGTGTACTCATTCTCTGGTTCTGCCTTTTGCCTACATATATAAAATGAATCAGTCTGAAATTGGGAAGAATAATTTCAAGTAGACTTTATTTGATGACTAATTGTTGAATAGTTTTGTTGCTTTATTCATGATTAGTATCAAAGAGTAGTTCAACGGAAATTAACTAGGAATATTTGATTAGGATAAGTTGACGCTAAGTACTTCCACTATGGAATTTTTCCGTCACTAAGGCTAATGATTTATTCTTTCTGCCCTCAGAAATTATTGTAAAGCAAATGATATAGCAGTTGTAATTGACCTGTGGAGGTGCAGCCGCTTGTTCTTTGTGTTCAATATTACTTGTGAGGATACAAATCTTCTGGCGCAGACAAGATTCATCGTAAACGGCCTGATAAAAGCTAATAATTCTCTATATATTGAACATCATAAATTATTGATAATTTCTCAATTTCCTTTCCTTATTTTAACATTTATATTGGTTGAACAAGTTTTACACTGTTGAGGTATAAAAGAACACACTATAATTCATTCTTTGCGGCATGGAATTGCTAGGATTTAACTTATCTTGTGTTGCGATATGCCTGATTCTTCTCTCAAGGCTTAGGTTAAGTGGTGCTTCAACGCTCAAATTTCATATATAAAAGCCAAAACTAAACAAAACCATGGGGAAAATCTACAGAAGTTGAAAATTTCTTTAAATTATGGCGCCAATTTTCGCCTTATTTTGTACATGATAGTGTTCCTTGGTTCTCTGGCATGATCTGCTCGGATCTGAGGACCCAAATTGTTCTCTGGGCTGGTCAAGGTTGGGAACCTGGAACCGCTGGTAAGAGTCGGCGACCCTAGAAAAAGTGTGCCGTGGGCTGCAGTCCACTTCTGGAGTGGTAAAATACCACTAAACTATATCGGAATCTTAGCGCGGTGGTGATTTGTTCACCAAAACTGTAGGGGTACTATGTTCGCCAACCGTTTTATAACACTCCTTATGTTTTCATTACCAATCAACTCTGAACTGTATATCTTTATGACTCTAACATATAAAAAATATTCAACCTCACACCATTGGTATTGTTGTTATATAATTAGGGAGAATAAAAAATGATTGTTAAAAGTATATGTAAATATAGTTTCGCAAAATATATCAATTGAAGTTGGATGTCTCTCAAAATGAAATCGCACGAAAATTTAAAGCAAACTGTGTTTAAATTAAAAAAAAAATTTGATGGTGAAATCCGATACAACTATTTTTCTAATAGGCTTTAGAAATAGATTATCCTTAGGTATCACTCTTATTGACAGATTAACATGTCGTCTGATGAAGCAGGAGGCTCCTCATGTTGACATCTCAATTGAACCAGGAGCCGCTGATATATAGATATGGACATCACAGTCAGCGACAGCTGTAGCAGAAGTGTACTCTGACTCATCATACCTAGTGATTCTGTAAGAAAATCGTGAGAGTAAATGATAAATTATAAAAAGTAACCTGTAAACCACTGAAATAGTCATAAAAATGTGACACATAACAGTAGAAACAGGAATTGGCACCCTTTGATTTTCGTATTTTCATTGATCCATAATCAGTGTTTGTTTTGAGGAGTAATTGCCGACTTCAATTTTGAAGATATTAGGCAATATGGCAAGCCTTTACCATTAATCGATTCCAGGTCGGCTAAGGTGAACGGTCTGTGACAGCCAAATCAGGTAGTACTAGACAAACAGTGCAACCGGTGGGGTTTGAACCTGGGACCTTATGATCCAAGGTCAGCCGCCCCTCGCATTGAGAAAAAATTATAACCACATCCTACATTTTTTCAATACTAGATTCTATCAAAAAGAGAATGGGGAGGATATATGCCACTTCTGATATTTCCTATCTCGTATTCTATCCTCTCCTGCCCCTTGTGTCATTGTTATGATGTGATGATAAAATAATTATGAGTTACCTTTGTATACTTTGTGTGTTCTCATTGGTTTCACTGGTGGCGTTCTGAATCTGCTCGTACTCTGCACTATCATTTACATAGTTAACAGATGTCTCAACGTCACCATAGGGGCTTGTAAAAGTGGAGTTGTACATCCCTGTCAAATATATACAGACGCACCTAGCCTTATCAGACATACACTGTTATTGCGAACAATTTAAGAGAAAATTTTGATTGTGTGGGATAAACTAGTATTGTTTGAACACAAATTACCTTTATCGAAACAAGTTGTCTAGTCTTGGTAGTGACAATTTTGCATTGAGGGTGATGTTTTTGTGACAATGTCCATGATATTAATTGGCAGATCTTACCTGCATCTGGATGAAGAGCAGACATGTAGATATGAGGTTCAGCAGAAGTAGTATTAGCTGATGTGTACTCATTCTCTGGTTCTGCCTTTTGCCTACATATATAAAATGAATCAGTCTGAAATTGGGAAGAATAATTTCAAGTAGACTTTATTTGATGACTAATTGTTGAATAGTTTTGTTGCTTTATTTATGATTAGAATCAAAGAGTAGTTCAACGGAAATTAACTAGGAATATTTGATTAGGATTTTCCAGAATCTCCAAAAAGTGCTTTTTTTGAGATTATTGAGAGGTGGTGAACAAATTTCCGAACATATTACAAGGTTTTTTAAGCTATAATAATAATATTAATTGGAAGTCTGCAAAGAGAAAATTCTGCCTGCATCTTCGACGAAATACCAAATAAACCCCTACATCTGGCAATACTTGAACCGGTGTAGTATTGTAAACCGTCCCCCATTCGAAAACAACCCCGGGACACTTTACAATAAAAACAGGCCTATTTTAAACTGTCCCCCCCTATCGTAAACTGTCCCCCCTATTGTAAACTCTCCCCCCCCTATTGTAAACTGTCCCCCCTATTGATGACTGTCCATATCAAGGGCCCAGCTGTTTATCATCATTCTGAATGGGTCAGATCATCGAACTGGAGCACACCATGATGTTCTGGCTGCCACTATGATGGCCAAAGTTGTACCATGGGATGGTGGCGGTATCTCAGTGACAGTATGAAGAGTGTATAAAGACTTTGAAGCTCCTATGCTTTAGAGATGTCTGGTTTGCGATGAAAGGTGCACTAAGCCAACAGTGAAAAAATGTGTCGTTACCACATCACATTCACAGTAGCTCAATGAGCCATGCGAAAACAAACCCCCCCCCCCAAACACCTATCTAAAGTGGCACTGTTCAGTAATTTTGTGTGAGTCCTGGTGAAAAGGTTTCCGCTGCATTGCTTGTCATACTAAACACTGTAACACTGCAAATAAATCAATTGCTTAAGCCGGGCGAAAACGACCACCCCCCAAGCAATCTTATATTTATTGTCTGTCAAAAAGTCCCAAACAGAATGAATTATGGTTTTGCAACCATTATGTGATTGTCATGGGGTGACTGTGTTGCAAATTTCAGATGGATGGGTTTCAACTTAATGACACAATGTGTTATGTGTCATTCTTTGCAGGTTCATGCGCCGCACGAAAACAACCACCCCATTCATTCAACTTGAAATCTACCTCCATCAAGCATTTGCCTGTGAGTGATATCAGTCAGTCACAAGTGTGAGCTGCAGAAATAATTACTTTTGAGCTTTTGATATTGTGCGGCCTGGTGTTGCACTGTAAAATATTGTTTAAGCCGTGCGGAAACAACCACCCCCCATGCTGTCTTATAAAGATTATCTGTCAAAAAGTCTGAAACGGAATGAACCATGACTTTTCAGCCATAATGTGATTGTCGTGAGGTGACTGTGTACCAAATTTCAGATTAATAGGTCAGAACTAAACAACCACCCCCCAAGCTTGGGGGGGTGTTTGTTTTCGCGCGGCTTAAGCAATATTTTACAGTGCAATACCAGGCCGCACAATGTGGAAATCTCAAAAGTTATTACTTCTCCCGCTCACACTTGCATCTTACTGCCATCACTCCCAGAAATGCTTGATGGAGGTAGATTTTATGATGAATGAATGGGGTGGTTGTTTTCGCGCGGCTCATGAACATGCAAATAATGACAGTTAACACATTGTGTCATTAAGTTCTAACCTACTAATCCGTAATTTCATACATAGTCACCTCAAGACAATCACATTGTGACTGCAAAATTATGGTTCATTATGTTTGAAACTTTTTGACAGATTATTTTTATAAGACAGCATGGGGGGTGGTTGTTTTCACTCGGCTTAAGCAATATTTTACAGTGCAATACCAGGTCGCACAATATCAAAAGCTCAAAAGTAATTATTTCTCCCGCTCACACTTGTGACTGACTGCCATCTCTCCCACGCAAATGCTTGATGGAGGTAGATTTTATGGTGAATGAATGGGGTGGTTGTTTTCCTGCAACTCATGAAACTACAAAGAATGACACATAACACATTGTGTCATTAAGTTCTGACCTACTAATCCGAATTTTGGTACACAGTCACCTCATGACAATCACATTATGGCTGCAAATCATGGTTCATTCCGTTTCATTATGACGCCTAAACTATGGCTGTAAAAAAACATAAGGTGCCACCTGTAATTTTTGAGCATACATAAGTAACTGTTCGGGGATGGTTGTTTTCGCGCGGCTTAAGCAAAGCTTTGTTGAGCTAACTCAATACGAAAGCAGCAATAGTACACATTGCTGCTAGTTGGTTTGTTCAGCCATCACTGCATGAGAGAGTATATCATCATCAAGGTGCCTAAGTATGATTTTGATAATTGTTCTTACAGCACATTCTGTGATGCGGTCACTACACATTTTTTCACTGTTGGCTTAGCGCACCTTTCTTTGCAAACCAGACATCTCTAAATCATAGGAGCTTCAAATAACAACTAGTGTTTGCGAAACATAGATCTATCAAGTACCACATGAGAAAGAGTCTGTATACACTCATTCATAATGTCAATGAGATACCGCCACCATCCCATGGTACAGCTTTGGCCATCATAGTGGCAGCCAGAACATCAAGGTATGCTCCAGTTCGATGATCTGACCCATTTAGAATGATGATAAACAGCTGGGCCCTTGATATGGACAGTCATCAATAGGGGGGACAGTTTACAATAGAGGGGACAGCCTACAACAGGGGGGGGGGGACAGTTTACAATAGTTTACAATAGGTGGGGGGGCCTGCTTTTATTGTAAAGTGTTTGTTTTGTGCGGTGGACAGTTTACAATACTACACCGGTTTTAACCTCGGATAACAATACAACATTAGTATTGATATTTCCATCCTGCAATATCTTTGGGCATTAGAGGGTTTTTGAAATTTTAACCTTCCAACTATTTTACCGGTCAGTCAGTTTTTAATTGTTTTGGTTATCATTTCACCATTAATAGAAACTAACTTTGATTTATCCTGACGATTTTTGAACACCATCAGAGCTGTTATGATAACTGTTATTATAATGACCAAAGCTGCGGCTCCGATCCCAACTCCTAATGCCACAGCGTTATTTGTCCGCTGCATTTGACCATCGCTGCCCACTTTATTTCCTTCTGTAAGAATAATATAGTATGATATATTACGTTGAATAGCTAAAATTGTGTTATCTGATATTGTTGAGTTGGGAATCAGCAGGAAGTGAGAAAACTGTGGAGTAGTCTGACTAGCTAACTACACAACACCAGATCTGGAGCACTAAACTGAGTACAACCTAAAGTATACCTGCCTCCAGATGCTACTCGGACTATTGAGTACTACTAAGTGCTGAGCTCGCTTCCTGGGTACTACGTCATCACTATCTGGGAAGAATCACTCTTGGTTGTAACCTTCATGGTAAATTGGACTACGAAATACTACTCAGAGTTTATCGATCGCAACATTTTACTGATCATCGCTGCCCATCCTGGCCCAGTAGGAACCCCTGGCTTCTTTACATGGTGTCAGAAGTGGGGTTGTGATCGATTAGGAGAGGGGAGGTGAAATAGGAGAGGAGAAGAGAGGTGTCAAAGGTGTAGGTGTTAGGCGAGGAGAAATGAGGTGAGGTGTTGAGGCGAGGTGTTTTAGGTGAGGTTAGGTGTTGAGGAGGGTAAGTTTTGCACTGGTAACACTCAGTTGTTAGGTGTAGAATAGGTGGACTAGGTGTTGAGGTGTATGTGACTAGGTGTAGGAGATTGGGAAATGCTTAGTACCAATCAAACCAACATAACCAAAATCACAATCCGGTTTGCCGGAGATTTTTGTATAAAACTGCTTAAAAACTTATTTTCTAAAAAAACATCATTGAGAATAGTTTTGCAGTTTGTACTGAGTTTGCATTGCTTGCATTGCATTTGTGTATTGCTTTAAGGTACTGGGGTGTGCCCAGTGTCTCTAAGCAACTTGTTCTTGTGTGATACTCAGTTAGCTGAGGGGTGGATAATCCAAATCCAACTCAGTGGAATTGAATATCAATTTGTGTTGTAAGGATAAGGATAATTAGGGATTCATTACTGTTCTCTACCTTGTATCCTTATGTTGTTCATATCTGTATTGTATTGCATCTGTAACTTGTGTCCATTGCAATACTCTGTTTACCCCGGGTAGACATTAAATCATGTTTTTTATTTATTATTGCATTGTTAGTCAATGATCATAGTATGGCGGCTGGTAGTACTTTTACTGGCTTTCCCATGTTAGTCATTGAGGAAAATGACATTTACGGGTCTTGGAAGAAGTGGAGTGCCAAGTTTAAGCTCGCGCTGGGTCTCAAGAAGCCTGATATAGGGTTTGATACCATCACTATCACTAATAGTGATGAGGAACCCCCTGTAGTTCCAACTAGGAAAGAGGCTAGATTCTGTGCGCAATCTAGGCTCTGGACGTTGTTAAGATGTATAGGTCAAGAGAGTAGGGAAGCAGTGTCCACTCTAGGTCTTGATCTTAGTAGTGATGAATGGACGTATGAAGATGTGTGGGCTAAATTAAAAGACCACTATAAGCGTGACGAATCTGAATACGTTAAAGTAGACAAATTTGTGTCCTGTCGTCAAGTATCAGGTAGAGATTATCTGGTGAGATGTGAGAGACTTGGTAGGCGGTGAGATTTTTCAGCTGGAGATGTCCAGCAAAGATTCACATTGTCTATCGCAGTTAGAGGTTTACATGATAATGTATTAAAGCGTGAGTTGATGGCCAATGATAGGCTTGATAGGGCTTCTTTAAATAAAACATTGAGAGCCCGTACTGGTGCTCAGGAGTCTTTAAGTGCCTTAGGTGATGGTGTATACCCTGTTAGGGTTTCCAATAGTGCTAGTAAGAGTGATACTAGTGCTATTCGTGCAGCAGGCGGCCTGTCTGTCTCTACTTCTACTCAATCTGAGTCTAGTTCTGCCAAAGCTCCTGTGTCTCCAAAGAAGGAGGCCGTGAGTGAGGTGAGATATGGATCTCAAAGTGAGTATAGTGGAGATAGACGGCTTGAGTCTAGTAGAGATCGTAGACACTATAGTAGAGATCGTAGATACGATAGCCGTGATCGACATGATCGACGAGATTCCAGAGGTCGGAGCGACCGCAGGGATTAAAGTCCTGATCGTTGTGGTAGTCATGGTGACAGAGACAGTAGTCGAAGTCGCCGTGACGATAGTCGAGATCGTCGATCTCACAGTGATTATAAGTCTGCCAGGGTCAGACGTGATAGTTATGATCGGAGTCGTCGGTCCAGTCGTGACAGAGGTCATGATAGATGAGACAAGAGGGACAGTCGTGACAGGCGTGGTGATAGTCGTGATCGTTCCGATTGTGGTAAAAGTCGCAGCAGTCGTGATGACAGCCGTGACAGGAAGGAATCAGGTCGGTCCTCGGATCACCCTAAGTCTCTGCGTGGACCTGACTCTCCTTCTCGGAGCAAAGATGTTACTTGCTTCGTTTGTAGTAAGGGAGGTCATATCTCTGGATTTTGTCCAGATGGCATTTGTTATAATTGTCAGACAGGGGCATCATCAGAGAGATTGTAATGAAGCTGCGCGGTGCAGACATTGCTTAAGAGTTGGAGTCTCTGTTAGTTATTGTCCGGATTGCACACGTAGTCGTAGTCCTAGTGGATATTGCCGAGGAAGCGTCTCTCCCAAGAGAGTTTCCTGGACTGATGCTAATCGCAGTCGACTAGACAAGCAGATGCATTTTGAGCTTGATGTTAATGGCCGAAAAGTAGAGTTTGTGTTAGATACGGGATCACAAGTCTCGATCTTAAAACTTTCTACTTGGGAGCTGTTAATGAGTGCGCTGTATAAAACTGACCAAGTTTTACTCGGTGCTGGTGGTCATCTACTTGATGTTAGAGGTAAAACTGTGGTTAGTGTTAGGGGCAATCTTAGCACTGCTACAGCTCTTGCCTACATTGTTGTGGGTGCTGAGGATAATCTCCTTGGTCATGATGAGATTGAAGAGATGGGCTTATTAGTCTTGGTTAACGCTGTCAAATCTCAACTAATGTCACCTGGATTTGCAAGTGCTGTCGCGGACACGCTGCGGTCTAATGAGGCGGTGACCAAGGTTCACAGCAAACCATCTTTTGAGCCTGTAACTGAGGCTCCTCAATCTTTTGAAGGTTTAGGCTGTTTGGCTGACGAGTTTAGCATAGCTATGAAGCCTGGAACAAAACCAAGGCATTTGTTCTCCCCGAGATCAATTGCTGCGGGACTCAAAGCAAAAGCTAAAATTGACGAAATGTTGTCTATTGTGCCTGTTTAGGAGCCCACCGAGTGGTGTTCAGGTCTTGCGATTGTTCCCAAGGCAAATGGTGACATTCGTATTTGTGTTGATCTGACGGCTCTCAACAAAGGAGTGCGACGACAACCTTACCCACTCCCCAGAGTGAGTGAGCTTCTTGCTCGTGTGTCTGAAGGTAGATTCTTCTTTAAGTTGGATGCCAATTCTGGTTTCTGGCTGATGAGTATGGATCCTGAGTCGAAACTTTTAACGACCTTTATTACGCCATGGGGTCGTTACTGTTTCCGTAAAATTCCATTTGGAATATCCTATGCCCTAGAGTTATTCCAGCGTTGCATGGAGAAGATCGTAATTGGTCTTGATGGAGTTATATGTCTTATGGATGACATTTTGATCTATGCTAAAGGTGAGTTAACTCATTGGGATAGACTGAAAATGGTCTTAGAGAGATGTAGTAAGGCCGGTTTGACCTTGAGAAAAGACAAATGTGAGTTTGCAACCACTACTGTCAAATTTCTTGGTCATATTGTTAGCAAAAAAGGAGTTGAGTCTAATCTTGCGAATGTAAAAGCCATTTGTAACATGCAACCTCCCCGCAATCAGAATGAGATTGTAGGATCATTGGTATGGTTAACTACCTAAGCTAGTTCAGTGGAAGGTTAGCAGGACTCTGTTGTCCGTTGTACTCAGTCATGGGCAAGAAGGTCCAAATGTACTGGGGCGCCGATCAGCAGAATGCTTTCGAGCTGATTAAGGTGGAGTTATGCAACACCCCAGTGTTGTGTGCACTTGATATGTCTAAAAAAAATTGTGTGTCAGCCGATGCTAGCAAGCTTGTGCTTGGTGCTGTGTTGCTCCAGGAATCTAGTAAAGATATCTGGCAACCAGTGGAGTATGCCTCGCGTAAGATGACTGGCACTGAGACACGATATGCGATGGTAGAGGAAGAGGCACTCGCCATCACATGGGCTTGTGAGAAGTTCGACTATTATCTGATAGGTCGAAAGTTTGAAGTTGAGACGGACCATAAACCCTTGGTGCAATTTCTAGGTTCAAAATGAGAATGATGGGGTATGGATATGAAATCTTTCATACTCCTGGTGTTAAAATGTTTTTAGCTGATACTTTAAGCCAACCCAATGAAGTTTAAAGTGAATCCGGTATAAAAAACTGTGCATCTGTTGAGTATTATATTGATTGTTTTTGAGGACTTAGTCCCTGATATATGAGAAGTTGAGTTGTTTGAAGCCAATGTGACTGATGAAGTCGCAGTTAAATGCAAAGAGTATCTGGTCGAAGGTTGGCCAAGATACAAGCAGTTAACAGGTGAATTGAAATGTTTATATACTTGTCGTCATAAGTTGTGCGTGCACAAAGGTTGTCTTTTGTTTACTGACAGACTTTATGTACCTGCTAGTTTGCGTAGTGTCTATATTTATAGAGCACATAAAAAGAATGGACACCCAGGTGTTGGTAGAACCACTAGAGTCGCTCGACAGGTGGTCTGGTGGCCTAATATGTACAGTCATATTGAGACTCACATTAATCAATGTAATGTTTGTATCAAAGACATGAGAGTTAAACATGAGCCTTGTCATGAAACTCCACTGCCCATGGGGCCTGTTGAACCCACAAACGTCGCAAACGTCAAAACGTCGCAATCTAGAGTTCCACTAACGTTGCAATCCAAAAAACGTCGCAATGAAAGGTTTTTAAAACGTCGCAAACCCACAAACGTCGCAATTTTTTAATCATCGCAATAGCTCGAACCCACTAACTTCGCAAATGTCGCAACTCAACAAAAATACGAAGTTGTCTTCCCATTTGATACAAATTGGTTATGATGATATGTTGCGAGAAGTAGAAAGGAGCATACAAACTTCAAAACACGGTGGGGAATTGAGTATCAACATTATATATTGTGCTATGGATAATTGTTGAGTATTTTTCAGGTTATTTGAATCATTTTTTTCACTTTCTAGGGTCGTTTGTTGTTACCTCAGAATCCATTTATGCTGTCATAAAAGGGATGCTAATCACTATCTAGCAGATATAGTGAGATACCAATTTGTGATGTACCTTAATGTTTGATTTAGCCAAAGATTGAACTTGTCAAGAGATTGAGTGCTATGTTTTTTCCTCTTGCTGACATGGCCTTAATCCATCAAATTGCATAGCCTTCCCATGATGCAACGCTTTGGATTTCCGAGATAAATAAAGTCAAACTTTTTTTATATACCATGTACCATGTAATTTTTTAATTTTCACTTTGTTAGGAGTTGTTTCCTCACAAAGTAAAATAGGATGACACATAACATGTTTTCTACATCCCACTTATGAAATAAAATGGTATGGTAGAAAGTTCATCCATTCTCCCTGGTTGAACATTAATGAACCTTGATTACAAACAGATGCACATGAACAACCATCTGAGAGCCCGGAGCGTGTTCATTGAGTTAATTTTAGTTTGATCAATGGAAAAAAAACCTGTGTTCCTAGACAATACTGTGTGCCGTGAGAGTGTTTTGTCTTATATGTAATATATATCTATGATATAGGCGCTGGCTGACCATGTTAGATTTATTTATCAATATGGATAATAAGTAGGCTATGGCAACAGCAGATCTTCTCAGCTCTTTATTATTTTATTCATTGATCCTCCTCCATACCACTGAATAGATAATATAGGCAGCCCACTGTATGTATAGGTAGAATAGATAGATACTGCTTAACTTGCTGGCTAGATAGGCAAAAGCAGATTGGATTTTTAGAGGGAGGATAATAGTCTTTGAGTACCCAGGCATAGTTGAGCTGCAGTTTTTTAAAATTAACTTCATCACTTCATCTGCTGGTCCCTTACCCTGTCTTCACCAGCTTTGTCGGATGGGTTCCCCTCTCCTTCCAGCAATGCTTGTCAAGAAAAGCCACTGTTTGCCGTGATCTTGCAGGATGTGGCACTTTGAAGACTTCTCTTTCAGAGAGTATACAATAACAAATTCAATAAAATTTAAGAGGTTAACGGTTCCGTTAATACATATCTATGGAATTACCAAAGTATATTGAGGCAATTTATAATTTGACTTGAATTTTTAAGGGAAACCCATTTATTATATAACCATGGCCATTAACAAGAAGCCGCTGGGTCACAAAGCGATATTAAATTCTGTAAATTTTCAACTGCACTATCATTGACCCACTGTCAAGGTCTCTTGTCCATAACCCAGGATTTGAGTTTACAAACTGCATATAATTCTAGTGATGAAAATACAATTGCTGTTACGCAATGCAAGGTGTAATATCGCATCCTACTGTATGCTTATGATTCCTATGGTATCCTGTTGAGGTTTTATTATCATACCATAAAACCATAAAGTTGCATCTTGGGAATGAATTAAAAATTCCTTATTCAGTAGATAAAGGGTAGTCATAAAGAGATGCATAAATGATTTAACATTTATGGTATTTCAAGTAGTGTAAAAGCCTCTTAACAACTTTAAGCATAGCCTATATCAAACATGACAGTATATTTCAAGCCTGTCATGTATGCAAATATTTGCCTTACTTGTGCTAAGTCTTGATTAGCACCCATTTATGACAGCATTAATGGATTCTGAGGTAACAATAAATGACACTAGAAAGTGAAAAAATGATGCAAATAACCTGAAAAATACACAACAATTATGCATGGCACAATATATAATGTTGATATTCAATTCCCCATCGTGTTTTGCAGTTTGTATGCTCCTCTCTACTTCTCGCAACATATCATCATCACCAATTTGCATCACATGAGAAGACATCTTTGTATTTTTGTTGAGTTGCGACATTTGCGAAGTTAGTGGGTTCGAGCTATTGCGACATTTAAAAAATTGCGATTTTTGTGTGCTCGGATAGGACAATGGTGATTATTGGCAACAATAGATCGTCATAAGAGATGGTGTTCTTGTATTGAATGAAATATTGTACCCTGTTGACAAAACAAAAGTGCATGGTTAAAACACAGTATGGATTTGATTTCAATGGTGAAATAAAAATCTCTTGCCATATTAAAAAACAGGATAACTATTTAAAATATTATCCCGGGAATTAGGAAGATAAACTTTATCAAGTTCAACATGAAACGAAATTATATTGTCGAATTGCAATGATCAATGTTTTGCGGATTACTTAATCATCGTCACAAAAATTATACATTTAGATTTTATAATCACGACTTACAATTACTGGTGGGATAAGTGTCAAACCGAGCAATGGGGTGAGTTTGTACTCTAAAGGCACTCTTAAAATTCCTGATGCAACTGAAAACGAAAATAATAAGCAGTGACAATAACTGATTGTGATCGACGAGCAGAGCCTGACCTCGATGCCGCATTATAAGTGATTGAATAATCATATCGATATGATTACTGATGATATACACTTGGAGATGAAGTGATCGGATCGAAGTATAGTGTGGTATTTCTAGATCGATATTACTCAGGCAACATGTTGTAGATAGGCGTACGATGGATAAAACGTCTGTCATTACTGCTGAATTGCCACAGAGAGTTAAACACAATATTGTTAATACCTAATTTAGTTCCCACACTTTAAAACATTTATAGTGCCAAAAACGATAAGAAAAATGAGTACAATTAAACTCACCACCATATTGAGAGGTGTCTAGCTTTAGTGTTCAGTGGTCGATGTCCATTATAAACTGTTCAGAGTATTCATTGTGATGGTTGATTGAATACAATTACCATGTAGAATATGGTTAAATACAGATACACTGAGTCAGGATATTTTAGAGCGACATTAAAATAACCGTGCTGGCTGATGTTGACAGTTCGCCAGTCTTACACAAACTGAATTGACAGATGAGGCTAGCACAAATCTGATTGGCTGATTTGAGAGAAGATAAGACAACTCTTTTAGATTAAAGATTTAGATTCAGATTAAACTTCCTAATACAGTTTGTGGGTTTGCGACGTTTGTGGGTTTGCGACGTTTTAAAAACCCTTCGTTGCGACGTTTTTTGGATTGCGAGGTTAGTGGATTGCTAGATTGCGACGTTTTGACGTTTGCGACGCTTGTGGGTTCAACAGGGCCTTGAATTGAGATCGCATCTGAAGTTATTGAGTTCGAAAATAAATTGTACTGCATTCTTGTAGACTATTATAGTAAGTGGGTTGAGGCTGTGCCTATATCGGCGCAGACGAGTCTAGGGATTATAGGTGCCTTCAAGAAAGTATTTTCTACTCTTGGAGTCCCTAGAAACCCCCGTAGTGATAATGGTCCAGGGTATAAAAGTGCTGAATTCCGACAGTTTGCGAGTGACTATGGCTTTAGTCATGCAACGAGTAGCCATCGTTACCCGCAATCTATCGGTTTAGCTGAAAGATCTGTAGGTGTTGTCAAGAGAATGTTTCGAAAATGCAGTGATCATGAGAAATGTATGATGTCATATCGAAACACTCCCCTGAATTCTGGGTTTACACCTGCTGTTGATGTTTGGTCGAACTTTGAGGGCTCCGTTAGGTTTAAATAGAGAACTCAGGGTCGATTATAGTTTGTATGAAGAGGTTGAGGGATACAATGTGAGTCGGAGAAGAAAAAAATGGAACTAAAAATGTTGTGCCAAGTTTTTACCGACTTTGGAGCCTAATCAGCGAGTTTGGGTTAAAGCTCCATCTGATCTGGGCCGTGAAGGGATTGTTGTCCAAGCTGATACCACCCCACAAAGCTACTGGGTACAGGTTGCTCCCTCTGTCGTTAGACGTAATCGAAAACACTTATTTGTTTTATAATGATGATGCACTTGATTGTAGCGATCATGAAAATGATCAGGTACTACCGCTATCCCTTGAAGCTGATTATGATCAGGTTCAAGCAGTGAATGGTACCAACGTAAATAAGAATGCTTGTTGTGTGCAACCTGATATTGTTTCTTCAGATTTACCTCATAGTGTGAGGCCTGCTGTAGTTGGACAACAACCTCAGCAAGTCCCAATGCCTGAGGATAACCTTGCTGTTGAGGTAGTTCCACTTGAAAATCTGGAAGTATTCTTAGATGATACTCTTGAAGTTCCAGTTGAGCAACCTGTGCTTGATTTAACTGCTGTAACTCCCGCTTCTAGTAATGCTAGTACTGATCCGGTGAATGTGGTTTCTGGTAGACAGTCTAGGTCGTTGCTACGGCATGGATTCGAAGCAAGGCGTAGGTTGCACGCTTCAGCCAGACCTAAGAGGCCGGCTGCACCAATAATACGGTCAACATAGTGTCAAACCCACTACCAAACCTGACTTTGTGTATCAGTAACACTTGGTTTTCTGTATTTTCAGATTACAACCTTCCCCTCTGAATCTAGAGAATAAACCCCATACTTACTGACCGAGAGATGCCACCGAAGCGTAAGAAGAAGCATGGTGACGGAGGTAAGCGACCCCGTAGGCGGCGGTGCGAGGTATGTATGTCGACGGATCACCCGACTATTCGGTGTGAGAAGTTGACATGCTTTGAGTGCGGTGAGCAGGGCTACCAGGCTGCTCAATGTCGGAATAAGCGGTGTCACTTCTGTGACAAGCGTGGTCACATGCGGACCGAGTGCCCACAGAGGGGTAGCCGCATGTCGGTCAGAGATCGTGCTAGAACCTCTGGTTCTGTCGGTGGAGTGTCTACCAACCCCAGCAGGGAGCTTACTGGCTCAGAGTCATCTGGGTCGGCTGGGCCACCTGCGCCTCGAGCGCGGCTCGAGACGGCCGGAAGCAGAGCTTCGAGGAGGCCCATTGCTGGCAGTTTTGCCTCAATTGTAGGCGGGAGCCGGGTTGCACCCTTGGATGTCTCAAGGATGCTGAATCTGGCCTGTTCAGCTAGTCTGGGTAGTGTGAGTCATTCCGACTACGACGCTCAGTTGCTTGCGGTTGACGAGAGACTTTCATCTCTCCGTCAGGAGTTTGAGAGAGCCCAGGCTAGTCTTGTGGCTGAAAGAAGTGTCATTGTGAAAAATCGTGACACTTACAGCAGTCTCCAAGGCCTAGTCTCTGGTCTGAGTCAGTGGTATGCCAACACTACAGCTGCGGCGGTTACTGTTGGTACCTCCACTGCTACTGAGGTCCAGGCGTCTGCTGTGAGTCCGGCTAATAACACCTTAGCTGTGGCCACAGCGTTGATGGCGAGCTCTGGAGTGAGTTCTCGACCCATCAGCACTGCCTCAGTGTCGGCCCCCGTGCCGGCGATTCAGATGGTTGCATCACCAGCTGGTGGTGCTGCTGAAGTGAGTGTGGAGGCAGAGCGGATGTGTATCAGCAAGGCAGGAGAGACCGAAGAGTCTGTTGTTCATTGTGAACATCAGCAGTCGCCTCTTTCTGCTGAGGAAGGGGATCAGACGCGCTTTAGATCGTGTGTCAGTATCTCTGGAGTTAAGTGAGGTCAACGAGGACGAAGTGCTTGGCTTTAAGCCGCTGCCCTTCGATGACGCGTCAGCGGAGCTATCCTGAGACAATTCTGACATTTGAGAATAGCGCTGACAAGCATGGGCGGTTGCCAAACAGGAAATGATGCAAAAACTGATCCTTTCACCAGAGGTGGTTATTTTGAAAGGTGGGAAGGGTGTGGCCAAAACCACTTTAATTTTCAAAATTCCGATCGTCGTTATCATAATGTTATGCGTAGACTGTGAATGTATATTTTACCGCCTTTGTTTTCTTTATGCTTCACCACCTGGTGGAGCTATAAAGTGAGAGTTGTCTGCCCCTTCCAAAAGAAAGGGCATGTGGAGTAGTCTGACTAGATAGCTACACAACACCAGATCTGGAGCACTACACTGAGTACAACCTAAAGTATACCTGCCTCCAGATGCTACTCGGACTATTGAGTACTACTAAGTGCTGAGCTCACTTCCTGGGTACTACGTCATCACAATCTGGGAAGAATCACTCTTGGTTGTAACCTTCATGGTAAGTTGAACTACGAAACACCACTCAGAGTTTATCGCAACTTTTTACTGATCATCGCTGCCCATCCTGGCCCAGTAGGAACCCCTGGCTTCTTTACAAAAACAACTCACATTACATAAAAAAATTATCTGCTGAGTTTGTAGTATCACCATGTCAATGCCTGGTGACAGTGTCAATGTAACGATTTCTGCGCCATGATTTCTTCATGACTAGTAAAAGTGATGTTTTTTCATTTGTAAGATGAAAGAAAAAAATTGTTGTGTCTTTATCAGTGCTAGGCAAAACATAGAAAATGATTTTATAATTAATTGTTTTTATAATATTTTTGAATGAGTTCATAGATTATTTTGAAGTTTATTCAGTTTTATTTATGTTTACCCTTACTCACCTGTGATGTTCGGTTGTGTAGTTTCTGTTTCAGTTGATCTTGGACTAAGGTTGGCTTGAGTTGACATTGAAGAAGGTTTATCAGCAGTACTATACTGATTTGTAGGTGAAGTGATGCTAATTTCATTTGTTGTGGGTGTTGCTGCGGGTGTCGTCACAGGTTCTAAAACTATTCAACAGACAGAGATGTAGATATTGGTGGTAAGTTACAATAGTTTACTAAGACCAGGTTCAATAGTCAAATTTATCCACATTCATTGACTTTTCATTCCGAAAACTAATTAAAAGTAATGAACATAGCCTGGTAGTACTGACCATTGGGAAACTTCAAAATCATCATTACTACTAGGCTATATTAGTACTTTTATCAACCTATTGTTTTTTTACCTTAATTACACCGATCATTTTTAAACTGACATACATCGTCAATTTGGAATGAAATGGCTTGATAAAGAGATAATGTTCTCTTTAAAACATTTAATATCATAAACCTACTCAAATCAACTAAAACTTTAGGTTTCTCAAAAAATGATTATAAACTGTAAAATGACCTTTGAGCAGCTTAACTCTATAAAGAATAAAAAATAACATCAGTTTTCAAGTTATGTTGTTCGGTATGATTTTGTTGCAATGAGTTAACATATCAAGCCCACATCTGGCGCTTGCTACTGCCTATTTTTACTCACCGTGATAACTATACTGAATTTGGAAACCTTTTTCCACATTCACTGTGTTTGTGTGGAATTTGAGACTGAATTCTCCCTCTGCACTGATATACATTTTCTTCTCCCCTTCTGCTAATTTGTTTGCACAGTACTTTATCTCATTAATTTGCATAAAGTCATAGCAGTCCCCATTTGGTGCCCTGTTGTCATGTAGCCCAAACTCCAAGACTGTCAATGTTACTG
Organism: Membranipora membranacea; assembly: GCA_914767715.1. NCBI lineage: Eukaryota > Metazoa > Bryozoa > Gymnolaemata > Cheilostomatida > Membraniporidae > Membranipora > Membranipora membranacea. Next base: position 10,550,238 of record OU612067.1, on the reverse strand, counting down.
AAAGCACTCCATCTACTTGTATTCTCAGTGTACTGTTGTAGAGGATTTTGAGGGGGTTACCCTAAGGCGGCGATACCCGCCACTGCAACCACACCCATTGCCTATTTATACTGAGTACGCCGACTCTCTAAAACGAGTACGACGACTCTATCTGCCTGGAAATATACCGAGTACGACGACTCTAACTGAGGGGGGGGGGGGGGGGGGTGACGAGTACGACGACTCTAAATGAGGGGGTTTACGAGTACGACGACTCTAACTGAGGGGGTAACGAGTACGACGACCCTATCTGAGGGGGGGGGGGTAACGAGTACGACGACTCTATCTGGGCTGGGAATATAATTGACCTGACTTTGGGGCTGGCTTTGGGGGGATATGTGGACAAAGATAGTAGGATTATTTATCTGGCAAGATTAATTGGGAGGGAAGGGATATGGACAAACTATTAACATATTTATCAGGCAAAATAAATTGGGGAGGGAAGGGATATGGACAAACTATTAACATATTTATCACGCAAAATAAATAGGTGAGGGAAGGGAGATGAACAAACTATTATTACTACTTATTCGTCGGGCGAGACAAAAGGAAGCAAATGGGCCAGGGGAAGAGGGTTGGACAATATAATCAATGGGAGGGAAGGGGTATAGATAAAATAAATAACCAAATGGGGGGGGAGGGAATGGCTCTGGGTTTACAACTATCTTTGCGAGATTGCTTGACTGGGCTAGACTGGAACTGGACTAGATTGAACTGGACTGGAACTGGACTGGCAATCAGGTCAATGGATGCAGTGGTGCAATGGGGGTTTTCACTTGGCCTCTACCTACTACCCACGGGAGGCTACAGTCTAACAACAGAGTACAAACAAGGCAACATTATGTCAAGGCAGGGAGGTCTGCCAGCAGGCAGAACTCAAGAAACTTACTTCAGTTGGTTAAGTTGTAAGGCACTTTATTGGTGATCTGTAGACTAGTTAAAATATTAGGTGTTGCTTCTTAGGTTGTTGGATACTAACTGACTAGACTCTTCTGATGTTCAGTTATATAAAAGCATAATGTAATATGATACTGGCTGATGCAACAGCAGGAAACAGGGAACATTCTAGATGGGTGTGTAAGAGTTGAAATCAGTTATTAAAAGCATTATTATAATACTGGCTGATGAAATATTTTAGATGGATTGTAATAATTAAATTCAGTTATTAAAAGCATATTATTATTAAAATTAGAAAAGTTATAAACATGATGAAAGGGGAAGACAACTCATGATTCATGAATTTATTTTTGAATGTTCAGCTGTGGTGGAAAATCCACCACACTGTCTATGTAGTTAGAGTAGTTCTCCTGTCGATATCCTCTGTGACTGATTATAGTTCCTGTCTGATGTGTGATCCTCTGATCTTTACCATCTAACATCACATATACACCACTCTCAGCTTCTGATGTATCTAAAATCAATGGAAGAAATATTGGTAAATTATGTATCACATTATGAGATCATATGCCCCGGAAATTACTTGATGCAGTGTATCTCTTCAGAGCTATCAATCAAAGTTAGAAGATGAATGGACAATACAAAGCCTAGTCTGAGATTTGGGCCAAACACAGGAAGCAGAAGGCTGGAATACTCTACTAGTATGCATAATGGGTTGGTCATTGCTTGTTTGGTGTTATCTACAACATTTTTATCACTGTTGGGTTTATCTGCCATTTGACTCTATATCAGAAAGTCAGCACCTACCTGAGCATATTCCCCATGTTGTAGAATAATTCATTGTCGTTGAGCACCAGAAACGACCATTATAATCATCATCAGTGCAGGTGTAATAATGTTTATTTCTGTATATGAATGGGAGCACACAAGAAGCTCCATTAGATGTTCCTCCAGAAGTTGCACCTGAGTATAGAAAACATCATTGGATGAACATCACTGTAGAAATATTGGATAATAGCCCTGACTGGATATTTGGAGGAATGGTTAGTGGCATTACCTGCTACAGTCACTTTAGCCAGCTAGAAATTATGATAGCATCTGACAAGTTTTTAGGAAAATTTTCAACTTCCTTTGATTTTGGGTATTTGTCATGAACACCTAAAACCCAAAGTCTTTTACAACATATATATAGTCAATTTGACAGTTTTTGATGGTCATACTGATGGTATGTTCAGCCTTGATTTTCTGGTAAATACAGGACCAGAAACTTTTCAACAGGTTAAGTTTCATCCTAAAACTTATGACTTACTATGGAAAGGGAAAAATTGGCAGTGAACTCCCCAGATATCTGTCCAACTAGGATGCTATGACATCGAGATGACCATTCTATTGCAAAGATCATGCCATCCCATATAATGACTCACCTGTGGCCAGCATACAGTAACTTGACAGTCCTACGAAGAGCGCTATGAGATACTGTGTCTGTAAACTCATAGTAGGGAACTTGCTGGGGTGCTGGCAAAATCGATGTCGATCATACAAAACACAAGAGCAAATGAAGTTTTATCAGAGCTACGGTGTGCACCTTAATGTAGACCCTGACCATAGAAGTTAAAGGCTAGGCAAGAGAGATATCATGAATAAATGATAAGGGAGGAATTGTTACACTGATTTCCACTATGATAGAAAGCTAACAATGCTAACTGTATGTTATCACTACCATGTATTTATTTGCGATACTTCCTCCTAGGTGAAGATACAATTCAGTTCAACTGAAAATAACGTCATAACATCAAAACCAGCTGATTACCTTGTTACTTTACACTATATCATGTCAAATAAAATAAGGGTATAAATCTTACGTGACTGATAAAGATTGAATAAAGAGTCCTAAGCTGCCCTGCTCTACTAATGAGTGTTTCCAATTGATGCCAATGATTGGCGAAGGAGGAAATGGTGTGTGTATTGTTGCACCATGTAGAAGCAAACATTATTTCATTATTTGTCATCATGCCTTGTGATCACACAAACAGCACACTTATCTTACGTTGAATGGATGGACCGACATGATATCATGCTGTGATTGTGTTCAAAAGTTTGCACCACTTTATACTGAAGAGGAAGTCAATTCTAACTGTTCCTACAACAATTTCTTATTCAGAAAAAATAAATGGAGCTCAGAATAATAGACATTTTATATTTACAACGCTACCTCGCAATGCAAGAAGGCAAGTGATTTTAAATTTTGGGCATACAGGTCATGAATGATTGATATAGGTCATTATCAACCAATTATAAAACCGTCTCTAACCAGTGGATCTTCAATGTTTCTAAAGCATTCTAGAAAAGAATTGTCTCCTCCAAAAAAGAAGGGGACAACTCTTGTCAACAGGCAAATATGGAAACATTGTTAAGGGAAGTCAACTCATAGGTTATGAGCCCCTTCTCTCATTTTTTGTGGTGAGCGGAACTGTCTGGAACATGTGCTTTGTCATGCATACCTTGTAAATGTCTGCCATAAACTTTGCTAGATAGAGGGGCATAATGGTCATTTAAAAAAACCACTTCCTCTTAAAAAATAACAGGGTTCATGTATATGTATGGTTTCTTTGACGCCCGTATCCCTAGCTAACCTGACTGATCTCTCTGGATGGACCTTATAAAATTAGGAATAACAGGTTTGTACCAGCCACCAGGCCAGGGTACAATCTCACAGTTGAACTTGTGAAGCGTCTTCGGTCAGATTGGTTTCTAAAGGAACAGCAGACCTGATTCTGATCTGGCTTCGCTGCTGTATGCATGTGGTGGGTGGATTTTTCCACTGATCTCGTCTCTGACTATCTGATTGGACCTAGGCATGTGAGTTTGATACACTGCTATTTGATCGAGATAGTAACAACTTGAGTAGAAAAGAACGTGTTAGTTCACACAGATTAAATGTTTAAATAATCATCACATATCTCTCAAGCTAAAAGACTTTAAAATGAGTAAAAGAATCAAAGTTAGTCCTATTTGGTAAAATCAACTTTCCATAACAAGTATTAGCTGGTTACATAAAACTCTTTTGGTCTTGAAAATTTCCAGGATATATCTAATTTCATCAAGTCATGGGTACAGGGTACAATGTTTAAAATTTGTAAAACAATATAGGTCTTATCAATGAATAGCAAAATATTGTGGCAAGTTTCATAACACTAAATCTTAGGATGAAAATATACATGTGATATGTAGAAGTTCGAGAAGTTACCTGTCCTTTCGGCAAGGGGAGATAAACATGTGTTTATACCTTAGTATTTAAACTTTATGAGTTTTCAGGTCTCATAGTGAGGACTCGTGTTTGTTACTTAAGTACCGTATAGTTTATTATCTACAAGCTCTGTAACTCTGATGTTACAACCATGTCTTTCTAGCCTTAGTTGTGGCTTGAATAGAGGAGTATTCCTTCCAAACCGTCTTTTCCTCTTCAGCTCTGAAATGGTCGAACAAAATATATTTTGATAATATTTAAACCTCCTTGAGTTCTCAAATAGGTGCTAATCTCTAGCAAATATTTCCAAATACCACAATTTATGTTGGCCTGTAGACGGATTGTACGAGAAAAAATTTGCTTTTAAAAACTTAACAATATTATTATATAAGATTAAAGCTTGGTTATCTGGTTACCTGCGTCCCCAAACCTAGACAGCATGACCCCTAAACTAGGTAATAATTCTACCTGTGAATAGATTCAATGCTGGCATACTCCTCAGCTGTTGAGTCAGCCAACTGATATTCGGCATCGTATCTCGTTGTTTTTCCCATTAGCCTTTGTACCTCTTGTTGTTCCATTAGGGTTTACCTCCCCCGCTAGTGTATACTCAGAGGTTTCTATTTCTGCATCAGCTTGGTGATACACGACATCTGTATCCACCTGCTCAGCCATGTCAGAGTCTGTCTCACCAACACCTGTACAGAGTAATGTGCTCCATTCTGGGAGAGTGCAGCTCCCCGATTGGTACAAACTGACTCAGACATATCATAGTAGTTTTCAACATCTGTTTGAGACACCATTTCCATGAGAAACATTATAAACCATTGAAGTGCAGAAAATAATGGATGGGAACGCCAATATAAAGCTTGATTGAAATAAATGATGAAAAAATAAGACGCTATCTATCAAGAGCAGTATACCGGCACTCATACGTTCTGGGTAATTGTGGGTGGATACTTGAAAAGAAATCAAAATTTGAACTTTCTGGTGGTGAAATGATATTGATGAAAGCGGGCAAGCTTGATACAAATCAATTAGTCTGGTTTGTCACAGCCGAAGAAAGAATACTTGTTCTAAGTATTAACCAAACCATTTAGAGTAGGTAAGTTACAAATATACATGGATTTGAGGGTAATGCCTAAACATGCGAACCTGGAGAGTGTTCTCAGCAGAGGTGTCATTGGTATACCCATGAGTCAGGAGTGGTCTAATGGTAAAGGGTGCGGACTTGTGATCTTTGTCCAGGTCCAGGTTCAATTCCTGGCACCTGCGATTATTTCTGATTTGGTACTGGCACACCATTCATCCGAGCGAGGTCAATGCGGAACGGGACTAAAAATTCCGGAGGACCAATGTGTGTTTGCACACCCAACAAGCAGTAAAAAGAACCCTCTCTGCCTTTTCAATATGAAGAGTAGCCGGATTTCCGGCGGGCATGGGTACTACGGGTCCCGGTACCTGTACCCAAGAGAGGATAACTCCCTCCGCTTCAAAGATGATAATGATGATACCCATGAGTTGGTCTGCGGTCTGATGCACTTCTATCAAAGAATTAATAAAGATTTTTGCAGGAGATATTTGCGATAGTATCACAAATTGCATTCAAAATGAAATGAAAACTATGCGGCGGAAACAGTCAGAGTCAAAGCAGGGTAGTATGGTCAGTTCTTGCATTCTTGTGTCTAAGAAAACATCATGATTGGTAAAAACTGAGTAGGCATGTACCATCAGCATGAATGGATATGGGTCAAGCAAAGACCTGTTGAGATTTGTAAAGTAAGGTTGCACAGCTTGCCATGACCTAACCTAAGAAAGTTGCTGTTTAATAATTTTGTGGATTCAATCTATTCTTGACCAGGAACTTACTTCGCGTTCTCCTGACGTTGCTTGAACACCATCAGAACTGTTATTGTACCGCCATAATAATAACTAGACTTGCCAAGCTCCTATATCCACAGAGTTATTCCCTCGCTGCATTTGACCATTGATGCCCACAGGGTTTTCATCTGCAACAACAATATCAGAATTTAACAACATGTTTCCTTAGGCTGCAAGATTGGGAGTTGTAAGTCTCTAGAATACAACTCATACTTTCATCCACAAATGTGTGGTATTGCCGATTTACACGACAATGTTTGGTGACAGTATTTTTGCCTGTAACATCAAACCAGCATGACACTGTTGTTGTTTTTCAGATAAGACAACATCCTGGTATTTCTTTTTGTTTGAATAATAGTTATGAATGGATAATAAAAACCCCAGCATACTCAAATCTTACAGTCAGGTTTGAAAAATAACTTGCTGTCAATTCATTAACCTGTGAAGTTTGGCCGTGTAGTTTCTCGTCCAATTGTTCTGTGACTTTGAAGTGACGATGCAGGTGAAATACTTCCAATTTCATTTATTGTGGGTGTTGCTGTAGGTGATGTTATTATTCTGACAGTTGCCAGTTGGTTGCAAACATTGAAGGCTTAGTTGCTGTTGAAGCAGATGTACGAGGTATACTGTAGACGTTGTTGTCACAGGCTCCAAAAATATAAGACAGACATAATTGTAGTTGTTTATTGTGGTTATATGGGAGGTTAGGAAATACAAAGCTTATGATGTTTTGATGTTCATTAACCAAATCTATCTAATTAACCCTCAAGCCGCCACATTCCATAATTTTGATATGATATCACTTGCCGAACTTGCATGGTGTTCTGCGATCTCCTTTAATATCATGAAGCTACCCAAAACAACTAAAATGTTTTTTTGTTGCTTAGCCTTTTTCACCAACCTAGGTACTGAACGTAGAATCCAGGTACGACAGAGTTTGCGTCGGTTTTTGGTGTAAATTTTTATGTGAGACTACAGCTTGAAACTTTGAAATTGTACCATCTATCTATTGTCGGTTCCCTGCTAGGGTCACTGCAATATTTTATCTCATTATCATGAGTAGACCCTGAAATAAGTAGAAAGCCATAATAACAACCAGGGTATTCAGAGTTGTACGACAGATCAAACACCAGGAACCTAACCTGTACTATCTGCTGAGGCTGTAATCCTGTGATAGTCAGAGATGAGTTGGTGTTAGCTGTGTAGTCATCAGGGAAGTTTGTATGACTGATAACATATCCTTGTTTCTCATTTATCTCCTGGTTTGGGCTCTGTGAAGGGTTGTGAATTGCAATGGCATCTGAAACAAGGAATCATTTTGGTGTGTGTTAATCTTTGACAACTGTCAAGGTGATCATATTCATAGTAGCAAACAAACGATGCAGTTGTATATGAAGATGGGAATTCAGACTGAAGAGAGACTTTCATGATGGGGGATAACATGATAGGTTTAGATGACATAAAAAAGATGGCATAATTAATAGAACAAGAAAGGAGCAACTCTAAAACTAAATGTTTTTTGAGTGTTTCTATGTTGGTTGATGAATTGACAGCACGCAAACCTAGTATACAACGGTCGGCCCTAGGAAACACCTGGTTTGGGGGTAGTACTTGGAAAATAACTCAGGTGATACTTATTAACTTTTACTACTGTGGCAAGTAATGAGTATGGAGCAAAGCGCACAAGGAACAGTTAGTATTTGCATGATGTGTCAAAAAGTTGACCGGTCATCTTAAGCTAATTCATACCAAGAATATAAAAACATAGAGAGGTTCCTTTCCCATTATTTTCCACAGCCCATTCACTGCTGATGCTGTTACAGATGAGGGTGTCATTGATTGAATGAGTTCTAATTTTACATTCTGCTGAAACTGTTGAACCAAAGTCCTCTGAATTATCACCGAGCCAAACGTGGCTGTAAGCTTATGGAAGCCTGCCTGTCGCGCAGATTGATTCTGTAAAAAGGTTTTTTTTAGGACCTGAAATATCATTAGTTACAATGCTACAGGTCAGAGTTTAATTATGTTCCTTTTGGTAATTATTTTCAGCCCTCATATAGGACTAATGCTGCAAACCTACCCATATAAATGTACTGAGGTCTGAATCCTTTTCACAGATATAGTGTTTGTATGGAACTTGAAACTGAATTCTCCGTATCCACTAATGTAAGTTTTATTCTCCCCTATGATAATTCGTTTTCACAGTACTTACCATCATCATTGATTTGTGAAAAGTCTAAGCAGTCACCATTTGAATCCCGATTGTCATGAAGCTTAAAGTCACTGATAACAATTATCAACCCGTATCTTCAGTGTACTGTCTACATTGCTAGAATATCTATGATGTGGATATCCTCTGTGACTGATTATAGTTCCTGTCTGATGTAAGATACGCTGATCTTCACCATCTGACATCACATATACACCACTCTCTGCTTCTATCTAGAAACAATAAATTGTGTTCTATCACCATAAGAAGCAAAGTGAACTTCCATATGGTTTGAACCATATTTCCTGCAATTTGTGGTCTGTCCAAATCTTGCCAGCCACTGCGGAAGACCTTCTTTACTACACTAACTCCTAATAAAACATGGTGGAAATTATGAATCCTGTAGGCCAAAAATGTACTAGTCCAAGAGCTTGAAACTATTTAAAGTCAAGCAAATGTATGGAAAAGAAAATCGGTGGGTATTTTGCCTGTGATATTTTACTTTAATGCCAATTGGAAAGACAATAAAGTATTGATCACTAATCACTACATCTTCCCCATGCGCCATCTTGATCATGATTAACAGTTGTTGAGCACCAATAGCCAGGTTGGTATGAATAAGTACAGGTGTAATACTGAGTACCAAGGAGGAACCAAGGATTGCCGTTAGAATTCCCTCCGAAAAATGAGCCTGAGAATAAAACCAAATTTGTCTCAAAGCATTCAGTAGTATATCAATCTCAATCTACAGGACAGGTATTGGCATCAATAGTGGGTAAAGTTGGTCCTGTCCATCCAAAAGCAGGCTTCTTTTCATTTTGAAGAGGCAGAGGGAAATTTGGTTAATAGGTCTTGGGGTCAAACATACTGCAAAGGATCTCCTTTTGAAGTTTGTTTATATGCGATGAGTTGATATGAGATGAATAGAAAACCTTAGATTGATGAACCTAGACCAGAAAATAACATTTATCTTGGACCTTGGGCATTTAATCCATAGGATCTTAGACTGCCGATGCGAGTGCGCAACCTAGGTGTTGTTATAGATTCATAGTTGCCATTTGATAGTCATATTAGAGAATTAAGAAAGTCCTGTTTTTTCCAACTACGCAGATTAAAGGCTATCAGACAATTATTCATACCGTCACATCATTTTGCCACACTCATTCATAGTTTCATCACATCTCGCATCGATTTCTGCAACTCCATCTATTTCACCCTCCTAGACTTTGCCCGCAATCAAGTTCAAACTATCCAAAACAGTTGCGCAAAATGCCTCACTGGTGCACAGCGATTCGACTCTGCTACTGCTGCACTAAAGTCACTCCACTGGCTTCCTATCAAAGCCAGAGCTCCATTTAAAATTCTACTTTTTGCGTACAGGATCTATCATAACTCTCCTGATACGCCATCTTATTTCATCAATCGATCAATCATACATTCCTGAACCTCGCCGTGTCACTAGAAGCAGCTCAAAAATCATCCTCGCATCCCATTACACCTCTCGCTTGGCCACATTCAGTGGAAAATCCCTACCAACATCACTCGTAACCCTCTGGAATTCCTTGCCCCTGATTTGCAGCTCATGCCGAGCCTTACCGGTTTTAAGTCCGCTACTAAAACGTACTTATTTAGGTTGTACTTTAAGTAATTAGATTTTATTTTATAGATTTATATAGCAGTATCAGAATTATGTTTTAATTTTATCCTCATGCACATATTTTATCCATTTTATTTCACCTTTATTTTATTGGTTTTAATGTAATAACGCTTAGGAATTTTCGCTCTGCAATTTTATTAAGCGTTTCACAAATAAACTTTATTATTTATTATTATTATTATTATAACCCACATAGGAGTTTTTAAAATATGTAGTTCTATCCTGTGTTTCGCAATGAATTCCTAAAACGATAACTGGTCCTGATTTTCAACACGGTGCTTTATTGTTTTACTTCCTTCTAGATGCTAGCTTAAAAATTATATCACTTGAAAGGATCAAAAGCAGCAAGTTGTAGACATAATTTACAGAACATTATGTCATGTGATTACACAAAGACAAAAGCAACTTTCCTTGACTGAACAAAGTTATATTAGCCGTACAAATCAAGCTTTCACATAACTCAATCATGGCAAGAGAAGTGGTTATTTATAGATTGATCACGCTATAGGTGTGGTAATATGATAGTGCTATTGTCAAAATTTTGTGCCGAGCTATTTTTTAGTAGACTATGCCATTATTGAGATGGTCTGATTAGAAACGCTGAGATAATGGCACAGGCAAATGCAGCTGCCTGTAATCATCAGAGCGTGACTCCTTAAGCAAGTTTTGTTTGATTGTCTTCATGTTATGCTCGGTTGTTCCAAAATAATAAATTGACATATAACATGCCTTATTGTGCAGTATCACAGTGGTACTGTGTTAGCTGATCATTAGTCAGTGGTTATGGTGAACACATGTATCATGGAAAGAAGGGTGATGTGACTTGTCTCTGCTTGGGCTAAACTATGATTTAATCAGGAGGTCTTGAGACTGGAAATTGTAAGTTTATTTCCTTGATGAGAACTGAGATGGTGGGCCTGCGACTGTAAAGCCAATGAGGGATATTTGGTGCTCAAATTTCTTCACATAGAGTTATGAGTGGGGAATGTTATTTCATCATTTTCTTTCTTGTAATGGATAATAGTGGAATGTTCTCAGCTTATATCCCATTCTGTTGACTAGCAATTCGGTGTTTGTTATAATTCTGCTACCTTTCGCAGTAATTATACTATTGTAATTAGACTATTGTAATTAGACTTTGAAGCCGATACAATTATTTTCATAGTAGGCTTCGTATGATCACTTGTGACTAAGCCACTAACAACACAGATTAAAAAAGTGTCATCGTCATGTTGTCATCTTGAAATTATTGTTAAGTATTATAATAATAATAAAAAAGTTCATTTGCAAAACGATAAATAAAAATGTTTAGAAGCAGTGATTACTAATTGCTGTACACGAAATAAAATACTAAAATCATATTAAATGTTAAATACCAAAAGTTGATCGTAAAATTTAATATTATTGCAGTGAGAAAATATGATGGTAAGATCAAAATAACCTTCAAGTGGCAACTGCAGAGCACCTGCAAATTCACTATAAAACTTTGAGATACCTGTAACACTCGTATGCAGAGATTTACATGTCCTCGGACGAACAAGGGCCTGCTGATGTATATAAATGGACATCACAGTCAGCAACAGCTGTAGCAGAAGTGTACTCAGACTCATTATACTCAGTGACACTGAAAGAAAATGGTGAGAGTAATTTTCACAACTTTAAAAAAGTACTGGGTTTCCTAGATGAACCTTTTCCCAGATGTTTTCATTTACATTTATTCTAAAATTAATATCCTATCGGTTTAGCAAAGTTATTAAGTTCTCTCATTTTAATCACAGAGCAATCAAGATTTGGAATATTTAGTTATATTCTTTATTTTCTTGAGAACACTACTCGTGTTTTCAGTCTCAAAAACCATATTTATTTGGGTGCATGATTTTAATTATGGATTACGGCACATTTGTATGTTTTGACATACATTGTCCTATGATTGATTGCTTTGTGACATAAAACTACATTCAAGTCCTACATTTTTTAAATACTACATTTTATCAAAAAGAGAATGGGTAAGATAAATGCAAGCTTTTGCTCGAAAAAGTGATTTCTTTAGAGGGTTAATTTCAAGTTGTCTTCCTCTTGTCAAAGTAAAGACAATCCTTAAACTTTCTTAAATCAGAATCTTCTTAATTGACAACTGTCATATTCCTATTGGCTGGGGGATGAAAGCTTTCACAGTTTCAGTCAGTTGCATGCAGCTTGCTAGTACACTGATCTTTCTGAATTTGGGCCACAGCCCCTCCTCTCGAAAGAGAGATGCTAGAGTTCTATCAGCCACAATGTGGTTGGAAATTAGGTTAAAAAAATCCTGAGGACCAGCAAAGGAACTGACGGTAACAGCTTTGAGGTCAGGTTGGAAGTCAGTTTATAACAGACTTGCAAAAAATTTGCTGATGCGCTCATGAACAACGCAATTAACACCCCTTGAACAGGCATTATTATACCTGATATGGAGCCTTGATTGGTCTCTAGTTCCTTTAGAAAGAAAGCGGTACAGTTGCTTTCTTTTTTTCTTCTAACTGCTCCACTACCCGCCAGCGTAGAGTTGTCTTGAACTTAACTACTCTTCCTAACAATGATAACAATAATCTTTGGCATACATATTTGGCTATGTCCTGTTGGTGTCATGTCTGATGCTTGAAAACTTGCCCAATATGTTCCAGGTGGAACTCCTTTGAAAGCCGAGTCTTATGTGCTTGAGGCAGAATCCTTAGCTGCTACTGCTGCCAAGAAGTACAGCAACTGGTGACAAGGCATGCATACTGCAGAAAATAAGAGATAAGTTGACGCTAAGTACTTCCACTATGGAATTTTTCTGTCACTAAGGCTAATGTTTTATTCGTTCTGCCCTCAGAAATTATTGTAAAGCAGATGATATAGCAGTTGTAATTGACCTGTGGAGGTGCAGCCGCTTGTTCTTTGTGTTCAATATTACTTGTAAGGATACAAATCTTCTGGCGCAGACAAGATGCATCGTAAACGGCCTGATAAAAGCTAATAATTCTCTATATATTGAACATCATAAATTATTGATAATTCCTCCATTTCCTTTACTTATTTTAACATTTATATTGGTTGAACACGTTTTACACTTTTGAGGTATAAAAGAACATACTATAATTCATACTTTGCGGCATGGAATTGCTAGGATTTAACTTATCTTGTGTTGCGATATGCCTGATTCTTCTCTCAAGGCTTAGGTTAAGTGGTGCTTCAACGCTCAAACTTCATATATAAAAGCCAAAACTAAACAAAATCATGGGGAAAATCTACAGAAGTTGAAAATTTCTTTAAATTATGGCTTCAATTTTCGCCTTATTTTGTACATGATAGTGTTCCTTGGTTTTCTGGCATGCTCTGCTCGGATCTGAGGACCCAGATTGTTCTCTGCGCTGGTCAAGGTTGGGAACCTGGAACCGCTGGTAAGAGTCGGCGACCCTAAAAAAAGTGTGACGTGGGCTGCAGCCCACTTCTGGAGTGGTAAAATACCACTAAACTATATCGGAATCTTAGCGCGGTGGTGATTTGTTCACCAAAACTGTAGGGGTACTATGTTCGCCAACCATTTTATAACACAACTTATGTTTTCATTACCAATCAACTCTGAACTGTATATCTTTATGACTCTAACATATAAAAAATATTCAACCTCACACCATTCGTATTGTTGTTATATAATTAGGGAGAATAAAAAATGATTTTTAAAAGTATATGTAAATCTAGTTTCGCAAAACATATCAATTGAAGTTGGATGTCTCTCAAAATGAAATGGCACGAAAAATTTAAAGCAAACTGTGTTTAAATTAAAAAAAAAATTTGTTGGTGAAATCCGATACAACTATTTTTCTAATAGGCTTTAGAAATAGATTATCCTTAGGTATCACTCTTATTGACAGATTAACATGTCGTCTGATGAAGCAGGAGGCTCCTCATGTTGACATCTCAATCGAGCCAGGAGCCGCTGATGTATAGATATGGACATCACAGTCAGCGACAGCTGTAGCAGAAGTGTACTCTGACTCATCATACCTAGTGATTCTGTAAGAAAATCGTGAGAGTAAATGATCAATTATAAAAAGTAACCTGTAAACCACTGAAATAGTCATAAAAATGTGACACATAACAGTAGAAACAGGAATTGGCACCCTTTGATTTTCGTATTTTCATTGATCCATAATCAGTGTTTGTTTTGAAGAGTAATTGCCGACTTCAATTTTGAAGATATTAGGCAATATGGCAAGCCTTTACCATTAATCGATTCCAGGTCGGCTAAGGTGAACGGTCTGTGACAGCCAAATCAGGTAGTACTAGACAAACAGTGCAACCGGTGGGGTTTGAACCTGGGACCTTATGATCCAAGGTCAGCCGCCCCTCGCATTGAGAAAAAATTATAACCACATCCTACATTTTTTCAATACTAGATTCTATCAAAAAGAGAATGGGGAGGATATATGCCACTTCTGATATTTCCTATCTCGTATTCTATCCTCTCCTGCCCCTTGTGTCATTGTTATGATGTGATGATAAAATAATTATGAGTTACCTTTGTATACTTTGTGTGTTCTCATTGGTTTCACTGGTGGCGTTCTGAATCTGCTCGTACTCTGCACTATCATTTACATAGTTAACATATGTCTCAACGTCACCATAGGGACTTGTGAAAGTGGAGTTGTACATCCCTGTCAAATATATACAGACGCACCTAGCCTTATCAGACATACACTGTTATTGCGGACAATTTAAGAGAAAATTTTGATTGTGTGGGATAAACTAGTATTGTTTGAACACAAATTACCTTTATCGAAACAAGTTGTCTAGTCTTGGTAGTGACAATTTTGCATTGAGGGTGATGTTTTTGTGACAATGTCCATGATATTAATTGGCAGATCTTACCTGCATCTGGATGAAGAGCAGACATGAAGATATGAGGATCAGCAGAAGTAGTATTAGCTGATGGGTACTCATTCTCTGGTTCTGCCTTTTGCCTACATATATAAAATGAATCAGTCTGAAATTGGGAAGAATAATTTCAAGTAGACGTAATTTGATAACTAATTGTTGAATAGTTTTGTTGCTTTATTCATGATTAGTATCAAAAAGTAGTTCAACGGAAATTAACTAGGAATATTTGATTAGGATTTTCCAGAATCTCCAAAAAAGTGCTTTTTGGAGATTATTGAGATGTGGTGAACAAATTTCCGAACATATTACAAGGTTTTTTAAGCTATAATAATATTAATTGGAAGTCTGCAAAGAGAAAATTCTGCCTGCATCTTCGACGAAATACCAAATAAACCCCTACATCTGGCAATGCTTGAACCGGTATAGTATTGTAAACCGTCCCCCATTCGAAAACAACCCCGGGACACTTTACAATAAAAACAGGCCTATTTTAAACTGTCCCCCCCTATCGTAAATGAATGGGTCAGATCATCGAACTGGAGCACACCATGATGTTCTGGCTGCCACTATGATGGCCAAAGTTGTACCATGGGATGGTGGCGGTATCTCAGTGACAGTATGAAGAGTGTATAAAGACTTTGAAGCTCCTATGCTTCAGAGATGTCTGGTTTGCGATGAAAGGTGCACTAAGCCAACAGTGAAAAAATGTGTCGTTACCACATCACATTCACAGTAGCTCAATGAGCCACGCGAAAACAACCCCCCCCCCCCCCAAACACCTATCTAAAGTGGCACTGTTCAGTAAATTTGTGTGAGTCCTGGTGAAAAGGTTTCCGCTGCATTGCTTGTCATACTGAACACTGTAACACTGCAAATATATCAATTGCTTAAGCTGCGCGAAAACGACCACCCCCCAAGCAATCTTATAATTATTGTCTGTCAAAAAGTCCCAAACAGAATGAATTATGGTTTTGCAACCATTATGTGATTGTCATGGGGTGACTGTGTTGCAAATTTAAGATGGATGGGTTTCAACTTAATGACACAATGTGTTATGTGTCATTCTTTGCAGGTTCATGCGCCGCACGAAAACAACCACCCCATTCATTCAACTTGAAATCTACCTCCATTAAGCATTTGCCTGTGAGTGATACCAGTCAGTCACAAGTGTGAGCTGCAGAAATAATTACTTTTGAGCTTTTGATAGTGTGCGGCCTGGTGTTGCACTGTAAAATATTGTTTAAGCCGTGCGGAAACAACCACCCCCCCATGCTGTCTTATAAAGATTATCTGTCAAAAAGTCTGAAACGGAATGAACCATGACTTTTCAGCCATAATGTGATTGTCGTGAGGTGACTGTGTACCAAATTTCAGATTAGTAGGTCAGAACTAAACAACCACCCCCCAAGCTTGGGGGGTGGTTGTTTTCGCGCGGCTTAAGCAATATTTTACAGTGCAATACCAGGCCGCACAATGTGAAAATCTCAAAAGTAATTATTTCTCCCGCTCACACTTGCATCTTACTGCCATCACTCCCAGGAAAATGCTTGATGGAGGTAGATTTTATGATGAATGAATGGGGTGGTTGTTTTCGCGCGGCTCATGAACATGCAAATAATGACATTTAACACATTGTGTCATTAACTTCTAACCTACTAATCCGAAATTTGATACATAGTCACCTCATGACAATCACATTGTGACTGCAAAATTATGGTTCATTATGTTTGAAACTTTTTGACAGATAATCTTTATAAGACAGCATGGGGGGTGGTTGTTTTCACTCGGCTTAAGCAATATTTTACAGTGCAATACCAGGTCGCACAATATCAAAAGCTCAAAAGTAATTATTTCTCCCGCTCACACTTGTGACTGACTGCCATCTCTCCCACGCAAATGCTTGATGGAGGTAGATTTTATGGTGAATGAATGGGGTGGTTGTTTTCCTGCAACTCATGAAATTGCAAAGAATGACACATAACACATTGTGTCATTAAGTTCTGACCTACTAATCCGAATTTTGGTACACAGTCACCTCATGACAATCACATTATGGCTGCAAATCATGGTTCATTCCGTTTCAGACTTTTTGACAGATAATCTTTATAAGACAGCTTTGGGGGTGGTTGTTTTCTCGCGGCTTAAGCAATTGGTTTATATGCAGGGTTACAGTGTTTAGTATGACAAGTTATGCAGCAGAAACCTTTTCAGCAGAGCTCACACAAAAATACTGAATAGCAGTGCCATTCTAGATAGGTGTTTGGGGGGGGGGGGTTGTTTTCGCGCGGCTCATTGAGCTACTGTGAAACGCAAATCACCTGTTATGCTCATTACATTGCGATCCATCCATCCGAAAATGGACAAATAGTATCATTATGACGCCTAAACTATGGCTGTAAAAAAACATAAGGTGCCACCTGTAATTTTTGAGCATACAGTTTAAAAAAGTAATTGTTCGGGGATGGTTGTTTTCGCGCGGCTCAAGCAAAGCTTTGTTGAGCTAACTCAATACGAAAGCAGCAATAGTACGCATTGCTGCTAGTTGGTTTGTTCAGCCATCACTGCATGAGAGAGTATATCAACATCAAGGTGCCTAAGCATGATTTTGATAATTGTTCTTACTTCAGCAATGGTAGCTGTTTGTAAGGCACTCCAAGGACAGCGCATTCTGTGATGTGGTAACTACACATTTTTTCACTGTTGGCTTAGCGCACCTTTCTTCGCAAACCAGACATCTCTAAATCATAGGAGCTTCAAATAACAACTAGTGTTTGCGAAAGATAGATCTATCAAGTACCACATGAGAAAGAGTCTGTATACACTCATTCATTATGTCAATGAGATACCGCCACCATCCCATGGTACAGCTTTGGCCAGCATAGTGGCAGCCAGAACATCAAGGTATGCTCCAGTTCGATGATCTGACCCATTTAGAATGATGATAAACAGCTGGGCCCTTGATATGGACAGTCATCAATAGGGGGGACAGTTTACAAAAGAGGGGACAGTTTACAACAGGGGGGACAGTTTACAATAGTTTACAATAGGGGGGGGGGGACAGTTTACAATAGGCCTGCTTTTATTGTAAAGTGTTGTTTTTGTGCGGTGGACAGTTTACAATACTACACCGGTTTTAACCTCGGATAACAATACAACATTAGTATTGATATTTCCATCCTGCAATATCTTTGGGCATTAGAGGGTTTTTGAAATTTTAACCTTCCAACTATTTTACCGGTCAGTCAGTTTTTAATTGTTTTGGTTATCATTTCACCATTAATAGAAACTCACTTTGATTTATCCTGACGATTTTTGAACACCATCAGAGCTGTTATGATAACTGTTATTATAATGACCAAAGCTGCGGCTCCGATCCCAACTCCTAATGCCACAGCGTTATTTGTCCGCTGCATTTGACCATCGCTGCCCACTTTATTTCCTTCTGTAAGAATAATATAGTATGATATATTACGTTGAATAGCTAAAATTGTGTTATCTGATATTGTTGAGTTGGGAATCAGCAGGAAGTGAGAAAACTGTGCAGTAGTCTGACTAGCTAACTACACAACACCAGATCTGGAGCACTACACTGAGTACAACCTAAAGTATACCTGCCTCCAGATGCTACTCGGACTATTGAGTACTACTAAGTGCTGAGCTCGCTTCCTGGGTACTACGTCATCACTATCTGGGAAGAATCACTCTTGGTTGTAACCTTCATGGTAAGTTGGACTACGAAATACTACTCAGAGTTTCTGGCTTCTTTACATGGTGTCAGAAGTGGGGTTGTGATCGATTAGGAGAGGGGAGGTGAAATAGGAGAGGAGAAGAGAGGTGTCAAAGGTGTAGGTGTTAGGCTAGGAGAAATTAGGTGAGGTGTTGAGGCGAGGTGTTTTAGGTGAGGTGAGGTGTTGAGGAGGAGTCTAGGTAAAATTTGCACTGGTAACACTCAGTTGTTAGGTGTAGAATAGGTGGACTAGGTGTTGAGGTGTATGTGACTAGGTGTAGGAGATCGGGAAGTGCTTAGTACCAATCAAACCAACATAACCAAAATCACAATCCGGTTCCGCCGGAGATTTTTGTATAAAACTGCTTAAAAACTTATTTTCTAAAAAACATCATTGAGAATAGTTTTGCAGTTTGTACTGAGTTTGCATTGCTTGCATTGCATTTGTGTATTGCTTTAAGGTACTGGGGCGTGCCCAGTGTCTCTAAGCAACTTGTTCTTGTGTGATACTCAGTTAGCTGAGGGGTGGATAATCCAAATCCAACTCAGTGGAATTGAATATCAATTTGTGTTGTAAGGATAAAGATAATTAGGGATTCATGACTGTTCTCTACCTTGTATCCTTATGTTGTTCATATCTGTATTGTATTGCATCTGTAACTTGTGTCCATTGCAATACTCTGTTTACCGCGGGTAGACATTAAATCATGTTTTTTATTTATTATTGCATTGTTAGTCAATGATCATAGCATGGCGGCTGGTAGTACTTTTACTGGCTTTCCCATGTTAGTCATTGAGGAAAATGATATTTACGGGTCTTGGAAGAAGAGGAGTGCCAAGTTTAAGCTCGCGCTGGGTCTCAAGAAGCCTGATATAGGGTTTGATACCATCACTATCACTAAGAGTGATGAGGAACCCCCTGTAGTTACAACTAGGAAAGAGGCTAGATTCTGTGCGCAATCTAGGCTCTGGACGTTGTTAAGATGTATAGGTCAAGAGAGTAGGGAAGCAGTGTCCACTCTAGGTCTTGATCTTAGTAGTGATGAATGGACGTATGACGATGTGTGGGCTAAATTAAAAGACCACTATAAGCGTGACGAATCTGAATACGTCAAAGTAGACAAATTTGTGTCCTGTCGTCAAGTATCTGTTGAGTCAGATAGAGATTATCTGGTGAGATGTGAGAGACTTGGTAGGCGGTGTGATTTTTCAGCTGGAGATGTCCGGCAAAGATTCACATTGTCTATGGCAGTTAGAGGTTTACGTGATAATGTATTAAAGCGTGAGTTGATGGCCAATGATAGGCTTGATAGGGCTTCTTTAAATAAAACATTGAGAGCCCGTACTGGTGCTCAGGAGTCTTTAAGTGCCTTAGGTGATGGTGTATACCCTGTTAGGGTTTCCAATAGTGCTAGTAAGAGTGATACTAGTGCTATTCGTGCAGCAGGCGGCCTGTCTGCCTCTACTTCTACTCAATCTGAGTCTAGTTCTGCCAAAGCTCATGTGTCTCCAAAGAAGGAGGCCGTGAGTGAGGTGAGATATGGATCTCAAAGTGAGTATAGTGGAGATAGACGGCTTGAGTCTAGTCGAGATCGTAGACACTATAGTAGAGATCGTAGATACGATAGCCGTGATCGACATGATCGACGAGATTCCAGAGGTCGGAGCGACCGCAGGGATTAAAGTCGTGATCGTTGTGGTAGTCATGGTGACAGAGACAGAGGTCGAAGTCGCCGTGACGATAGTCGAGATCGTGGATCTCACAGTGATCATAAGTCTGCCAGGGTCAGACGTGATAGTTATGATCAGAGTCGTCGGTCCAGTCGTGACAGAGGTCATGATAGATGAGACAAGAGGGACAGTCGTGACAGGCGTGGTGATAGTCGTGATCGTTCCGATTGTGGTAAAAGTCGCAGCAGTCGTGATGACAGCCGTGACAGGAAGGAATTAGGTCGGTCCTCGGATCACCCTAAGTCTCTGCGTGGACCTGACTCTCCTTCTCGGAGCAAAGATGTTACTTGCTTCGTTTGTAGTAAGGGAGGTCATATCTCTCGATTTTGTCCAGATGGCATTTGTTATAATTGTCAGACAAGGGCATCATCAGAGAGATTGTAATGAAGCTGCGCGGTGCAGACATTGCTTAAGAGTTGGAGTCTCTGTTAGTAATTGTCCGGATTGCACATGTAGTCGTAGTCCTGGTGGATATCGCCGAGGAAGCGTCTCTCCCAAGAGAGTTTCCTGGACTGATGCTAATCGTAGTCGACTAGACAAGCAGATGCATCTTGAGCTTGATGTTAATGGCCGAAAAGTAGAGTTTGTGTTAGATACGGGATCACAAGTCTCGATCTTAAAACTTTCTACTTGGGAGCTGTTAATGAGTGCGCTGTATAAAACTGACCAAGTTTTACTCGGTGCTGGTGGTCATCTACTTGATGTTAGAGGTAAAACTGTGGTTAGTGTTAGGGGCAATCTTAGCACTGCTACAGCTCTTGCCTACATTGTTGTGGGTGCTGAGGATAATCTCCTTGGTCATGATGAGATTGAAGAAATGGGCTTATTAGTCTTGATTAACGCTGTCAAATCTCAACTAATGTCACCTGGATTTGCAAGTGCTGTCGCGGGCACGCTGCGGTCTAATGAGGCAGCGACCAAGGTTCACAGCAAACCATCTTTTGAGCCTGTAACTAAGGCTCCTCAATCTTTTGAAGGTTTAGGCTGTTTGGCTGACGAGTTTAGCATAGCTATGAAGCCTGGAACAAAACCAAGGCATTTGTTCTCCCCCAGATCAATTCCTGCGGGACTCAAAGCAAAAGCTAAAATTGACGAAATGTTGTCTATTGTGCCTGTTTAGGAGCCCACCGAGTGGTGTTCAGGTCTTGCGATTGTTCCCAAGGCAAATGGTGACATTTGTATTTGTGTTGATCTGACGGCTCTCAACAAAGGAGTGCGACGACAACCTTACCCACTCCCCAGAGTGAGTGAGCTTCTTGCTCGTGTGTCTGAAGGTAGATTCTTCTTTAAGTTGGATGCCAATTCTGGTTTCTGGCAGATGATTATAGATCCTGAGTCGAAACTTTTAACAACCTTTATTACGCCATGGGGTCGTTACTGTTTCCGTAAAATTCCATTTGGAATATCCTATGCCCCAGAGTTTTTCCAGCGTTGCATGGAAAAGATCGTAATTGGTCTTGATGGAGTTATATGTCTTATGGATGACATTTTGATCTATGTTAAAGGTGAGTCAACTCATTGGGATAGACTGAAAATGGTCTTAGAGAGATGTAGTAAGGCCGGTTTGACCTTGAGAAAAGACAAATGTGAGTTTGCAACCACTACTGTCAAATTTCTTGGTTATATCGTTAGCAAAAAAGGAGTTGAGTCTAATCCTGCGAATGTAAAATCCATTTGTAACATGCAACCTCCCCGCAATCAGAATGAGATTGTAGGATCATTGGTATGGTTAACTACCTAAGCTAGTTCAGTGCAAGGTTAGCAGGACTCTGTTGACCGTTGTACTCAGTCATGGGCAAGAAGGTCCAAATGTACTGGGGCGCCGATCAGCAGAATGCTTTCGAGCTGATTAAGGTGGAGTTATGCAACACCCCAGTGTTGTGTGCACTTGATATGTCTAAAAAAGATCGTGTGTCAGCCGATGCTAGCAAGCTTGTGCTTGGTGCTGTGTTGCTCCAGGAATCTAGTAAAGATATCTGGCAACCAGTGGAGTATGCCTCGCGTCAGATGACTGGCACTGAGACACGATATGCGATGGTAAAGGAAGAGGCACTCGCCATCACATGGGCTTGTGAGAAGTTCGACTATTATCTGATAGGTCGAAAGTTTGAAGTTAAGACAGACCATAAACCCTTGGTGCAATTTCTAGGTTCAAAATGAGAATGATGGGGTATGGATATGAAATCCTTCATACTCCTGGTGTTAAAATGTTTGTAGCTGATACTTTGAGCCAACCCAATGAAGTTTAAAGTGAATCCGGTATAAAAAACTGTGCATCTGTTGAGTATTATATTGATAGTGTTTTTTGAGGACTTAGTCCCTGATATATGAGAAGTAGAGTTGTTTGAAGCCAATGTGACTGATGAAGTTGCAGTTAAATGCAAAGAGTATCTGGTCGAAGGTTGGCCAAGATACAAGCAGTTAACAGGTGAATTGAAATGTTTATATACTTGTCGTCATAAGTTGTGCGTGCACAAAGGTTGTCTTATGTTTACTGACAGACTTTATGTACCTGCTAGTTTGCGTAGTGTCTATATTTATAGAGCACATAAAAAGAAATGGACACCCAGGTGTTGGTAGAACCACTAGACTCGCTCGACAGGTGGTCTGGTGGCCTAATATGTACAGTCATATTGAGACTCACATTAATCAATGTAATGTTTGTATCATAGACATGAGAGTTAAACATGAGCCTTGTCATGAAACTCCACTGCCCATGGGGCCTGTTGAACCCACAAATGTCGCAAACGTCAAAACGTCGCAATCTAGAGTTCCACTAACGTTGCAATCCAAAAAACGTCGCAATGAAAGGTTTTTAAAACGTCGCAAACCCACAAACGTCGCAATTTTTTAAACATCGCAATAGCTCGAACCCACTAACTTCGCAAATGTTGCAACTCAACAAAAATACGAAGTTGTCTTCCCATTTGAAGCAAATTGGTTATGATGATATGTTGCGAGAAGTTGAAAGGAGCATACAAACTTCAAAACACGGTGGGGAATTGAGTATCAACATTATATATTGTGATATGGATAATTGTTGAGTATTTTTCAGGTTATTTGAATCATTTTTTTCACTTTCTAGGGTCGTTTGTTGTTACCTCAGAATCCATTTATGCTGTCATAAAAGGGATGCTAATCACTATCTAGCAGATATAGTGACATACCAATTTGTGATGTACCTTAATGTTTGATTTAGCCAAAGATTGAACTTGTCAAGAGATTGAGTGCTATATTTTTTCCTCTTGCTGACATGGCCTTAATCCATCAAATTGCACAGACTTCCCATGATGCAACGCTTTGGATTTCTGAGATAAATAAAGTCAAACTTTTTTTATATACCATGAACCATGTAATTTTTTAATTTTCACTTTGTTAGGAGTTGTTTCCTCACAAAGTAAAATAGGATGACACATAACATGTTTTCTACATCCCACTTATGAAATAAAATGGTTTGGTAGAAAGTTCATCCATTCTCCCTGGTTGAACATTAATGAACCTTGATTACAAACAGATGCACATGAAAAACCATCTGAGAGCCCGGAGCGTGTTCATTGAGTTAATTTTAGTTTGATCAATGGAAAAAAAACCTGTGTTCCTAGACAATACTGTGTGCCGTGAGAATGTTTTGTCTTATATATAATATATATCTATGATATAGGCGCCGGCTGACCATGTCAGATTTATTTATCAATATGGATAATAAGAAGGCTATGACTACAGCAGATCTTCTCAGCTCTTTATTATTTTATTCATTGACCCTCCTCCATACCACTGAATAGATAATATAGGCAGCCCACTGTATGTATAGGTAGAATAGATAGATACTGCTTAACTTGCTGGCTAGATAGGCAAAAGCAGGTTGAATTTTTAGAGGGAGGATAATAGTCTTTGAGTACCCAGGCATAGTTGAGCTGCAATTTTTTTAAATTAATTTCATCACTAAACAAGCAAATCACAATATCTCAAAAAATTTCATCTGCTGGTCCCTTACCCTGTCTTCACCAGCTTTGTCGGAAGGGTTCCCCTCTCCTTTCAGCAATGCTTGTCAAGAAAGGCCACTGTTTACCCTGGTCTTGCAGGATGTGGCACTTTGAAGACTTCTCTTTCAGATAGTATACAATAACAAATTCAATAAAATTTAAGAGGTTAACGGTTCCCATAATACATATCTATGGAATTACCAAAGTATATTGAGGCCATTTATAATTTGACTTGAATTTTTAAGGGAAACCCATTTATTATATAACCATGGCCATTAACAAGAAGCCGCTGGGTCACAAAGCGATATTAAATTCTGTAAATTTTCAACTGCACTATCATTGACCCACTGTCAAGGTTTCTTGTCCATAACCCAGGATTTGAGTTTACAAACTGCATATAATTCTAGTGATGAAAATACAATTGCTGTTACGCAATGCAAGGTGTAATATCGCATCCTACTGTATGCTTATGATTCATATGGTATCCTGTTGAGGTTTTATTATCATACCATAAAACCATAAAGTTGCATCTTGGGAATGAATTAAAAATTCCTTATTCAATAGATAAAGGGTAGTCATAAAGAGATGCATAAATGATTTAACATTTATGGTATTTCAAGTAGTGTAAAAGCCTCTTAACAACTTTAAGCATAGCCTATATCAAACATGACAGTATATTTCAAGCCTGACATGTATGCAAATATTTGCCTTAATTGTGCTAAATCTTGATTAGCACCCATTTATGACAGCATTAATGGATTCTGAGGTAACAATAAACGACACTAGAAAGTGAAAAAATGATTCAAATAACCTGAAAAATACACAACAATTATGCATGGCACAATATATAATGTTGATATTCAATTCCCCATCGTGTTTTGCAGTTTGTATGCTCCTCTCTACTTCTCGCAACATATCATCATCACCAATTTGCATCACATGAGAAGACATCTTTGTATTTTTGTTGAGTTGCGACATTTGCGAAGTTAGTGGGTTCGAGCTATTGCGACATTTAAAAATTGCGATGTTTGTGGGTTTGCGACGTTTGTTGGTTTGCGACGTTTTAAAAACCCTTCGTTGCGACGTTTTTTGGATTGCGACGTTAGTGGATTGCTAGATTGCGACGTTTTGACGTTTGCGACGCTTGTGGGTTCAACAGGGCCTTGAATTGAGATCGCATCTGAAGTTATTGAGTTTGAAAATAAATTGTACTGCATTCTTGTAGACTATTATAGTAAGTGGGTTGAGGCTGTGCCTATATCGGCGCAGACGAGTCTAGGGATGATAGGTGCCTTCAAGAAAGTATTTTCTACTCTTGGAGTCCCTAGAAACCTCCGTAGTGACAATGGTCCAGGGTATAAAAGAGCTGAATTCCGACAGTTTGCGAGTGACTATGGCTTTAGTCATGCCACGAGTAGCCATCGTTACCCGCAATCTATCGGTTTAGCTGAAAGATCTGTAGGTGTTGTCAAGAGAATGTTTCGAAAATGCAGTGATCATGAGAAATGCATGATGTCATATCGAAACACTCCCCTGAATTCTGGGTGTACACCTGCTGTTGATGTTTGGTCGAACTTTGAGGTCTCCGTTAGGTTCAAATAGAGAACTCAGGGTCGATTATAGTTTGTATGAAGAGGTTGAGGGATACAATGTGAGTCGGAGAAGAAAAAAATGGAACGAAAAATGTTGTGCCAAGTTTCTACCGACTTTGGAGCCTAATCAGCGAGTTTGGGTTAAAGCTCCATCTGATCTGGGCCGTGAAGGGATTGTTGTCCAAGCTGATACCACCCCACAAAGCTACTGGGTACAGGTTGCTCCCTCTGTCGTTAGACGTAATCGAAAACACTTATTTGTTTTATAATGATGATGCACTTGATTGTAGCGATCATGAAAATGATCAGGTACTACCGCTATCCCTTGAAGCTGATTATGATCAGGTTCAAGCAGAGAATGGTACCAACGTAGATGAGAATGCTTGTTGTGTGCAACCTGATATTGTTTCTTCAGATTTACCTCATAGTGTGAGGCCTGCTGTAGTTGGACAACAACCTCAGCAAGTCCAAATGCCTGAGGATAACCTTGCTGTTGAGGTAGTTCCACTTGAAAATCTGGAAGTATTCTTAGATGATACTCTTGAAGTTGCAGTTGAGCAACCTGTGCTTGATTTAACTGCTGTAACTCCCGCTTCTAGTAATGCTAGTACTGATCCGGTGAATGTGGTTTCTGGTAGACAGTCAAGGTCGTTGCTACGGCATGGATTCGAAGCAAGGCGTAGGTTGCACGCTTCAGCCAGACCTAAGAGGCCGGCTGCACCAATAATACGGTCAACATAGTGTCAAACCCACTACCAAACCTGACTTTGTGTATCAGTAACACTTGGTTTTCTGTATTTTCAGATTACAACCTTCCCCTCTGAATCTAGAGAATAAACCCCATACTTACTGACCGAGAGATGCCACCGAAGCGTAAGAAGAAGCATGGTGACGGAGGTAAGCGACCCCGTAGGCGGCGGTGCGAGGTATGTATGTCGACGGATCACCCGACTATTCGGTGTGAGAAGTTGACATGCTTTGAGTGCGGTGAGCAGGGCTACCAGGCTGCTCAATGTCCGAATAAGCGGTGTCACTTCTGTGACAAGCGTGGTCACATGCGGACCGAGTGCCCACAGAGGGGTAGCTGCATGTCGGTCAGAGATCGTGCTGGAACCTCTGGTTCTGTCGGTGGAGTGTCTACCAACCCCAGCAGGGAGCTTACTGGCTCAGAGTCATCTGGGTCGGCTGGGCCACCTGCGCCTCGAGCGCGGCTCGAGACGGCCGGTAGCAGAGCTTCGAGGAGGCCCATTGCTGGCAGTTTTGCCTCAATTGTGGGCGGGAGCCGGGTCGCACCCTTGGACGTCTCAAGGAGGCTGAATCTGGCCCGTTCAGCTGGTCTGGGTAGTGAGAGTCATTCCGACTACGTCGCTCAGTTGCTTGCGGTTGACGAGAGACTTTTATCTCTCCGTCAGGAGTTTGAGAGAGCCCAGGCTAGTCTTGTGGCTGAAAGAAGTGTCATTGTGAAAAATCGTGACACTTACCACAGTCTCCAAGGCCTAGTCTCTGGTCTGAGTCAGTGGTATGCCAATACTACAGCTGCGGCGGTTACTGTTGGTACCTCCACTGCTACTGAGGTCCAGGCGTCTGCTGTGAGTCCGGCTAATAACACCTTAGCTGTGGCCACAGCGTTGATGGCGAGCTCTGGAGTGAGTTCTCGACCCATCAGCACTGCCTCAGTGTCGGCCCCCGTGCCGGCGACTCAGATGGTTGCATCACCAGCTGGTGGTGCTGCTGAAGTGAGTGTGGAGGCAGAGCGGATGTGTATCAGCAAGGCAGGAGAGACCGAAGAGTCTGTTGTTCATTGTGAACATCAGCAGTCGCCTCTTTCTGCTGAGGAAGGGGATCAGACGCGCTTTAGATCGTGTGTCAGTATCTCTGGAGTTAAGTGAGGTCAGCGAGGACGAAGTGCTTGGCTTTAAGCCACTGCCCTTCGATGACGCGTCAGCGGAGCAATCCTGAGACAATTCTGACATTTGAGAATAGCGCTGACAAGCACAGGCAGTTGCCAAACAGGAAATGATGCAAAAACTGATCCTTTCACCAGAGGTGGTTATTTTGAAAGGTGGGAAGGGTGTGGCCCAAACCATTTTAATTTTCAAAATTCCCATCGTCGTCATCATGATGTTATGCGTAGACTGTGAATGTATATTTTACCGCCTTTGTTTTCTTTATGCTTCACCACCTGGTGGAGCTATAAAGTGAGAGTTGTCTGCCACTTCCAAAAGAAAGGGCATGTGGACTGACTAGCTAGCTACCTTACACCAGATCTGGAGCACTACACTGAGTACAACCTAAAGTATACCTGCCTCCAGATGCTACTCGGACTATTGAGTACTACTAAGTGCTGAGCTCACTTCCTGGGTACTACGTCATCACTATCTGGGAAGAATCACTCTTGGTTGTAACCTTCATGGTAAGTTGAACTACGAAACACCACTTAGAGTTTATCGCAACTTTTTACTGATCATCGCTGCCCATCCTGGCCCAGTAGGAACCCCTGGCTTCTTTACAAAAACAACTCACATTACATAAAAAAATTATCTGCTGAGTTTGTAGTATCACCATGTCAATGCCTGGTGACAGTGTCAATGTAACGATTTCTGCACCATGATTTCTTCATGACTAGTAAAAGTGATGTTTTTTCATTTGTAAGATGAAAGAAAAAAATTGTTGTGTCTTTATCAGTGCTAGGCAAAACATAGAAAA
Source organism: Membranipora membranacea (assembly GCA_914767715.1). Classification (NCBI taxonomy): domain Eukaryota; kingdom Metazoa; phylum Bryozoa; class Gymnolaemata; order Cheilostomatida; family Membraniporidae; genus Membranipora; species Membranipora membranacea. Next base: position 10,521,670 of record OU612067.1, on the reverse strand, counting down.
TGATTTTATAATTAATTGTTTTTATAATATTTTTGAATGAGTTCATAGATTATTTTGAAGTTTATTCAGTTTTATTTATGTTTACCCTTACTCACCTGTGATGTTCGGTTGTGTAGTTTCTGTTTCAGTTGATCTGGGACTAAGGTTGGCTTGAGTTGACATTGAAGAAGGTTTATCAGCAGTACTAGACTGATTTGTAGGTGAAGTGATGCTAATTTCATCTGTTGTGGGTGTTGCTGCGGGTGTCGTCACAGGTTCTAAAACTATTCAAGAGACAGAGATGTAGATATTGGTGGTAAGTTACAATAGTTTACTAAGACCAGGTTCAATAGTCAAATTTATCCACATTCATTGACTTTTCATTCTGAAAACTAATTAAAAGTAATGAACATAGACTGGTAGTACTGACCATTGGGAAACTTAAAAATCATCATTACTACTAGGCTATATTAGTACTTTTATTAACCTATTGTTTTTTTACCTTAATTACACCGATCATTTTTAAACTGACATACATCGTCAATTTGGAATGAAATGGCTTGATAAAGAGATAATGTTCTCTTTAAAACCTTTAATATCATAAACCTACTCAAATCAACTAAAACTTTAGGTTTCTCAAAAAATGATTATAAACTGTAAAATGACCTTTGAGCAGCTTAACTCTATGAAGAATAAAAAATAACATCAGTTTTCAAGTTATGTTGTTCGGTATGATTTTGTTGCAATGAGTTAACATATCAAGCCCACATCTGGCGCTTGCTACTGCCTATTTTTACTCACCATGATAACTATATTGAATTTGGAAACCTTTTTCCACATTCACTGTGTTTGTGTGGAATTTGAGACTGAATTCTCCCTCTGCACTGATATACATTTTCTTCTCCCCTTCTGCTAATTTGTTTGCACAGTACTTTATCTCATTAATTTGCATAAAGTCATAGCAGTCCCCATTTGGCGCCCTGTTGTCATGTAGCACAAACTCCAAGACTGTCAATGTTATTGAAAGCACTCCATCTACTTGTATTCTCAGTGTACTGTCTATGTAGTTAGAGTAGTTCTCCTGTCGATATCCTCTGTGACTGATTATAGTTCCTGTCTGATGTGTGATCCTCTGATCTTTACCATCTAACATCACATATACACCACTCTCAGCTTCTGATGTATCTAAAATCAATGGAAGAAATATTGGTAAATTATGTATCACATTATGAGATCATATGCCCCGGAAATTACTTGATGCAGTGTATCTCTTCAGAGCTATCAATCAAAGTTAGAAGATGAATGGACAATACAAAGCCTAGTCTGAGATTTGGGCCAAACACAGGAAGCAGAAGGCTGGAATACTCTACTAGTATGCATAATGGGTTGGTCATTGCTTGTTTGGTGTTATCTACAACATTTTTATCACTGTTGGGTTTATCTGCCATTTGACTCTCTATCAGAAAGTCAGCACCTACCTGAGCATATTCCCCATGTTGTAGAATAATTCTTTGTCGTTGAGCACCAGAAACGACCATTATAATCGTCATCAGTGCAGGTGTAATACTGTTTATTTCTGTATATGAATGGGAGCACACAAGAAGCTCCATTAGATGTTCCTCCAGAAGTTGCACCTGAGTATAGAAAACATCATTGGATGAACATCACTGTAGAAATATTGGATAAGAGCCCTGACTGGATATTTGGAGGAATGGTTAGTGGCATTACCTGCTACCGTCACTTTAGCCAGCTAGAAATTATGATAGCATCTGACAAGTTTTTAGGAAAATTTTCAACTTCCTTTGATTTTGGGTATTTGTCATGAACACCTAAAACCCAAAGTCTTTTACAACATATAGTCAATTTGACAGTTTTCGATGGTCATACTGATGGTAAGTTCAGCCTTGATTTTCTGGTAAATACAGGACCAGAAATTTTTCAACAGGATAAGTTTCATCCTAAAACTTATGACTTACTATGGAAAGGGAAAAATTGGCCGTGAACTCCCCAGATATCTGTCCAACTAGGATGATATGACATCGAGATGACCATTCTATTGCAAAGATCATGCCATCCCACATAATGACTCACCTGTGGCCAGCATACAGTAACTTGAAAGTCATACGAAGAGCGCTATGATATACTGTGTCTGTAAACTCATAGTAGGGAACTTGCTGGGGTGCTGGCAAAATCGATGTCGATCATACAAAACACAAGAGCAAATGAAGTTTTATCAGAGCTACGGTGTGCACCTTAATGTAGACCCTGACCATAGAAGTTAAAGGCTAGGCAAGTTAAAGGCTAGGATTGTTGAATTCTTGAAGCGCAAGGCTGAAAAAATCTGAGCTCCAGAAAAATTGACAATAAATCTGGGTAATTTTCACCCAAAATGAACAAAGGCAAGAAGAGAAAACTCATTTCCAGTAATGATCCTGATGAGGATGATGCTGAGGATAATATCTTCACCTATTCGCTCAACAAGTTGAAGGCATTACAAAAGAAAATCGAATCTACTACCACTGATGAGTCTATCACCATAAAAGGTAATCCGGGAAACATCCAAATTGTCGTTGACTGCAGCACAGCTGTTTTTGAGCTTGTCAGATCTATATTTCAAACATCCATTCAGGAGCAATATCTTTATGTAACTAGGAAAATGAATAAAGATAAGGACAAAAACACAACAGCCACCATATTCACCGTTAAAAACAAGAAGAAATCGGATAGACGCCTTTATACTGCAAACTTTTACCATACCACCTCTAGAATACTGGTGAATGCTATCAAAGATGTGGATGTGTTTATAAGTCACTACTCTAAGCTGGTAGGTGAACTACAGCCAGAAACAATTGCCAATTTAAACGAGAAAGTCCGTTCCTTATGCTCAAATGCAATGGAATCGCTAAAAAGTAAACAAACCAATGCCAACAGCAGCACAACTCAACAACAAAGCACACAAGGTGCTCTAGGGGGATCTACTGTTTCACTGCCAGAGTCTTCTCAGTGTTCCCTGTCTGAGACAATGGAGACTTCTGCTCCATTCGTCGACAGCGCTCCCAGTCATTCCAGGGACAGAGATTGTGGGGAGAGTCCCGAATGTGCGTCATGCAGAACTCTACATGGCGTGCTTTCTATTATGATGGAGAAGATGGACAGCATGCAGGAGAAGATGGACAGCATGCAGGTTAAATTGGATAAAATTACTAGTGCTTTTTCTGAGAGCCCTAGTACAAAGGAATGTCCATCAAATTCCAAAAATACCGTACAACAAACATATCTTCCAACTCAAACTCTTAACACCACACAACAATGGTCATCAGTTGCAAGCAGCAGTAGACAACTCCACAGAAATATTCCTTCATCAACAACACATCAAAACACACCAACACCAAGTTCACCGGCAACTACATCCAACACACCAGATCACATGCCCTCTATTACAAAAACAGCTCGTCCAAACAACTTCAACCCCAAGCACTGCATCGTAATAAGTATCAACAAGTCATCAAAAACCTACCAAAACTATAATCAAGACAACATCAGACGTGAGATTAACCGTGAATTCGGCCCAACAATCATAGAAAACATAACGACCTACAATTTCAAGACAGAATCTCCAAAAATTATGCTGCACCTTCGCGATGAAAAGACAGTGACCAAGTTGATAAACACTTGGAATACATTACTATTTGAAAATTCGCAAGTAAGAAAGACAATCAATCCAGAATCAGCAAAAGTCAACACTGGTATGCTGAGAGGCATTCCTATCGATGCTGATGATGAACTTGTAATAAAAGAGATATCACAGAATTTCCCCAACTCTTCAGCTATAAGGATTTACAAAGGGGAAAAGAAAATGCGCATCTTTAAAGTAAAGTTTGACACTCAGGACCAATACAACAAGGTCCTCAGTCAAGGTATGATTTTAGACTCACTTAAACTTAAATGCCATTTTGAAAAACTTCTATGATGGCAATGAATTTTTATAGCGCATATCTTAATATCCGTGGATTGGCAAGCAAACTGGAAGAGGTTCGTTTAATTCTTAGTGATCACAAATTTAGTATACTGTGTTTGGCTGAAACATTTTTGAATGAAAATGATGACAGCTGCCTATATGAGGTACCAGGATATACGATGATAAGAAGGGATAGGCTCTGTAACAATGGTGGGGGATTACTCTGCTATGTCCATGATTCACTGGTCATTGAACATCTGGAAAATTTAGATCTTTACATGAATGAGAGTATAACAGTCAAGGTCAGACCCAGAAGCCAAAAGAGTTTTTTGGTCACATACTTATATAGACCTCCCCAATCAAAAGCATCATGGAACACAGACTTTTCAGAGTTTGTCGAGCGTTGTTATGGTTTGAACGATGAAATTATAATATTTGGTGATTTCAATATTGATTTGATGAATCCAACTTCGAAAAACAGGTGGTTAGATAATGTTACCTCTCCACTACTGTTGAATCAACTTATATCTGAACCCACTCGCATAACTAATTCATCAAGGACACTAATTGACCACATCTATTCAAGTAAAAGTGACAATATTGCTAAATCTGGTGTCATCAAATATTCACTGAGTGATCATTTCATGATAGTAGCTTCAAGAGAGATTGATAGAAATGTTAAAATATCTAAACAAAGATGTAAGGTAACATTTTTGGATTATTCATTTGCAACACCTGAAAACATTTTTAACACATTCTCAAGGGAAAATTTTGGTTATGTACTGAATGAAAGATCAATAGACTCAATGTTTGAGAAGTTCTATAGCCATTTGAATCATCTTATATCAAAACTCGTGTTTGAGAAGACTCGTTTTGTAAGAACGCATAATCTTCCAAAATGGTTGGATGATGAGGTAAAAATGAACATCAAAATCAGAGATCAACTCAAACAAAACGGTGATTGGGAAGGATATAAAAAACAGCGAAATTATGTCACTAATATGATCAGACAAAAAAAGAAAAGAGCTATTTCTAATACTATTAAAGAGTCTAAAGGTAATACAAAACCTGTTTGGGATGTATTAAAGAATAAAAAGAAGGAGACTTTCCCTGCGACAAATTTGAGTGCAGATCAATTTAACAGCCATTTCACATCCATTGCAAAATCAATCACAAAAAACCTTGTTGTAACAGATGAGATGACATTTCCCGTATCCAAACATAATTTGACAGACATACCACAATTCACCCCTTTCACATGTACAAGAATATTGTTCCACATTCCTGATAGTAAAAGTACAGGACCTGACAGAATTACAGTGAAGATGTTGAAGCTTGTTTGGCCTTATATTGTGGATATTGTCACCGATATGTTTAACAGGGTTTTAAGCAAAGGACAGTTCCCTTCAACATGGAAACTAGCTCGAGTTTCACCAATACATAAATCTGGGGATATAAATAACCCATCAAATTATAGGCCAATTTCAGTCTTGCCTGTTCTTTCAAAAATATTTGAGAAACACATAAATCACCATCTGCAAAAATATCTCACTAAGAACAAAATCATCCATGAGCTTCAATGTGGATTTAGAAAAGGCCATTCTTGTTCAGACAGTTTATTTAAAATTATTTCAGACTCTTTGGTGGAGAAAATTAATGGAAATGTTATGACATTACTTTTTCTGGATTTTAAAAAGGCATTTGACTGTGTATCCCATGTTTTACTACACAATAAGTTGAAGGCTTGCGGCATCGGAGGAAATATGTTAAAACTTCTTGACACCTTTCTGACAGACAGAAGGCAGTTTGTTAAACTCAATAATATTGAATCTTGTAGATTGCCTATCACAATAGGGGTCCCTCAAGGTTCAATCCTAGCACCAACTTTGTTTCTCATCTTCATAAATGATTTATTAACTTCATCAAAATCAGACTCATCATCATATGCATATGCTGATGATACAGTGTTCCTGTCATCTAATAAAAACCTTCAGCAACTAAAGGCAAAGGCATCTGAAGATTTAAGTGGCATTTTGGATTGGTGCAATCGTAACCGGATGGTTATAAATGTTCAGAAATCTCATTACATGCTACTTAATATCTCAGATCCGCTTTATGACCTGGAACTGTACATAGGGCATGAAAAACTAAACAGACAGAGAACTACAAGGCTTCTGGGTTTTGTGTTGAATGACTCGCTTTCATGGCAGGATCATCTAGAGTATGTATATAAAAAGGTACAACGGAATGTTTACCTACTTCAAAATTTGAGATACTTCTTGGATATAGCAAGTGCCCGCACATTTTACTTCCAGTTTATCTATTGTCACCTTATATATGGTATCCATATCATTGGCAACTTGTCCTGCAATAATGCCCTCAATAAATTATTTTTGTTGCAAAAACGGGCTTTACGCATTATCGCCAATGTGCATTACATCCCGTATTATCTCATTTCAACCGAATCCATTACACAATCATTACAACTCCTACCTCTTCCTAAGCTTGTTTGTTATTTCACTTCACTTTTTGCGCATAAGATAAACAATTTTTTAACACCACCATTTATATATAGAGGATTTAAAAACACTACCAAGTTCAATTTTCGTGATAAACATTTACTTTTATATCATACAGACAATCTAAGATACAAAGTTTCTGCTACATACAATTCTTTACCGTTACATTTGAGATCTAAAGAGAAGTTCAGTTCATTCAAAACTTTACTTTTCAACCATATATTATCGACTTGACCAACATCATTGATGATATTATTTCCCTTCTGTTTCTCTTTTTTTGTTATAAAAAAAATTGTTTTCTGGCACTGAGTGCAAAACATTTCGAATGAGATGACTTTTGATGCCAATAAAAAGTATATATAAGAGAGATATCACGAATAAATGATAAGGGAGGAATTTTTACACTGATTTCCACTATGATAGAAAGCTAAGAATGCTAACTGTATGTTATCACTACCATGTATTTATTTGCGATACTTCCTCCTAGGTGAAGATACAATTCAGTTCAACTGAAAATAACGTCATAACATCAAAACCAGCTGATTACCTTGTTACTTTACACTATATTATCATGTTAAATAAAATAAGGGTATAAATCTTACGTGACTGATAAATATTGAATAAAGAGTCCTAAGCTGCCCTGCTCTACTAATGAGTGTTTCCAATTGATGCCAATGATTGGCAAAGGAGGAAATGGTGTGTGTATTGTTGTAGAAGCAAACATTATTTCATTATTTGTCATCATGCCTTGTGATCACACAAACAGCACACTTATCTTACGTTGAATGGATGGACCGACATGTTATCATGCTGTGATTGTGTTCAAAAGTTCGCACGACTTTATACTGAAGAGGAAGTTGTTATTTAAGATAGCCTACAAGGACGGGTCAATTCTAACTGTTCCTACAACAATTTCTTATTCAGAAAAAATAAATGGAGCTCAGAATAATAGACATTTTATATTTACAACGCTACCTCGCAATGCAGGAAGGCAAGTGATTTTAAATTTTGGGCATACAGGTCATGAATGATTGATATAGGTCATTATCAATCAATTATAAAACCGTCTCTAACCAGTGGATCTTCAATGTTTCTTAAGCATTCTAGAAAAGAATTGTCTCCTCCAAAAAAGAAGGGGACAACTCTTGTCAACAGGCAAATATGGAAACATTGTTAAAGGATTACTGACACCTTGGAGGTTTTGGTATCGTTTTGAAGCTCTTAGTCTAACTAAGATAACACTGGAAAGGTCTAAATTAGACTGTGGCCTCATTTCAAGGAATAAGCCATTGAGGGAGCAAAATTCTTCTCATATACTCTCATATACTCATATTGTCTCCCCTCACAGATCTTAGAGAAGACAACTCATCTAGTAAATCCCTTATGAGCAGTAGCCTCATTTCCTGAATTCTCAAATACACACCCCCATCTAAATGTTTATGATTCACATTGATTACTATGACTATGTAAACAAAGGCACGCTTAACCGCAGTTGATGTATTTTACGTGTTGTCATTATGGGCATTCCATCACAAGTGTGATTCATTCAATGGGCATACAGACAAAATAGAAAAATATTCTAAAGTCAATGATGGTATAACCAGAGACTATAGATATCTATAGTCTCTGGTATAACATCATTCATTGTTACAACATCACAGTACATAGCAAACAGCAATTGTAAAGGGTGATTGTTCAAAGAGACCACATTTGAAGCCTGGCCCTTTGATCTCTGCCTTCTCAGTGGAGCCCAGTGAGGGCAGATTTACTAAACATAACAAAATAAACAGCTGACTGATGACTATGACCAGAAATTTGTTTGGCGATTCATTTCTATTTCATAAATTGAGCGCACTTATGCCACACACACTTGCTGGGCGGAATTCTCAACAAATGGCTGCTAACTATAACATTCCATCAGACTCTGAGGACAGTGAAGAAGATTATTTTTCAGCAGAGGAGGACATTAATTATGAGAATGGCAATATTTAAAAATGACGATGACACAAATATATATAATCTTTATTACTGAACCAATGATCATCTTCTAAAAATTAGAGGCGACCTTTAGAGGTTTCATCACAATATAAGTAAGGAAGGCAACCTGGGCATGAAAATAAAAAACAGAAAAAAATTAATCCTTAGACTTTATAATTTACACATCCGGCATTGCTGTAACACATGAGTAAAGTGTTGCCTCTCAATTCAGTTCGTGAGCTGGTGTTGAGGCGCGTTGTATGTCTACTAGGTCTGTGAGCACTCGGTTGAGGTAGTAAATGATGCAGGCAGTGCCCAGGTGTCTTGATCTTGTCGATGTGTTGATGGCACATAGAGTCAATATATTCGTCTAGTGGTATGATATTTAGCAGGGCTATCCTTTCACTCTACTCGTCACAGCCTGGGGCTATAATTTTCAGTGAGAGTTTTTCCAGCTGGATTACTCGTTTCTTCTGTTGGTCGGTCATCATGCAGAACCAGGCTACGCTTCCATATGTCATACGAGGCCGTATACATGTAAGGTAGAACCTCGTGAGTAACCGTTGAGGTACGCCAGAGCGTTTGAGGTTAAGAAGGGTATAGGTTAGCGGTCTGACGTTCTTCAGGATCGAGTCTACATGGTCTTCGAAAGACAGATGCTGATCGATAGTGATTCCTAGAAATCTAGTCTTAGTTGTCGGTGGTATTTGTTCTCCATTCAGCTTCAGAGTTGGTGGTTGGAATTGGTATCGAGCATGTTTGTTAGTCAGATGCATAATAGATGACTTTTTTGCATTAGCCACCATATTATACTCATCGCACCATGTCGATACTGTGTCTAGAGAGGTTTGGAGAGGTTTGGGGGTCCAGTTGTTGGTTTAGTGTTTTAGCGGGCAGGCCTGTTAATGTCAGGTCATCTGCGTATTTTATTATGTCACATTCAACTTCAAGGCTGTCCACATATAAAAGCCAGAAGACAGGACCTAGCAATGTTCCCTGGGGTGTTCCATTTATAACTGGTAATGTTCGGCTGGTATTGTTGCCGATGCGTACTGATTGGTATCGGTGTGTGAGGAAGCTGTTGATGATTTGCACTAGATTATAGTTGATACCCTTCCTCGTTAGCATATCTATCAGTTTTCCTCTGTCCAATATGCTCTTTCCTGTATTTTCTTAGCAGGAAAATTTGTGTAAACAAAAGCAGTCCATTGCCATACTCTGGATCTTGTGGCCAAGGGTATGCCGGGAATCCTGGACAGAGCATGCAAATTCTAGATGGTCCCATTACTAATTTTATGTGCGTTCAGGCCAAAATTTACAAGGCAAATGAGACTATAAAGCGGTGGTCCTCAGATCATTCTGCATTGCTCATGACAGTGGCCCATACCAAAGCTCATAATATGTAAACCTCAAAACATCATAATCATCCCACTATTGTTTCCTTCAGCTGATTTTGCCTCGAGTTATTCAGCAGTCAGCATGTTCATTCTAGCTAACCAACAATAACACCAGTTTGCAATGATGATCGGTGTATACAATGATGTTCTACAGTTTATACAATGAAGATCGGGCTATTGAATAGGGTCCTTTGATGTAGGATTAATTGGAATAGTTACCTAACCACAATCTAATGTTTGTTTTACAAACATTGATATTTATTAGCGAGAGCATCACAATAGCTGGCAAACTCATTCATGGTTATCAAGTTGGCCCTCAGACTTGAATCATGACTGAGCTGGCTCTTGACTGAGAGGGCAACTTCCAATTTAATTTTAAAATGTGCTGTATTCAGCAGGTTTTCAGTTTGTGGCCAACTCAGAAACTGGTGCTACATCCAAAAAAATGCTATTTTTCATCATTTTTTTCATATTTTTTTACCCCTGTAAAGTCCAGAACCTCCAAGGTGTCCGTTATCCTTTAAGGGAAGTCAACTCATAGGTTATAAGCCCCTTCTCTCATTATTTTTGGTGAGCGGAACTGTCTGGAACATGTGCTTTGTCATGCATACCTTGTAAATGTCTGCCATCAACTTTGCTAGATAGAGGGGCATAACGGTCATTTAAAAAAACCACTTCTTCTTAAAAAATAACAGGGTTCATGTATATGTATGGTTTCTTTGACGCCCGTATCCCTAGCTAACCTGACTGATCTCTCTGAATGGACATTACAAAAATAGGAATAACAGGTTTGTACCAGCCACCAGGCCAGGGAACAATCTCACAGTTGAACTTGTGAAGCGTCTTTGGTCAGATTAGTATCTAAAGGAACAGCAGACCTGATTCTGATCTGGCTTCGCTGCTGTATGCATGTGGTGGGTGGATATTTCCACTGATCTAGTCTCTGACTATCTGATTGGACCTAGGCATGTGAGATTGATACACTGCTATTTGATCGAGATAGTAACAACTTGAGTAGAAAAGAACGTGTTAGTTCACACAGATTAAATGTTTAAATAATCATCACATATCTCTCAAGCTAAAAGACTTTAAAATGAGTAAAAGAATCAAAGTTAGTCCTATTTGGTAAAATCAACTTTCCATAGCAAGTATTAGCTGGTTACATAAAACTCTTTTGGTCTTGAAAATTCCCAGGATATATCTAATTTCATCAAGTCATGGGTACAGGGTACAATGTTTAAAATTTGTAAAACAATATAGTTCTTATCAATGAATAGCAAAATATTATGGCAAGTTTCATAACACTAAATCTTAGGATGAAAATATACATGTGATATGTAGAAGTTCGAGAAGTTACCTGTCCTTTCGGCAAGGGGAGATAAACATGTGTTTATACCTTAGTATTTAAACTTTATGCGATTTCAGGTCTCAGAGTGAGGACTCGTGTTTATTACTTAAGTACCGTATAGTTTATTATCTACAAGCTCTGTAACTCTGATGTTACAACCATGTCTTTCTAGCCTTAGTTATGGCTTGAATAGAGGAGTATTCCTTCCAAACCGTCTTTTCCTCTTCAGCTCTGAAATGGTCGAACAAAATATATTTTGATAATATTTAAACCTCCTTGAGTTCTCAAATAGGTGCTAATCTCTAGCAAATATTTCCAAACACCACAATTTATGTCGGCCTGTAGACGGATTGTAAGAGAAAAAATTTGCTTTTAAAAACTTAACAATATTATTATATAAGATTAAAGCTTGGTTATCTGGTTACCTGCGTCCCCAAACCTAGACAGCATGACCCCTAAACTAGGTAATAATTCTACCTGTGAATAGATTCAATGCTGGCATACTCCTCAGCTGTTGAGTCAGCCAACTGATATTCGGCATCTTATCTCGTTGTTTTTCCCATTAGCCTTTGTACCTCTTGTTGTTCCATTAGGGTTTACCTCCCCCGCTAGTGTATACTCAGAGGTTTCTATTTCTGCATCAGCTCGGTGATACACGACATCTGTATCCACCTGCTCAGCCATGTCAGAGTCTGTCTCACCAACACCTGTACAGAGTAATGTGCTCCATTCTGGGAGAGTGCAGCTCCCTGATTGGTACAAACTGACTCAGACATATCATAGTACCATTTCCATGAGAAACATTATAAACCATTGAAGTGCAGAAAATAATGGATGGGAACGCCAATATAAAGCCTGATTGAAATAAATGATGAAAAAATAAGACGCTATCTATCAAGAGCAGTATACTGGCACTCAGACGTTCTGGGTAATTGTGGGTGGATACTTGAAAAAAAATCAAAATTTGAACTCTCCTTTGGTGAAATGATATTGATGAAAGCGGGCAACCTTGACACAAATCAATTAGTCTGGTTTGTCACAGCCGAAGACAGAATACTTGTTCTAAGTATTAACCAAACCATTTAGAGTAGGTAAGTTACAAATATACCTGGATTTGAGGGTAATGCCTAAACATGCAAACCTGGAGAGTGTTCTCAGCAGAGGTGTCATTGGTATACCCATGAGTCAGGAGTGGTCTAATGGTTAAGGGTGCGGACTTGTGATCTTTGTCCAGGTCCAGGTTCAATTCCTGGCACCTGCGATTATTTCTGATTTGGTACTGGCACACCATTCATCCGAGCGAGGTCAATGCGGAACGGGACTAAAAATTCCGGAGGTCCAATGTGTGTTTGCACACCCAACAAGCAGTAAAAAGAACCCTCTCTGCCTTTTCAATATGAAGAGTAGCCAGATTTCCGGCGGGCATGGGTACTACGGGTCCCGGTACCTGTACCCAAGAGAGGATAACTCCCTCCGCTTCAAAGATGATAATGATGATACCCATGAGTTGGTCTGCGGTCTGATGCACTTCTATCAAAGAATTAATAAAGATTTTTGCAGGAGATATTTGCGATAGTATCACAAATTGCATTCAAAATGAAATGAAAACTATGCAGCGGAAACAGTCAGAGTCAAAGCAGGGTAGTATGGTCAGTTCTTGCATTCTTGTGTCTAAGAAATTATCATGATTGGTGAAAATTAAGTAGCTATGTACCATCAGCATGAATGGATATGGGTCAAGCAAAGATCTGTCGAGATTTGTAAAGTAAGGTTGCACAGCTTGCCATGACCTAACCTAAGAAAGTTGCTGTTTAATAATTTTGTGGATTCAATCTATTCTTGACCAGGAACTTACTTCGCGTTCTCCCGACGTTGCTTGAACACCATCAGAACTGCTATTGTACCGCCATAATGATAACTAGACTTGCTAAGCTCCTATATCCACAGAGTTACTCCCTCGCTGCATTTGACCATTACTGCCCACAGGATTTTCATCTGCAACACGATATCAGAATTTAACAACATGTTTCCTTAGGCTGCAAGATTTGGAGTTGTAAGTCTCTAGAATACAACTCATACTTTCATCCACAAATGTGTGGTATTGCCGATTTACACGACAATGTTTGGTGACAGTATTTTGGCCTGTAACATCAAACCAGCATGACACTGTTGTTGTTTTTCAGATGAAACAACATCCTGGTATTTCTTTTTTTTTGAATAATAGTTATGAATGGATAATAAAAACCCCAGCATACTCAAATCTTACAGTCAGGTTTGAAAAATAACTTGCTGTTAATTCATTAACATGTGAAGTTTGGCCGTGTAGTTTCTCGTCCAATTGTTCTGTGACTTTGAAATGACCATACAGGTGAAATACTTCCAATTTCATTTATTGTGGGTGTTGCTGTAGGTGATGTTATTATTCTGACAGTTGCCAGTTGGTTGCGAACATTGAAGGCTTAGTTGCTGTTGAAGCAGATGTACGAGGTATACTGTAGACGTTGTTGTCACAGGCTCCAAAAATATAAGACAGACATAATTGTAGTTGTTTATTGTGGTTATATGGGAGGTAAGGAAATACAAAGCTTATGATGTTTTGATGTTCATTAACCAAATCTATCTAATTAACCCTCAAGCCGCCACATTCCATAATTTTGATATGATATCACTTGCCGAACTTGCGTGGTGGTCTGCTATCTCCTTTAATATCATGAAGCTACCCAAAACAACTAAAATGTTTTTTGTTGCTTAGCCTTTTTCACCAACCTAGGCACTGAAAGTAGAATCCAGGTCCGACAGAGTTTGCGTTGTTTTTTGGTGTAAATTTTTATGTGAGAATTAAGCTTGAAACTTTGAAATTGTACCATCTATCTATTGTAGGTTCCCTGCTAGGGTCACTGCAATATTTTATCTCATTATCATGAGTAGACCCAGATATAAGCAGAGAGTCATCATAACAACCAGGGTATTCAGAGTTATACGACAGATCAAACACCAGGAACTTAACCTGTACTATCTGCCGAGGCTGTAATTCTGTGATTGTCAGAGATGAGTTGGTGTTAGCTGTGTAGTCATCAGGGAAGTTTGTATGACTGATAACATATCCTTGTTTCCCGTTTATCTCCTGGTTTGGGCTCTGTGAAGGGTAGTGAATTGCAATGGCATCTGAAACAAGAAATCATTTTGGTGTGTGATAGACTTTGACAACTATCAAGGTGATCATATTCATAGTAGCAAACAAACGGATACAGTCATATATGAAGATTGGAATACAGACTGAAGAGAGACTTTCATGATGGTGGATGACATGGTAGTTTTGGATGACATAAAAAAGATGGCATAATTAATAGAACAAGAAAAGAGCAACTCTGAAACTAAATGTTTTCTGAGTGTTTTTATGTTGGTTGATGAATTGACAGCACGTAAACCTAATATATAACGGTCGGCCCTAGGAAACACCTGGTTTGGGGGTAGTAGTTGGAGAGTAACTCCGGTGATACTTAATAACTTTTACTATCATGGCGAATGATGAGTATGGAGCAAAGCGCACAAGGAACAGTCAGTATTGCGTGATGTGTCAAAAAGTTGACCTGTCATATTAAGCTAATTCATACCAAGAATATGAAAACATAGAGAGGTTCCTTTCCCATTATTTTCCACAGCCCATTCACTGCTGATGCTGTTACAGATTAGGGTGTCATTGATTGAATGAGTTCTAATTCTACATTCTGCTGAAACTATTGAACCGAAGTCCTCTGAATTATCACAGAGCTAAATGTGGCTGTAAGCTTGTGGAAGCCTGCCTGTCGCGCAGCTTGATTCTGTAAAAAGGTTTTTTTAATGACCTGAAATATCATTAGTTACAATGCTACAGGACAGAGTTTAATTATGTTCCTTTAGTTTAATTATTTTCAGCCCTTATATAGGACTGATGCTGCAAACCTACCCATATGAATTTACTGAGGTCTGAATCCTCTTTTCACAGATATAGTGCTTGTATGGAACTTGAAACTGAATTCTCCGTTTTCACTAATTAAGTTTTACTCTCCCCTATGGTAATTCGTTTTCACAGTACTTAACATCATCATTGATTTGTAAAAAGTCAAAGCAGTCACCATTTGAATCCCGATTGTCATGAAGCTTAAAGTCTAAGACGTTAAAGTTATGATACCAGCGTCGACTGATTTGGACATTTTATACACCGCTGGAAAGCTGCGGAGCTACTGATCGTTAATAGCTCATCAAAAGTGTTATTGGATGACGTTGTGTCATTTTATCAGAGAAATGAGGCCGAAAAGGCTGTTTTTAGCAAAGTGGATGGCTGCGCGAACTTGATTGCTAGAAATTTCAAAACAGATTATATTTATTCTAAGAGGCATAGTTCATCCTAAATTTTGGTCGAAAATAATATTTGATGAGCCCAAAGTGGCATTTTACGCCAAGTCATATTGCATGTACTTTTTTAAATTTGATGATATAATGTGAAATTTTTAGCGCCGATTTGAGACTGTTCAATTAAACAAGAGCCAATTTTTTTGCTGTTTTTCACTGAATTGATGTTTAAATGACACACCCGAAAATTCAGCAGTATGAAAAATTTATCAAGATCAGCCTAAACCATCAAAGGTAGATACATTTTGCGTCATTTTTCCCTTGCTGTCAAAAGGTCCAGCACTGAGGTCAGACAAATTTTTTTTGAAAATTCTCACATACGAAGCCGCTTTGGCCAAGCATAGTAAAAGCAGGAAATGAAAACAGAATATGGCACTACATATTAGTTTTCTCCAAATTGTGCGCAACAGAATGCCCAAAACAGCCAATTTAAGGGGCTTTTTAAGGTGTTTTTGGGCATTCTGTGTTGCGCAATTCGGGGAAAACTGACACGTAGTGCCATATTCTGTTGGCATTTCCTGTTTGCACTATGCATAATCAAAGCGGCTTTGTATGTGAGAATATTAAAAAAAAATTGTCTGGCCTGAGTGCTAGTCCTTTTGACAGCATGTTTGACGTTATAGAAAAATGACGCAAAATGTATCTTCCTTTGATAGTTTATGCTGATCTTGATAAAATGTTCATACTGCTGAAATTTTGGGTGTGTGTCATTTAAACATCAATCCAGTGAAATACAGCAAATTATTTGGCTCTCATTTATTTGAACTGTCTCAAATGGCTGCTTAAAATTTCGCATTAAATCATCAAATTCAAATATCCACAAGCATTATGACGTGAGGTAAAAAGCCACTTTGGGCGCATCAAATATTTGTTTCAACCAAAAATTAGGATGAACTATGTCTCTAAGATTAAATATAACCTACTTTGAAATTTCTAGCAATTAATTTAACTCAGCCATCCACTTTGCTAAAAACAGCCTTTTCGGTCTTATTTCTCCGAAAAAATGACGCATTATCATCCAATCACGTTTTTGATGAGCTATTAGCGATCAGTAGCTAAGCAGCTTTCCAACAGTATATAAAATGTCCAAATCGGTCGACACTGGTATCATAACCTTAAACGTCACTGATAACAATTTATCAACCTGTATCTTCAGTGTACTGTCTACATTGTTAGAATATCTATGATGTGGATATCCTCTGTGACTGATTATAGTTCCTGTCTGATCTTCACCATCTGACATCACATATACACCACTCTCTGCTTCTGATGTATCTAGAAACAATAAATTGTGTTCTATCACCATAAGAAGCAAAGTGAGCGTCCATATGGCTTGAACCATATTTCCTGCAATTTGTGGTCTATCTAAATCTTGCCAGCCACTGTGGAAGACCTTCTTTACTACACTAACTCCTAATAAAACATGGTGGACATTTTGAAACCTGTTTGCCAAAAATTTACTAGTCCAAAAGTTTGAAACTATTTAAAGTCAAGCAAATTTATGGAAAAGAAAATCGTTGGGTATTTTGCCTGTGATATTTTACTTTAATGCCAATTGCAAATTCACTATAAAACTTTGAGATACCTGTAACACTCGTATGCAGAGATTTACATGTCATTGGACGAACCAAGGCCTGCTGATGTATATAAATGGACATCACAGTCAGCAACAGCTGTAGCAGAAGTGTACTCAGACTCATTATACTCAGTGACACTGACAGAAAATGATGAGAGTATTTCATAACTTTAAAAAAGAACTGGGTTTTACTAGATGAACCTTGTCCCAGATGTTTTCTTTTACATTTATTCTAAAATTAATTTCCTACCGGTTTAGCAAAGTTATTAAGTTCTCTCATTCTAATCACAGAGCAATCAAGAGGTGGAGTATTTGGTTATAATCATTATTTTTTTGAGAACACTACTCGTGTTTGCAGTCTCAAAAACCATATTTATTTGGGTGCATGAATTTAATTATGGATTATGGCACTTTTTTATGTTTTGACACACATCGTGCCATGATTGATTGCTTTGTTATATAAAATCACATCCAAGTCCTACATTTTTCAAATACTACATTTTATCAAAAAGAGAATGGGAAGGATAAATGCAAGCTTTTGCTCGAAAAAGCGATTTCTTTAGAGGGATAATTTCAAGTTGTCTTCCTTTGTCAAAGTAAAGACAATCCTTAAACTTTCTTATAGCAGAATCTTCTTAATTGACAACTGTCATATTCCTATTGGCTGGGGGATGAAAGCTTTCACAGTTTCAGTCAGTTGCATGCAGCTTGCTAGTGCACTGATGTTTCTGAATTTGGGTCACAGCCCCTCCTCTCGAAAGAGAGATGCTAGAGTTCTTTCAGCCACAATGTGGTTGGAAATTAGGTTTAAAAAATCCTGAAGACCAGCATAGGAACTGACGGTAACAGCTTGGAGGTCAGGCTTGAAGTCAGTTTATAACAGACTTGCAAAAAATGTGCTGATGCGCACATGAACAACGCAATTAAAACCCCCTTGAACAGGCATTAGTATACCTGATAACTCAGCTAGGAACCTTGATTGGTCTCTAGTTCCTTTAGAAAGAAAGCGGTACAGTTGCTTTCTTTTTTTCTTCTAACTGCTCCACTACCCGCCAGTGTAGAGTTGTCTTGAACTTAACCATTCTTGCTAACAATGATAACAATAATCTTTGGCATACATATTTGGCTATGTCCTGTCGGTGTCATGTCTGATGCTTGAAAACTTGCCCAATATGTTCCAGGTGGAACTCCTTTGAAAGCCGAGTCTTATGTGCTTGAGGCAGAATGCTTAGCTGCTACTGCTGCCAAGAAGTACAGCAACTGGTGACAAGGCTTGGAGATATGCATACTGCAGAAAATAAGAAAATAAGTTGACGCTTAGTACTTCCACTATGGAATTTTTTCCGTCACTAATGCTAACGATTTATTCTTTCTGCCCTCAGAAATTATTGTAAAGCAAATGATATAGCAGTTGTAATTGACCTGTTTGTAATTGGAAACGCCTGTGTCTGTGCCTGTGTCAAAAAGCGTCAAGGCCTGGGTGGAGGTGCAGCCGCATGTACTTTGTGTTCAATATTACTCGTAAGGATACAAATCTACTGGTGCAGACTCGATGCATCGTAAACGGCCTG
Source organism: Membranipora membranacea (assembly GCA_914767715.1). NCBI lineage: Eukaryota > Metazoa > Bryozoa > Gymnolaemata > Cheilostomatida > Membraniporidae > Membranipora > Membranipora membranacea. Next base: position 10,502,953 of record OU612067.1, on the reverse strand, counting down.
ATAAAAGCTAATAATTTCCTATATATTGAACATCATAAATTGATAATTTCTCCATTTCCTTTACTTATTTTAACATTTATATTGGTTGGACAAGTTTTACACTTTTGAGGTATAAAAGAACACACTATAATTCATTCTTTGCGGCATGGAAGTGCTAGGATTTTACTTATCTTGTGTTGCGATATGTCCGATACTTCTCTCAAGGCTTAGGTCAAGTGGTGCTTCAACACTCAACTTTCATATATAAAAGCCAAAACTAAACAAAACCGTTGCGAAAATCTACAGAAGTTGAAAATTTCTTTAGATTATGGCGCCAATTTTCACCTTATTTTGTACATGATAGTGGTCCTTGGTTCTCTGGCATGCTCTGCTCGGGTCTGAGGACCCAATTTATTTTGGTTGGAAACCTGGAAACACTGGTAAGGGTTGGCGACCCTAGAAAAAGTGTGCCGTGGGCTGCAGTCCACTTCTGGAGTGGTAAAATACCACTGAACTATATCGGAATCTTAGCGCTGTGGTGATTTGTTCACCAAAACTGTAGGGGTACTATGTTCCCTAATTATTTTATAACACAACTTTTGTTTTCATTACCAATCAAATCTGAACTGTATATCTTTATAATTTTAACATATAGAAAATATTAAACATCACACCATTTGTATTGTTGTTGTATAATTAGGGAGGATAAAAAATGCAAGCTTTTGCTCGAAAAAGCGATTTTTAGAAGGATAATTTCAGGTTGTCTTCCTCTTGTCAAAGTAAAGACAATCCTTAAACTTCCTTATATCAGAATCTTCTTAATTGACAACTGTCATATTCATATTGGCTGGGGGATGAAAGCTTTCACAGTTTCAGTCAGTTGCATGCAGCTTGCTAGTGCACTGATGTTTCTGAATTTGGGTCACAGCCTGTGATCACCCACCTCCTCCTTTTAAATTTCACCTCCTATATTAGGTGATGAATATTGCATATCCTGAATGAATGCTGAAATAAGATTTTTTTTATTGTAGAATCGTTACGTATTTTCCTATGCATAGCCTACTCTGATGATACATCAGCCTGGCCGAGTTGATTGACTCTTCTGCCAATATGTAGGTCTAGAGACCGTTACGCTCGGTTATGACGACCAAACTATTCTCTGCGACTATATAGGTCAAATGACCTTATGCTCTGTTATGCTCTGCTCGGGTATGATGACCCAACTATTCTCTGCGGCTATATAGGTCAGATGACCTTACGCTCTGGTAAACTCTGCTCGGGTGTGATGACCCAACTATTCTCTGCGGCTTTATAGGTCAGCTGACCATACACTCTGGTATGCTCTGCTCGGGTATGAAGACCCCACTATTCTCTGCAACTAATATAGGTCAGATAACCTTATGCTCTGATATGCTCTGCTCGGGTATGAAGACCCATCTATTCCCTGCGGCTGTGTAGGTCATGTGACCTTACGCTCTGATGAGCTCTGGTGCGCTCTGGTGCGCTCTGCTGTAGTCAAGGTCGGGGACCTGGAAACGCTGGTAAGGGTCGGCGACCCTAGAAAAAGTGTGCCATGGGCTGCAGTCCACTTCTGGAGTGGTAAAATACCACTAAACTATATCGGAATCTTAGCGCGGTGGTGATTTGTTCACCAAAACTGTAGGGGTACTATGTTCACCAATCATTTTATAACACAACTTATCTTTTCATTACCAATCAACTCTGAACTGTGTATCTTTATGATTCTAACATATAAAAAATATTCAACCTCACACCATTCGTATTGTTGTTATATAATTTATTAATTATACAATTAAGTTTCATGATTGAACATAAATTATATGGTGTATTGTTAAGATTATATGCTAATATAGTTTTGCAAAATATATGAATTGAAGTTGGATGTCTCTCAAAATGAAATCGCACAAAAAGTTAAAGCAAACTGTGCTTAAATTTAAAAAAGAATTCGTTGGTGAAATCCGATACAACTATTATTCTAACAGGCTTTAGAAATAGATTATCCTTAGGGATCACTCTTATCGACAGATTAACATGTCGTCTGATGAACCAGGAGGCTCCTCATGTTGACATCTCAATTGAACTAGGAGCCGCTAATGTATAGATATGAACATCACAGTCAGTAACAGCTGTAGCAGAGGTGTACTCTGACTCATCATACTTAGTGATTCTGTAAGAAAATCGTGAGATAAAATGATAAATTTTAAAAAGTAACCTGTAAACCACTGAAATAGTCATAAAAATGTGACACATATAACAGTAGAAACAGGAATTGGCACCTTTTGATTTTCGTATTTTCATTGATCCATAATCAGTGTTTGTTTTGAGGAGTAATTGCCGACTTCAATTTTGAAGATATTAGGCAATATGGCAAGCCTTTACCATTAATCGATTCCAGGTCGGCTAAGGTGAACGGTCTGTGACAGCCAAATCAGGTAGTACTAGACAAACAGTGCAACCGGTGGGGTTTGAACCTGGGACCTTATGATCCCAAGTCAGCCTTTCTCACATTGACAAAAAAGTATATCCACATCCCACATTTTTCAATACTAGATTCATAAAAAAAGAGAATGGGGAGGATATATGCCACTTCTGATATTTCCGATCTCGTATTCTATCCTCTCCTGCCCCTTGTGTCATTGTTATGATGTGATGATAAAATAATTATGAGTTACCTTTGTATACTTTGTGTGTTCTCATTGGTTTCACTGGTGGCGTTTTGAATCTGCTCGTACTCTGCATTATCATTTACATAGTTAACATATGTCTCAACGTCACCATAGAGACTTGTGAAAGTGGAGTTGTACATCCCTGTCAAATATATACAGACGCACCTAGCCTTATCAGACATACACTGTTATTGCGAACAATTTAAGAGAAAATTTTGATTGTGTGGGATAAACTAGTATTGTTTGAACACAAATTACCTTTATCGAAACAAATTGTCTAGTCTTGGTAGTGACAATTTTGCATTGAGGGTGATGTTTTTGTGACAATGTCCATGATATTAATTGGCAGATCTTACCTGCATCTGGATGAAGAGCAGACATGTAGATATGAGGATCAGCAGAAGTAGTATTAGCTGATGTGTACTCATTCTCTGGTTCTGCCTTTTGCCTACATATATAAAATGAATCAGTCTGAAATTGGGAAGAATAATTTCAAGTAGACGTAATTTGATAACTAATTGTTGAATAGTTTTGTTGCTTTATTCATGATTAGTATCAAAAAGTAGTTCAACGGAAATTAACTAGGAATATTTGATTAGGATTTTCCAGAATCTCCAAAAAAGTGCTTTTTTGGAGATTATTGAGATGTGGTGAACAAATTTCCGAACATATTACAAGGTTTTTTAAGCTATAATAATATTAATTGGAAGTCTGCAAAGAGAAAATTCTGCCTGCATCTTCGACGAAATACCAAATAAACCCCTACATCTGGCAATGCTTGAACCGGTGTAGTATTGTAAACCGTCCCCCATTCGAAAACAACCCCGGGACACTTTACAATAAAAACAGGCCTATTTTAAACTGTCCCCCCCTATCGTAAACTGTCCCCCCTATTGTAAACTCTCCCCCCCCCCTATTGTAAACTGTCCCCCCCTATTGATGACTGTCCATATCAAGGGCCCAGCTGTTTATCATCATTCTGAATGGGTCAGATCATCGAACTGGAGCACACCATGATGTTCTGGCTGCCACTATGATGGCCAAAGTTGTACCATGGGATGGTGGCGGTATCTCAGTGACAGTATGAAGAGTGTATAAAGACTTTGAAGCTCCTATGCTTTAGAGATGTCTGGTTTGCGATGAAAGGTGCACTAAGCCAACAGTGAAAAAATGTGTCGTTACCACATCACATTCACAGTAGCTCAATGAGCCACGCGAAAACAACCCCCCCCCCCCCCAAACACCTATCTAAAGTGGCACTGTTCAGTAAATTTGTGTGAGTCCTGGTGAAAAGGTTTCCGCTGCATTGCTTGTCATACTAAACACTGTAACACTGCAAATAAATCAATTGCTTAAGCTGCGCGAAAACGACCACCCCCCAAGCAATCTTATAATTATTGTCTGTCAAAAAGTCCCAAACAGAATGAATTATGGTTTTGCAACCATTATGTGATTGTCATGGGGTGACTGTGTTGCAAATTTAAGATGGATGGGTTTCAACTTAATGACACAATGTGTTATGTGTCATTCTTTGCAGGTTCATGCGCCGCACGAAAACAACCACCCCATTCATTCAACTTGAAATCTACCTCCATCAAGCATTTGCCTGTGAGTGATACCAGTCAGTCACAAGTGTGAGCTGCAGAAATAATTACTTTTGAGCTTTTGATAGTGTGCGGCCTGGTGTTGCACTGTAAAATATTGTTTAAGCCGTGCGGAAACAACCACCCCCCATGCTGTCTTATAAAGATTATCTGTCAAAAAGTCTGAAACGGAATGAACCATGACTTTTCAGCCATAATGTGATTGTCGTGAGGTGACTGTGTACCAAATTTCAGATAAGTAGGTCAGAACTAAACAACCACCCCCAAGCTTGGAGGGTGGTTGTTTTCGCGCGGCTTAAGCAATATTTTACAGTGCAATACCAGGCCGCACAATGTGAAAATCTCAAAAGTAATTATTTCTTCCGCTCACACTTGCATCTTACTGCCATCACTCCCAGGAAAATGCTTGATGGAGGTAGATTTTATGATGAATGAATGGGGTGGTTGTTTTCGCGCGGCTCATGAACATGCAAATAATGACATTTAACACATTGTGTCATTAACTTCTAACCTACTTATCCGAAATTTGATACATAGTCAGCTCATGACAATCACATTGTGACTGCAAAATTATGGTTCATTATGTTTGAAACTTTTTCACAGATAATCTTTATAAGACAGCATGGGGGGTGGTTGTTTTCACTCGGCTTAAGCAATATTTTACAGTGCAATACCAGGTCGCACAATATCAAAAGCTCAAAAGTAATTATTTCTCCCGCTCACACTTGTGACTGACTGCCATCTCTCCCACGCAAATGCTTGATGGAGGTAGATTTTATGGTGAATGAATGGGGTGGTTGTTTTCCTGCAACTCATGAAATTGCAAAGAATGACACATAACACATTGTGTCATTAAGTTCTGACCTACTAATCCGAATTTTGGTACACAGTCACCTCATGACAATCACATTATGGCTGCAAATCATGGTTCATTCCGTTTCAGACTTTTTGACAGATAATCTTTATAAGACAGCTTTGGGGGTGGTTGTTTTCTCGCGGCTTAAGCAATTGGTTTATATGCAGGGTTACAGTGTTTAGTATGACAAGTTATGCAGCAGAAACCTTTTCAGCAGAGCTCACACAAAAATACTGAATAGCAGTGCCATTCTAGATAGGTGTTTGGGGGGGGGGGGGTTATTTCGCGCGGCTCATTGAGCTACTGTGAAACGCAAATCACCTGTTATGCTCATTACATTGCGATCCATCCATCCGAAAATGGACAAATAGTATCATTATGACGCCTAAACTATGGCTGTAAAAAAACATAAGGTGCCACCTGTAATTTTTGAGCATACAGTTTAAAAAAGTAATTGTTCGGGGATGGTTGTTTTCACGCGGCTCAAGCAAAGCTTTGTTGAGCTAACTCAATACGAAAGCAGCAATAGTACGCATTGCTGCTAGTTGGTTTGTTCAGCCATCACTGCATGAGAGAGTATATCAACATCAAGGTGCCTAAGCATGATTTTGATAATTGTTCTTACTTCAGCAATGGTAGCTGTTTGTAAGGCACTCCAAGGACAGCGCATTCTGTGATGTGGTAACTACACATTTTTTCACTGTTGGCTTAGCGCACCTTTCTTCGCAAACCAGACATCTCTAAATCATAGGAGCTTCAAATAATAACTAGTGTTTGCGAAAGATAGATCTATCAAGTACCACATGAGAAAGAGTCTGTATACACTCATTCATAATGTCAATGAGATACCGCCACCATCCCATGGTACAGCTTTGGCCATCATAGTGGCAGCCAGAACATCAAGGTATGCTCCAGTTCGATGATCTGACCCATTTAGAATGATGATAAACAGCTGGGCCCTTGATATGGACAGTCATCAATAGGGGGGAACAGTTTACAAAAGAGGGGACAGTTTACAACAGGGGGGACAGTTTACAATAGTTTACAATAGGGGGGGGACAGTTTACAATAGGCCTGCTTTTATTGTAAAGTGTTGTTTTTGTGCGGTGGACAGTTTACAATACTACACCGGTTTTAACCTCGGATAACAATACAACATTAGTATTGATATTTCCATCCTGCAATATCTTTGGGCATTAGAGGGTTTTTGAAATTTTAACCTTCCAACTATTTTACCGGTCAGTCAGTTTTTAATTGTTTTGGTTATCATTTCACCATTAATAGAAACTCACTTTGATATATCCTGACGATTTTTGAACACCATCAGAGCTGTTATGATAACTGTTATTATAATGACCAAAGCTGCAGCTCCGATCCCAACTCCTAATGCCACAGCGTTATTTGTCCGCTGCATTTGACCATCGCTGCCCACTTTATTTCCTTCTGTAAGAATAATATAGTATGATATATTACGTTGAATAGCTAAAATTGTGTTATCTGATATTGTTGAGTTGGGAATCAGCAGGAAGTGAGAAAACTGTGCAGTAGTCTGACTAGCTAACTACACAACACCAGATCTGGAGCACTACACTGAGTACAACCTAAAGTATACCTGCCTCCAGATGCTACTCGGACTATTGAGTGCTACTAAGTGCTGAGCTCGCTTCCTGGGTACTACGTCATCACTATCTGGGAAGAATCACTCTTGGTTGTAACCTTCATGGTAAGTTGGACTATGGAATACTACTCAGAGTTTCTGGCTTCTTTACATGGTGTCAGAAGTGGGGTTGTGATCGATTAGGAGAGGGGAGGTGAAATAGGAGAGGAGAAGAGAGGTGTCAAAGGTGTAGGTGTTAGGCGAGGAGAAATGAGGTGAGGTGTTGAGGCGAGGTGTTTTAGGTGAGGTGAGGTGTTGAGGAGGAGTCTAGGTAAAATTTGCACTGGTAACACTCAGTTGTTAGGTGTAGAATAGGTGGACTAGGTGTTGAGGTGTATGTGACTAGGTGTAGGAGATTGGGAAGTGCTTAGTACCAATCAAACCAACATAACCAAAATCACAATCCGGTTCCGCCGGAGATTTTTGTATAAAACTGCTTAAAAACTTATTTTCTAAAAAACATCATTGAGAATAGTTTTGCAGTTTGTACTGAGTTTGCATTGCTTGCATTGCATTTGTGTATTGCTTTAAGGTACTGGGGTGTGCCCAGTGTCTCTAAGCAACTTGTTCTTGTGTGATACTCAGTTAGCTGAGGGGTGGATAATCCAAATCCTACTTTGTGTTGTAAGGATAAGGATAATTAGGGATTCATTACTGTTCTCTACCTTGTATCCTTATGTTGTTCATATCTGTATTGTATTGAATCTGTAACTTGTGTCCATTGCAATACTCTGTTTACCGTGGGTAGACATTAAATCATGTTTTTTATTTATTATTGCATTGTTAGTCAATGATCATAGCATGGCGGCTGGTAGTACTTTTACTGGCTTTCCCATGTTAGTCATTGAGGAAAATGACATTTACGGGTCTTGGAAGAAGTGGAGTGCCAAGTTTAAGCTCGCGCTGGGTCTCAAGAAGCCTGATATAGGGCTTGATACCATCACTATCACTAAGAGTGATGAGGAACCCCCTGTAGTTACAACTAGGAAAGAGGCTAGATTCTGTGCGCAATCTAGGCTCTGGACGTTGTTAAGATGTATAGGTCAAGAGAGTAGGGAAGCAGTGTCCACTCTAGGTCTTGATCTTAGTAGTGATGAATGGACGTATGAAGATGTGTGGGCTAAATTAAAAGACCACTATAAGCGTGACGAATCTGAATACGTTAAAGTAGACAAATTTGTGTCCTGTCGTCAAGTATCTGCTGAGTCAGATAGAGATTATCTGGTGAGATGTGAGAGACTTGGTAGGCGGTGTGATTTTTCAGCTGGAGATGTCCGGCAAAGATTCACATTGTCTATGGCAGTTAGAGGTTTACGTGATAATGTATTAAAGCGTGAGTTGATGGCCAATGATAGGCTTGATAGGGCTTCTTTAAATAAAACATTGAGAGCCCGTACTGGTGCTCAGGAGTCTTTAAGTGCCTTAGGTGATGGTGTATACCCTGTTAGGGTTTCCAATAGTGCTAGTAAGAGTGATACTAGTGCTATTCGTGCAGCAGGCGGCCTGTCTGCCTCTACTTCTACTCAATCTGAGTCTAGTTCTGCCAAAGCTCATGTGTCTCCAAAGAAGGAGGCCGTGAGTGAGGTGAGATATGGATCTCAAAGTGAGTATAGTGGAGATAGACGGCTTGAGTCTAGTAGAGATCGTAGACACTATAGTAGAGATCGTAGATACGATAGCCGTGATCGACATGAACGACGAGATTCCAGAGGTCGGAGCGACCGCAGGGATTAAAGTCGTGATCGTTGTGGTAGTCATGGTGACAGAGACAGAGGTCGAAGTCGCCGTGACGATAGTCGAGATCGTGGATCTCACAGTGATCATAAGTCTGCCAGGGTCAGACGTGATAGTTATGATCGGAGTCGTCGGTCCAGTCGTGACAGAGGTCATGATAGATGAGACAAGAGGGACAGTCGTGACAGGCGTGGTGATAGTCGTGATCGTTCCGATTGTGGTAAAAGTCGCAGCAGTCGTGATGACAGCCGTGACAGGAAGGAATTAGGTCGGTCCTCGGATCACCCTAAGTCTCTGCGTGGACCTGACTCTCCTTCTCGGAGCAAAGATGTTACTTGCTTCGTTTGTAGTAAGGGAGGTCATATCTCTCGATTTTGTCCAGATGGCATTTGTTATAACTGTCAGACAGGGGCATCATCAGAGAGATTGTAATGAAGCTGCGCGGTGCAGACATTGCTTATGAGTTGGAGTCTCTGTTAGTAATTGTCCGGATTGCACACGTAGTCGTAGTCCTGGTGGATATCGCCGAGGAAGCGTCTCTCCCAAGAGAGTTTCCTGGACTGATCCTAATCGTAGTCGACTAGACAAGCAGATGCATCTTGAGCTTGATGTTAATGGCCGAAAAGTAGAGTTTGTGTTAGATACGGGATCACAAGTCTCGATCTTAAAACTTTCTACTTGGGAGCTGTTAATGAGTGCGCTGTATAAAACTGACCAAGTTTTACTCGGTGCTGGTGGTCATCTACTTGATGTTAGAGGTAAAACTGTGTTAGGGGCAATCTTAGCACTGCTACAGCTCTTGCCTACATTGTTGTGGGTGCTGAGGATAATCTCCTTGGTCATGATGAGATTGAAGAAATGGGCTTATTAGTCTTGGTTAACGCTGTCAAATCTCAACTAATGTCACCTGGATTTGCAAGTGCTGTCGCGGGCACGCTGCGGTCTAATGAGGCAGTGACCAAGGTTCACAGCAAACCATCTTTTGAGCCTGTAACTGAGGCTCCTCAATCTTTTGAAGGTTTAGGCTGTTTGGCTGACGAGTTTAGCATAGCTATGAAGCCTGGAACAAAACCAAGGCATTTGTTCTCCCCGAGATCAATTGCTGCGGGACTCAAAGCAAAAGCTAAAATTGACGAAATGTTGTCTATTGTGCCTGTTTAGGAGCCCACCGAGTGGTGTTCAGGTCTTGCGATTGTTCCCAAGGCAAATGGTGACATTCGTATTTGTGTTGATCTGACGGCTCTCAACAAAGGAGTGCGACGACAACCTTACCCACTCCCCAGAGTGAGTGAGCTTCTTGCTCGTGTGTCTGAAGGTAGATTCTTCTTTAAGTTGGATGCCAATTCTGGTTTCTGGCAGATGATTATGGATCCTGAGTCGAAACTTTTAACAACCTTTATTACGCCATGGGGTCGTTACTGTTTCCGTAAAATTCCATTTGGAATATCCTATGCCCCAGAGTTTTTCCAGCGTTGCATGGAAAAGATCGTAATTGGTCTTGATGGAGTTATATGTCTTATGGATGACATTTTGATCTATGTCAAAGGTGAGTCAACTCGTTGGGATAGACTGAAAATGGTCTTAGAGAGATGTAGTAAGGCCGGTTTGACCTTGAGAAAAGACAAATGTGAGTTTGCAACCACTACTGTCAAATTTCTTGGTCATATTGTTAGCAAAAAAGGAGTTGAGTCTAATCCTGCGAATGTAAAAGCCATTTGTAACATGCAACCTCCCCGCAATCAGAATGAAATTGTAGGATCATTGGTATGGTTAACTACCTAAGCTAGTTCAGTGGAAGGTTAGCAGGACTCTGTTGACCGTTGTACTCAGTCATGGGCAAGAAGGTCCAAATGTACTGGGGCGCCGATCAGCAGAATGCTTTCGAGCTGATTAAAGTGGAGTTATGCAACACCCCAGTGTTGTGTGCACTTGATATGTCTAAAAAACATCGTGTGTCAGCCGATGCTAGCAAGCTTGTGCTTGGTGCTGTGTTGCTCCAGGAATCTAGTAAAGATATCTGGCAACCAGTGGAGTATGCCTCGCGTCAGATGACTGGCACTGAGACACGATATGCGATGGTAGAGGAAGAGGCACTCGCCATCACATGGGCTTGTGAGAAGTTCGACTATTATCTGATAGGTCGAAAGTTTGAAGTTGAGACGGACCATAAACCCTTGGTGCAATTTCTAGGTTCAAAATGAGAATGATGGGGTATGGATATGAAATCTTTCATACTCCTGGTGTTTAAATGTTTGTAGCTGATACTTTGAGCCAACCCAATGAAGTTTAAAGTGAATCCGGTATAAAAAACTGTGCATCTGTTGAGTATTATATTGATAGTGTTTTTTGAGGACTTAGTCCCTGATATATGAGAAGTAGAGTTGTTTGAAGCCAATGTGACTGATGAAGTTGCAGTTAAATGCAAAGAGTATCTGGTCGAAGGTTGGCCAAGATACAAGCAGTTAACAGGTGAATTGAAATGTTTATATACTTGTCGTCATAAGTTGTGCGTGCACAAAGGTTGTCTTATGTTTACTGACAGACTTTATGTACCAGCTAGTTTGCGTAGTGTCTATATTTATAGAACACATAAAAAGAAATGGACACCCAGGTGTTGGTAGAACCACTAGACTCGCTCGACAGGTGGTCTGGTGGCCTAATAAGTACAGTCATTTTGAGACTCACATTAATCAATGTAATGTTTGTATCAAAGACATGAGAGTTAAACATGAGCCTTGTCATGAAACTCCACTGCCCATGGGGCCTGTTGAACCCACAAACGTCGCAAACGTCAAAATGTCGCAATCTAGAGTTCCACTAACGTTGCAATCCAAAAAACGTCGCAATGAAAGGTTTTTAAAACGTCGCAAACCCACAAACGTCGCAATTTTTTAAACATCGCAATAGCTCGAACCCACTAACTTCGCAAATGTCGCAACTCAACAAAAATACGAAGTTGTCTTCCCATTTGAAGCAAATTGGTTATGATGATATGTTGCGAGAAGTAGAAAGGAGCATACAAACTTCAAAACACGGTGGGGAATTGAGTATCAACATTATATATTGTGCTATGGATAATTGTTGAGTATTTTTCAGGTTATTTGAATCATTTTTTTCACTTTCTAGGGTCGTTTGTTGTTACCTCAGAATCCATTTATGCTGTCATAAAAGGGATGCTAATCACTATCTAGCAGATATAGTGACATACCAATTTGTGATCTACCTTAATGATTGATTTAGCCAAAGATTGAACTTGTCAAGAGATTGAGTGCTATATTTTTTCCTCTTGCTGACATGGCCTTAATCCATCAAATTGCACAGCCTTCCCATGATGCAACGCTTTGGATTTCTGAGATAAATAAAGTCAAACTTTTTTTATATACCATGAACAATGTAATTTTTTAATTTTCACTTTGTTAGGAGTTGTTTCCTCACAAAGTAAAATAGGATGACACACAACATGTTTTCTACATCCCACTTATGAAATAAAATGGTATGGTAGAAAGTTCATCCATTCTCCCTGGTTGAACATTAATGAACCTTGATTACAAACAGATGCACATGAACAACCATCTGAGAGCCCGGAGCGTGTTCATTGAGTTAATTTTAGTTTGATCAATGGAAAAAAAACCTGTGTTCCTAGACAATACTGTGCGCCGTGAGAATGTTTTGTCTTATATATAATATATATCTATGATATAGGCGCCGGCTGACCATGTTAGATTTATTTATCAATATGGATAATAAGAAGGCTATGGCTACAGCAGATCTTCTCAGCTCTTTATTATTTTATTCATTGACCCTCCTCCATACCACTGAATATATAATATAGGCAGCCCACTGTATGTATAGGTAGAATAGATAGATACTGCTTAACTTGCTGGCTAGATAGGCAAAAGCAGGTTGAATTTTTAGAGGGAGGATAATAGTCTTTGAGTACCCAGGCATAGTTGAGCTGCAGTTTTTTAAAATTAACTTCATCACTTCATCTGCTGGTCCCTTACCCTGTCTTCACCAGCTTTGTCGGATGGGTTCCCCTCTCCTTCCAGCAATGCTTGTCAAGAAAAGCCACTGTTTGCCGTGATCTTGCAGGATGTGGCACTTTGAAGACTTCTCTTTCAGAGAGTATACAATAACAAATTCAATAAAATTTAAGAGGTTAACGGTTCCGTTAATACATATCTATGGAATTACCAAAGTATATTGAGGCAATTTATAATTTGACTTGAATTTTTAAGGGAAACCCATTTATTATATAACCATGGCCATTAACAAGAAGCCGCTGGGTCACAAAGCGATATTAAATTCTGTAAATTTTCAACTGCACTATCATTGACCCACTGTCAAGGTCTCTTGTCCATAACCCAGGATTTGAGTTTACAAACTGCATATAATTCTAGTGATGAAAATACAATTGCTGTTACGCAATGCAAGGTGTAATATCGCATCCTACTGTATGCTTATGATTCCTATGGTATCCTGTTGAGGTTTTATTATCATACCATAAAACCATAAAGTTGCATCTTGGGAATGAATTAAAAATTCCTTATTCAGTAGATAAAGGGTAGTCATAAAGAGATGCATAAATGATTTAACATTTATGGTATTTCAAGTAGTGTAAAAGCCTCTTAACAACTTTAAGCATAGCCTATATCAAACATGACAGTATATTTCAAGCCTGTCATGTATGCAAATATTTGCCTTACTTGTGCTAAGTCTTGATTAGCACCCATTTATGACAGCATTAATGGATTCTGAGGTAACAATAAATGACACTAGAAAGTGAAAAAATGATGCAAATAACCTGAAAAATACACAACAATTATGCATGGCACAATATATAATGTTGATATTCAATTCCCCATCGTGTTTTGCAGTTTGTATGCTCCTCTCTACTTCTCGCAACATATCATCATCACCAATTTGCATCACATGAGAAGACATCTTTGTATTTTTGTTGAGTTGCGACATTTGCGAAGTTAGTGGGTTCGAGCTATTGCGACATTTAAAAAATTGCGATGTTTGTGGGTTTGCGACGTTTGTGGGTTTGCGACGTTTTAAAAACCCTTCGTTGCGACGTTTTTTGGATTGCGACGTTAGTGGATTGCTAGATTGCGACGTTTTGACGTTTGCGACGCTTGTGGGTTCAACAGGGCCTTGAATTGAGATCGCATCTGAAGTTATTGAGTTCGAAAATAAATTGTACTGCATTCTTGTAGACTATTATAGTAAGTGGGTTGAGGCTGTGCCTATATCGGCGCAGACGAGTCTAGGGATTATAGGTGCCTTCAAGAAAGTATTTTCTACTCTTGGAGTCCCTAGAAACCCCCGTAGTGATAATGGTCCAGGGTATAAAAGTGCTGAATTCCGACAGTTTGCGAGTGACTATGGCTTTAGTCATGCAACGAGTAGCCATCGTTACCCGCAATCTATCGGTTTAGCTGAAAGATCTGTAGGTGTTGTCAAGAGAATGTTTCGAAAATGCAGTGATCATGAGAAATGCATGATGTCATATCGAAACACTCCCCTGAATTCTGGGTTTACACCTGCTGTTGATGTTTGGTCGAACTTTGAGGGCTCCGTTAGGTTTAAATAGAGAACTCAGGGTCGATTATAGTTTGTATGAAGAGGTTGAGGGATACAATGTGAGTCGGAGAAGAAAAAAATGGAACGAAAAATGTTGTGCCAAGTTTTTACCGACTTTGGAGCCTAATCAGCGAGTTTGGGTTAAAGCTCCATCTGATCTGGGCCGTGAAGGGATTGTTGTCCAAGCTGATACCACCCCACAAAGCTACTGGGTACAGGTTGCTCCCTCTGTCGTTAGACGTAATCGAAAACACTTATTTGATTTATAATGATGATGCACTTGATTGTAGCGATCATGAAAATGATCAGGTACTACCGCTATCCCTTGAAGCTGATTATGATCAGGTTCAAGCAGTGAATGGTACCAACGTAAATAAGAATGCTTGTTGTGTGCAACCTGATATTGTTTCTTCAGATTTACCTCATAGTGTGAGGCCTGCTGTAGTTGGACAACAACCTCAGCAAGTCCCAATGCCTGAGGATAACCTTGCTGTTGAGGTAGTTCCACTTGAAAATCTGGAAGTATTCTTAGATGATACTCTTGAAGTTCCAGTTGAGCAACCTGTGCTTGATTTAACTGCTGTAACTCCCGCTTCTAGTAATGCTAGTACTGATCCGGTGAATGTGGTTTCTGGTAGACAGTCTAGGTCGTTGCTACGGCATGGATTCGAAGCAAGGCGTAGGTTGCACGCTTCAGCCAGACCTAAGAGGCCGGCTGCACCAATAATACGGTCAACTCGTGCACATAGTGTCAAACCCACTACCAAACCTGACTTTGTGTATCAGTAACACTTGGTTTTCTGTATTTTCAGATTACGACCTTCCCCTCTGAATCTAGAGAATAAACCCCATACTTACTGACCGAGAGATGCCACCAAAGCGTAAGAAGAAGCATGGTGACGGAGGTAAGCGACCCCGTAGGCGGCGGTGCGAGGTATGTATGTCGACGGATCACTTGACTATTCGGTGTGAGAAGTTGACATGCTTTGAGTGCGGTGAGCAGGGCTACCAGGCTGCTCAATGTCCGAATAAGCGGTGTCACTTCTGTGACAAGCGTGGTCACATGCGGACCGAGTGCCCACAGAGGGGTAGCCGCATGTCGGTCAGAGATCGTGCTAGAACCTCTGGTTCTGTCGGTGGAGTGTCTACCAACCCCAGCAGGGAGCTTACTGGCTCAGAGTCATCTGGGTCGGCTGGGCCACCTGCGCCTCGAACGCGGCTCGAGACGGCCGGAAGCAGAGCTTCGAGGAGGCCCATTGCTGGCAGTTTTGCCTCAATTGTAGGCGGGAGCCGGGTTGCACCCTTGGATGTCTCAAGGATGCTGAATCTGGCCTGTTCAGCTAGTCTGGGTAGTGTGAGTCATTCCGACTACGACGCTCAGTTGCTTGCGGTTGACGAGAGACTTTCATCTCTCCGTCAGGAGTTTGAGAGAGCCCAGGCTAGTCTTGTGGCTGAAAGAAGTGTCATTGTGAAAAATCGTGACACTTACAGCAGTCTCCAAGGCCTAGTCTCTGGTCTGAGTCAGTGGTATGCCAACACTACAGCTGCGGTGGTTACTGTTGGTACCTCCACTGCTACTGAGGTCCAGGCGTCTGCTGTGAGTCCGGCTAATAACACCTTAGCTGTGGCCACAGCGTTGATGGCGAGCTCTGGAGTGAGTTCTCGACCCATCAGCACTGCCTCAGTGTCGGCCCCCGTGCCGGCGACTCAGATGGTTGCATCACCAGCTGGTGGTGCTGCTGAAGTGAGTGTGGAGGCAGAGCGGATGTGTATCAGCAAGGCAGGAGAGACCGAAGAGTCTGTTGTTCATTGTGAACATCAGCAGTCGCCTCTTTCTGCTGAGGAAGGGGATCAGACGCGCTTTAGATCGTGTGTCAGTATCTCTGGAGTTAAGTGAGGTCAACGAGGACGAAGTGCTTGGCTTTAAGCCGCTGCCCTTCGATGACGCGTCAGCGGAGCTATCCTGAGACAATTCTGACATTTGAGAATAGCGCTGACAAGCATGGGCGGTTGCCAAACAGGAAATGATGCAAAAACTGATCCTTTCACCAGAGGTGGTTATTTTGAAAGGTGGGACGGGTGTGGCCAAAACCACTTTAATTTTCAAAATTCCGATCGTCGTTATCATAATGTTATGCGTAGACTGTGAATGTATATTTTACCGCCTTTGTTTTCTTTATGCTTCACCACCTGGTGGAGCTATAAAGTGAGAGTTGTCTGCCCCTTCCAAAAGAAAGGGCATGTGGAGTAGTCTGACTAGATAGCTACACAACACCAGATCTGGTGCACTACACTGAGTACAACCTAAAGTATACCTGCCTCCAGATGCTACTCGGACTATTGAGTACTACTAAGTGCTGAGCTCACTTCCTGGGTACTACGTCATCACTATCTGGGAAGAATCACTCTTGGTTGTAACCTTCATGGTAAGTTGAACTACGAAACACCACTCAGAGTTTATCGCAACTTTTTACTGATCATCGCTGCCCATCCTGGCCCAGTAGGAACCCCTGGCTTCTTTACAAAAACAACTCACATTACATAAAAAAATTATCTGCTGAGTTTGTAGTATCACCATGTCAATGCCTGGTGACAGTGTCAATGTAACGATTTCTGCGCCATGATTTCTTCATGACTAGTAAAAGTGATGTTTTTTCATTTGTAAGATGAAAGAAAAAAATTGTTGTGTCTTTATCAGTGCTAGGCAAAACATAGAAAATGATTTTATAATTAATTGTTTTTATAATATTTTTGAATGAGTTCATAGATTATTTTGAAGTTTATTCAGTTTTATTTATGTTTACCCTTACTCACCTGTGATGTTCGGTTGTGTAGTTTCTGTTTCAGTTGATCTGGGACTAAGGTTGGCTTGAGTTGACATTGAAGAAGGTTTATCAGCAGTACTATACTGATTTGTAGGTGAAGTGATGCTAATTTCATTTGTTGTGGGTGTTGCTGCGGGTATCGTCACAGGTTCTAAAACTATTCAAGAGACAGAGATGTAGATATTGGTGGGAAGTTACAATAGTTTACTGAGACCAGGTTCAATAGTCAAATTTATCCACATTCATTGACTTTTCATTCCGAAAACTAATTAAAAGTAATGAACATAGCCTGGTAGTACTGACCATTGGGAAACTTCAAAATCATCATTACTACTAGGCTATATTAGTACTTTTATTAACCTATTGTTTTTTTACCTTAATTACACCGATCATTTTTAAACTGACATACATCGTCAATTTGGAATGAAATGGCTTGATAAAGAGATAATGTTCTCTTTAAAACATTTAATATCATAAACCTACTCAAATCAACTAAAACTTTAGGTTTCTCAAAAAATGATTATAAACTGTAAAATGACCTTTGAGCAGCTTAACTCTATAAAGAATAAAAAATAACATCAGTTTTCAAGTTATGTTGTTCGGTATGATTTTGTTGCAATGAGTTAACATATCAAGCCCACATCTGGCGCTTGCTACTGCCTATTTTTACTCACCGTGATAACTATACTGAATTTGGAAACCTTTTTCCACATTCACTGTGTTTGTGTGGAATTTGAGACTGAATTCTCCCTCTGCACTGATATACATTTTCTTCTCCCCTTCTGCTAATTTGTTTGCACAGTACTTTATCTCATTAATTTGCATAAAGTCATAGCAGTCCCCATTTGGTGCCCTGTTGTCATGTAGCCCAAACTCCAAGACTGTCAATGTTACTGAAAGCACTCCATCTACTTGTATTCTCAGTGTACTGTCTATGTAGTTAGAGTAGTTCTCCTGTCGATATCCTCTGTGACTGATTATAGTTCCTGTCTGATGTGTGATCCTCTGATCTTTACCATCTAACATCACATATACACCACTCTCAGCTTCTGATGTATCTAAAATCAATGGAAGAAATATTGGTAAATTATCTATCACATTATGAGATCATATGCCCCGGAAATTACTTGCTGCAGTGTATCTCTTCAGAGCTATCAATCAAAGTTAGAAGATGAATGGACAATACAAAGCCTAGTCTGAGATTTGGGCCAAACACAGGAAGCAGAAGGCTGGAATACTCTACTAGTATGCATAATGGGTTGGTCATTGCTTGTTTGGTGTTATCTACAACATTTTTATCACTGTTGGGTTTATCTGCCATTTGACTCTCTATCAGAAAGTCAGCACCTACCTGAGCATATTCCCCATGTTGTAGAATAATTCTTTGTCGTTGAGCACCAGAAACGACCATTATAATCATCATCAGTGCAGGTGTAATAATGTTTATTTCTGTATATGAATGGGAGCACACAAGAAGCTCCATTAGATGTCCCTCCAGAAGTTGCACCTGAGTATAGAAAACATCATTGGATGAACATCACTGTAGAAATATTGGATAATAGCCCTGACTGGATATTTGGAGGAATGGTTAGTGGCATTACCTGCTACAGTCACTTTAGCCAGCTAGAAATTATGATAGCATCTGACAAGTTTTTAGGAAAATTTTCAACTTCCTTTGATTTTGGGTATTTGTCATGAACACCTAAAACCCAAAGTCTTTTACAACATATAGTCAATTTGACAGTTTTTGATGGTCATACTGATGGTATGTTCAGCCTTGATTTTCTGGTAAATACAGGACCAGAAACTTTTCAACAGGTTAAGTTTCATCCTAAAACTTATGACTTACTATGGAAAGGGAAAAATTGGCAGTGAACTCCCCAGATATCTGTCCAACTAGGATGCTATGACATCGAGATGACCATTCTATTGCAAAGATCATGCTATCCCATATAATGACTCACCTGTGGCCAGCATACAGTAACTTGACAGTCCTACGAAGAGCGCTATGAGATACTGTGTCTGTAAACTCATAGTAGGGAACTTGCTGGGGTGCTGGCAAAATCGATGTCGATCATACAAAACACAAGAGCAAATAAAGTTTTATCAGAGCTACGGTGTGCACCTTAATGTAGACCCTGACCATAGAAGTTAAAGGCTAGGCAAGAGAGATATCATGAATAAATGATAAGGGAGGAATTGTTACACTGATTTCCACTATGATAGAAAGCTAACAATGCTAACTGTATGTTATCACTACCATGTATTTATTTGCGATACTTCCTCCTAGGTGAAGATACAATTCAGTTCATCTGAAAATAACGTCATAACATCAAAACCAGCTGATTACCTTGTTACTTTACACTATATCATGTTAAATAAAATAAGGGTATAAATCTTACGTGACTGATACAGATTGAATAAAGAGTCCTAAGCTGCCCTGCTCTACTAATGAGTGTTTCCAATTGATGCCAATGATTGGCGAAGGAGGAAATGGTGTGTGTATTGTTGCACCATGTAGAAGCAAACATTATTTCATTATTTGTCATCATGCCTTGTGATCACACAAACAGCACACTTATCTTACGTTGAATGGATGGACCGACATGATATCATGCTGTGATTGTGTTCAAAAGTTTGCACCACTTTATACTGAAGAGGAAGTCAATTCTAACTGTTCCTACAACAATTTCTTATTCAGAAAAAATAAATGGAGCTCAGAATAATAGACATTTTATATTTACAACGCTACCTCGCAATGCAAGAAGGCAAGTGATTTTAAATTTTGGGCATACAGGTCATGAATGATTGATATAGGTCATTATCAACCAATTATAAAACAGTCTCTAACCAGTGGATCTTCAATGTTTCTAAAGCATTCTAGAAAAGAATTGTCTCCTCCAAAAAAGAAGGGGACAACTCTTGTCAACAGGCAAATATGGAAACATTGTTAAGGGAAGTCAACTCATAGGTTATGAGCCCCTTCTCTCATTTTTTGTGGTGAGCAGAACTGTCTGGAACATGTGCTTTGTCATGCATACCTTGTAAATGTCTGCCATCAACTTTGCTAGATAGAGGGGCATAATGGTCATTTAAAAAAACCACTTCCTCTTAAAAAATAACAGGGTTCATGTATATGTATGGTTTCTTTGACGCCCGTATCCCTAGCTAACCTGACTGATCTCTCTGAATGGACCTTATAAAATTAGGAATAACAGGTTTGTACCAGCCACCAGGCCAGGGTACAATCTCACAGTTGAACTTGTGAAGCGTCTTCGGTCAGATTGGTTTCTAAAGGAACAGCAGACCTGATTCTGATCTGGCTTCGCTGCTGTATGCATGTGGTGGGTGGATTTTTCCACTGATCTCGTCTCTGACTATCTGATTGGACCTAGGCATGTGAGTTTGATACACTGCTATTTGATCGAGATAGTAACAACTTGAGTAGAAAAGAACGTGTTAGTTCACACAGATTAAATGTTTAAATAATCATCACATATCTCTCAAGCTAAAAGACTTTAAAATGAGTAAAAGAATCAAAGTTAGTCCTATTTGGTAAAATCAACTTTCCATAACAAGTATTAGCTGGTTACATAAAACTCTTTTGGTCTTGAAAATTTCCAGGATATATCTAATTTCATCAAGTCATGGGTACAGGGTACAATGTTTAAAATTTGTAAAACAATATAGGTCTTATCAATGAATAGCAAAATATTGTGGCAAGTTTCATAACACTAAATCTTAGGATGAAAATATACATGTGATATGTAGAAGTTCGAGAAGTTACCTGTCCTTTCGGCAAGGGGAGATAAACATGTGTTTATACCTTAGTATTTAAACTTTATGAGTTTTCAGGTCTCATAGTGAGGACTCGTGTTTGTTACTTAAGTACCGTATAGTTTATTATCTACAAGCTCTGTAACTCTGATGTTACAACCATGTCTTTCTAGCCTTAGTTGTGGCTTGAATAGAGGAGTATTCCTTCCAAACCGTCTTTTCCTCTTCAGCTCTGAAATGGTCGAACAAAATATATTTTGATAATATTAAAACCTCCTTGAGTTCTCAAATAGGTGCTAATCTCTAGCAAATATTTCCAAATACCACAATTTATGTTGGCCTGTAGACAGTTTGTACGAGAAAAAATTTGCTTTTAAAAACTTAACAATATTATTATATAAGATTAAAGCTTGGTTATCTGGTTACCTGCGTCCCCAAACCTAGACAGCATGACCCCTAAACTAGGTAATAATTCTACCTGTGAATAGATTCAATGCTGGCATACTCCTCAGCTGTTGAGTCAGCCAACTGATATTCGGCATCGTATCTCGTTGTTTTTCCCATTAGCCTTTGTACCTCTTGTTGTTCCATTAGGGTTTACCTCCCCCGCTAGTGTATACTCAGAGGTTTCTATTTCTGCATCAGCTTGGTGATACACGACATCTGTATCCACCTGCTCAGCCATGTCAGAGTCTGTCTCACCAACACCTGTACAGAGTAATGTGCTCCATTCTGGGAGAGTGCAGCTCCCCGATTGGTACAAACTGACTCAGACATATCATAGTAGTTTTCAACATCTGTTTGAGACACCATTTCCATGAGAAACATTATAAACCATTGAAGTGCAGAAAATAATGGATGGGAACGCCAATATAAAGCTTGATTGAAATAAATGATGAAAAAATAAGACGCTATCTATCAAGAGCAGTATACCGGCACTCATACGTTCTGGGTAATTGTGGGTGGATACTTGAAAAGAAATCAAAATTTGAACTCTCTGGTGGTGAAATGATATTGATGAAAGCGGGCAACCTTGATACAAATCAATTAGTCTGGTTTGTCACAGCCGAAGAAAGAATACTTGTTCTAAGTATTAACCAAACCATTTAGAGTAGGTAAGTTACAAATATACATGGATTTGAGGGTAATGCCTAAACATGCGAACCTGGAGAGTGTTCTCAGCAGAGGTGTCATTGGTATACCCATGAGTCAGGAGTGGTCTAATGGTAAAGGGTGCGGACTTGTGATCTTTGTCCAGGTCCAGGTTCAATTCCTGGCACCTGCGATTATTTCTGATTTGGTACTGGCACACCATTCATCCGAGCGAGGTCAATGCGGAACGGGACTAGAAATTCCGGAGGTCCAATGTGTGTTTGCACACCCAACAAGCAGTAAAAAGAACCCTCTCTGCCTTTTCAATATGAAGAGTAGCCGGATTTCCGGCGGGCATGGGTACTACGGGTCCCGGTACCTGTACCCAAGAGAGGATAACTCCCTCCGCTTCAAAGATGATAATGATGATACCCATGAGTTGGTGTGCGGTCTGATGCACTTCTATCAAAGAATTAATAAAGATTTTTGCAGGAGATATTTGCGATAGTATCACAAATTGCATTCAAAATGAAATGAAAACTATGCGGCGGAAACAGTCAGAGTCAAAGCAGGGTAGTATGGTCAGTTCTTGCATTCTTGTGTCTAAGAAAACATCATGATTGGTAAAAACTGAGTAGGCATGTACCATCAGCATGAATGGATATGGGTCATGCAAAGACCTGTCGAGATTTGTAAAGTAAGGTTGCACAGCTTGCCATGACCTAACCTAAGAAAGTTGCTGTTTAATAATTTTGTGGATTCAATCTATTCTTGACCAGGAACTTACTTCGCGTTCTCCTGACGTTGCTTGAACACCATCAGGACTGCTATTGTACCGCCATAATAATAACTAGACTTGCCAAGCTCCTATATCCATAGAGTTACTCCCTCGCTGCATTTGACCATTACTGCCCACAGGATTTTCATCTGCAACAACAATATCAGAATTTAACAACATGTTTCCTTAGGCTGCAAGATTGGGAGTTGTAAGTCTTCAGAATACAACTCATACTTTCATCCACAAATTTGTGGTAATGCCGATTTACACGACAATGTTTGACGACAGTACTTTTGCCTGTAACATCAAACCAGCATGACACTGTTGTTGTTTTCAAGATCAAACAACATCCTGGTATTTCTTTTTTTTTGAATAATAGTTATGAATGGATAATAAAAACCCCAGCATACTCAAATTTTACAGTCAAGTTTGAAAAATAACTTGCTGTTAATTCATTAACCTGTGAAGTTTGGCTGTGTAGTTTCTCGTCCAATTGTTCTGTGACTTTGAAGTGACATTGTTGACGATGCAGGTGAAATACTTCCACTTTCCTTTATTGTGGGTGTCGCTGTAGGTGAGGTTATTATTCTGACAGTTGCCAGTTGGTTGCAAACATTGAAGGCTTAGTTGCTGTTGAAGCAGATGTACGAGGGATACTGTAGACGTTGTTGTCACAGGCTCTAAAACTATAAGACAGACATAATTGTAGTTGTTCATTGTGGTTATATGGAAGGTAAGGAAGTACAAGGCTAATGATGTTTTGATGTTCTATCTAATTAACCCTAAAGCCGCCGCATTCCATAATTTAGAAATGATATCACTTGCCGAACTTGCGTGGTGGTCTGCTATCTCCTTTAATATCATGAAGCTACCAAAAACAACTAAAATGTTTTTTTGTTGCTTAGCCTTTTTTACCAACCTAGGTACTGAAAGTAGAATCCAGGTCCGACAGAGTTTGCGTTGGTTTTTGGTGTAAATTTGAATGTGAGACTACAGCTTGAAACTTTGATATGGTTCCATCTTTCTATTGTAGGTTCCCTGCTAGGGTCACTGCAATATTTTATCTCATTATCATGAGTAGACTCAGAAATAAGCAGAAATTCATAATAACAACCAGGCTAGTTAGGGAAGTAAAACAGATCAGGAACTTGACCTGTACTATCTGCTGAGGCTGTAATCCTGTGATTGTCAGAGATGAGTTGGTGTTAGCTGTGTAGTCATCAGGGAAGTTTGTATGACTGATAAAATATCCTTGTTTCCCGTATATCTCCTGGTTTGGGCTCTGTGAAGGGTTGTGAATTGCAATGGCATCTGAAACAAGAAATCATTTTGGTGTGTGTTAATCTTTGACAACTATCAAGGTGATCATATTCATAGTAGCAAACAAACGGATACAGTCATATATGAAGATTGGAATTCAGACTGAAGAGAGACTTTCATGATGGTGGATGACATGGTAGTTTTGGATGACATAAAAAAGATGGCATAATTAATAGAACAAGAACAAGAAACTCTAAAACTAAATGTTTTCTGAGTGTTTTTATGTTGGTTGATGAATTGACAGCACGTAAACCTAATATATAACGGTCGGCCCTAGGAAACACCTGGTTTGGGGGTAGTAGTTGGAGAGTAACTCGGGTGATACTTAATAACTTTTACTAACATGGCAAGTAATGAGTATGGAGCAAAGGGCACGAGGAACAGTCAGTATTGTGTGATGTGTCAAAAAGTTGACCCGTCATATTAAGCTAATTCATACCAAGAAATTGAAAACATAGTGAGGTTGCTTTCCCATTATTTTCCACAGCCGATTCACTGCTGATGCTGTTACAGATGAGGGTGTCATTGATTGAAGGAGTTCTAATTCTACATTCTGCTGAAACTGTTGAACCAAAGTCCTCTGAATTATCACCGAGCCAAATGTGGCTGTAAGCTTGTGGAAGCCTGCCTGTCGCGCAGCTTGATCCTGTAAAAAGGATTTTTTATGAACTTAAATATCATTAGTTACAATGCTACAGGTCAGAGTTTAATTATGTTTCTTTTGGTAATTATTTTCAGCCCTCATATAGGACTGATGCAGCAAACTTACCCTTATAACTGTACTGAGGTCTGAATCCTCTTTTCACAGATATAGTGCGTGTATGGAACTTGAAACTGAATTCTCTGTATCCACTGATGTAAGATTCATTCTCCCCTATGGTAATTCGTTTTCACAGTACTTAACATCATCATTGATTTGTAAAAAGTCAAAGCAGTCACCATTTGAATCCCGATTGTCATGAAGCTTAAAGTCTAAGACGCTAAAGGTCACTGATAACAATTTATCAACCTGTATCTTCAGTGTACTGTCTATATTGTTAGAATATCTATGATGTGGATATCCTCTGTGACTGATTATAGTTCCTGTCTGATGTAAGATAAGCTGATCTTCACAACCTAACATCACATATACACCACTCTCTGCTTCTGATGTATCTAGAAACAATGAATTGTGTCCTCTCACCATAAGAAGCAAAGTGAGCGTCCATATGGCTTGAACCATGTTTCCTGCAATTTGTGGTCTTTCTAAACCTGGCCGACCACTGTGGAAGACCTTCTTTACTACACTAACTCATTAGAACTAATAAAACATGTTGGACATCATGAAACCTGTTTGCCAAAAGTTTACTAGTCCAAAAGCTTAAAAATATTTAAAATCAAGCGAATGTATGGAAAAGAAAATCAGTGGGTATTTGCCAGTGACATTTTGAATTAATGCCAATTGGAAATACAATAAAGTATTGATCACTCACCACAATATCTTCCCCATGCGCCATCTTGATCATGATCAACAGTTGTTGAGCACTAATAGCCATGTTGGTATGAATAAGTACAGGTGTATTACTGAGTATTATAGTATTTGAAGGGGAGGACAAAGGATTGCCGTTAGCATTCCCTCCAAAGGTTGAGCCTGATAATAAAATGCAAAACCAAATTTGTCTCAAAGCATTCAGTAGTGTATCGTTTTCAATCTACAGGCCAGGTTTTGGCATCGATAGTGGGTAAAGTTTCTCCTGTCCATCCAAAAGCAGGCTTCTTTTTATTTTGAAGAGGCAGAGGGAAATTTTGTTAATATGTCTTGGGGGGTCAAACATACTTCCAAGTATCTCTTTTTGAAGTTTGTTTTATATGGGAAGAGTACGCTAAGATGAATAGAAAACCTTAGATTGATAAACTAAGACCCCAAAAACAACATAATATCTTGGACCTTGGGCATTTAAACCATAAGATCTTAGACTGACGATTGTCTACTGTGTAAAGTAGACCTTATAGTTGAACAAGTTAATTGTTACACCATAAACCATAGTCAATGTTGTAATTTTATTGATGAGCATTACCTCCACTTGAATTGAGTTCTCGATAATATTAATACCATCTGTATTTGCAAGGTAAGGATGGGAAAGCTAGGGTTATGTATGATCCGCTCACCTTCATGGGAGTGACTTGCAACTCTCAGATTGAGAAGCTGAAAATTACTGTGATTTGTTGAAGCAGGGAGTTACAGAGAGGGAGTTGAAACGAAATGTAGCCTGTGACTTAACAAGGCTGTTTCCAAGGGTTGTAATAATATGGTCCCTCCATTAAAATTCATTTAAGTCCTCAGTCTTTTTATATGTCTGTCTCCAGATGAAAATTATTAAAATATTTGACATGTTTACTCAATGTTATATTCAGACACCCAGAGACAATATATCATGATGTAAATCACCACAACTGTAGATGAGACATAGCTAGTAATATAGTAACCACTTTTGCAGGGTATTGAATTATAATTCCAATGCAAATGTTTGATGGGGGATAGAGAGACTGAAAATAAATCATTCATTCACCATTTAAAAACCATGTGAGGAACTTAGACCAGATAAAAGTAGTGAAAGTACTTAAATAAGCCCTTTCTAACAGCTAAGTGACAATGGGAGGCATAACATACCACGTTTGACTGATGAAAACCGCCATTGATTACCAAATTATGAGGCAAATTTATGGCCATGTCTGCAGTGAAACTTTCCCTTCTCATATGAGTAGCAGAGGGCTTTGGAGTCCCAGGTAAAACTAGACTATAGTTTGAAACATGGACTATACCTGAGTGCTATCTATAACTCTCTGCTACTTAGTTTAGTTTCTTTCAAGAGGTTCAAACACTTTAGGAAATTTGTGGTATAACCCATCTTGATAAATGGGATTTCACAACTATGCTCTTGCTGATTGGACAGTTCATCAAAATTATTACAGCAACTCAAGTTGTACTTCTTTTTGGCAGGAAGTCACTCTCTGCAGTCTCTGCTCTGATTGGCTGTGGTCATGAAAAACCTTCGCTGATAAAGAGAGGACAATTACCAGTGGAGACAAACAACAATTTGAAATGAGAGGCCGTTTCCAATCCTTTTTCAAACTCCTTGGTTGAAGCTTTACTGCTATGCAAGTGATAACGCACAAGGAGTTTTGAAAAGATGTAGTATTAACATGTGTTCCGCTGTGAGTTCTAAGAGCGATAACTGGTCCTGATTTTTAACATGGTGCTTCCTTCTAGATGATAGCTTAAAAATGATATGACTTGAAATGATCAAAATCAGCAAATTTTTGACATAATTAACATGGTATTATGACATGTGATCACCCAAAGACAATTGCAATTTTCATTAACTAAACAAAGTTATATCAATCGTACAAATCAATCTTTCATATAACTCAATCATGGCAAAGAGGAAGTTGAGGCTTTTAGATTGATCACACTGTAGGTGTGGTATTATATTGATGGTATTGTTGACATTTTTGCCGAGCTATTTTTCAGCAGACAATACCATTATTAACATGGTCTGAATAGAAACTATGAAGATAATGGCACAAACGAATGCAGCTGCTTGTAATATGTTTCCATTGTAAGGAGTTATCTATCCTGTAATCATGTGAGCGTGACTCCATCGACTACTTATGTTTGATTGTTTACATGTTAGGAGTAGGAGATGGCTCAGCTGGTTAGAGCGCCAGACTTCAATGCGACCTGCCTGCAAACAGAGAGCAAATTGGCGCAGATATTACGGCCTCTCCAATAAGGCACAAATATTTCGCTGTCCATGCCTCAGGATGGGCGAGTGATACGACATCTGATTTTAATCATGTTATGGCACAGTTGTTTAAAAATAAGAAAATGGCATCTAATATGCCTTATTGTGCAGCATTACAGCGAACAGTAAACTGATAATTAGTCACTGGTGAATGCTTGTATTATGGAATGAACGATCAAAACAGGAGTTGTTATTAGAAGGGTGATGCACCCTGTCTCTACTTGGGGTAAGTGATACTTTGATTGGCTGGTTCTTGGGACTGGAAATTAAAACTTCATTTCCTTGATAAGAATTGAGATGGTGGAGCTGCAACTCTAGAGCCAATGAGAGATATTTGGCGCTAAGATTTTTTCAAATTTATTTATTAGTGACAACCATTATTTCATCATTTACTTCCTTGTTTAATGGATGATAACAGAATAAAAAGTCTCAGTGGGTTCATTGGTATACTTTTAGCCTATCCTTATTCTGTTGCCTAGCAATTCTATGATTATTACTTTTCTGTAACCTCTCATAGCAATTATTATATTGTAGAAAAAACTTGAAGCCAGTACAATTATCTCTCTAATCGATACTATCACCTGCTAGCAAACCGCTAACAACATTGTCACAGACAGATTAAATTTTTTTTATGACTATGTAATTGTCATGTGAACGTTTTTTTGTCATTGTTAAATATGATAATAATAATTCATTTATAAAAACGCTTAATAAAATTGATTAGGAACAATGATTTCTTAGCGTTGTACATGAGATAAAATATTAAAATCATATTACATATTAAATATTGAAAGTTTATCATAACTCGCTTTTGTAACTTTGTCAATGCTTTGTGAATAGCTTTTTATCATCGTTAAGTAGAATGATTATAATAAAGTTTAATTATACAATGCTTAATAAAATTATTTAGAAATAATGGTTTCTAAGCTTGAACATGAGATAAAAATATAAAAAAATCATATTAAATAGCAATATAAAATATTGAAAGGTTATCATAAAATATTATTGCAATGAGGAAGTATGATTTTAAGATAAATGTGATAATATAGTGGCAACTGCCCAGCACCTGAAAATTTACTACAAAACCTTAAATACCTGTATCACTCTTATTCTCAGATTTAAATCTCGTCAAAACCAGGAGCTGCTGATGTATAAATATGGACATCAGAGGTAGCTAAAGCTGTTGCGGAAGTGTACTCAGACTCATCATACAGACGGATTCTGTAAGAAAATCATGGGAGTAATACATAAATAGTAAGTACTGGGTTTGTTAGTTGAACATTTTCTCAGCTGTTTTCTTATACATTTTTACAACAATAATTTTGTATTGGTTCCACAAAGTTACTTAGTTCTCTCATTTAGATTATATGTCATTTCA
This sequence comes from Membranipora membranacea, assembly GCA_914767715.1. Taxonomy (NCBI): domain Eukaryota; kingdom Metazoa; phylum Bryozoa; class Gymnolaemata; order Cheilostomatida; family Membraniporidae; genus Membranipora; species Membranipora membranacea. The sequence continues at coordinate 10,473,895 of OU612067.1, read as the reverse complement.
AGAGGCTGAGTATTGGGTAGTAAGTATTACATCTTAGAGACTGCATCACAATTTTTCCGCAATATTTATTTCATAATCAGGTACATGATTTGGATTATTATGTTTTCAGATATTGCTACCACAGAATATTGTTAATACAAAATTTAAACCCCTGAAATAGCCATATAAACGCAACAGTTGAAACAGGGATTGGCACATTTTTATGATTTTGCTTCCACTGATCCATGATTAGTGGGTTTGCGGAAAAAAATATCTTCCACATCCTGTTAAACAGGTTGGGGAGGATGTATGGATTTTCCAAACCTGTATTCTATCCTCTTCTGGCCCTTGACTCATTTTTACCTTTGTATGCGCTGTGTGTTCTCATAGTTGTCACTGGCAGCGTTCTGAATCTGCTTGTACTCCGCTTTATCATTTACATAGTCTACAGATGTCTCAATGTCATCATAGTGGCTGGTGAAAGTGGAGTTGTACATCCCTGTCAAATACATAAACTTTTTCTGAGCTACTCTGTATTTATGAATTGGGTTGGATAAACTAATTGGTACACAAATTATATTGATGATAAGAAAGTTTGTTGTATTTTGTCTGCAAAGCAGTATTGATACAGACCGATTTACGTTGATGATGTATATGGTGAGAAAGTCAATGACATCAATAGATGGAGGTTACCTGCATCAGGATGGAGAGCAGACATATAGATATGAGGATGAGCAGATACTGTATTAGCTGTTGTGTATTCATTCTCTGGCTCTGCCTTTGGTCTATAGATAAAAGCAAATCACTCTTGAATGTTACGGCAATGTGACTGAATCACTAAAAGTTAAATTACACTAACTGGCTCCAGTTACTATGATCAGACGTATGGACGCTAAGCTGCAATTTATGTGACATCTGTAACAATTACTATCACAGAATGAAAGTTAAGAGTCTTTCTCTGGGGAGTAAAAGCCAATACAATATCAGAATAAACCTTTAAAAATACAAAAACATCTAGAAAGTATCAGGTCATCCAGTAATTTAGCTCAACGCAGTCATGAGACATGATTTTAAATGAAATTAAAACTGAAAGCTCATGCTACATGATATGATAATGCTCACACTCGTGTTTGAAAACTTGTATTCAGATGTTATGGATTACGACAATGCAGGATGCAGTAGTTCTCATTCAAAACAAATTGAAATACGGTGTCAGCCAATATCACCTGTGACCGAAAAAACAGGGCCTATAGAGAAGCTTACTTTGCTTTGCTTTGAAGACGCTTGAGCCGTATCAACACTGCTATGATCACTGCAGCTATGATAATACCTGCAACTGAGGCTCCGATACCTGCAGCCAAAGCTACAGTGTTATCTTCACTCTTTACCTGGCCATCAATGCCTGGACAATAAACACCAAATGTTGACCAATCAGTAAAGGTCATAGCTTGTGTTGTATTCCGGGTTGAGTCAACGGGTTTCTGTGGTCGGATCATGTTAGGGTCAAGTCGGGTTAGAGGTCTACATCCTTACGGGTCTCAACTACTCGAGTGATGGTCAAAATACTGCATGCACCTGGACTCGAACCTGAGACCAAGTGCACTACAGTCCACAATCTTATCCACTATACTATGGATTTTGGGTGATGTTATCGGAAATAGAGACTATATTATGATGATAAAACATATAGCTATTAGTCATGCTTTTGCTCTGATTATTATGAATGGCTCACAACACTACATAAAGCTTTCTTCAGACATCTATAATTCGATAAATACTTGATAGAATTTGATGAAACTTGTTCTCAACATAGTTCATTATGTCTAGATGATATATTACCAACTGAATCAAACTTAACATGTACTACTAGTTAATTGCGTTTGTGATTAGGGGATGAATATCCATCATTCTTTTAAATTGTGATATCTGAAGACAGTGTAGGAGTAGGACATCGACTTATGAAGTCGTAATGTAAATCCATTTCGCGCGCTCTTTTCGACTCGACTCGTACCCAAATTTAGGGAAATTTCAGTGGCTCGGCTCATTTTCATTTTTGCTGGCCCAATACAACACCAGTCATAGCACAAATTTTAAGTCAAGTTCTTAGTGTTGACATAGATTATGTTCACAAGCTAGAAAAGAGCGAGGAGAAAATTAAAATGATTATTGCACCATAAAAAAGAAATATAAGATTCTAAAATGACGAGTTATGCTTTCTATTTGAATTGGTATCTATTTCTAGCATTCACTATTTCTCCACTGACCGGTAATATTTGACTGAGTAGCCAACTCTTTACTGGCTGATCTATCAGTGTTAGTTGTTTGTGCTGACATTGTAGACTTTGCACCAGCCGCACTGTCAGTAGTCACAGATGACACCCAACTGATTATAGATGTTGAGGATGTCACAGTCATTCCGGAATTTGTATTGATAGGAGTAGTAGATGAGATGCTGAGGTTATTTGTTACCACAGGCTCTAAAACTATTAGACAGAGTTAACAATTATGGTGTTACCATGAAATTGGAAGCCTCATTTACTGATATACAAATATGTTGTATCTTGGATGTCAAATTTTATGTAATTTTGCAATCTCAAAATATCTGTGTCAAGGAGATTGGTATGTTGCTCAGACCCTTGAACATCAACATTTATCATTATATCAGAATGCGCAGTGTAGTTGTAATAAAATTCTATGGTTGATTTATTGTCAGTGCCCCTAGGTTGTGTCAGATTATATTTGATGTCTGTACAATCACCAGTACAGCCAGTATGCTGTGTATTGCTTTTAACTTAGCTAACTATAAACAAAAAAGTAATGTTTGTGACCATTTATTTCACACTCGCATTAGAATAACTATTTAACCATCATACCAAGAATGTTGAAACATGCAGAGGTACCGCTACCAATATTTAATGTACGCCATGTTTTGCTCTTGGTATCACAGTAGATAGTGTCATTGACTGAGGAGGATTTCAGTCTACACTCTGCTGACAAAGCGTAGGTATTGCCATTGAGCTTAGAAGCTAGCTGGATGGATTTATAAGCTCGATGAATTCTGCTTGTGTCACACTTGACTCTCTGTAAATCTCAAAAACAATGACATGATAATTATATTAGAATAGCTGCGTTTCAGACAAGAGATAAATGCCAATGACTTGGCAGTTGACAATGCCCCTGATTTTTTTTCTTAATTATTCTTACATTTCTCTGCAAAAAACATTTATCAGTTTTGCTGCTGCCTGCCCTTACTGCTTCGGGCAGATATTATCAACCCCGTATCAGTTTTGTTGCTGTCCGCCTACTTACTTTTATAACTATAGTGCAATCTGAATCCTTTTTCCACATTCAATCTGCTTGTATGGAACTTGAGACTGAATCCTCCGTCTGCACTGATATAAGTTTTATTCTCCCCTTGGTTCAGTTCTTTCCCACAGTACGTGACATCATCATTGACTTGTATGAAGTCATAGTAGTCTCCGTTTGACTTCTGATGGTCATCAAGCTCAAAATCCAAGACTGCCAATGTAATCGATAAAATTCCATCAACCTGTATCTTTAGTGTACTGTCCACATTGTCGGGATAATTCTTCTATGGATACCCTCTGTGACTGATTATAGTTCCTTTCTGACCCGTGATCTGCTGGTTTTTACCATCTAACATCACATATACACCACTCTCTGCCTCTGATGTGTCTTAAATCAATAGAAGAAATATTGATAAATTATCCAATGACCATATTAGCTTATGATATCATTTGGTGGCAGCAACCACTAGAGCAACTACTAGACAAGGTCCTAGTCTAGAAAATGGTTGAGGAGGAGAGGCAAGGTGGCCTAAAGAAACACCAGTTGGGTCGCTTTTAGCTTCTCCTTGAACTAACCTCAGCCTTCAAAGTGTTTTTTTTAGGTTTATAAATAGGAAACAGAAGCTCCAAATGAGCTGATCCTCATTCAGATTATTCAGTTATTGAGTTCTTTAGTCAATGTATTAGCATTCTAGAGGAAGTGAGGGAGCGACTCCCTGCCTCCTCTCGAACTACCGGCCTGCTAGATGCGTTACATACATGGCTATCATTCCCAAGTAAGATATCGATGAACAATAGGAGGCCTGGTTAGATATTTTTGTCAAACACTGGGATCCTTGTCTGAGTACTCTGATTATTGTATACTCTGCATATTTTGGTTTTGTTTGGGTGAGATTTGATGGACCAGCTGTAATTAAGAATGTGAGTACTTTGTTTTCTATCCTGGAATTGTTTTGACAAACTGCTTAGCAAAAACATAAATTTCCTAGTGTGTTGAGAATGTATCTGACAATGAAAACATTTTGATAGACTCAATAGCAGTAAACACTATCTGTAAATTATACCCTACATTATTAAGATTATGAATAGCTAACAGACAACGAAAAAGTAGAAGACAATTTTTGTTTCTCACTGTTGAATCGACTGCCAATTAGGACTCTACCTAAGAGTCAATACTCACCTGAGCATCATCTCCATTTGTTTTCGAATGTTTTTGTTGTTGAGCACCAGAAACCACTAAGGTTTGAATCATCGATGCAGGTATAACGCCAATTGTTTTTGTATCTGAACGGGAGCACACAAGGAGCTCCTCTAGATGTTCCTCCAGAAGTTTTACCTGACAAAATCATTTGATGAACATTACTGTAAAAATGTTGGAAAAGGGCTCCTAATGGCTATGTGGAGAAATGGTTGGTGGCGGTACCTGTTACATTCACCTTAGCCGGCGATAAACTCTGATACGATCCGACAAGTTTATGGGAAATGCTCAAATTCAAAACCAGAATCCAAAGTCATTTGCATTATATGGTCAAATAGAAAGTTTTTGTAAGTCATATCTGATTCCAAGTTCAATTTTTATTTTCTCACAGACCTATGACAATATGTTTGTCATCAAGTGAAGATTCTAATGGCTACTACGAGGAGGGGAAAATTGACTGAAGCTCACCAGATTTTGTAAGAGGAGTTTGTAAAAGATAAACATGATATTTTAAAGATCACGCCATCCCACATAATGACTCACCTGTGACCAGCATACAGTAACTTGACAGTCCCACCAGGAGTGCTATGACATTCTTCGTCTGTACTGCCATAGTGGGGAACTCGCATTAAACTTAAACTTAAATTCTTAACTTAAGCTTGTTTGGCGCTGGAGAACTCGATCCCACTCATATAAACCACAAAAAAACACAAGAGCAAAGCAAAGTAAACTTTATCAGAGCTACAATGTAGACCCTACTGTAAACTCTGACCATAGAAGTCGACGGCTAGGCAAGTGATATCAGTAAGTGATAAGAGATGAATTGTTATACATATTTTAACTATGGTAGAAAGCTAAGAACACTAACTAAGTGTTATCACCATCATGTATTTGCTTGCGGTACTTCCTCCTAGATGAAGATAACAAATCAGGTCAAGTGAATATAACGTCAAAAGAACAGAACCAGCTGCAGATAACTGTAATGTTTGACAATACATCACCTCAAGTAAAGTAACGATGTTTCTTATGTGACCACTAAATAAATTGATAAGCAGCTTTCAGCCTTACCAATCTATACTGAGTGATAGCATTGATGCCAATGATTCGCCACGGAGGAAATGGTGTATCATAGAAGTTGTTGAACTCTCCAGGGTAATAAGGTAATTGGTTCGGAATTGCCCTCTCACGTTAAAACCTTCAAAAATGAAGAGTTGCCCTCTCTCTTCGAATTTTCACAGGCTTTGATACGATTGGCCCATTACATCTTACTTTTTTCTTATTGGCCTGTTCAATAACTTCATACTGATTACAATATCTGTGTTGGGGAACACTCTGTTAGTTATCGATATTGCTAGTAGTCAACTTTCTGAACAGCAGTCAGACTCAGTGGCACCAATCAGTTACTTCACAGACACATAAGACCACGATGAAGAGATGATGAGCCAACTCAGCTTCACAAGAAGAAGAAGAATGAAATTAGAACAGCTGTGAATGGACTTGATTGAATCAATTTGTTGTGTAGCTCTCAGGTAAATAAATGTTATTTAGTATTTATTTGGTACACTACTATAACTATTCTACTACTCAGTTGTGAGTGAAAAATGAGTAGACTAAGAAGTCTAGCTAGTAACTGTTAGTTACTATCACTACTAGTAGCTTTCTGTAGTTTGCCAATGGTACCAGTCCAATGTACAGTGCAGTGTAATATCAAGCAAGGAGAAGGACTCATAAGACTTATAAGAGTTGTAAGAGGGGGGGGGGGAAGGCTCATACAAGTCCAAGGAGTTAACTCCTTACTCCTCGCTTTGTTGTTTGTTGGTGGTGGCATGTTTAGGTGGGCAACTCTCGTGCAACTAATTGTCTAGAACTGTTATTGCTAATCTACTAACTATGGCTACATGTAGGCCTACATACTTTACATTGTAAGGAAATGCCCCCTCTCTTTACTACAACTACAGCCTATGTAGGCTGGGTCTTGTATTTGTATAAAGTGTGTGCATAGGCTTTGCCTCGGCGCAACTGACGGATCATTATTGCTTTATGTCAACCATTCCCAACTGTCTGAGACTGGTGGGGTCACCCTTAAATACAAACAGCAAAACTATATACATATAAGTATACACTTTATTTACTGATCAAGCATGCGCATATAAGACCGAGTGGTACATCATCATCTAGCTTAGTAGGCGAGACCTGCTTTTAGCTTCGTTCGAGAATTGGCCGCTTATCAATTGAACTATGCTCACTCTTGTGTGAACTATTTGCGAACAAATTTATCTAAGGAGCGAGGATATTGAGCATTTAAGTTGTAATGATCTTTTGGTTTACAAAGCACAGCTCATGCTAATTGAAATATTCCCTGGTCTATAATGTAATAAAGAATATACCAACCCCGATCACCAGAGGAAGGAAACCAGTGCAGACCTTGCCTTTTGCCAATGGTATTGAATTCAAATAATTTGTTGGCTGTACAGAGTCTCAACTGCGTCACAGTGGTCATTTCATTATAATAAGCAGTGATCGGGGAGAAGGGCGGATTGCATATAATATTACATGTGTGGGCTCTTTGAGTTGCAAGCATGTACTTCGCCTTAATTCAGGGTCAACCACGGACAACCATTGGTTATAGTGGTCTGTAGTTGGGGAGTAGAGAAATTGGATACTGAGAGAAACTAGACCATTGCCAGCTTGCACACAATTGCAAAAGTTTCCCAAATGTAAATCTTCATCAATAGAATGGTGTATTCAAGTGTTGTAGAGGTACTAGCTCTCTAGAGTATAACGCTGGTTTCATTATTCGTCTTGTTAATTTGGGAAAAAAGTAGATAGGCCTAGATACAAGAAATGACTCCTTTTGATTGCAGATTTTTTTGTATTTTAGTCTACATTGTAAAGCAACACAGACCGCAGAATAGTACTGAGAACAGTACAATGAAGAAGAGAGTGTTTGGGTGGTTTATAGCAGATGTGATACAACTCGTAGTATCAATAGTCGTTCAGCTTACTCAATTCAAACAGGTAAGCAGAGAATCAAATTTTCAATTTCGGTTGTAAAATTTGATTAAGTTGCAGCAGGGAACTGACCCAGAAAGGCTTGAGATGGCTGGGGTTATAAGCATCGATATCTCCACTGTTACACTTGCATCGAGCATCGTTAGTAATATAATGATATAAATGTCAGGTGATATGTGTAGGCTAACTGATGATAATTGCGTCGGTGTAATCGTTGAAGTATCATGGCATAAATTTGGTAAAACTGCTTGAACACTGGCAGGCCTCAGCAAAAATTTTTCATTGAAACCGGCCAGTTAGTGTAATTAGGAGTTCAGTGACTATCGGAGTTGTGCTCTTTTTTTCATGGAGGGAACAACTCATTCCATCTCGCAACATCAAGTCACCTCTTCCCTATATTCCACCCTCCTTGCCACAGCTCATTATCTTGAATGATCATTTTAGTTACAAATTTGCTGGCGTTATGTGCTGATCAAACCTGTAGATCGAGTGTTTCCATTCCAAGACACCAGATATAAAACTTCTTCACCAACGGCTGGCAAATCTGTTTCCATCATAGGGATTGTAGATTTAACCAGGTCTTTAAGTGTTGTGTTATTTGTTATTTGGCAACATGCTAGAATCAGGCTGTCAATGCAGAGAAAATTGAAGGGTCCAGGGATGAACCTTGTAGCAGCAAAGCCTTGTTATAAGACTGCAAATAATTTGAATGCAAATAATGTACTTAGGACATTGGAATGTATTATATTCATACTTTATCACATCATCAACTAAATATTTGTTGCAGAGAATACAGGAGAAAGACTGATTCAGTATGGCATGATAATGGCAGAGTTACGCATCAGAACCTTTGGTGGTTTGAATTCTGTCCTGAGAAATCTTGATGTACGGAGTGAGTGTCTGAGTGTCAAATAGTTACATTATTATGATTCATGATGGGTCATGATATACTCTTCGCTACCCTGACGCAGTGATCATTTGTATTTGATTGTCCAAATCAAGGATACCAATGGTAGTCTAATTGGTAACCATATCTCATACTCATTGAAAGACCCCCCTCCCTCCCTCCCTTCACCTGCTATCTACCTTATCAACCTGATTAGTGGTTAACTAATTAGATTGATAAGGTAGATTGCAGGTGAAGGAAGGGGGGGGGGGGGTGAATGAAATGATAATGAAATCTGTCTCTTAAAGTATTGTCAATTGTTCGATTGTGGTTATCATGGGGCATTTAACTTCCCAACATATGTTGGTGTGTGGGTAATTCTAGGTCACAGGCCCTAAAAAAAATTAAACAGCATAAAACTTGTTTCTAATTTATAGTCAACTAAACGTATAGCCTTGGGAGTAAGTATTAGCTAAAGTTTAGTTTAGCTAGTCTTGAGATGACTTAATGTAAGCTAGCATTAAATTTTGGCTAGTGAAGGTAGAAGTCCATAAAAAGAAAAAAAGGGTGGGTGCATGTTTGCTACTCTTGAAGTTAGCTTTTTCAAGCCTGCGCAAAATGAAGAAAATTTCCTCCTATGAATACTTTACTCCTCTATGGAACTTTTTATGAACATTATATCTGCTTGATTTTGATTACTGTACCTTTCATTTTAGAACGTACCTGAGGCATTGGATTAGCAGGATGTTGGCATCTATTGACATTTGACTACCGCGTCAAACAACTTGAAGGCAGTTAGTGTAGGAAGAACAAGTATTCATCAGATAAAGTGGTAAGCTACTCTCACACTACTCTGTAAGTCTACTCATTCTTCACGACTGAGTAGTAGAGTAGTACTCTACTACTCAGTTGTGAAGAATGAGTAGACTAACTAAGAAGTCTAGCTAGTAACTGTTAGTTATTATCACTACTAGTAGCCTTCTGTAGTTTGCCAATCAGGGGTGTCTTTCAATTAGAAAGAGCGATACTTTACTAAAGTAAATTATCACTATCGCATCACTCGAAATTATTGCCCACTTGGTCGTTCAATTAGACAACATCACTCCCAAATCGCTCGCTCAGAATGTATATAGTTCAATCATTGACTGATCAATTTGAAAGTGAGACCCCTAGCAGGTATTGCTCACTCACCTGGTGAGCGATCAGATTGTGATTTTGGTTTTTAAGTGTTGTGTTATTTGTAATTTGTTAAAATGTTAGAATCCGGCTCCAAATGCAATGATCTCAGTGCCCTAACTTCATATCTAGATAGGGTGAAATAAAGAGGTCTTACACGGTTTTCGTCAGTAATAATACATCTGGTAAAAAAATCCAAAACTAAGAATTGCGAAAAAAAATTCATCCTCAGCCATTCATATTTGTTGAGCCGACCTCAGCTGTTTCAGGGGAAACAAATTTGGTCCATAGTCAATATATTATATAATATGTGCCGAAATGTGAGTTGCTGGCAGTCAATGTAACATTGTGTATACCCTAAGAGAGTTAAGTATTTGCAGCAGGGAAAATTCACAAATAGCTACATTTAAAGCAAGCTAACATTTGCTCTCATTTCTTCATATAGACTCCCACCTCCGCTAGAGGAGTAATTTACTGCAAATCATCTTTAGACAACTATCCTGAATATTATGTAATATCAAGTTTATCGTCCTATTGTATTTAGAGTGATATATGAATATCTCAAAAAACTCAATATTCACACCCGTATATATATATAATATGTGGTTTTAGAAGATGATTTGATGGTATTCAGTAGTTAATAAACCATGGCTTCCCACCAGAAATTGCCAGAAGATTAAACCGTGAGTTACTTCAATACCATTGGACCCCACTTACATGATGGGGCTACTCTAGTGGAGTAATGTTAGTTCAATAGGAAAAGTTTGCATTTCGAGAAAATGGCTTGAAGTAATAAAATTATGGCTAGCCAACATTTTCTCAACTCCGTCACTTGACATTAACTTCCAGTGGGTGACCTCACGTTCAAAGTTTTAAGATACTTGGGTTTTAATGAGCTCATTGGATGGTTGTGACAGGGTTGTCACATCCAATTCTTGAGAAAGGCACCCAAGTGCCTTCGGAGTTCTCCTCTATTACAAAAACTAAGTGCAGACAACCATTGTAGTACTAACAGTCTGCTGAATAGCAATAAAAAAAGCATGGCTGTAAATGCTGTTGGCAAATTCTCACATGATTATAATATAAGTTGTATGTCAATTAAAATATTTTCACCCCTGCATTTCCGGTTGTTCCAATCCTAGTAAAATCCAAGTAAAACGATGTTGTCTGGTGTTGATGGCTGGAGGGGGAGCAGCTCCAAATATATGCAAATTAGATTAAAATTTTTCTTGAGGTAGAGAATGTTTTACTTTTTGTCACCATGCTCAGTAAATAACCTGACAAAGAGTCAAGTAGATGTCGAGCACATAGTGCTTGCTTTCCAATCTAGTCAATGCAATGTCACAGTGTATGTTATGTCATTATCCCTATCGTTTTATCCAATTTTTCTGCATTTGGATTCGCTTCTGGTGTCACCAGTAAAATGGGAGGAACTTGAAATGTAGGCATTTATCACAGAACTTGTAATGGTTCTGGATCAAAGAAAGAAGAAATATGTCTTCATCCAACCAACTTAACATTATTGATGGCCAACCACCCAACCAACGCTGCTCCATATTGAAAAGTTTCCCCACTCCTGATTGCTAAAATGAATTATTCTGAGCCATGATTTTTGCGTCATATTGTGTACTCTGATCTAAACTTCAACAGTGCCTCTGTAAGAAGGGAATTAGGAGGGGGGGGGGGGGTTATTGTATGACACCTGAAGCTTTTGAACAAACCATCGGAGTGAGTATTTGCTAGTGTTGTTTCACCTTGGGCCTGACACTGAGCTTATATATATTATATCTGCTTTCGCTTTGCATACTTTTGTCTTTTGTGATAGTATGGTACTTCAAAAAGTGCTGTTTTGATGTGGCCGCGTGGGCCTACATACATCTCAATTCGGAGTTTAGTGGTCAGTCATAGCTTCATCATATTCTATAGACGGCGTACAATAGATAGCTGTCAGGAGGTCATTTCTCACAGATATACTCATATATGGTGTCCCAAACTCCGCACATAATTTTTTTCTACAACAATCTTACCGTTGTTTTGACTTCACATCATGAAATTTCTACACACAAGATTATTTTTTACAGTTTTACTATTTGGAGGAGTGAACGTAGAATGGGGACAGTGACTCAGAAGATATACGACAGAGCATCATACTCAGCAGATTTCTCACACCTTGTCACCCACCACCAATAACTCCAGCTTCAAACAAGCACACTCTGCTGATGCTCTCTTTGTTACACTTGGAACTGAAGTTGTGGAGACACCAGGGACAAATACCCCCCCCCCCCACCCAAGGTATGTATGGGCTTGAATGATCACCAATGCTTATCTATCAATATTTTGGGAGTCACCAGCAAAATTATTATGTCAAACAATGTAATCCTCTGATTCATGATTGTTGCTACATCACTAAGACGCGTATTATATATAGTTTTTTTTGGTGATGGGTTGCGGTAAATATGGAATATACCAAGTATATCAAATTGAGGATACTTTAGCCAGCGACACGTTGACACCCTCCCCCTAATTTAGCCACAATCGCTCTGAAAGTATGACACGGTGATTGATATACATTTTTCTTCTTTTCAGACTACAATTGAGACTCATGGTGGTATAGAGCGGACACCAGTCATGACACATAAAATATGCACCATGAGCACCTCCTCCGATAGTGAACTGTCACAAAAGTCACACTCTTATATCTGCGCAGCACTATGTTGTCACTGCACACTGTTGAATCGATAGATCAAAAAGTAGTGCCACATAAACTTTCCCCATATGATAATTGAATGGGATGGGCACATGCTCTCATTTTATCAAAGTTTCAAGCTGTTCAGTGTTCACATTTGTATTGATATATCAATTGACTTTAGGGCATTTCTTGCGCCTACTGGTATTTTATTATCCTGTTGACAATCGCAGGAGGCCTTCTAGGGTTGTTGATTGTGAATGCCAATGTTTTGTGGGTTAACATATGCAAGAATAACATCTAAACTTTTTAGTATTTTCTACTGATTCAATTTTTTTTTGACAGTTTATTGCTCTCACCTCGTCGATTATTCATAATTTTTCATTCCAATGCTTTGCATCCTATTCAGGTATCAGTGAACTTAAGTTCAATGCAGGTATTCCTACTGTGGATTAACATGTATATCAGTTATATTTAAGAGTACAATGAGTACGACTTGTTTTTTAAAATAAACAGCTTTCAATTAATTTCCAAAACATGATCAAAAGGTTCATCACTCGACAAATAGGCTGAGCACTAGGTTCATGTTGATGCACTGATCTTACATCTTGTCATATATCATTAGATGATACATTTGGTTGTCGTTGTCACTGAACTGTGTTGGTGAGTCCGGTTGAGGTTGGTGAGAGGGTCGGTCTACCTCTGTATGTCCGAAACAAGAAGTGTCATTTGTATAGCGCACACATGTACATATTGAGGTTTGATGATAGCAATGAACTCCCTCTTCATTGATCACAGAATGGTTTCTCAGGCATTGTGTTTAGCAATGGCAGGCAAATTTACAAGTCGGTTTATCCCTGTGTTAAGCTTCTTATGGCTCATAGAGGGTTGCAGTTAGGTGGGAATCGGTGCTGCTAGTACACATTTTTTGGTTAGTGAGGTCCAAGACTACTATCCTGGTTAGTAGTTAGTACAAGGCAGTTTAATAATTTTTAGAAATTAGTACAAAGCAGCTTACCAATTGATAGAGGTTTATAGTACGATGGCACTGCTTGCATAAACTTTGCTAATATTGAACCCTCCTTGCTATAATCATCACCATGGTAGTATCATTGCTCGTAAAGAGTTAGTTATTTTTTTATTTCTCATCTAAACAAAATTCCCTGTCCAGTGGTACAAATTATGACTCTGTAAGACCGGTGTGAGAGTATTTGTGTTCAGATATATACAAAATAAGTCTAGTTGTACACTTTTTTGTGTGTTTCAATACCTCATCAATCATTTCTGTTATTGCTGGGTGGTTAAAAGTTATATAGATAGATCAGGAATCTTGTTTAGAAGAAGTTTATTTAAACTTTCCTTCTACACCCTCTAGATTTTAAGATATATCAATTTTTACAACCCCTTATCATTTTTAGGAATTTCAACAAGAATAGCTAACCAGAGGGATTATATAGATGACACACTAAGGGTTAATCTACGCTCCTCGGGATTTTTTAGCGTGGATGGCTTTCATAAGCTGTTTGTTAGCTGAAGATGTTCTGGGCATGGAGCGCAAGCTCTGAATTTTATGGAATGTGGGTAGAGAGAAGCAAGGGTAAATCAAACCAAGGAGTAACAGCTTCCCCTGTTACTTCTTGATCAAACAGACCTATAGTTCAATGACACAATAGAACTCGTTTGTACGGAATGTCTGATGGTCACTGTAAATTCTAAATATATCAATGCAGGCGATAATATTAAGCTGATAGCTTTGAAAGATTATCTGCTACAAGACTGTCCAGGCAATTATTTATCGCTCTAAATCTTAACTGATGTAATGGCCCTACAAGCCCCTAATCTGGCAACCCAGCCACCTGTCTAAGCTACCGGTCTCATATATAACAGAATGAATATCAGTGTGGGTATTCCTTTGGCAGGAATTTGTTGAAATTATTGGAACAAGGAGTAAAAGTACTCCTTGATTGGAACTCCAGACTATAGCTGCATTGTGGAAATCCTGTCGTAATGGTCGAAACTTCTAGGAAATGTATTTGGTAGACCACATGGAACTGATGCATCGATGTTGTTTTGCCCGATACTAGCCACATCACTCAATTACATGCAATTGATTTGAAATGAAATGTTAAAAAAATTAAACCTTTTTAGTTGAAAATTGTATTAATCTGGAGTAGGTTGGTGAAATCAGTCTTGATATTCATTGATAAACCTGTTCAACACACCAAACTTTTCAATGCATGCATTCAATGGCTACAATGTACAGTTCAATCTGCCTGATCACTTTCAATGGGATTAGCTTATTGAATTGAACAAGATTCTCAGTGTCTATTTGCCAATTGTTTACCTTTTACTTGACATCAACATCTTAGCCAAGCAGCTGAGTTCAAGCATAATTGGATGTATTGCTGTTATCCAAGTTGTTTACCCATGAAGTCATAATCAAGATAAGCCAGTCAGAATGTTAATTTTGTTGACATTGCCATTCATAGGCAACCTGCACAGAACTTAAAAGGTACCAGTAGATTTAAAAATTGGTTAACCCTTTGGGTAAACACACAGATTATCGTAATGAGCTAGCAGCAGTTTATCAAGAGCTGAGCCAGATACAACCACTGTATGTTGTGTCTGGCTCAGCTCTTGTAGTTGACCAAGTAGCAGAGGAAAATCAATGAAACATGGTTGCAAATACCGGATAATAAGGGCGCAAGAGAATTTTTTGCAAAGCAATCTCATTTTTGGCATAGTTACTCTGTACTATGATGAGCTTGGAAGCAGAGTTTGGTGAAATAATTTGATGGAAATATACAAATGGAATTTGGTCAACCATCTAGTATTTTTCATAAAAGGTTAAAACTTCCCGCCCCCTCACTCTTCTGTCAAAGAATGATCATGATTGTACTTTCACCAAAACAACCATCATTGTAAACATGTACATTCGCAAAATTAAAAACTCATCGCATTCATTATCAGCAGCAAAAGACAGGAAGTTAGGTCAGCTTACGATGACATCCTGTCTCTCTAATTCCACAAGTGTGTCATGATGACTTGTTACAAGTGCAATGGAATGTGTGTGTAGGATTAACTACCAGCGACAATTAATTCTATAATTAAAAATTTTGACAAAGAATATTGAGGTAATTAAGTCATTATGCCTGTTAAAGGCTAACCTCCCTGCTTGTGGCACACAAGCTGACAGCTTAAAATGTATTACTGTAAACGTTGTTGTCTTGTCACTAGCATTTAAATACTATCTGTACTAGTGCCAACACCTGCTAGGGAACTACCATCCAAGAATGAGAGAAAAATGCCACAATTGCTTCCTGTACACCATATAACTGAGATGGCTGGGAATGATAAAGTTTAACATCAAGAGCTCCTTTGTAGACAGGTAATGACTTTATACCAGGTTTACAATAGATTTACCTTTGCCTCTCTCTACCCACATACCATAGCATTCAGAGCTAAATCCTTGCTCAGAGCCATTCAATCTCGTAGATTAAGACTACGCCAATAATCAGTATTAATACTGCATGATTTGACACCAAGTTGTTTTCTAGCATCAGTCAGCATATTTTCTGTAGTTCTGTGGAGAATATGGCCTCATTCGCATATCACTTTTCTCCACTTAGGCATGTAGGGCGATTAATACAAAGTAGATCCTCGCTCAGCTGGTGAGCGATGTTGTACTTTTTTATTAGTAGCAAAGTTTTGTGATAATTCTGCTAGCATAATTTAGCTGATGTATTCTATTTATGCAGTTGCTGCCTACATTCTCAGATTGCACAAGATTTAGCTTAGGGTAGGCCTACAGTACAACACAGAAGAGTTGAACATAGGTATTTTGTCGGCTCATCATACTCAATACTAAGAGTTTTCTGTGCTTACAAAAATTGTGAGGAGGACAATTCAAATGGAATGCTTTCATTGTAGCAGCTAACTTGCCTGGTCATCTAAATACAAACTCATTGAATACAATGTCAATCCAATTATATAATATTGACTAGAACTGGGCTAGAACTGTAAAGGATTATACTATAACAATACAATAGCAATAATGAATGTAGTTCATTTGGCAGGCAGGGTTAATTATACGATAATGTTGCTGGTTGGGTAATGATATATGGGGCATGAAACTCAGTGTATGTCCTGAAAATCTGAGGTCTGTAGCTCAATAATTGCTTATTATGCCAGCTACAAAAGAAGCTTTCTCTAAAGCGTCACAAATCAGTAAAATAATGTGTAGGCACATTTTCTTTTTAGCAGCAGCATGGCTTCGAATGGTCTGACACCACAAATTTTTATATCATTGGATTGCTCATCTTCTGAGGAACACAGTGGTTATTTTTTTTAGTAAACAAGGAAAATATCTATTAACATATCGAAAGCTTTATGGAAAACAGTTAAAAAATGATATAAATTGCTGCCCTGCTGCCGGCTTATGTATGCAATTATTCCACTTTCATGGGGGCAAAGAAATTCACAGTTTGTGAGTGTGTCCTGAAAATCTGAGGTCTGTAGCTCAATAATTGCTTATGCCAGCTACAAAAGAAGCTTTCTCTAAAGCATCACAAATCAGTAAAATAATGTGTAGGCACATTTTCTTTTGAGCAGCAGCATGGCTTCGAATGGTCTGACACCACAAATTTTTATATCATTGGATTGCTCATCTACTGAGGAACACAGTGGTTATTTTCTTTAGTAAACAAGGAAAATATCTACCAACATATCGAAAGCTTTATGGAAAACAGTTAAAAAATTATATTAATTGCTGCCCTGCTGCCGGCTTATGTATGACATTATTCCACTTTCATGGGGGGCAAAGAAATACACAGTTTGTGAGTGTGTCCTGAAAATCTGAGGTCTGTAGCTCAATATTTTCTTATGCCAGCTACAAAAGAAGCTTTTTCTAAAGCATCACAAATCAGTAAAACAATGTGTAGCCAAATTATCTTTTGAGCAGCAGCATAACTTCTAAAGGTATGACAGCACAAATTTTTATATCATTGGATTCCTCATCTCCCGAGGAACATAGTGTTAATTTTTTTAGTAAAACAGGAAAACATCTTCCAACATTTCGAGAGCTTTAGTGAAAACAGTTTGAAAATGATAAAATTGCTGCCCTGCTGCCGGCATATGTATGCAACTACTCCATTTTCATGGCGGGCATTTTTTGAGTATGATCTGAAAATCTGAGGTCTGTAGCTCGACAACTTATTTTGTTTGCAACAAAAAAGGATTCCTCTTTACAATCATTATGATTTATAGCCATATTGAGAGTTTAAAAAATTTGGCACCAACTCAAACCCAGAGCTCTGCGTTGACGAAATTGAGAATTATCCACTGAGCTACACAGACATGTTGTATCATAATAAGAGTGTCTGCCTTAAATTTAGTGGAGCATGAATTCTGTGTTACAATAATTACATTACATTACTGATGATGAATACACACACAATCAGCATATTTGTGCACAGCTAAATCATCGCTAATCAATAAAATAATGTAGAAGCGCATTTTCTTTTGAGCAGCAGCATGGCTTCAAATGGTCTGACACCACAGATTTTTATATCATTGGATTGCTCATCTTCTGAGGAACATAGTGGTTATTTTCTTTAGTAAACAAGGAAAATATCTACCAACATATCGAAAGCTTTACGGAAAACGGTTAAAAAATGATATAAATTGCTGCCCTGCTGCCGGCTTATGTATACAATTATTCCACTTTCATGGGGGGCAAAGAAATACACAGTTTGTGAGTGTGTCCTGAAAATTTGAGGTCTGTAGCTTGATAAGTTTTGATGCCAGCCACAAAAGAAGTTTTTCGCTTTATAATTTATATGAATTTTGGCCTTTTCGAGATGTGGAGATAACTCGGGTTCACAAAATTACCTTATATGCCCTGAGCTGTGTAGGAGCAGACATTATGTCATTATGTCATCATGCCATGTAATCACCCAAACAGCGCACTTACCATACTGCTGTGATTGAATTTGCAGACATGTTATCAAGCTTTGATAGTCTTTAAAAGGTGGCACAATTTTATACTAAAGAGGAAGTTGTGATTTTTGGATTAGAGTTCCGGATGATAGACCCCGAATTATTACTATGTACCCTCGCAAGGCAGGAAGGCAAGCTGATTTTAATTTTTGGGCGCATAGTTCATGAATAAGAGATAATGGTCATTATCAGCCAGTTATTAGAATTATTAGGTTTAAAGCATTTGTGAAAAGAATTGTCTCCTCTGAAAAAGAAGGGGACAACTCTTGACAATAGGTGTTTTCACAGGTTTTGAATATGGAAAAATTTGTAAAAGGAAGTCAACTCAAAATAATAAACCCTTAATAATCTTTTTTTGTTTTGGAGGGCGGAAGTTTTGGCCTAGCTTGTCCAATGCATTAGGTTGTGTTCTCCCGCCAGTTAGACAGGCAGACAAACAATCTGATGTTTGTGTGATTATCAAAAGCAAATATAATTCTCGAACACAGTCTTTATTATACCTGCTGTTGAACATCCGCTAGATGAGAGGGGTATAACCTTCACTAAAAAACCACATAGAAGATAATGGAGCCCATGTCTATGTACTGTTTCTTTCCGAGCGCATATCCCTGACTAACCTGATTGACCTGTTTCAACAGACTAACAGGTTTGCACCAGCGACCAGGCCGAAGTGTGATCTCACAGTTGGGCTTGTGGAGCACCTGTGGCTAGATTGGTATCTGGTAGAACGGCAGGCCAGATCCTAATCTGGCTTTGCTGCTTCATGCATGCAGTGGGTGGATTTCCCCACCGATCTGGCTTCTGACTCTCTGACTCTCTGATTGAACAATCGCATTAAAGTTGGATAAGTGTAAATACCAGATTTTCTATCAGTGGTTTTGTGTTTTTGTGCAATTAAACCCAAGCAATTTCAACGGTTACATATATATATATATATATATATAATATATATAACACAAAGTTAAATGATCTTCATAGCAGAAAAACCTCAATTTAAAATTAAAGCGACTGAAAGTGTTATTTGTTTGATATGGTTACAATTGTAAATAGAAAATAATGTGTTTGTACTCACAGATCATGGGTTGAAATTATCCTCACATGTCCCAAGGTTATAAACTTTAAAACCAGCGAAACAGTGTCATATTTAGACAATAAAAGTCCATGAAGTATGAGAATAGCAAACATGAGTTTGTTGCTCAGAGATACTTTGGTCAGAAATGCTCCATATGATGGTAAAAAGTATGTTTGACTGTTACTAGTTTTATCAAAAAATGATGAAAGTGCATTGGTTCAGTGATTGAAATATGCAATGAAATAAAATACAAAATTTTATCGCAAGTTTCACAAAACTAAATGAAAATAGACCCGGGAAATTTGTGTTATCTGTCCTTTTGGTAAGGGGTAATAACCATGTGTGTATCCCTTAATATTCAAGCTTCAAGAGATTTCAGGTCTCAGAGTAAGGATCTGTATTTCTTACCTATGCCTCATCTAGGACTACGGGCCTGAGTGTGGTTAGCAGGCGAACTGACAAACATTGTTCAGCCGCGTCATTCCACAAATATGTGTTACAATTTGATGTCAAGGATCAGTGAAGGAGAAAGTGGTGATTCCTAGTTTGCACTATATGGGAGCAATATCTTTTGTCATTATGCCATGTGATAACCCAAACCTGTGGAACTCTTTGCCACCAAGTGTGACGTCTGCGGTCACAGTGGACGCCTTCAGAGCTGCTGCAGCTGGCGTCCTGACCAAAACCTACTAATCTCTCTACTCCTCTCTTTTGTTCCAGCAAAAGCACCCTGCACCTGTATTATTGTTACGATGTATTCACAGAAACGCACAAGAAGCACAGATGAGTATAGATGAGACCACAGACGTCTTCTGCTCAGAAGAAACGTTAGCGCATTCATCTAACTGATGATAGCTTAGCTATGATTGTGTACTAAAACAATGTTACCATTTTATACCAGTGAGAAAGTTGTGGTTTTAGGATTGCTGACAGCAGCCTACAATCACTATGGTTCCATGCTTCGAATGAGTGGTCCACTCCCATATTGAATGAAGAATTTTTACAATTTCCATGATGAAAAAACATAAATAAAGATCTGCCATAGTCGGGGTTTAAACCCAGGTCTCCCGAATGAATAAACACATACCAATGCATACGGGAAGTCAATCTTAATGCTAATCCGATGAATCGATTCGCCTTAAATCCGATGGAAACATAGTGAAGGACAGGTCAGATCTAAATCTTATTCGACCAATTTCAGGGTCAGAGAAATAAATGAACTAGTTAGAAATATAAATCGGATTAGAGTTTCGAATAACAGACTCCGAATTGTTTATCGGGTGACCTTATAAGGCATATAGATCATGATTAAGAGTATAGGCCATTATCAGTCAATTATTAGATCTCTGCTCATCAACCAGCAACCAGTGGAAATAAACTGGTTTTAAAACATTCGAGAATTGAGTTCTCTCCTACAAAAAAGTAGGGGACAACTCTTGACAACATGTGATTTCACAGGTTTTAGAGATTTGTCAACTCAAATTTATAAACCCCTTAGCATTTTCTCTTTTGTTCCATCATGTCAAGTGCATGAGGTTTGTAGACAGGCAAACAAGGAACCTGCTGTTTGTGTAATTATCAAAAGCGAATCCAATTCTTGAAAACGGTCTTTATCATACCACACCTTGTGTTAAAGTCTGCCAGTAACTCTGCTAGATGAGAAGGCCATAACCTCTATTAAAAAATAACACTCCCTCATGAAAAAATAATTGAGTTCATGTTAACGTATGGTTTCTTTCCTGCGCATGTTCCTAACTGTCGTGACTGCCCTGTTTGAATGGACCCTAGATTGGGACTAACAGGTTTGTACTTGAGACCAGGACGCCAAGGAACAATCTCACAGTTGGTATCTAGAGAATCAGCAGGCCTGATCCTGATCTGGCCTTTGCTGCTGTATGCAGGTGGAGAATGGATTTTGATCTAGTCGCTCATGAGGGTTTTAGAAGTGTAAATAAAACATTTTCTATCAATGGTTTAGAAGGTTTTATATATTATACATAACACCAGGCTACGCGATCTTCAGGCAATGAAGAACCATTTAAACTTAGAAACACTAAAATGAGATAGCCAAGAATGTGTTAGTCTCTTAAGGACAATACAAAAACTATTGGACATTGAAATTAACCCTGTTGAAGTAAAATCATCTTTCCATAGCAGAAATGGGCTTGTTGCACAGAGATTATTTGGCCTTGAATAATATTTATGATAACAAATGGTATGTTTGATTTTACCTAGTTTCATCAAATATTGATGAAAGTACAGGTGTTCAATGCCTTAAATATGCAAGACAATAAAATATATAAATCGATAAAATGCAAAATATAAACGCAAGTTTCACAAAATTAAATGAAAATAAACATGTGATATGTGGAACTTTGAGAAGTTGTCTGCCCTTTTGGCAAGGGGAGATAATCATTTGTTTATCCCTTAATATTCAAACTCCAAGAGCTTTTAGATGCTCAGAGTGAGGATTGGTGTTTGTTACCTAAGTACCATACAGTACATTATCTACAAGCTCTGTCACTCCAATGTCACCAATCGTCTTTCTAGTCTTTGTTGTGGCTAGAACCGAAGAATATTCCACTCCAAGAGTATTGCCCGCTTCAGCTCTGAAATGATTGAAGAAAATTACATAAAAAAATTGAAAGCAAATGTTGAACAACCTCCTTGTATAATCAAATAGATGCTATTCTCTAGTAATTATTTCCGAATGCCTTAGTTTTACCATGTTTCATAAGATTACAGCCTGGATATCTGGTTGGGAGGGCCACCTGCCTCCCCCAAACCTAGACAGCATGACCCTAGAACTAGTTAGTTATATTACCTGTCAAGAGATTCAATGTTGGCATAATCCTCAGCTGTCGAGTCAGCCAGCTCATATTCATCGACATGTCCTTTTTCTTTCCCATCAGCATGTGCACCTCTCTTTGTTCCATAAGGGGTTACCTCCTCTGCTAGTGTGTACTGAGAGGTTTCTATTTCCGCATCAGCTAGGTGATATACCACACCTGTATCCACTTGCTCAGCCATGTCATAGTCTGCCTCACTATCACCTTTCCCTGCAGAGTAATGTGCTCCATTCTTGGAGAATGCTGCTCTATTATTGGTTCCTGCTGACTCAGGCATATCATAGTAGTTGTCAATATCTGTTAAGAAACAATTTCAATGAATTTATGAACATTAGCATGGCTTCCATTGCCAATCACATGAGCGCAGAACACCACATTGATATAGGAGAAGACAATATTATTGCTAGCAGTAGACCAGAGCTCAGAGTAGGTAGGTGATTAAGAATATTATTAGGCCACTGGAGGGATGTCAACTTTTTTCCAATTAATAGCAAAATAGTTAATAATAAACCTAGACAGGACACCATATACAGCTGAAGTGAGGCACCTGATTGTGGAGGGACGCAACGCCATTGGAAGGTGTAGAAGCAATGATGCTATCATTGATTAACTGTCCATAATCCAGGTTTTTTGTTCATAACTTGATCAAATTGATCTGATTTTGAATTTGAAAATTGCTTTACAATCAGCAGCATCTTGTTATCAACTTGATGTTATTGCTTCTTCAAAAAAATGATTGCCTAAAATTAGTATCAAAGTGTTCAGTACAAGCTGAAAAATCTATTGTAATTTTCAAACTCAAAGTCTGATCAAAACTGATCGAGCTATCTACAAAACACCTGGATTTTGGACAGTAAATCAATGATAGCATCATTGCTTCTACACCTTTCAATGTCGTTACGTCACCCACAATTAAATGCCTCAGTGCCTTAATGCTAATGCTCCATATAGTGTCCTGTCTAGGTTTATTATCAATTCTATGGCCGCAAATATACCTGGATCTGAGTTTAATGCCGACATGCGGACTTGAGGAGTGTTCTCAGCAGAAGTGGCATTGGTGTACCAATAAGTTGGTCCGCTCTCTGATGAGCCTCTGTTAAAAAATATTAATCATTTATAGCGGGAAAATGTGCATACAGTATAGCAAATTGCATTCATCTGTAGAACTTGCATGGTCTTGTCTTGTCTTATGTAGGGGAGGGTAGTGGTATGAGACCGTACTCTCCAGAGAACAGGTGATCGACACCCATAGTGCTCAAAGACCCCGGGACAATTTTGATTATTACTTATAGAACACATCCTTGATGTTAGAAGAATGAGTAGTTCCATCGGTTGGTTTTTGTGATTACAAGAGTTGTCTGAGTCTGAGATGTGTGTGATTTGTGAGAGTTTTGGGTTGAAGTATGATTTGAGTTTTGTGGTTTCTGGTTTGTGGTTAGTGAGAAGCCAGGGTAAATCCCTCAAGACGAGAGCGGGAATCGAACCCGGGACTTCTCGCTTGATAGCAAAGAACTTGCATGGTGTGCCTATAACTATCAGTGGCAGAATTAGCAGGGCTGAAGCAACTTAGTATGTCTTTTCTTGAGGGAGGATAATTAATTGAAAATAACATGACTGGTTAATAATTGTGTAGCCATGTCGTACCAGATTCAAGAGTGCAGATCATGCAAAGACTTGTATAGACTTGAAAGTAATGTTGTGGAGCTTCTATGACCTAACCTAACAAAGTTGAAGAGAATTCTAGTTATTTTTGACTAAGAGCTAACTTTGCTTTTTGCTGGCGACGTTTGAACACTATCAGTACCGCTATGATTACTGCTATAATGACCAAAGCCGCTGCTCCTATCACGGCTCCCATTGCTACAGACTTATTCCCTCGCTGCGTTCGACCATTACCGCCTACAGGGTTTTCATCTGTAACAGCAATATTGAAATATGTCAATATGTTTCAATAGCCTGCAAGATTGGGAGTTTTAAGACAACAGGAAATAACTCACACTTTCATCCAACAAATTTGTGGTATTTTCTGATTCAACACGATGATATTTGGTGACAGTATTTATGTAACTATGTAACATGATATGGCACAACACCGTAGCCAATCAAAGTAAAGACACTGTTGTTGTTAGAATGGAACAACTTGCCATTGCTATTTTTTGTATTACACGAGCAAAGTTTATATTGTTATCCAGTTCAGTTTTAATTCCTGTTTAATTTAAGTAATGTTTATCTTATCAAGGAGTTAAAGCCTTGATCTCTTTCACCTGTGATGTTTGGCTGGGTAGCTTCTGATCCAGTTGATCCGTGGCTGTTATTGCTTTGAAGGAGCGTTGCTGGTCTTATACTGGTAGATGTTGTTGTCACCAGCTCCAAAACTATAAGACAGACAGAATTGTAGTTGTTGATTGTGGTTATATGGAAGGTAAGGAAGTACAATTCTATCGATTTTGTGATGTACATTACCCCAATCTATCTAATTAAACCCCGAAGCTACCACATTCCATAATTTGCCAAACATGTGTGGTGTTCTGATCTCTCCTTCAATATCATGGAGCTACCCAAAACAACTTTTTGTTGCTAAAATAAAGAAAGAAGATTATGCTTTCAACTTCCACTGACCTTGGTACTGAAAGTAGAATCCAGATCCGACAGTGCTCGTGTACATGTTAGTGATAAATCCGAATGTAAGACTAGAGCTTGAAACTCCAATGTTGTACCATCTATCTATTGTAGGTTCAGTGCTAGGGTCACTACAATATTTCATCTCATGATCATGAGTAGACCCAGAGATAACCAGAAAGTCATAATCACAGCCAGGGTAGTAGGAGTCGTAATACAGATTGAACACCAGGAACTTGACCTGTACAGTCTGCTGAGGCTGTAATCCTGTGATAGTCAGAGAGGAGTTGATGTTGGCTGTGTAATCATCAGGGAAGTCTGTATGACTGATCACATATCCTTGTTTCATGTTTGTCTCCTGGCCTGGGGTGTCAATTGCAATGGCATCTGAAAAATTACATCATTTTGGTGTGTAACGGTTGAATGTAATGTATGGTGACAATATTGATGGCATCAAACAAGTTGATATACAGTAATATTTGAATATGGGAATGCAGATTGAAGAGAGAGTCTCATGAAGGTGGATGATATGAAGAAGATGACATAATTAATACAACAAGAAAGGAGCAACTGTTGGTAGATGAATTGAGGGCATATAGTGGCTGGTCAGTGCAGTGGGAATTAATGAGGAGTTGACAACTTGGATACCCTGAATTATCATCCGTGCAAATGATTATCCCATCTAATATGTTTCGTAAAGTTAGGAACTTGCTGTAAATGTGATGTAAGGACATTTAAGCGGCTTAGCTGAGCTTGATTTTTGATCATTCATTATGCAGGTTCATGAATCAGACTCAAATTAGAGTATGTAATTATGGCCAATATACTCGAATAATTGACCCGAGATCTATAGTAATTTGATGTGATTTCATACCAAGAATATGAAAACATGGTGAGGTTCCTTTCCCACTGTTTTCTACAGTCCATTCACCATTGATGCTGTTACAGTAGAAGGTGTCATCAATTGAAGGAGATCTGATTTTACATTCCGCTGACACTGTAAAACCATGTTCTCCTGAGTTACCACCAAGCCGAAGGTGGCTGTAAGCTTGTGGAAGTCTACCCGTGGTACAGCTCGAATCTAAATAAAACACAGATTTCACTAATTATAAGAATTATGAACAACCATAGCTCATGAGCATATGCTACAAGGGGCTCAACAGGGTTATGTTGTTATATTACCTGTTTGGGTTTGAAATAATTTGACTTTTTATGTTTTCAGTGCAGAGTTCAATTGTCTCTGTTGGTAAATGTTTTCAGTCCCCTTCTAGGTCTGCTGCTGAAAACTTACCCTCATAGCTGTACTGAAGTCTGAATCCTCTTTCTACATATTTAGAGCTTGTATGAAACTTGAGACTTGATTCTGTGTATCCACTGATATATGTTTTGTTCTCCCAATGGTTCAGTTCTTTCCCACAGTACTTCACATCATCATCAATTTGCAAAAAGTCAAAGCAGTCTCCATTTGAATCCCGATTGTCATCAAGCTCAAAGTCTAAGACGTTCAAGGTCACTGATAACAATCCATCTCCTCTTATTCTCAGGGTACTGGCTACTCTGTTAGAATAGTCCTGATGTGGGTATCCTCTGTGACTGATTATAGTACCTCTCTGATGTGTGATGAGCTGATCTTTTCCATCTAACATCACATATACACCACTCTCTGCTTCTGATGTATCTGGAACCAAAAAAATTTGTTCTATCACTATGAAAGGCAAAGTGAGCTTCAATATGTCTGGAACCATTTTTCCTGCCGTATGCAGTCCCACTCTATCTAAGTCTTTCCAACCACACTCAAAGATCTTCAGTACATACTAGCTACTAAATCAAAACATGGTGGACATTATTAAGCCTGTTTGGCAGAAAATGTACTGGTCTAAGAGTTTAAAACTATGAAAATTAAGAAAAATTTCCAAATTAAAAGAAGAAGGGTATTTTTCCCCGCAGTATTTAACTTGAATGCCAATTGGAAGGACAATAAAGTATTGATCACTCACCTTCACATCTTCCCCATGCACCATCTTGATCGTAATCAGCTGTTGTTGAGCACCAGTAGCCACGTGAAAACCAATAAGGACAGGTGTAATACTGAGTATTATAGTTTGTGAATGGGAGGACACAAGGATCGCCGTCAGAATTTCCTCCAAATGTTGATCCTGAGATGAATATGCAAAACCAAGTTTGTCTCAAAGCATTCAGTAATATATTTCAATATACAGGACAGGACAGGATCAATAGTGCTCAAGTTGCTCGTGCCCACCGGAAACCATTCTTGTTATTGCAGAGGTAGCGAGGAATGTCCCTAATGGGTCTTGGGGTTCAAACATACAGCCAAGGTTCTCTTTTTTAAGTTTGTTTTATACGCTAAGAGTCAGCTGAGATGATTTGAAAACCTTAGATTGTTGAACCTGGACCAACAACAACAACAACATACCCTGGGCATTCAAAAGATCTTAGACTATTGATTGCCTACTGGGCATGGTAGACCTTGTAGCTGAACTGGTGAGTTGTTACACCATAGCAAATTTTCTATATTGAAACATTATTATTTTATTGATGAGCGTCACCTCCACTGGAGCGGAATTCTTAATAATTTTTAATTGGCTATTGTGCCCCCCTTAGGGTCGATGAGAATATGCTCACATAAGATCAATGATACATAATACAACTGATGTATTTAGAAAATTCTTGTAAAAGATAAGAGTGGGCAAGCTAGGGTTATATATGAAGAGCTATCCTCCATTAGCAGCATAGGTAGTGACTGGTACTCACACCTGCAACTTTCAGATTGAAAAGCTATTATCCTATTCCACCCTGCCACCCTATACTAGAAGATACTCAAAGACTCAACTCAAAGACTCACCTGTTACCAGCATACAGTAACTTGATATTCCGCAAAGAAACACTTCAATATTCCTCATGGTTGAAAAGTCAAAGCCCTAAATCATGTTCGAAGTGGAGCTTGATTTGAATAGCACTACCAATCTCAATGCTTGGGGTGAAAAATACTGTGAATTGTTGAAGCTTTACTGCTATGCACGTGATCACACACACTTATGAATTTTGCATAGATGTAGTATTATCGTGTGTGTCGCTATGAATTCTAAGAACGATAACTGGTCCGGAATTTTTACATTGTGCTTGATTGTGTTACTTCCTTCTAGATACACGCTAGGTTGAAAATTATATGACTTGAAAGGATCAAAAGCAGAGAATTGTTGACTTAATTATCAGAACATTTTGTCATGTGATTACACAAAGACAAAAGCAAATTTCATCGACTGAACAAAGCTATATCAGCCGTAAAAATCAAGTATTAGTATAACTTAATCTTAGCAAGAAGGAAGCAGTTATTTATAGATTGATCACACTATAGGTGCTATTGTCAACATATTGTGCTGAGCTATTTTTCAGTAACACGTACCATTATTGAGATGGTCTGATTAGAAGCGATGAAGATAAAGGCACTAACAAATTCAGCTGCAAGGAAAATGTTTTTCATTGTAGGGAGTTGTGTATCATGTAATCATGAGAACATGATTCCCTCAGCGTTCCCTTAGGTTTCATTTTTCATGCTTCGCTCAGTTGTACCAAAATATGCAAAGTGCCTTATGTGCAGTATCCCATTGGTACAGTGTAAAGTGATCATCAGTTAGTGGTGATAATGAAAACATGTATCATGGAAAGAACAATCAAGAGAAGTTCTTTTTAGAAGGGTGATGCGACTTGTCTCTGCTTGGGCTATATTATACTTTGATCAGGAGTTCTTGAGACTGGAAATTGTAACTTCATTTCCCTGATGTGATCTGAGATGGCAGAGCTGCAACTGTTGAGCCAATGAGAGATATTTGGTGCTAAAATTTCTTAACATGAAGTTATTCCATCATTTACTTCCTTGTAATGGATAACAGAAAAAAGTTTCTGTTATCCATTAAAAAAGTTTCTGTTAGCTTATAGTAGTAAATTCTCAGCCTATATCCCATTTTGCTGACTAACAATTCTATATTTATTTGATTTCTGTAACCTCTCATAGCGATTATTAAATTGTAGGGAAATTTTGAAGCCTTTACAATTCATTTTCTAATAGATACTATTTCCTGCTACCAAACCACTAACAACATTGTCGCAGACAGATCGATTAAGTGTCATTGTCATGTGTTTGTTTTGAAATTATATAATGTTGAGCGTGATAATAATAACAATAAAGTTTAGTTATAAAACGCCTATTAAAATCGTTTAGAAAAAATGATTTCTAAGCATTGTACATGAGATAAAACATCAAATTTATATTAAATATCAAATACAAAAAGATTATAAGGAAATATTTATGCGATAAGATAAATGAATCCTATAAGTATCAACTGCCCAGCGCCTAAAAATTCACTATAGACAATTTGGATACCTGTATCTCGCTTATCCACAGTTTTGAATTTTGTCAGAAGAACCAGAAGCTGCTAATGTATAAATGTGGACATCACAGTCAGCGACAGCTGTAGCAGAAGTGTACTCTGATTCATCATACTTAGTGATTCTGTAAGTAAATCGTGAGAGTAATTTATAAATTTTAAATACTTCTGGGCTTCCCGGGTGAACCTTTTCTCAGATGTTTCCTTATAATCATTATTTTTTTGTGAACACTAACTCATGTTCGCAATCCCAAAAACCATATTTATCTGGGTGCATGACTTTAATTATGGATTATGACACATTTTTATGTTTTTACATACATTGACCTATGATTGATGGCTTTGTGACATAAAATCACATCCACAACCTACATTTGTTAAATACTAGATTTTATCAGGAAGAGAATGAGAAGGATAAATAGCAGTTCTGATATTTCCGATCCGGTATCCTTTCCTCTCCTGCCCCTTGAGTCTTTATTTTTATGATGCGATGATTAAATACTGAGGTATATAATATATAATATATCATATATTATGCTGATTTACCTTTGTTTACTCTGTGTGTTCTCATAAGCGCCACTGGCAGTGTTCGAAATCTGCTCGTACTCTGCACTATTATTTACATAGTCTACAGATGTCTCAACGTAATCGTAGGGGCTGGTGAAAGTGGAGTTGTACATCCCTTTAAAATATACACACTTTTTACAGACGCACCTAGCATAATTCTCCATGCTGTTGTATTTGTTAATGTCATAAGTGAAACGTAAATGGCGTGGGATATGTATGTTGGTATATGAATGACCTTGATCATGGGAACGGTGATTGTATTTCCTCTGCCAGACAGTATGGATACAGACAAATTGTGTTGATGATGATGTAGTTGGTAAGAATGTCACTGACAATTGAGAGACCTTACCAGCATCAGGATTGATAACAGACATGTAGATATGTGGATTATCAAAAGTGGGATCAGCAGATGTGTATTCATTTTCTGGTTCTCTCTTTTGTCTACATTTATATAAAATGAATAAGTCTAACATGGGAGAAATACTTTCAAGTAGACTTAATATGATAACCAATTGTTGAAAAGTTTTGTTGTTTTGATTTCGATTAGTACCACAGAGTAGCGCTAAAGAAATAACTAGGAATATTTTGATTTTCAGAAAGTCAAAAAAAAGGTAAACTTTAAGGTATAGAAATATTAATTGGAAGTCTGTAAAGAGAAAATTCTGCCTTCATCTTGACCTAAACACCAAATAAATGACTATCAATGCTTCAACCACATTTTTACTCGGATAACAATAGGACATTTTAATTGAACGCTATTTTCATCATGCAATATTCTTGGGTATAAGAGGATATTTGATTTGGCATTTTTTCGTACCCATTATCCCTCCATGAATAGAAACTGACTTTGCTTCATGCAAACGTCGTTTGAGTACCACCAGAGCTGCTATGATAACTGATAGAAGGATGACCGAAGCTGCTGCTCCAATCCCAGCCCCTAATGCCACAGAGTTACTTGTCTGCATTTGGCCATCATCGTTTACTGTATTTCCATCTGTATGAATAATATACTATGATATATATGTTGAGTAGCTAAACTTTGTGTTATGTGGTGTTGTTGAGTTGTTGGCTTGGAGGAAATGAAAAGACAACTCACACTATAAAATAAAAACTGTATCGATACTGTTTATACGATTATGTTTACCCCATCCATCTTTATTTTTGTAACATAATTTGTAGCTTATTCATCATTTATCATTATCCTGATTCACCTATAATGTTCAGTTGTGTAGTCTCTGTTCCTGCTGAGTTGTGACTGTGAGTACTTTGAAATGACATTGTGAATGTTCTACCATCCGTATTGTCATGTCTTGTAGGTGAAATGCTGCTACTTTCATATGTTGCGGGGGTTTCTGTGGTTGTTGTTGATGTCGTTGTTGTTATTGTTGTTGTTCTGATGGTTGCTGGGCGGGTTGTAGACGTTGATGGTTCGGTTGTGGCGGGTGTAGCAGTAGATGGTATACTGGTAGAGGTTGTTGTCACAGGCTCTAAAACTATAGTAGAGACAGGAATGAGTACAAAGCGATTGATTGTTTTTATCTTTATTTTCACAATCTACCCGATCAGCCAAATGGCTGTTATATTCCATTATTTTATAGTTATATCATTATCAAAACATGCTTGGTGTTCTGCTCTAACCTTTCTTGTCATGAAGCCACCCAATACAAATCATCCTCGTCCTTTGTTGCTCAACAAGTTTTGCTTTCAATTTTTTTACTGACCTTGGTACTGAAAGAAGAATCCAGGTCTGACAGAGTGTGCGTTCGCGTTAGTGGTAAATCCGAATGTAAGACTAGAGCTTGAAACTCTGAAGTTGTACCATCTATCTGTTGTAGGTTCCCTGCTAGGGTCATTGCAAAGTTTTATCCCATTATCATGAATAGACCCAGAAATAAGCAGAAAGTCATAATCACAGCCAGGGTATTGAGGATGGTAAAACAAATTGAATACCAGGAACTTGACCTGTACCGTCTGCTGAGGCTGTAATCCTGTGATAGTCAGAGATGATTCAATGTTAGCTGTGTAATATTCAGGGAAGTTTGTATGACTTATAACATATCCTTGCTTCTTGTCTATCTCCTGGTTTGGGCTCTGTGAAGGCTTGTAAATTGCAATGACATCTGAAACATAACATCATTTGGGTGTGAGTGAATCTTTGATGCTTATGATGATCCTTTCATGAAATGATTCATAGCATCAAAATAACCAATGCACCAATATATGAGAATGGCAGCGCAGGCTGAAGATAGAGTCTCATGAAGGTGGATGACATGGTAGGTTTGGATGACATACAAAGGATGACATAATAAATAGATAAAGAAAGGAGCAGATATAACAATGAATGTTTTCCGAGTATTTTCATGCTGGTAGACAAACTGACAACGACATTATCCAACAATAAATTGTTTGGCCCTAGGAAGCATTTGGATGCTTTTTTAGGGGTAGTAGTTGGAAAGTATCAAGGTGATATGAAATCTTTTCTATTAACCTGTTAAGTAGTTAGAATGGAGCAATATTCAAAAGGAACAGTCAGTATAGGTGTGATGACTCTAAGTATTGCTCATTAACTTTGTATTTTGAGGGACAAATCTTTTTACAAACCAATTTATTTGGGTCTGCTGCTGCCTCCAACTTACCCTCATAACTGTACTGAAGCCTGAATCCTCTTTCGTCATTTACAGTGCTTGTATGGAACCTGAAACTGAATTCTCCGTTGGCGCTGAAGTAAGTTTTACTCTCCCCTTGGGCTAGGTCGTTTTCACAGTACTTCACATCATTAATTTGCAAATAATCATAGCAGTCCTCATTTGAATCCCGATTGTCATGAAGCTTAAAGTCTAAGACGTACAGGGTCACTGATAAGAATCCATTTTCTCTTATTCTCAGGGTACTTTCCACATTGTCCGGGTAGTTCTGCTGTGGATATCCTCTGTGACTGATCATAGTTCCTGTTTGATGTGTGATATTCTGATCTTTACCATCTAACATCACATATACACCGCTCTCCGCTTCTGATGTATCTAAAAGTAATAAATTGTGTTCTATCGTGAGAAGCAAAGTTAGCTTCGATATGGCTTGAACAATTTTGCCTGCAGTTTGTAGTCGCAATCTATCTAGGTCTTGCCAGTCACAGCCAGTACATACTAGCTACTGAATAAAAGCATGGTCAACATTATTGAGCCTGTCTGCCAAATATGTACTAGTCTAAAAGTTTGAAACAAATAAAATTCAAGCAAATGTTAGAAGAAAAGTAGTGGGGTAATTTTGCCTGTGTTAGTTTACCTCATTGCCAATTGAATGGACAATACAGTATTGATCACTCACCTCTACATCTTCCCCATGCGCCATCTTGATCATAATCACCTGTTGTTGAACACCAGTAGCCACGTTGATTTGAATAAGTACAAGTGTAATATTCAGTATGAGAATTTGTGTATGGGAGGACACAAGGATCACCGTCAGAATTCCCTCCAAAAGTTGAGCCTGATAATAAAATGCAAACCTAATTTGTCTCAAAGCATTTAGCAATATAGAGTACTGTTTCTGGCATCAATAGTGCTCAAGTTTATTTTGAAGAAGTAAATGGGAATGCTCTTAATAGGTATTGGGGTTCAAACATACAGCCAAGATTGTCTTTATTAGGTTTGTTATAAATACGCAAAGAGAATAATTAAGATGAATAGAAAACCTTTGATTGATGAACCTGAAGCCCTAAAACAACATAATTATATAAGTTCATTGTAGAAAGTGACCTCCACTGGAATTGAATTCTCAATACTAGATCATACTCAACTCAAAGACTCACCTGTTGCCAGCATACAGTAAGTCGATATTCCCCAAAGAAGCACTACAAATATCCTTTCTCTCATGGTGGAGAAGACAAAGCTGTGAATAACGTTCCAAGTGAAGCAGGCAGGGTGGCGTAGTGGTAAGGATTCGGGCTTCTCAATCTGAGAGTTGCAGGTTCGAATCCCGGTCACTACCCATTCTGCTAAAGGAGGTGAGCTCTCCGAACAATAGCCTAGCTTGCCCACTCCTACCTTGTACAGGAGTGCGCTAAATAGATGTGATGAATCTTATGTAAGCATTGAATAGCAAATAAAAAGTTGATATTATTATTATTATATGTTGAATCGCGCTACCAATCTCGATGCTTGAGTTAAAATATACTGTGAGTCATAGAAGCTTCACTGCTATGCAGTTGATAACACCCATAAGAGCTTTGAATAGATATAGTATTATCGTGTGCTTCGCTATGAATTCTAAGAGCGATAACTGGTCCGGAATTTTTACATGGTGCTTGATTGTGTTACTTCCTTCTAGATACACGTTAGGTTTAAAATTATATGACTTGGAAGGATCCAAAGCAGAGAATTGTTGACTAAATTATAAGAAAATTATGTCATGTGATTACACAAAGACAGAAGCAAATTTCATCGACTGAACAAAGTTATATCAGCCGTAAAAATCAAGTATTAGAATAACTTAATCTTAGCAAGAAGGAAGCGGTTATTTATAGATTGATCTCACTATAGGTGCTATTGTGCTGAGCTATTTTTCAGTAGACCGTGCCATTATTGAGATGGTCTGATTAGAAGCGATGAAGATAAAGGCACTAACAAATTCAGCTGCAAGGAATATGCTTTTCATTGTAGGGAGTTGTGTATCATGTAATCATGAGAACATGATTCCCTCAGCGTTCCCTTAGGTTTAATTTTCCATGCTTTGCTCAGTTGTACCAAAATACGCAAAGTGCCTTATGTGCAGTATCCCATTGGTACAGTGTAAAGTGATCATTAGTTAGTGGTGATGATGAACACATGTATCATGGAGAGAACAATCAAGAGATGTTGTTCTTAGAAGGGTGATGCGACTTGTCTCTGCTTGGGCTATATTATACTTTGATCAGGAGTTCTTGAGACTGGAAAATGTAACTTCATTTCCCTGATGTGTTCTGAGATGGCGGAGCTGCAACTGTGGAGCCAATGAGAGATATTTGTGCTAGAATTTCTTCACATGAAGTTATTTCATCATTTACTTCCTTGTAATGGATAACAGAAAAAGTTTCTGTTATCCATTAAAAAAGTTTCTGTTAGCTTATAGTAGTTAATTCTCAGCCTATATCCCATTCTGCTGACTAACAATTCTATGTTTATTAGATTTCTGTGACCTCTCATAGTGATTATTAAATTGTCGAGAAATTTTGAAGCCTTTACAATTCATTTTCTAATAGATACTATTACCGCTACCAAACCACTAACAACATTATCGCAGACAGATCGAATAAATGTCATTGTTATGTGTTTGTTTTGTAATTATATAATGTTAAGCGTGATAATAATAACAATAAAGTTTAATTATAAAACGCTAATTAAAATTGTTTAGAAAAAATGATTTCTAAGCATTGTACATGAGATAGAACATTAAATTTATATTAAATATCAAATATGAAAAGATTATCAGGAAATATTTATGCGATGTGAAAATGTGGTGATAGGATAAATGAATCCTAAAAGTAGCAACTGCCCAGCGCCTAAAAATTCACTATAAACAATTTGGATACCTGTATCTCGCTTATCCACAGTTTTGAATTTTGTCAGAAGAACCAGAAGCTGCTAATGTATAAATATGGACATCACAGTCAGCAACAGCTGTAGCAGAAGTGTACTCTGACTCATCATACTTAGTGATTCTGTAAGTAAATCGAGAGTAATTTATAACTTTTAAAAACTTTTAGGCTTCCCGGGTGAACCTTTTCTCAGATGTTTTCTTATAATCATTATTTTT
Organism: Membranipora membranacea; assembly: GCA_914767715.1. Taxonomy (NCBI): domain Eukaryota; kingdom Metazoa; phylum Bryozoa; class Gymnolaemata; order Cheilostomatida; family Membraniporidae; genus Membranipora; species Membranipora membranacea. The sequence goes on along the minus strand of OU612067.1, from coordinate 10,438,353 downwards.
TTTGAGAACACTACTCATGTTTGCAATCCAAAAAACATATTTATCTGGGTGCATGATTTTAATTATGGATTATGGCACATTTTTATGTTTTTACATACATTGACCTATGATTGATGGCTTTGTGACATAAAATCACATCCACAACCTACATTTGTCAAATACTAGATTTTATCAAAAAGAGAATGGGAAGGATAAATAACAGTTCTTATATTTCCGATCCCGTATTCTATCCTCTCCTGCCCCTTGAGTCTTTTTTTTTTGTGATGCGACGATTAAATACTGAGGTATATAATATATAATATATAATATATAATACTGATTTACCTTTGTATACTCTGTGTGTTCTCATAAGCGTCACTGGCAGCGTTCGGAATCTGCTCGTACTCTGCACTATTATTTACATAGTCTACAGATGTCTCAACGTTATCGTAGGGGCTGGTGAAAGTGGAGTTGTACATCCCTTTAATATATACATACTTTTTACAGACGCACCTAGCATAATCTGCCATGCTGTTGTATTTGTAAATGTTATAAGTGAAACGTAAATGGCGCGGGATATACATGTTGGTATATGAATGACCTTGATCATGGGAGAGGTGATTGTATTTCCTCTGCCAGGCAGTATTGATACGGACAAATTGTGTTGATGATGATGTAGTTGGTAAGAATGTCACTGACAATTGAGAGATCTTACCAGCATCACGATTGAGAACAGATATGTTGATATGTGGATTATTAGAAGTGGTATCAGCAGATGTGGATTCATTTTCCAGTTCTCTCTTTTGTCTACATTTATATAAAATGGGAAAAAAATAACTAGGAATATTTTGAATATCAGAAACTCACAAGAAAGGTAAACTTTAAGGTATAGAAATATTAATTGGAAGTCTGTAAAGAGAAAATTCTGCCTTCATCTTCACTTAAATAAATAATAAATGACTATCGATGCTTCAACCACTTTTTACCTCGGATAACAATAAGACATTTTAATTGAACACTATTTTCATCATTCTTGGGTATAAATGGATATTTGATTTGACATCTTTTCGTACCCATTATCCCTCCATGAATAGAAACTTACTTTGCTTCATGCCAACGTCGTTTGAGTACCACCAGAGCTGCTATGATAACTGATAGAAGGATGACCGAAGCTGCTGCTCCAATCCCAGCCCCTAATGCCACAGAGTTACTCGTCTGCATTTGGCCATCACCGTTTACTGTATTTCCATCTGTATGAATAATATACTATGATATAATGTTGAGTAGCTAAACTTTGTGTTATGTCGTGTTGTTGAGTTGTGGGCTTGGAAGAAATGAGAAGACACCTCACACTATAAAAAAAAATTGTATCGATACTGTTTGCACGATTATGTTTACCCCATTCACCTCTTTTTTTGTAACATAATTTGTAGCTTATTCATTATTTGAGAGGAGAGGACAACTCACATCTACGAACACAAAATTATGGATACTCGCTGAATCAACATGTTAGGTATTTCTGGTAGTAGGGTCAGACATACAATTAACCTATCGGCATTGCTCCCTGAACCCGGCAAATTCAAGTTTGGAGGAGAAGGATAGAGATATAGACTGCGGTTATAAAAAATAAACAAAAAAACTCAGTATCGGGTCTTTAAAACTAGGCTATGATTGCCTAACTGTAGTGTTCATGTGTATACTATTTACAAGAAAGTTTTGATAAAACTTTGGGATGTACACATTTTTCTTGATGTTCATCTCACTCACTTGTGGTATTTGGCTTTGTAGTTTGAATGCTTGTTGATCTATAAGTGTGAGCGGTTGTCAGGGGCACTCCGCCGGTTTCAGGTGTTAACCATGTTGACCTTGTTGACCATGGCGCCAGCGATAATTGTGTAGTTTGTGTCTTGGATGTTGTGCGTGTCATAGGCACTGTGGATGTTGTGGGTAGTGTGGATGTTGCGGATGTTGGGGTTGGAGCCAATGTTGTAGATGGCACGATTGTGGTTGACGGTGGTCTGGTTGTCACTGTTGAAGGTCTGGTTGTGGTTGGAATAGGAAGATCTAAAACTGTTGATGAGACATACTTGTTAGTGTTGTTGCCATGTAACAGAAAGGTTGGAAGCCATTTTTATCTCATTCAAGTTTGTTGTCATTTTTGTTTTTGATGAATTGAAATTCATAAATCTAGTTGACCAATGAATGTTGCGTATTTGATTAAGTTTAGCTTAGTACTGACCTTTATATTTGAAGTAGAATCCAGCGCTCACTGATTGAGCGTTCGAGTTAGTAGCAAATGTGAATGAAAGTGTAGATCGTGAAACTGTGTAGTTGTACCATGCGTCTAAAGTGGGTGACCGACGAGGGAAATTACAGTACTTGATATCAAGTGTGGAGCCAGTTATTTGCAGATAATCATGTTCACAATCATGATGACTTGATTGGTAATAGATGTTGAACACCAGGAACTTAACCTGTACAATCTGCTGAGGCTGTAATCCTGTGATAGTCAGAGATGATTCGATGTTAGCTGTGTAATCTTCAGGGAAGTTTGTATGACTGATCACATAACCTTGTTCATTACTTGTCTCCTGGGCATAGTTTTGGGCCGGTTGGTAGATTGGCGAAGCATCTGAAACATTGAAATGGTCATTATTTGGCAATAGAGCATTGTATGCACAAAGAAGTGGTACAAATTACCAAACCCAGAAATACTTGTTTTAATTTCATACTTGATTCTACTTTATTAATCCTGCAAGAGAATTGTTCAATGGTTATCTCCCCATTACTCTGCTTGTGGACTTATACATGAAGAAGAAAGAGGAGTTTAGGTAAAGAGGAATAATTAATGACTTTACAGTACTTAAAAGTCTAAATACTTAGGCCTGCTTGATTTATGTATAATTAGTTGGCCTACAGAGAACTAAGTTAATATATTGAATTTATGATCTTATGATCCAGGTTCCATTCCCGACGCCGGCTGTCATTTCCGGTTTGGCACTGGCAAGCCTTTCATCCTGGCCAGGTCTGTTCGTATCAGGACCATAAACACAGGAGGTCTACTGTGTGCCTGCACGCAGTATAAAGAGCCCCCTCTGCCTCTTCCAAAAAAATTAGCCGGCAACGGCGGGCAAGGGTATAGGGTACTACCCCACACAAGCCACATGCGCTTTAGGGGGCCTGTTAAATAGGGTGATCAAACTAGACCTAGTGCATAGTGAAAAAAATTTAATGGTTTTGTCTCATGATAAGCTAACTATAAAAAAAAACCGTTTGTGACCGTTTATTTCACACTCGCATTAGAATAACTATTTAACCATCATACCAAGAATGTTGAAACATGCAGAGGTACCGCTACCATTATTTAATGTACGCCATGTTTTGCTCATGGTATCACAGTAGATGGTGTCATTGACTGAGGAGGATTTCATTCTACACTCTGCTGACAAAGTATTGCCATTCAACTTTGCAGCTTGCTGGATGGATTAATAAGCTCGATGAATTCTGCTTGTGTCACAACTAACTCGCTGTAACTCTAAAACAAAAATATGATTGGATATTTATAATAGAAAAGTTGTGTTCCGGACAAGAACCAAGTGGCAATGACTTGACTCATCACAATGCCCCTGATTTTTTTTATTTATTCTTACATTTCTCTGCAAAAAACCCTTATCAATTTTGATACGGGCTGCCTCACTGCTTCTGGCAGATATTATCCACCCCGTATCAGTTTTGCTGCTGCCTACTTACTTTTATAACTATACTGCAGTCTGAATCCTTTTTCCACATATCTAGAGCTTGTAATGAACTTGAGACTGAATTTTCCATTCACCGTTAAATAGGTTTTTTTCTCTCCTTGGGCGAGACCAACTCCACAGTACTTAACATCATTGTTGATTTGTAAGAAGTCATAGCATTCGCTATCCTTCTTATTGTCCATGAGCACAAAATCCAAGACCTTCAAGGTTACTGATAACATTCCATCTACTTGTATTCTGAGTGTACTTTCTACGTCGTTAGTATACTCATCTTTTGGATATCCTCTGTGACTTATTATAGTTCCTCTCTGATGTGTGATAAGCTGATCTTCACCGTCTAACATCACATATACACCACTCTCTGCTTCTGATGTAGCTAAAATCATCATCAGATGTGTTTGCAAGTTCCTTCAGAGCTGCATTCGCTGTCTGATGCCATGAAATAACCGTTTTTTGTGTCATCAAACCTACGGTTTTCCAAATTTTGAAAAACTTTGAACATTGCAAAGCTATCTTGACCAAATTTATGTGTGTATTTACAAAACCAGGACATCTTTTACCCAGGTAGTAAAGATTGTTGCCCCGTAACGTTGAAGTTACTGCATGTTGATGTGTAGGCGCAATTATATGAAAAATGGCAAGATGTCACTGCTTTTGTTTCAAAATCCTAACTTGTATAAATGCCTTGACGACGGAATATCACTAATTGTTGTGGTTATCATGCTCAAAATAAAAAAGTTTGTTGTATTGTCGGTTATAAACATAATTTGGACTATTTGTAGCTACCCATAAAACTCACTTCTGCAATGTTCATGCTGCATAAAGACTCACCTGTGACCAGCAAACAGTAACTTAGCAGGCCTAAGAAGAGGGCTATGAGGATCTGTGTCCGACCTCTCATGGTGGTCAAAATTGAGGCTTTGTTGGTGCTGGTCTTGATGCAGGCTTGGGCAGGACACAAAAGGCAAAAAACCACTAGCAAAACACAGTTAACTTTATCTGAACTATGGTGTAGACCTTACTGTAGACCCTGACCATAAGAGTCGACGGCTAGGCAAGTGATATCAGTAAATGATAAGAGATGAATTGTCAGACCGATTTTGACTATGGTAGAAAGCTAAGGACTCTAACTAAGCCTTATCACCATCATGTATTTACTTGCGACACTTCCTCCTAGATGAAGATAACGATTCAGTTCAAGTGGAAAGAACGTCAAAAGATCTAAGCCAGCTGATTACCGAAATATTCAACACATTATTATGTAACATGAAGTGAGAGCTACATGTAAACCACAACATTTTAAGATATAAATGTACCAATTATCACCAATGATTGGCAAAGGAGGAAATGATGTTTCCTAGTAGGGTTTCACTATTATAGGAGCAGATATATTATGCCATGTGATAACCCAATCAGCAAGTGCGTTGAATGGATGGGCTGAATTATTAACTGTGAGGCGTTACCATTTTATACAAAAGAGGAAGTTGTGATTTTAGGATCAGGCTACAAGGACAGGTCTCAATATTTCTGCAAACATTTAGGAGTCAGAGAACTAAATGCATTAGTTAGAATGTGAATTGGATTAAAATTCTGAATAATAGACTCCAAATTATCTACTATATTTAGCCTCGCAAGACTGGTTTTGTAATTTAAAGCAAATAGATGTTGAATAAGAGATATCTCTCATTATCAGCTAATTGTAAGAACCCCTGCTCATCTCCAAAAGTAACCATCAAAACTTTGCTGGTTTTAAAACATTTGGAAATAGAGTTGTCTCCTCCTATCACAGAAGGGGACGACTCTTAACAAGAGATGATTTCTCAGGTTATAAATATGGAAACATATTATGTAAAGGGAAGTCAACTAAATTAATTAACCCTTAAAAATCGTTCCTATGTTTTGGAGGGTGGGACATTTGTCCCAGCCTCTCCAATGTATGAAGTTGTGTTCCCCAACCAGTTACACCGGCAAACAAAATAACTGCTCGAACATGACTCTTTTATATCAGCCCTTGTAAATGTAAGCTCTTCAAAATAACCATTTCTTCATACGAAATACAAAGCTCATGTTTATGTATGTTTTTTTGTGCATGTCCTACGATATCATATAATTTATTAAAATATAATTAGGACTAATAGCCTAGTACTCAAGTCCAGGCCATGGCATGATCTCCCAGTTAGGCTCCTGGAGCAGCTGTGGCCTGATTGGTAAAACACAGGCTGGATCCTGATCTGACTTTTCTGCTGTATGCATGTGGTGGATGCATCCTAATCCAGTCTTTGTCTAAACTATCTGATCGAACCATGACATGAGGGTTAAATAATTGTAAATAAAGGACTTTATCAGTGGTTCCATTTAATGTGTGCAATAAAACCTAAGCAAGTTGCACTTGTTACACACACTATCCAGAACACAAAGGTAAGCGATCGCTATACGGAGCAGAACAACCTCATATTATAATTGAAACACTGTAATTGTTATTTGTTTGAGATGGTAACAATTGGAAAAGAAAATAATGTGTTAGTACACATAGATTAGAGTCTGAAATTATGATTACATGTGTCTCAAGATAATGAACTATAAAATGAGCAAAACACTGTCTTTGTAGGACCAAAAAAAAGAGGCAATGAAGTTAACCCTGTTAAGGGAAATCAACTTTTCCATAGCAAATATTTGCTTGTCGCCAGAGATTATTTGGCCTGGAGAAATCTTTATGATAACAAAAGGTATGTTCGAATATACCAAAATATTGATGGAAGTACGAGTGGTAAATGACTTAAATCTGCAATTCAATGCAGTTCTCATCAGTAGAAATCAAAAGCTTATGGCAAGTTGCGCAAAACTTAATCTTACGCTCAAAATAAACATGCGACATGTGAAAGTTTGAAAAGCTATCTGCCATTTTGACAAGGGAGATAACCATGTGATTATCCTTTAGTATTTAAACTTCATGAGTTTTCAGATGCTCAGAGTTAGGACTCGTGTTTGTTATCTAATTACCATATAGTTCATTATCTACAAGCTCTGTTACTCCGATGTCACCCTTTGTCTTTCTAGTCTTTGTTGCGGCTAGAACCGAGGTGTATTCCTCTCCAAGTGTCTTTTCCTCTTCAGATCTGAAATGGTTGAAGAAAATTAGAATTGATAATATTTACACCTCCTTGAATACTCAAATATGTGTTATTCTCTAGTAAATATTTCCTAACGGCTTAATTAAGTTGGCCTGTGGATGGATTGGAAGAGAGAAAATCTACATCTAAACATTTTTACCATATTTCATTAGATTACAGCCTGGTGATCTGGTTGGGACGGTCACCTGCCTCCCCTAACCTGGACAGCATGACCCTGAAACTAATTAGCTATTTTACCTGTGAACAGATTCAATGTTGGCGTAATCCTCAGCTGTCGAGTCAGTCGGTTTATATTCATCATCATATGTTTTTTCCTTTCCATAATCCTGTGCACTTCTCATAGTTCCATTAGGGTTTACCTCCTCCGCTAGTGTATACTCAGAGGTTTCTAATTCTTCATCAGCTAGATGATACATGGCACCAGTTTCAATCTGCTCAGCCATGTCATAGTCTGTTTCACCAGTATCTGTCCGGGAAGAGTAATGTGCTCCATTCTGAGAGAGTGCTGCCCCGTGATTGGTACAAGCTGACTCAGCCATATCATAGTAGTTGTCAACATCTGTTGAGAAACATTTTCAATGACTTTATGAACACTAAAATGGCCTCGATTGCGCAGAAAACCAAAGCTTAAAAAAATTGTTGATATAGGAGAAGAAAATATTATTGCTAGCAATAGACCAGAGCTAGAGGCTAGGGGTAGGTTATTTTTATGCCACCGGAGGGATGACACTTTTGCTAAATATTAACAAAAAATTTACCATAGGAGGGTTTTCATTATGCAAAACGTTGGGATTTAAAGTTAAAAACAAACATGAGCCGCAAATATACCTGGATCTGAGGGTAATGCCGACATTTGGACTTGAGATTGTTCTCAGCAGGAGCGTCATTGGTGTACCCATAGGTTGGCCCGTTGTCTGATGTGTCTCTGTAAAAATGTGAATACACTATCCCAAATTGCATTCATCTGCAGAACTTGTTTGGTGTGCCTATAATGGCAATCAAAAACTATGCAGCAGAATTAGTAGAGGCAAAGCAACGCAGTATGGCCAATTCTTGGGCAAGCTTAATTGATTGTGTCTAAGAAAATATCATGATTGGTGTGAAGTTGTGTAGGGATGTACCATCAGAATATCTGGATCATGCAAAGACCGGCATAGATAATTTTGTAAAGTAAGGTTCTGCAGCTTGCCATGACCTAACCTAAGAAAGCTGCTATTCAATCAATTTGTGGATTCAATTTATTCTTGACTAGTAACTTACTTCATGTTTTCTCGACGTCGCTTGAACACCATCAGCACTGCTATGATTGCCGCTATCATAATAACTAAAGCTGCCGCTCCTAGTCCAACTCCTATTGCCACAGAATTATTCTCTCTCTGAATTCGACCACCGCTGCCTACTGTATTTTCATCTGTAACAACAATACTAAAATATATAACAATTTGTTTCGTAAGGCTGCAATATTGGAATTTGTAAGTCAACAGGAAACAACTCACAATTTCCCTCAAAAAAATTGGGGATTTGCTGATTCTACACGACAATGTTTGGTGACATTAAACAGATCCTGGTTATTTTTAACGAGTTATAAATTGATAAACAAAATCCGAGAAAACCTCAATTTTACAGTCAAGTTCGAAAAAATATTTGCTGTTCATTCATATCAGTTATGTTTGTCTCATTCACCTGTGATGCTTGGCTGTGTAGTTTCTCGTCCAGTTGATCTATGACTGTCAGTATTTTGAAATGACGCTGTAGACGATGTAGGTGAAAAGCTGCTAACTTTGTATGTTGTTTGGGTTGATGCATCTAAAGATGTAGCCATGCTTGTTGCCAGTGTTGTAGCCTCCGTTGTTGCGGATGTAGAAGTAGGTGTTATACTGGTAGAGGTTGTTGTCACAGGCTCTAAAACTATAGTAGAGACAGGAATGAGTACAAAGCGATTGATTGTTTTTATCTTTATTTTCACAATCTACCCGATCAGCCAAATGGCTGTTATATTCAATTATTTTATAAATATATCATTATCTAAACATGCTTGGTTTTCTGCTCTTACCTTTCTTGTCATGAAGCCACCCAATACAAATCATTATCCTATTTTGTTGCTCAACAAATTTTGCTTTCAAATTTTTTACTGACCTTGGTACTGAAAGAAGAATCCAGGTCTGACAGAGTTTGCGTTCGCGTTAGTGGTAAATCCGAATGTAAGACTAGAGCTTGAAACTCTGAAGTTGTACCATCTATCTGTTGTAGGTTCCCTGCTAGGGTCACTGCAAAGTTTTATCCCATTATCATGAGTAGACCCAGAAATAAGCAGAAAGTCATAAAAACAGCCAGGGTATTGAGGATGGTAATACAAATTGAATACCAGGAACTTGACCTGTACCGTCTGCTGAGGCTGTAATCCTGTGATAGTCAGAGATGAGTCAATGTTAGCTGTGTAATATTCAGGGAAGTTTGTATGACTGATCACGTAACCTTGCTTCTTGTCTATCTCCTGGTTTGGGCTCTGTGAAGGCTTGTAAATTGCAATGACATCTGAAACATAACATCATTTGGGTGTGAGTGAATCTTTGATGTCTATGACGATCCTTTCATGAAATGATTCATAGCATCTCTTTTTGGACCTTCAACTTCAACCGTTGTCAAGGAAGCAGTTTCAAAGATAAATCATCAAATAGAAACACTAGAGAGAGGAAATCCCCAGGCTACTATCATTGCTTTGGGCGATTTCAACAGTGCATCCATCAGCCTACCTCACTTCAAACAGCAAGTGACCTGTTCAACCAGGGGTGAGAAAACCCTGACAAATGTTATGTTAATATCCAGAAGAAGAGCTACACTACCACTAAGCTGCCAAAAGTGGGTAAATCTGACCACCACTCTGTACTGCTCCTACCAAGATACAAGCATAAAGCCCTGACCAGTAAGCCTGTCAAAGTAGCCAGGCAGGTTTGGAATGAGACCAATACTAACAAGCTCCTCAGCTGCCTTGATGATACCGACTGGCCTGTTCTTCTCAACTCACCTGATGCTGATGTCAATGTAGCTACTGATACCTTCATTGACTATATGAACTTTTGCATTGAAGAATGCATTCCAACAGTAAATGTGACAATCCCAGCAAATGATAAAACCTGGATTACTCCCAAAATCATAAGGTTGATTGATTACAGAAATGAATGTTTTAAAGATCAGTCCTCTGACCACCCTAAACTGAAAGCCCAGGTCCAACGGGAAATCAGACATGCCAAGAGACAATATGCCTCCACTGTTGAACAATCTATGCAATCTAATAGCAGAATGGCATGGTCTAATTTGAAATCTTTATTGAAATTGAAAGATTCTAAACAAGAGTGCTCTCTCGATGCTGATATTTTGAATGTTTTCTATAATCGTTTTGAAAAAGCTAATGAAAGTCCTTTTTTGCCTGATATTGTTAACTGTGATGATTTCTTTACGTTTTCTGAAGTTTATGCTGTAGTGCGCAGTCTCCAGACGAATAAGAGCCCTGGACCAGACCATCTGACTGCACGATTGCTGAAGACAGCTGCATCCTCGCTCACCGAACCGCTGCTGGCGTTATTCAATATGTCAGTGAAGCAAGGTACTATGCCATCAGCATGGAAAGCAGCCACTATCAAGCCTTTACCAAAACTGTCCGGTGCATCAGAACCGAAAGACTTCCGGCCCATAGCTTTGACATCAGTCGTAGCAAAGTGTATGGAGAAGCTGATAGTGAGGCGCATAGCCCCACATCTCGATGACTCATCACAGTTCGCATATCAGCAGAATCGGTCGACTGAAGATGCACTCATCACTCTTATTGACTCAGTAAGTCTCCATCTAGACAATAATGCTAAAAACTATGTTCGAACACTATTCATTGACTACACCAGCGCCTTTAATACTATAAATCCGTCCCTGCTAATCTCCAGACTCTGTGATTATGATATTCATCCGAATATTCTTAACTGGCTTTACAGTTTCCTCACAAATCGCACACAACATGTTATAACAACGTCCAATGTATCAGCATCTACGACAACATCTACTGGGAGCCCTCAAGGCTGTGTGCTCAGTCCGCTACTTTTCTCATTCTATGTATCCAGTATGCCAACACTCAACTCCAATACCGAAATCCTCAAATATGCTGATGACACAGTCATACTAGAGTTTCTCACGAGTACCCAGCCATCGTGTCTCCAACAAGAAGCAGATCATCTATATGCTTGGTGCTGCGAACATGACCTGCTTCTTAACTCAAAGAAGACCAAAGAACTGGTTTTCAGCAATGCACGGGATAACCCGACCACACAACAGCTGGTAATAAATGGTTCCCCGATCGATCAAGTAACGGAGTTCGTGTATCTTGGTACTACGCTAACTACTAAACTTGACTTTACAGCCTCTGCCAACCGAACTGTAAAGAAAGCTAGAACTCGACTTCACATTATGAGCAAGCTGTATCATCTGGGAATAGATACCAGATTGATTACATCATGCTACAAATCCTTCATCGAAAGCATCCTACTCTATCATCTAGTAGTGATATATTCTCATCTTAGTGCAGACTCTAAAAAACATCTACAGCGAGTGGTGCGCTCAGCCGGTCGCCTCGCAGGAGATATCACCTTCACCGCAGTAGCCGATCTCTACCACAACAAACTCGCTACAAAGAGTCTTCGCATGGTGGCAACCGAACAAACTCCCATGTTGACATTTACTCAATGCCCATCAGGCCGATATTCCACCATCCGGTACAGAGTAAACCTTCGCAAACTTTGTTTTAGAGCTAACTGTGTTCACTATCTAAATAGCGTTTTTTCAAAAAATTAAACTATTTATGTGAATTTTTATCCAATTATTTTTACCGTCCATACTTTTAACAAGAGAGCACTCACATGAAGCATTTTATTTCTCTAATTGATGAGACAAATAAACACATCATCATCACAATAACCAATGCACCAATATATGAAAATGGCAGCGCAGGCTGAAGAACGAGTCTCATGAAGGTGGATGACATGGTAGGTTTGGATGACATACAAAGGATGACATAATAAATAGATAAAGAAAGGAGCAGCTATAACAATGAGTGTTTTCTGAGTTTTTTCATGCTGGTAGACAAACTGACAATGACATCATCCAACAAAAAATTGTCTTGCCCTAGGAAGCATTTGGATGCTTTTTTAAGGGTAGTAGTTGGAAAGTATCAAAGTGATATGAAATCTTTTCTATTAACCTGTTAAGTAGTTAGAATGGAGCAATATTCAAAAGGAACAGTCAGTATAGGTGTGATGACTCTAAGTATTGCTCATTAACTTTGTATTGTCAGGGAGAAACCTTTTTACAAACCAATTTATTCCGGTCTGCTGCTGCCTCCAACTTACCCTCATAACTGTACTGAAGCCTGAATCCTCTTTCTTCATTTACAGTGCTTGTATGGAACCTGAAACTGAATTCTCCGTTGGCGCTGATGTAAGTTTTACTCTCCCCTTGGGCTAGGTCGTTTTCACAGTACTTCACATCATTAATTTGCAAATAATCATAGCAGTCCTCATTTGAATCCCGATTGTCATGAAGCTTAAAGTCTAAGACGTACAGGGTCACTGATAAGAATCCATTTTCTCTTATTCTCAGGGTACTTTCCACATTGTCCGGGTAGTCCTGCTGTGGATATCCTCTGTGACTGATTATAGTTCCTGTTTGATGTGTGATATTCTGATCTTTACCATCTAACATCACATATACACCGCTCTCCGCTTCTGATGTTTCTAAAAGTAATAAATTGTGTTCTATCGTGAGAAGCAAAGTTAGCTTCGATATGGCTTGAACAATATTGCCTGCAGTTTGTAGTCGCAATCTATCTAGGTCTTGCCAGTCACAGCCAGTCCATACTAGCTACTGAATAAAAGCATGGTCAACATTATTGAGCCTGTCTGCCAAATATGTACTAGTCTAATAGTTTGAAACAAATAAAATTCAAGCAAATGTTAGAAGAAAAGTAGTGGGGTAATTTTGCCTGTGTTAGTTTACCTCATTGCGAATTGAATGGGCAATACAGTATTGATCTCTCACCTCTACATCTTCCCCATGCGCCATCTTGATCGGAATCACCTGTTGTTGAGCACCAGTAGCCGCGTGAAAACCGATCAGTACAGGTGTAATACTGAGTATTATCTTTTGTGAATGGGAGGACACAAGGATCGCCGTCAGAATTCCCTCCAAAAGTTGAGCCTGATAATAAAATGCAAACCTAATTTGTCTCAAAGCATTTAGCAATATAGAGTACTGTTTCTGGCATCAATAGTGCTCAAGTTTATTTTGAAGAAGTAAATGGGAATGCTCTTAATAGGTATTGGGGTTTAAACATACAGCCAAGATTGTCTTTATTAGGTTTGTTATATACGCAAAGAGAATAATTAAGATGAATAGAAAACCTTTGATTGATGAACCTGAACCCCTAAAACAACATAATTTTATAAGTTCATTGTGGAAAGTGACCTCTACTGGAATTGAATTCTCAACACTAGATCATACTCAACTCAAAGACTCACCTGTTGCCAGCATACAGTAACTCGATAATCCCAAAAGAAGCACTACAAATATCCTTTCTCTCATGGTGGAGAAGACAAAGCTGTAAATTATGTTCCAAGTGAAGCTGGATGTTGAATCGCGCTACCAATCTCGATGCTTGAGTTAAAATATACAGTGAGTCGTAGAAGCTTCCCTGCTATGCAGTTGATAACACCCATAAGAGCTTTGAATAGATGTAGTATTATCGTGTGCTTCGCTATGAATTCTAAGAACAATAACTGGTCCGGAATTTTTACATGGTGCTTGATTGTGTTACTTCCTTCTAGATACACGCTAGGTTTAAAATTATATGAGTTGGAAGGATCCAAAGCAGAGAAATGTTGACTTAATAAACAGAGCATCATGTCATGTGATTACACAAAGACAAAAGCAAATTTCATCGACTGAACAAAGTTATATCAGCCGTAAAAATCAAGTATTAGAATAACTTAATCTTAGCAAGAGGGAAGCGGTTATTTATAGATTGATCTCACTATAGGTGCTACTGTGCTGAGCTATTTTTCAGTAGACCGTGCCTTTATTGAGATGGTCTGATTAGAAGCGATGAAGATAAAGGCACTAACAAATTCAGCTGCAAGGAATATACTTTTCATTGTAGGGAGTTGTGTATCATGTAATCATGAGAACATGATTCCCTCAGCGTTCCCTTTGGTTTAATTTTTCATGCTTTGCTCAGTTGTACCAAAATATGCAAAGTGCCTTATGTGCAGTATCCCATTGGTACAGTGTAAAGTGATCATTAGTTAATGGTGATGATGAACACATGTATTATGGAAAGAACAATCAAGAGAATTTGTTCTTAGAAGGGTGATGCGACTTGTCTCTGCTTGGGCTATATTATACTTTGATCAGGCGTTCTTGAGACTGGAAATTGTAACTTCATTTCCCTGATGTGTTCCTTGATGTGATCTGAGATGGCGGAGCTGCAACTGTGGAGTCAATGAGAGATATTTGTGCTAGAATTTCTTCACATGAGTTATTTCATCATTTACTACCTTGTAATGGATAACAGGAAAAAGCTTCTGTTATCCATTAAAAAAGTTTCTGTTAGCTTATAGTAGTAAATTCTCAGCCTATATCCCATTCTGCTTCCTAACAATTCTATGTTTATTAGATTTTTGTAGCCTCTCATAGCAATTATTAAATTTTAGAGAAATTTTGAAGCCAGTACAATTCTTTTTCTAATAGATACTATTACCTGCTACCAAACCACGAACAACATTGTCGCAGACAGATCAAATAAGTGTCATTGTCATGTGTTTGTTTTGTGATTATATAATGTTAAGCGTTATAATAATAACAATAAAGTTTAATTATAAAACGCTTATTAAAATTGTTTAAAAACAATGATTTCTAAGCATTGTACATGAGATAAAACATTAAAATTATATTGAATATCAAATATAAAAAGATTATCAGAAAATATTCATGCGATGAGAAAATATGGTGATAAGAAAAATGAATCCTATAAGTAGCAACTGCCCAGCGCCTAAAAATTCACTATGAACAATTTGGATACCTGTATCTCGCCTATCCACAGTTTTGAATTTTGTCAGAAGAACCAGAAGCTGCCAATGTATAAATATGGACATCACAGTCAGCGACAGCTGTAGCAGAAGTGTACTCTGACTCATCATACTTAGTGATTCTGTAAGTAAATTGTGAGAGTAATTTATAACTTTTTAAAACTTATGGGCTTCCCGGGTGAGCCTTTTCTCAGATGTTTTCTTATAATCATTATTTTTTTGAGAACACTACTCATGTTCGATCCCAAAAACCATATTTATCTGGGTGCATGATTTTAATTATGGATTATGGCACATTTTTATGTTTTTACATACATTGACCTATGATTGATGGCTTTGTGACATATAATCACATCCAAATCCTACATTTGTAAAATACTAGATTTTATCAAGAAGAGAATGGGAAGGATAAATAGCAGTTCTGATATTTCTGATCACGTATTCTATCCTCTCCTGCCCCTTGAGTCTTTTTTTTTGTGATGCGATGATTAAATACTGAGGAATATAATATATAATATATAATAATAATACTGATTTACCTTTGTATACTCTGTGTGTTCTCATAAGCGTCACTGGCAGCGTTCGGAATCTGCTCGTACTCTGCACTATTATTTACATAGTCTACAGATGTCTCAACGTAATCGTAGGGGCTGGTGAAAGTGGAGTTTAAAATCCCTTTAAAATATACACACTTTTTACAGACAAACCTAGCATAATCTGCCATGCTGTTGTATTTGTAAATGTCATAAGTGAAACGTAAATGGTGAGGGATATACATGTTGGTATATGAATGACCTTGATCATGGGAAAGGTGATTGTATTTCCTCTGCCAGGCAGTATTGATACAGACAAATTGTGTTGATGATGATGTAGTTGGCAAGGATATCACTGACAATTGAGAGACCTTACCAGCATCAGGATTGAGAACAGACATGTAGATATGTGGATTATCAGAAGTGGTATCAGCAGATGTGTATTCAGTTTCTGGTTCTCTCTTTTGTCTACATTTATATAAAATGAATAAGTCAAACATGGGAGAAAATACTTTCAAGTAGACTTAATATGATAACCAATTGTTGTGAAGTTTTGTTGCTTTGATTTCGATTAGTACCACAATGTAGCGCTAAAGAAGTGACTAGGAATATTTTGATTTTCAGAAACTCAAAAATAAGGTAAACTTTAAGGTATAGAAATATTAATTGGAAGTCTGTAAAGAGAAAATTCTGCCTTCATCTTCACCTAAATACCAAATAAATGACTATCAATGCTTCAACCACTTTTTACCTCGGATAAAAATAGACATTTTAATTGAACGCTATTTTCATCATGCAATATTCTTGGGTATAAGAGGATATTTGATTTTGCATTTTTCCGTACCCATTATCCCTCCATGAATTGAAACTTACTTTGCTTCATGCCAACGTCGTTTGAGTACCACCAGAGCTGCTATGATAACTGATAGAAGGATGACCGAAGCTGCTGCTCCAATCCCAGCCCCTAATGCCACAGAGTTACTTGTCTGCATTTGGCCATCACCGTTCACTGTATTTCCATCTGTATGAATAATATACTATGATATATATGTTGAGTAGCTAAACTTTGTGTTATGTTGTGTTGTTGAGTTGTTGGCTTGGAGGAAATGCGAAGACAACTCACACTATAAAAAACTGTATCGATACTGTTTATACGATTATGTTTACCCCATTCACCTTTATTTTTGTAACATAATTTGTAGCTTATTCATTATTTATCAATATCCTGATTCACCTGTAATGTTCAGTTGTGTAGTCTCTGTTCCTGCTGAGTTGTGACTGTGAGTACTTTGAAATGACATTGTGAATGTTCTACCACCCGTATTGTCATGTCTTGTAGGTGAAATGCTGCTACTTTCATATGTTGTGGGGGTTTTTGTGGTTGTTGTTGTTGTTGTTGTTGTTGTTGTTGTTGTTCTGATGGTTGCTTGGCTGGTTGTAGACCTTGATGGTTTGGTTGTGGTGGGGGTAGCAGTAGATGGTATACTGGTAGGGGTTGTTGTGAGAGGCTCTAAAACTATTCAAGAGACATAGTTGTTGATGACAGAAAGAGTTTTATGAGAGGAAAAGCGCATGAGCTGTCACATTGTGCTATTTTGAAATGAAAGTGCTTGAAAAAGAGGTGCTATTTTCTGTTCTTCAAACATCATATAATCCGCATTATACTGAAACTTGTTGTCACTCCAAGTTAAAGAATTTCGATTTCAGTTTACTACTACTGACCTTGATACTGAAAGTAAAATCCAGATTTCTTTTATTTTTTTATTTTTTTTATTTTTCAGACAAACCAGAATATTGATATTGAATTCTGAATCCTCCCCAACGTGACCTCCAATCTGTTGATAATTTTAGCTCTAGTTCACCATTTGTTGATGTATAATAATTCTTATTGCCTGCCTGCAAGTCGGTACCACATAACTTGTTTTCTTCGTTAATCTGAAAGTAGTCATCACATTCCCCAGAGCTCTCGTGAGGTTCCAGCTCAAAGAAAAGCACATGTATAGCAACTGACAGCACTCCATCTACCTGTATTCTCAGGGTACTGTCCACATTGTCCGGGTAGTCCTGCTGTGGATATCCTCTGTGACTGATTATAGTTCCTGTTTGATGTGTGATATTCTGATCTTTACCATCTAACATCACATATACACCGCTCTCCGCTTCTGATGTATCTAAAAGTAATAAATTGCGTTCTATCATGAGAAGCGAAGTTAGCTTCGATATGGCTTGAACAATTTTGCCTGCAGTTTGTAGTCCCAATCTAACTAGGTCTTGCCAGTCACAGCCAGTACATACTAGCTACTAAATAAAAGCATGGTCAACATTATTGAGCCTGTCTGCCAAATATGTCCTAGTCTAAAAGTTTGAAACAAATAAATTTCAAGCAAATGTTCGAAGAAAAGTAGTGGGGTAATTTTCCCTGTGTTAGTTTACCTCATTGCCAATTGAATGGACAATACAGTATTGATCACTCACCTCTACATGTTCCCCATGCGCCATCTTGATCGTAATCACCTGTTGTTGAACACCAGAAGCCACGTTGATTTGAATAAGTACAAGTGTAATATTCAGTATGAGAATTTGTGTATGGGAGGACACAAGGATCGCCGTCAGAATTCCCTCCAAAAGTTGAGCCTTATAATAAAATGCAAACCTAATTTGTCTCAAAGCATTTAGCAATATAGAGTACTGTTTCTGGCATCAATAGTGCTCAAGTTTTTTTTGAAGAAGTAAATGGGAATGCTCTTAATAGGTATTGGGGTTCAAACATACAGCCAAGATTGTCTTTATTAGGTTTGTTATATACGCAATGAGAATGATTAAGATGAATAAAAAAACTTTGATTGATGAACCTGAACCCCTAAAACAACATAATTTTATAAGTTCATTGTAGAGAGTGACCTCCACTGGAATTGAATTCTCAATACTAGATCATACTCAACTCAAAGACTCACCTGTTGCCAGCATACAGTAACTCGATATTCCCCAAAGAAGCACTACAAAGATCCTTTCCCTCATGGTGGAGAAGACAAAGCTGTAAATCACGTTCCAAGTGAAGCTGGATGTTGAATCGAGCTACCAATCTCGATTCTTGAGTTAAAATATACTGTGAGTCGTAGAAGCTTCACTGCTATGCAGTTGATAACACCCATAAGAGCTTTAAATAGATGTAGTATTATCGTGTGTTTAGCTATGAATTCTAAAAACGATAACTGGTCCTGATTTTTAGCATGGTGCTTGATTGTGTTACTTCCTTCTAGATATTAGCTTTAAAATAATATGACTTGAAATGATCAAAAGCAGAGAATTGTTGACATAATCCAGAATCCAGTGCTCACTGTTGTTAAGTACCCGTTAGTCACAAATCTGAAGGTCAGTCCAGGACCTGAAACTGTGTAGTTGTGCCATTCATCTATGGTGGGTGAGTGACGAGGGTAACTACAATACTTTAAAGCATCTGTGGAGCCAGTTATTTGTAGATAGTCATATTCACAGCCATTATGGCTTGTTTGGTAATACAGATCAAACACCAGGAACTTGACCTGTACAATCTGCTCGGGCTTTAATTCTGTGATAGTCAGGGATGAGTTGATGTTAGCTGTGTAGTCATCAGAGAGGTTTGTATGACTAATCACATACCCTTGTTTTCTATCTGTCACCTGATGTTGTGTCTGGCCTGTCCTGTCCTGGCAGGTTTATTGCGATTGGATTAGAAACTTGAAAAGAAATCAATTTGACGATGAAATATTTAAAATGATTGCAGTAACAATATCCAAAAGACTCCTACACCAATTCATCACTAAATTCTATGTGCTTATAGAGCCAAATCTAGATTGTGCTGGGTTGAGACCTCTCTTTTTAGGACAAAGGAAAGCGGCTCCTGTTTTCATGGCCTGAGATAGAGCTGAAATTACTACTGTAGAGCTGAATTACGGTCTCCCAATAACAAATGCTAAGTGGTAAGAAAGAAATTGTAATTAGGAGACCTGCGTTCAAGCTCCACCAGCAGCAGATTGTTTTGAAGTTTAGCTTGTTCTTTGAACATAGAAACAGACACAGCTTGATCTAGCTCAAGCCCAACCGCAAAACTAACATGGAAATGTACTGGATCATAATTTATAGTTAGCATTGAATATGGAATAGGGGCGGAGCGCTAAGGGTATAAAATGACAAAGTCTTGTACAATCCAATAGGAAAAAGATTCAATGTATTGCCCAACTTATTAATGTACCTTGGAATTTTAGGGTTTATCTGATCCATAAAATTTACTAACTACCAAAATATCTTGTTGTGTGTTGAGAAAATACATTCTGCTGACATTGCATAACCATAAAAATCCAGCAGAGTGAACTGGATAGCTCTTTCTAATATGCCTGTGTTGCAAAGTAAGGCTATAAAAATAGTTGTTACGCTGATTTTGATATGTTTTATCCATTTTGTGTCGCGCAATCAACCTGATCTTATGTTTTCTGCAGCCTTATTATACTCAATCTCGTAGCTATACTGAAGACTGAATCCCTTCTTCACATTCTGATAGTTTGTGTGGAACTTGAAACTCAATTCTCCATCTGCCCTGAAGTAAGTTTTGACCTCCCCTTTGCTTAGTTGCGCATTACTTAACATCATCATTGAGTTGGAAAAAGTCATAACATCTTTGATGATAAGGTTTCTCTGGCACAAAGTCCAAGACTTTCAGAGTCACAGAAAACATTCCATTTTCTTGTATTTTCAGTGTACTGTTCACATTGTTAGGATAGTTCTGCTGTGGATATTCTCTGTGACTTATTATAATTCCTGTCTGATGTGTGATCTGCTGATCCCCACCATCTAACATCACATATACGCCACTTTTTGTCTCGGCTGTGCATGTAAAGAAAAGACTCTTCGGCAAGTTCCTCTAAGGCCAGTGAAACATCCGAGGAGCTACCCTTCAAAATCTAACAGGAAAGAGTAGTGGGAAGACTGATCGGCATGATTTATATGCGCACAGGTATTAGAATAACTCTTTTCGTTTCTCGACATTGAATGACATCAAAACCATTTAGACAGACGATCTCATTTTAATCTCAGAAGTCAATATAAAAAATTGTGATCAGGGAAATCTATCTGTTTCTACAAATGGTTAACAATGGAAAAGATGGCTTACAAAACTTTGAGAGAATTATTCATAATGTAAGCTGTAGAACTCAATCTGCTTTTCTAAGAGGCCGTTCTTACAAGAAACTCTCTACTGTCGGAAAGGATAATGCAATTTTCTACACAAAGACTTACCTGTGCCCAGCATACAGTAACTTATGTCTACTATGATGAGGGCTATGATAACCTGTGTCTGTACCCTCAAGGTGGATAATTTTTTTCAACATTGAAAATAGATTTAAAACATACTCATAACAAAAAAACACAAAAGCAACGCAAAGTAGACTTTATCAGAGTTATGATATAGACCTTACTGTAGACCCTGACCATAGAAGTTGACGGCTAGGTATGTGGTATCAGTCAGTAAAATGATATGAGATGAATTGTTATACATATTTTCACTATGGTAGAAAGCTAAGAACAGTAACTAAGCGTTATCACCATCATGTATTTGCTTGCGATACTTCCTCCTAGATGAAGATAACGAATCAGTTCAAGTGAATATAACGTTAAAAGATCAAAACCAGCTGATTACTGTAATATTTGACAATAAATCACGGCAAGAAAAGTAAGCCTATTTCTTACGTGACTAAATAAATTGACAACCCGCTTCCAGCTGCGCTGTTCTACTTATGAGTGCTACCAATTGATGCTAATGATCGGCGAGTGAGGAAATGGTGTTTGATAGATTGGTTGCACTGTGTAGACGTAACTAGATTATGTCATCAAGCCATGTGTTAAACCACACAGCGCTGATCACCTTATTGCATTGATTGCATGGACCGACATTTTATCAAGCTGTGAATGTGTGCAAAAATGGTTGCCATTTAATATCAAAGAAGAAGACAGCAGCTTACAAGAACAGGTCAAGTCTCAATGGTTCTGCAACTATTTCGGAGTCAGAGAAATGTGAATTGGATTCGAGTTCCAAAGAATAGTCTCTGTATTATTAACTATATTACATTGCTGATTTTAAATGTCAGGCACATATATCATGATTAGAGGATATTGGTCATTATCAACCAATTGTAAGAACTCTGCTTATCTTCGAGAGCAACCAGTAGAACTTTTCTCCTCCAAAAAAGAAAGGGGACAACTCTTTCACAGGTTTTTTAAGATGGAAACATTAATTTTCAGCAAAAGCTTAAAAGTCCCTTAGAACTCGTTCTTCTGCTTTGGAGGGCAGGAATTTAATCCCAGCTAGTGCAATGCATGAAGTTGGTTATTCAACCAAGAGAATAATCTGCAAAAGACGGAGAAAGGTTATTGATAACCCACTCACTGCTAACAAAACAACACCATGCCAAGGAATGTTACATGTAGACATTAGTTACGTGATCAGTGATATCTGCAGCAAATGGATAAGAACTAATCATCAGTTATATGAGGGACAACCCCGCCTGTGATAGTTTAGTAATAGATGGCACTGCCGCAGAACAGGTTGACTCATTCAAATATCTGGGCACTGTTGTTGATAAGAAGTTATACTTCAAAGCAAACACACAGGCTGTCATAAAAAAAAGCCCGTAAACACATTTTCATTATGAAAAAACTGTACTCCTTGAATATATCATGTCCAATCAGACCAAAGTGCTATTTAAATATTATACAATCAGGTTTTATCTACCAACTTTGTACCATTTTTGGTCATGTTTCTAAAACCTGTCAATCTGGTCTAGACAGCGTCATCAGTCTAGCAAGCTCCATGGCTCACTGTAACTTTCCATCCATATATGAACAATGCTTCAAACAGAGATGCCTACGCATGTATGCTACAGACCGCACCCCCCTATTTGGACTGGAGCAACTGCCCTCAGGCAGGTACCGACAGCTAAAATGTTGTATTGACCTCAGAAAATACTGTTTTAGAAACTTATGCATTAAATTCCTGAACTCTGTATTTTAATTTTACAGCTGAATTTTTTAACAAGATGTCCTGATCTTAATTATGTGTATGCGTTGACAATTAGTAACTACTGTGGCCCAGAAAGCCGGATAAAACTAAACTTATCTGCTGTGAATTTAATTTAAAAAGGCCTGAATTGAATTAAACATTTCATTGAATTTAATCAAACTTCTCTGCATCAAACTTTTCTGTTCTGCATCAAACTTTTCTGTTCTGCATCAAACTTTTCTACTCTGAATCAAACTTTTCCACTCCATTGATATCAACCGCCCTATATTATACATTGCTGTATGTAGGTCCTCAGTCTACCAATAGTTCATAGTCAATAGGCTTTCATTTCAATCCATCATCGATAATTTGCAATAGAACTGCATGGCATGTCTTTATCAAGGCCACAGTCACACAGCATGGACAATACGTTTCTCCCACCCTATAGGAGTTTAGTTCTAGCGGCATTTAGGATTCGCTTTCTGGTTGTTGCCTAGGTTGCAAAATTTAGTGTAACTTAAATTAAACTCACCCACCATAGTTTCATAAACAATGTAGAATTATACAGGAATACACCTTATTTAAGCATGCAAGCTAGCGTGGTGTAGTGGTCTAAGTGTCTGACTTGCAATCAGATGGAGATTTATGCCCTGAGTTCGTATCCCAACTAGGACATTTTTTTTAAATTTTCACTAGTAAGCCTACTAGCGAAATTTAGTACTAGTGAAATTTAGTACCAGGTCCGAAATTAAACTCTAGCTAAATTAAACTCCTATAGGGTATATCAGAAATCTCTATTTAAACTGGTTTATACAGGGAGACCCTCTGTTTGCTTTTCTAGACAGATTATTATTTCTTCATGTATGTTGGATTCTAAACCCGTCCAGCACATAAATGTGAAAAGTGAATCATCATAGAAATTGTTGATTGCCTCAACAGATAGAAAGTCGCATTCTCTTCGGACCCATCCTTTCACAAATTTCGTTAGGCTATAAGCTGAAGCTAAGCTATTATCATGTATGAGTCTGAGTATGTATGAGTCAGATTGCTAACAAAAATGTATAACATTCTGCTGATGCAAAGCAATAAAACCTCATAGAAAACAAAGAGCTGGCATCTGACCAGATTCAATTCTATTTCATGACACCTGCTCTTACTAAAATAATTACCCTAGTAGAGGCTGGCCCTTGCAAAAACCGCACCACTTGGAATACTATTATTACATCTGTATATATTACCTAGGTAAAAACTCCCAGTAAATTTCCCTAATGTATTGGGATGTTTTCTTGAACTGCAATTTTAGCCTGTCCATATTATCAAAGTAGTATTATCTCCTGTGTGGTTATGCAGCAACCCACTGGTGTGAATTGTCATGTTTGTATCAGTATCAATTAACAGTTTGACAAATTGTTTGAAATTGTGGTATTAGGTCAGACTCTGCTAACAGAATGAATTAGGTTTTCGGGTGAGGATTGTGGCCAGCAAAACCATAAGCCCATTTATTTGTAGTGACCTCAC
The DNA here is from genome assembly GCA_914767715.1 of Membranipora membranacea. NCBI lineage: Eukaryota > Metazoa > Bryozoa > Gymnolaemata > Cheilostomatida > Membraniporidae > Membranipora > Membranipora membranacea. Next base: position 10,414,281 of record OU612067.1, on the reverse strand, counting down.
TTAGATTGCTGCAGAGTTCATATTGTCAAGCTAGCAGAAAACAATGTCCATACAGTAATTGCTTCATTTTTTTTAAATGTTATATTGGTTACTATAGAAATTTCATGGAAATTGATTATTGGTACCGTAATCCCTCACCTATAGATCGCGCGACTTATAAGTGAAGGCGGCTATAAGAGAGTAGCATATAGATGCGACTATCATTTGAAGCATTTTTATATTTAGATTGGACCAAAACCTAATACAGTCACCGAAGCTGAATAGCTCAGTGGTAGAGCGTACGACTTGTAAACATGGAGTTGTAAGTTCGAAATCCACAGAGGGCAGTTTTTTTCCCAAAACTACTTAGTTCATTTGTAGTGAGTGTAGTGTAGTGAGTGTCTTATAGCTGTGGGGTGTCTTATAACTGGAGCATTTTTATTTTTTCTGAGGGGGGTGATTCACTTATAAGTCCGGTGACTTATAGGTGAGGGATTACGGTAATGAGTGGAAGAATAAATTTTATGACTTTACCATTAGTAAGATAGCAATAAAAATACCCTTTTTGTATAGTATAAGAAAGATCTGAGGCCAGTCAGTCTAGGGCTGGTGATAAGCTGTGGCCCTTAGTATAGTAAAGGTCGCTATTAAAGTTTGTTCCCAAAAACTAGGCTTGTTCGCTGACTAACAAGAATGATAAGAGTAGTGGTTAGGCCCACAAATGAAATAGAAGTTTCATCGTGACTGTATACGACAAAAGGTCCCACTTGTAAGGATTTTCCATTTGCTGTAAAAGCTATTTGGGAATTCAACAAATATTTATAAATGTATTGATTTCTTTTACCTGTGTATTATTGAAATTCCCTGCTTAAAAACTTTTAGTTTATAAAGCTGAGGATAACAGCCTGTATGGTACCAAATATTTTAAATAATAGACCTGCATGTATGGTATAAAATATTTGTCATGAACGCCCAAAAATAGCTGGTTACCCATCTTTCATCTTCCTTCTAACAAAATATTCTGTGAGGCAAATTTGTAGAATGAGGACCTGCATACAGTAATACATAGTATATAGGGTGGTTGATATCAGTGGAGCGGAAAAGTTTGATTCAGAGTAGAAAAGTTTGATGCAGCAGAACAAAAAGATTGATGCAGAGTATAAAAGTTTGATGCAGAACAGAAAAGTTTGATGCAGAATAGAAAAGTTTAATTCAGAGTAGAAAAGTTTGATTAAGAGGAGAAAAGTTTGATGCAGAACTTGAAAGTTTGATGCAGAAAAGTTTAATGCAGAAAAGTTTGAATAATTCACTAAAATGTTTAATTCAATTCAGGCCTTTTTTAAATTAAATTCACAGCAGATAAGTTTAATTTTATCCGGCTTTCTGGGCCACGGTAAGTAACTGATCTTTTTACATTTTTTCTCACATTTTTTATTGCTCTAACAAGACAAAATATTTCTCAGACTTACGTTGGAGACAGGAATAAACTATTATCTATCTATTGGACATTGGAGTAAATTTGATGATGCAGATGACTCAGGATCCCCACCCAAGTCTGGGCCGTTTTAAATATCAAAACAATATCAATACAGACATTGTGTAGGACAAAAGCCCCAAGCCGTCATATTAGACTACAGACAACAGACTACAGAAGGACCAAAGCAATATAGTCGGGACTCTAGTTCTGCAGTAGATATGCAATATTTTGACACTGAAAAAATTATCGGTGAAAATGTGTGTAGTGTTAGAAATTGCCTCCATTCTCATCTATTCTCATCTATGCTCACCTATGAGGTTTTGAACCCTAGATCTGTACCTCCCCAACAAGATACCACTTCCAAATAGACAGATCTCCCGCATAATTAAAAGTAAATTTGTTTTCATTGTCAGGGACATGGCACAATAGTTGATCATTTTATTAATTAACATCGACAGTTCTCTAAAGGAGATAGAGGAGGAAGCTTTCCTGGGCTTGTACAGCACTAGGCATAGATACCTCCTAGATAAGAAAGGGGAGCAACTTTTAACGATGCACATCATTTCTACCTAGAAGTGCTTTAAAATTTTATAGCCTCAGAATTCGCATAACTACAGCAGAACTAACTGCTAAACAATCGCCATGAACTATTCACTATTCATTGACTACACCAGCGCCTTTAATACTATAAATCTCTCCCTGCTAATCTCCAGACTCTGTGATTATGATATTCATCCGAATATTCTTAACTGGCTTTACAGTTTCCTCACAAATCGCACACAACGTGTTATAACAACGTCCAATGTATCAGCATCTACGACAAAATCTACTGGGAGCCCTCAAGGCTGTGTGCTCAGTCCGCTACTTTTCTCATTCTATGTATCCAGTATGCCAACACTCAACTCCAATACCGAATTCCTCAAATATGCTGATGACACAGTCATACTAGAGTTTCTCACGAGTACCCAGCCATCGTGTCTCCAACAAGAAGCAGATCATCTATATGCTTGGTGCTGCGAACATGACCTGCTTCTTAACTCAAAGAAGACCAAAGAACTGGTTTTCAGCAATGCACGGGATAACCCGACCACACAACAGCTGGTAATAAATGGTTCCCCGATCGATGAAGTAACGGAGTTCGTGTATCTTGGTACTACGTTAACTACTAAACTTGACTTTACAGCCTCTGCCAACCGAACTGTAAAGAAAGCTAGAACTCGACTTCACATTATGAGCAAGCTGTATCATCTGGGAATAGATACCAGATTGATTACATCATGCTACAAATCCTTCATTGAAAGCATCCTACTTTATCATCTAGTAGTGATATATTCTCATCTTAATGCAGACTCTAAAAAACATCTACAGCGAGTGGTGCGCTCAGCCGGTCGCCTCGCAGGAGATATCACCTTCACCGCAGTAGCCGATCTCTACCACAACAAACTCGCTACAAAGAGTCTTCGCATGGTGGCAATCGAACAAACTCCCATGTTGACATTTACTCAATGCCCATCAGGCCGATATTCCACCATCCGGTACAGAGTAAACCTTCGCAAACTTTGTTTTAGAGCTAACTGTGTTCACTATCTAAATAGCGTTTTTTCAAAAAAGTAAACTTTTTATATGAATTTTTATCCATTTATTTTACCGTCCATACTTTTAACAAGAGAGCACTCACATGAAGCATTTTATTTCTCTAATTGATGAGACAAATAAACACATCATCATGAACAAGTTGACTCAAGGTCAAAATTCTATTGTCTGTTTCTTTTTGCCAACTGCACATCCTGTAGTTGGCAAAAAGAAACAGGCAATAAAATTTTGTTCGACAATCATTTAAGTAGATAAAATCCATTACAGCCATTACATTTGTTTGGTGGTGTGTAACAGAAAAAACCAAAGTTCAGATCGGCATGAAACTGCAAATACTTTCCTGGTTACACAAATGTCAATGTTGCCTCAGGTGATGTCACCCAAAGAAATTTAACTACGATCATTAATTTAATGTTATTCTAAGGTCAAAAGTTTAAAATAGTCATCATGTTCACTCGATGTGTGATTGGCAAATGTCATAGAATGAGTTAATCTGTATGAACCTGAGAGGACTCTTGGAGACAGCAGCATCGAGACGACATTGAAAGGAGAATGGAATAAGATGAAAAATGGATGAACTTATACATTGGAATCAATGATCAAAATATCCCATTATCACATACACATAATAACAATTTATATAAGTCAATCCATAAAAAGAAACTTTATGCATTAATTTTTCTTTTTTGTAATATGTGACATTAATCACTTCTTTGATGCAAGCGTGTTGTTTACTGTACAATTATAAAAATTAAAAAAACTAAGAAACAATATGAACAGTTAACTGTGTGCATGCATTTCGAAAATTAATTTCATGTTTCAGACCCTTTGGTACGGCAAGAGCTACAGACAAGAAATAATGAAACACGCATCAGCAAGATCCAAAATATTGGTATCTGTTTGGAGCCATAGTATTTAATCATCGCAGTTATCAGGACGACCAAATTGACAGTCTTTAAAGAGATGTACACGGATTACCTCAACAAAAATGTGTAAAGATGATTTCCAGCCAGTGTATGCATCACCGATCACAAAACCTGGGTATTTCCCGACAGCGTAAGTTATGTTTCTTGATCCGAGTGGTATGCCATGACATATTCTGCTGACTATATATAAAACTATTATATAATAAATGATGCATTATGATGTCACACTGCTTTTTGTATCGCATGTCTACACCAAGAATACCAGCATCAGCCGAGCTCATATAGCCCACAAATAGAATGATAAACACAGTTGATTTCAGGATGGTCATATCATCCAAATGCTTTGACGACCGGACAAAAAACTCAAAAACGTTTAATTAGGACAGAGCATGGAAAGCTTAGCTTGGATTCTACCATCTAACTGTGGTATATTGTTTGCACATTGTCAGACCTGATGATATATTTCACTCTCACCTTGATATCTCGCTGCCAATACATTATTCATCAACAGAATATGAATATGAGCTGAGGGCGTGGCAAGAGTGACACATTGTTCAAAAAGGGGATTTTATTATGCCAATATCAATTTTTGTAACAAATAATTACAATACATTAAATAAAAGTTATTATTGTAGATAATGTCTGCGAAGATTGCGGCTGCCCGAGATAATCTTGCACATTGTGCCATCTCCAGACGCATATCATGATATCTTTAATTGCATACCTTTCATATGATGAGTATGTTTTTCAAAATGGAAGAAATAGATCCAGTCAAGATGGAAAAATAGTGATGCTGATTGATGATTTGTGTAACTAAGACTAAGATATAATGTTAATAAGAGTTAGGAATAGGAGACGAGATCTAAATTAAAGGTCCCTTTCTGTGGTTGTCAATTTCCCATACTTTTGCCAAGTGACCGGTGAACTAATGCAATTGAGGGGAGAATGGCAACTTCAGAGGACTGGTCTGTGTTGGGAAATCTAAATTCCAGGCTGCCTACAAAGATATTTTTGTACTCTTACTGATACTGTGCCCAAAATGTTTGGAAGAATTTGCTGTAGTTGGGCTTGGGCTTGTAACATTCGACCATTCATGTTAATTTTTTTATTTGGTTATAAGTCAATATTTCACTCACAGGCAGAACTTAAATATTACTTTGGAAAAACATGATAATGTGAATCTATTTATATGCCTGTATTTATTCAAAAGAACCATAGAAAATCACAAAAACTTGAAAGTAACAGTGATTGGACATTGGATGTCAAACAATCTAGCTAATGGGGCAGGCAGGCAGGGTGGGTCGTGGTTAAAATTCGAGCTTCTCAATCTGAGAGTTACAGGTTCCCGGTCACTACCCATGCTGCTAGAGGATGTGAGCTCTTCGGACAATAGCCTAGCTTGCCCACTCCTACCTTGTACAGGAGTGCGCTAAACGGATGTGATAATTCTTATTCTACTGTAAGCATATTCTCATTTGTCCTGAAAGGGGTCTTGAATAGCAATGAAGTTGATATTATTATTATTATTATATATTTGTGGCTCCCTGATTCTATACTGAAGATTGAAGACTTGGTGTCTTAAAGTCATAAAAAAGATTTAGTCAGATTGAATGGAACCTGCAGAGAAGATTTCCCCATTTGGAGGCAAAATTGAAGAGAATAGAGAGAGAAAGTCATTTTCATATATTTAAACTTTTGCCCATTGCTGGCTCAGTTCGTGAAATTTAGGTTCAGTTATTTGTCCATTCTCCTGTCAATGGGTTTTTTTGAAGAATTTATTCTGAAGATGACTGTTTTGAAATTTCAGATTGCTTGTTTTTCTCCGATGAAACTGACGACAGCGTTGTTTGCAGGGAGTCCTATATTTCTGATTATACCAGTCCAGTTATTTCCTGTTATCCCACCTCGATAATCCTGTTAGCGCAGAACATCGGTATACTTGGTGGAAACGGGCTTTGGCCATTTCTATGTCTCCTAGGCAAGTCTACCCTGGTGCTGTTGATGCTTGAGTCTGTTGTAAACATAAAAGTTTGTGAAAATTGTATATTGAGTCATAAGCTGTAAGTATGGTCATCCACTCACTGTGTAAATAAGGATAGAAACTTATATTTTTGGCTGTTTTTCACTATTTGATTTCGAGGCGGGAGGTGCATACTCCTTACTATATTGTGTGTGATGAAAATCTTTGATGTTTGCTTTTTTTTTCACCTTCTCAATATTTTTACCTCACTGAAAGTCTGGTGGCAAGGATGCGATGCCAAGTGTTAATTCATCTTGTAATTATTGCAAAGGCAGCATATATATTGTTTTGATATGCAAAGTGATTACAGTAAGGAATTCTCTATGTTGGAAGCCTTTTTCCTATGCTTGACTGACATGCTTATTATTTCATTGCTTCTGCTGCCAGTAAGTTAATGTTATTTGTTTATTGGTTTTGTAACCCTGTTTCCCTGTCCACAGCATGCTGCTTAGTTTGTCTGAACTTCCTAGTGTACTCCGCCCTTGTTTTCAACATTGTCTTTATTATTAACCCCAAACTAAAGATTTAGTTGTTTGAGATATTGAAAACCATGTTCTAGGTTCGCATATTTCAGAGCGTGACCCAATCAAATTTTGAATCCTTGAAACATAAGCATGACTGGTAGTGATATCAATATCTGCTCAGCACTTTACAGAACATAACTGTTGCCAAATCATTACAATCACTACTGGTACAAAATTGAACTGAAGAAAACAGCACTACTCAAGATCTCTTACGAAATTATCTTGAACTTCACGCAAGACATACAGCAGGTTTGCTATACTTTCTAGTAAAATGAAACAAGGAATATGCAAAGCAGTGACTTTCCAGTTTTGTGTTTTATTTGATGACTGAATGAGCTTATGAGAGTCCTATTCCAGGGATAATCAGCTGGCTAACCAGTGTGAAAAATGAATCATGAGTGGATGAGGCATAATGGTCTAAGGATAATTACGCAATTGTTTGGCCCAATAAACACATTCCAAAAGGCCATTGTTGCCCAGGTACCATTTAAGATTTTTACAGAAAATGGCATTGGTAATATAGAATTAGCAGAGTAACTTTGTTTATGTTAATTTTTCAGGCCATGCGGTACACTCAGCTATTTGTGTTCATCGAATTCTCAACCATATGTTCTCTTATATTCACGCAAACAATTAATTAATTGAATTAACCACAGGCACAATGAAACAAAACAATTCTCTAGGCAATTCACACATATTTAAAGTATTTTATACCTTTTACTTTATACTCCTATTCATATGCAATAATAATGTTTGAAATTATATTACATCATAAGATGTATGGTTTTGATTAGTCTGTGTGTTATGTGCTTTGTCGCATTCATGTTAGGACAATCATATATGAGTTACTTAGGTATGTTTGATCAAAATTTCCTGGTTGAGGACATTTAAGAGCAACATTTGGTGAGCTTGCATTATTGCCACTTTAACTTATTCTGTGTAACAGCCAGTTACACAATTTTACTCACTTGATAAACATTGAAAGAGAAAATGGCTTCCACCAGAAGTCACAATAAAATGTACAGATTGGAGAAGACTGGAGGAAGTACTAAATATCAATACCACGATGTGATTCTGTCATATGACACAACTGGATCAATGTCACAATTCATTGCTCAGCTGCGTGAAGACATGCAGAAATTCATTCCAGGGATATTTGAGAAGTATGCAGATGTTCAGGTCGGGGTGAGTGTACTGACCATTTACTGTTTGTAATTTGAGAAGCCTGAGACCCTTCAAGACAAGATGATTGAAGGTTGCTTAATTGTACCATGTTCGAACATTAACGTTTCAAACATCAATGCGCTATATGATCAATTAATAGAGTTTGATAAATCAAGGAAATGTACGGGTGATAGCATGTATTTAAATGTGTATATCCTTGTGGTCTCAAACTGATTAGGCAGAGAAGCAACACTTGCTGTTCATAAGAACACTGTTGACTTTACTGGCACTAAAGAGGGCCGCCCGGCTATAAAATGACTCATACTGCAAATGTGATACATCCTGGTTATTTGAATGCATCCTAGAACTGTGAGGCTATAATAACCTCCTAAACTGAGGGAGAGTCAAACTGTCAAAATGAAACAGGCAACACTCAGCCATTGGCAGTGACACTCTAACCAAAGCCCTGATAATGACAAAACAGAAGGTGGGCTGCCCCTTAAGAGGAATGCAAGTTGCTCGAAGTCCACGTACTGATAGTGTGATTCATTCCAAACAACTAGAATGCATCCTAGAGGTGAGGCCATGGTCGACCTCCTAATCATGAGTGTGCAGTGGAAACTGGAACAGGCACTAATCGCCCATTGACAGTGACACCTTGATCTTAGCCAGGAGCGATCCAATTTAGTATTAGCCAATCGGCCGAGTGAAAGTGAGACTGAAGTGACACGTTGAGCTTATGATATATATCCTAATAAACCTTGCGATTACAACAGTGTTCGTATATACACTGTTGTTGTTAACTAAATTTTCCTAACAGATCATAGCACATGGCGATTACTGTGATTTTGACCCTGAGGTGGGAGGATACACAACTAAATCTATTGATTTCACCAGAGACATTGGAGAGTTACAGAAATTTGTAGAAGAAGTAGAGAACACACACGGGGGAGACGAACCTGAATGTTATGAGCTGGTACTCAAAAGAGCGAGAGAAGATTTCAGCTGGAGAGAAGGTTAGTTTGCTTCACATACCTCACATCAGTCTGACTGCAGAAAGTTCACTATGTATGTCATACTAAGATTTCAAAACGGCTGCTAATCAATTCCCACAATTATTTGAGTGACACTTTCTTGCAATAAGATTTTCGCATTGTGTTCTAATTTTAAGAACTCAGAATGCTTGTATTTCATAAGCATGTTGAAAGTACCTGTGCAAAAATGTATCACCTTATTGTGGAGACAATTTATCAGACTATGGTATGGGGAGGTAGTGGTAATGATTGGCTTTCTGAAGAAGAGACAATTTCTTTTAACAGGAAGTAAGCGGCAATTGATCATGCTCGGGGATGCAACACCTCATGAATATGAAGACTACCCTGACATTTTAGAAGAGTTTTATCATGTTGAACAACAACTTGATTGGAGAGAGGAGGCTGATAATCTTCTTCGAATGGTAAATTTTAAGTCTGACTGATGATTGTTGCTTCCATTTTAACTGATTTCAATTTTCCCCACTCTAAAATGTCAGCTAACCTCATATTCATATTGGGAGACACTCTATCACCCTGAGAATGGAAATTGCTTATTATGCTACTCTGACAGAACTTTACCATAAGTAGCTGCCTGACTAAAACATGCATTGGTATTTGGATATGATTTAACGTCAATATCTTATTCAGGGGGTTGAGATTGTACCGATGCAGTTTGGTAAAGGTAAGCATGATGCCGCTGATCGATTCTGGGAAGAACTGGCTTACAAGACTTACAGCTGGAGGCTGGAAGTAAACGAGCCAGAGGATATGAGAGTTGTCATAACAGCTGCCGTATATCGTGGAAGGAGTATCCAAAGTTACCAAGTAGGAAGTCAGATCAACATAATTTGTATTGACACCCGTTGTTACTCTTACTGTATCATATCTCTCCATAACTCCTCTCCTGTATGTGCAATAAAGTTCCCCAATCTATTTTTGATACCTTTTTCACTGGTAGATTAGCTAAAACGACCTAATGTGACCTAATCTAAGTTTATATGATATGATTGGAGACATATCCCATCAACCTCCATTTTAGGAGTATATTCGGGAAATCCAGCAAGATGGTTCTGTTGGACTACCTGACAGCATCAGCATGAATCTCGAGCGCCTTAAATTGGCAGCTGGCAGCACATTAGCTCTGGCTCCGAGCAGTGAGACCACATATGTCACAGGTAAAGATTATGTTGGAATATTGAGGTATATTTCATACACATCAATCGTCTAATTAATGCATCCAAACCATGCTCATTTAAAAATGTTTAGATTATTTAGCATGCTGATAATTGATACCATTTGAGGAGAAGGGTTCATCGATACCTAGTGCAATACATTGTTCATGCTTCATTGAAATTAGGTAGGCATACATACTTTCGATCTTTATATATTCAACACAGAGACAGAAGGAGAGAATCATTCCAGAATTGCCGAGCTTGCAGCACATAGAATGGAGAACGGGATAAATTATACATTTGCATCAGTGATTCCAAAAGAGAAGGTGGAGGTTGGCATTGACCTGTTGGGTACAGGTGCAGGATCAATGGTTTGGTCAGGACTATATAACGGAGCAAAAGTTGCTATTAAAAAGGCATGGGGAGAATTGTCACCTGAGGAGGAGGAGTTTTCCAGCCACGTTGCTAGGTTGAGGTAAGCACCACTCGAATCAGTGCTAAATTGACAAACCCGTCTTGTCTTCAATCTAAAATCTTTAATGTAAAAAATGGTAGTATTTAAAGCACACAAACCATAATTGATATATTCCCAAATATATTCACTTTTTGGCAATGCAGATTATCTAAAGTTTGGATTGCCTATTGCCCTGTTTTCCACATCAGTGTCAAATGTTTAGAAATTCAAGCTTTTATTGCGATTACTTTTTAGAAAGCTGAAACATGATAATATAGCCGTTGTGTTTGGAAACGTTGAACCTTTTGATAGAAGGACTACAATGATGTTGATTATGGAAATGGGAGACAACAATTTGTACAATGCGGCAGTGAAACAAGTGAAGGGTACTGCCAAGGTGAATATCATATACTAAAAGTGCATAAATTCAAAGTCTACAAAGACTTTTCAGACATTTTACAACTTTCTGACGACAAATAGTCAAACATAATCAAGCAAAGAGTGATAGTACTGCTAAATCCCAAGATCGTGATTGTTACCATTGTTCAGGGGCTTTTGAATGCAACTATGAGGTTCAATATACTGGAGATGTACGGCCCAGCAAAATTTGGATTCATTGAAGAAATTGAACACAAAATGTTGTTCATTCAGCAGTACATGTTCTAGTTGGTTTATATAAGTTACGGAGGGTTTGATATAAATATTATATAATATACGCATATTCTGCTCTGTAATGGGTAGCTTCCAAATTACCATTAACAATCCCTCTGCTTATCATGTGTATTTTCTCTTAGCCATCTGTTGTAGATTCAGCAGAACGTATTTGTTGGTTATCTGGCTGATGCAGCAGAAGGGCTGGCTTACCTTCACAAGGTTGGAGTCGTCCATAAGGCAGTCCGGCCCAGCTGCATTCTGGTATGTTTATCATCACAATGATCCTTCAGAGACCACTCAAGGCACAAAGCAATATATAGTCAGACATCAAGATCTGCAGTAGTCATACGATGTTTTGACACGGAATGATTTCATTGCATTTATTTGGTAAAATTTATCTGTAGTATGTGAAATGGCGCAATTATTTGGAGGGGGCAATTCTTAACACACAAAATTTATCAAGAAATGCTATGAATTTTTACTGTCTCATAATATTTCAAAACTACTGTGGAACTAGCTGCTAACAATATTTTAATTTGGCCCTTCTGTAGAATTTAGGAATAGTTATTACCTCACAAATTGCAGTACTAGGACACCAGTCTTAAATAACCTTTAGGGCAGATAATTTGATTGTGACAAAATCTCTCCGAGTTTTCTCACAACCTCTCACTCTCACAATATAGGGAAACTGCAGTAAAATCCTAACATTCCTGAGAAGCGAAATTTGATGTGAGATAAAATATTTACCAAATAAAAGTGGACAAAAAGTGACAGACAACCCTTATCTCCCAACATTGTCTGCCCTTATCTGCCATGTATCACACCCTGTGATCACATGTGTTTATAATTTCAGATCGTAGGCAATGTTGGAAAACATACCACCAGTAGCTTGGCGATGCTGAATCAAGGTGAGGAAAAAGCCATTTGTATCTCTATTATTCGTCTAATATCTTGCAGTAATGCAGCTGATATGATTCATTCAAATCAAGGTCACATATACGGTACTAAATACTTGCAAGTTCTAACATAGCGGTCACAAGAACCAATTATAGATAATATTCTTTTCTTTCAAGAAAACATTGTACGATAAAAACCAATAGATCTGTGGGAAGGTGAGATCTCAAGTTCAATGTCTGATGTATGGTCCATGGGCATCACCATCCTAGAGGTCCTCGCTGGAACTGAAGTCTACAAAAAGATGACCTCGAATGCTGGTGGGCAGAAAATGCCTGAGGAGTTGAAAGAGAAAAAGCTTCCGGATGTCGTGTCTAAGCTAGAAGAAGGCCAATGCAATCTAGTAATGGCTTGTCTAATGTGGGATGCTGAAACAAGAATAACAAGCAGAGAAATTGCCAACCGACTGCGAAACATGCGTTCGTAACCCTTCGGTACTAACTCTGTTTTGGACACCCAACATTGTTGTCATGAGCTCAGACATTATTTAACATCAGGTTAGTTTTATCGGTCCCAGTTATGTCTGTCACATTTTCCTCATTTCTGTAATATTGAGTCATAAATTCATATTTGGAGACAAAACACGGAACAACGTGGTATAACCCTTCAAAAAGTGTTTTATGTTTGTTTTAAATTTTTTTTGTATTATGTCTGTGAATAAATCTTCGCTGAATTGGTTCTCCAGAAATAATTTGATTGATGAGTGTCAGTCTTATTCCAGATTTCATCAAAAAGAAAATCTATCAGAAAGACCCTCACAACGATAGAAATTTAGAATAACCTTGAACCGGACCCTCCAAATCAATCAATCAACCAAATAAAACTCTAAACTGGAAAGTCATTACCTTGCATATTCCTTGTTTTCATTTTACCAGAAAGGATAGAAAACCTGCCCTTTATCTTGTGAGCAGTTCAAGATAATTTCGGAAAAGATGTTGAATAGTGGAGTAGTGATTTTTTCTTCAATTCATTAGTGATTGTCATTATTTGTCAACAGTTATGTTCTCTCGAGTGCTGAGCAGATATCAATATCACTAGCAGTCATGCTTATGTTTTTCAGGATTCAAAATTTGATTGCGTCACACACTGAGAGATTCGATCCTAGACTTTGCATCTTAATATATTAATCAACTAAATCACAGTCGAGTTTGGGGTTTAATAATAATTACGATTTTACGATACTCTTCCATTTTGCCTCCAAATAGGGAAATCTTCTCTATAGATTTTTTTCTAACTGACTAAACCTTTTTTTTTACTTCAGCTTGTCATCCAATTATCACTCACTGCTTCTTTCAAGTTTTTGTGATTTTTTGATGATTCCCTTTGATTATGACATTAAATACTAGCATATGAACCAATTCTCATTACCAATCTTTTCATGCGTTTCACCACGAGCATTTGCATACTCATACTTCTCCTTGGCTTATTTACACACCATTTCAACACTTGATGATGCCTATATGTGTATCTTCCCAGGCTCTGCCGGCAATTTGACAATATATGTCAAAGTGTGCCCTTGGCTGAGCACTCGGCACATTTCGAGTTCTCGTCAAATTCCAGCGTTCCAGGTTCGCCGGGGTTGGTAGTTGATCATAAGCTGCACCAACCAGAAAGCCGATCCTTTGTGGCTCCATCGACCACATTTCTGTTCATTTGAGCTAACGCTGCTCAACAGACTCCCAACTAGTCCACCTGCCTTGTTGGGCTTGGTCTAGAACTTGTGTCTGATGGCCCCCTCTTCCATCTTGCGCACCTCATCAACTACCGTCAAACCTTAGGGATTTCCTTTGAGAACCACCGGTTTGCTTCCACGCCGATGCCATGACCCACAATCTCGCTTATCTCCAGTCATGATTTAGCATCTCTGACAGTGTCTGAGACAGACAACTTTTTACAAGTGACAAGTGTTGGAGAACACTCCCTTATCACCTAGTCTGGTGACTCGTTCAACATCATATCAAGTCTTGCTTTTGATGTTTTGTACTCTTCAACAAGCGAATTCATAGGTAGTGAGAGTGTAAAAAACTGGCATACAGTGTAAGCTGAATATCATAAATTGTCAGAGGCCACAGAATTTGAGGCATGAGCGCAACGCTGAGAATCCAGGCTTTGTATTTACCACACAGACCACATGTTTCAATCACGTCCAGCCCTGTAATTTGTTGTTTTTTCACCTCGACACCGCGAAACCTGTCTGTGATCGGCAAACTATACCTTCTTCCTATGCTCTTTACAGGCTGCTCTGCAAGCGTGGGAATACGCTCTGTTCCTAGGTATTTGGTACAGGTTTGCTTTAACACAAAAACATGGACCATCTCTAGCTAAGTTTGAATCGCATTGCACACTCTCTATCAACTCATGCAGTCTATAGACTGAAGCTATAACCTGAGCCTTCTCTGGTGATATTATTGTAATATCATCCATAAAGGCCCTCATCGTCGGAAGTATCTGGTTATTTGCAACCAGGATCCCATTCTCACTGCCTATTGAATTCTATATAACTATCTCAATCACCATAACGAATAGGAAAGGTGATATAGCACATCCCATAGGGATGCCTACTGCCAGCTCTTGCCAGCAAGTGGTAAAGTTCTTAGTAGTAAATCGCATTTTGAAATTTTTTTAGTAACGCTCAACCAAAACCCTTAGCCTGTCGGGCACCCAGAAGTGGGATAGTGCGAGGTCAATTATGGTATGCGGTACAGAACCATAGGCATTGGCCAAATCTAACCAGACTACCTCAATGTTTGACTTAGCTTGTTTAGCAGATTTTATTCCTAACCAAATCATGCTCACGTTTTCAAGTCATCCATGGAATCCTGGGATGTCTGCCTTCTGAACTGAAGGATCAATGTATCCATTGTTCGTAAGATAATCTGTCAGGCTTTTTGCCAGAACGCTGAAGAATATCTTGCCTTCTACATTTAGCAGTGATTTTGGTTAAAACATTAACTGGCGCTTTTTTCAAACTGAGATATAGAACCTTTTGAGTCCGAAAAGTTTGTTTAACCATCCTTTTTGAGTCACCTAATATAAATGAATTTTGGAACCATATGTATGTCGATATCTTAAGGGAATGGCCATGGCGCCATGGATAAGGCATGGGACTTTCAGTTAAGAGCTCCGGTGTTCAATAACCGGCAGATCACGCTCCTGGTCATGCTCCTGTACAACATTAGGATATAGTCCTTAGACACATACCGATACCAGAAACATAAAAACCAAGTAACATCAAAGTATTCTAATACGGTAACACAGGATATCGAGGCTATAAATGGATGTGAGTGAGTTGTGTATAGGGATATATACGATTCATTGTCGTGCTTTGTTAGCGATGTTTCTTATCAATGTATTTCTTTTTCTTTTGATACACTTTATTGACTGACAAAAGAATTTTGATGACAAAATTCGAAAACATGCAGAGGTAAAAGAACCAAATGAATTGAAAAACAAGCAAACACATTATTCAGAGAAGGATAATTTACATGTCACATAGAACTATAGATGTAAATTTCATGAATTTTTGGTAATTTTGTAATTTTCTACGTAAAATTTACCAACAACCTTATATCACTTTAAATCGGAAACTTGCAGTGGGTCGCAGTGGTTAGCGTTTCTTCCACTAGACCAGGCATTTGTTGTATGCACAAAAAACATTGTGTATGCACAAAAAATAGTCTAACCATTTCAGACCTGAACAAGAGAGGACATTCGAAGAGGATCTTAGTACGAATGGCAACCAAAATTAAGAGTACCAATGGTTTCCATGAAGTAACAGAGCTTGTTGAAAATAAATTGTTTGGCAGTTAGGTTACAAACAAACGCTCATCCTACCTTTATGTATCTCAAAGCTCCTGAAGTTTAAATATTGAGGGATAAACACATGTTTATATCCCTCACTGAAAGGACAGATAACTACCAAACCTGTCATGGTAGGATATTATGTATTTTTTAATTTCATCTAAAAACTCAGTACTGTTCAAGATGTTACAATATATGGTTTCACATTAGAAGTGATACTGTCATGAATTGCAGATTTTAAACATTGTACACCTGAATTTCAAGCTTGCTGTAACCAAAAATCATATATATCTCCAACTTCGACATAGAAGAGGAATGACAAAGGCCTGACCTTGCCTTGCCTAGACTCACCTCTTCTTCACCGGTATTAAATGGTAACACTATCTTTGTGTTCACAAACATATATTCTCAACTTGTTGGTCTATTTATCCAACACAGAGAGGTAAGTTGGCTGGTTTGGTTATTATATGGAATGGATACATAGTAGATATACTCTGAAGTTCCATACAAGCTTTAAAAATGTCAAAAGAGGATTCAGATTTCAGTAGAGTTATTTCAGTAAAAATGCGGCAGCGAAACCGAAGTGACATTGATAAAATTTGCCAAAAGTGACCAAATCAAACAATTTAATTTAACAATACACTGTCATTGTTTGTTGAGTTCAGCAGCAACCAGCAGCATGTGTGATTTCGTCTTTGGCTGAGAAAACAATTAGTTATTTTACGATACCGGTATGCTTCAGTGAAGAGTAGGTAAGGCAATGGAAAATCAGGGGATTGGTCATATTCACGGTCGTGGTCATGAACCAAGTCATGATGGCTCTCTGCTTGCAGCAAACCAATTTTCTAAAGCATATCTAATCAATTATTTGTTTAGAGTTACCGCAAGTCAGTTGTGACACAAGCAGAATTTAAAAAACTTATACATTCATCCAGCAAGCTGTGAAGTTGAACAGAAATGCTAATGTTCTGTCAGCAGATTGAAGAATGAATTCTTCCTCAGTCAATGACACTATCTACCGCGACAGCAACAGCGGCAAGTGGCACACAACGAGATTGAGATGAATGGCCGATGAACGCACTAGCCATTTTTTGTTTGTTAATGGCTTATCAAGAGAAAAAACAATTAGCAAATTACATCTGCACTGAATTCGTTAAGACCTAGCTCTCTATTTTAATTACAATCCATAGTGCAAAAATCAAATCTATGACGTTGTGATTTGGCAGATTAGAATATGCAGGCTTTTTTTCTATTCCGGTTAGGATCCCATGTGCAGCCTAATGGGAGATGATCGTAGCACGATAAGAGCATCAAACTAAAGTCAATCAAGAAAGATCATGACTAAAAAGTTTGGAAGGAAAGCAAATATTTCTAAATTTAAATGTTTTGCATATTTTGGAATTGCATTATTGTTTTAGATGCTTTGGCAATATATCAACCTTCACTGAACTATGCCCAGGAGACAAAGAACAAAGAAGGATATATAATCAGCCATTCAACCTTCCCTGAGGATTACACAGCTAACATCAACTCATCTTTGACTATCACAGGATTACCAATCAAGCAATCGTGGTTGTGAATTTATGATTATCTGCAAATAACTGGCTTCACACATGATAAAAACTACTGTAACTACCCTCGTCATATATGGTACTGTCGGATCGAGAACGATCACGACAGTTCACTGCTGGCAGAGTTCATATCAGATTACTTTATAATACTGAATGCAGTTTTTCGGCAGTTTGTATGACTTTATCACTGAACTACACCCTGGGGCAAATGCCCCAGGCAACTGATAAATTGCAACGCCAAGTTGTAACTGCATCTTCAGAGCAAAAACCACTGTTCTTTATACTGACCTGTATAAATAGGTCGTAAAAATAGAAACAGGTGGGATGATACGTCATTATTTTGATGGCCAACCTCCGCATTTAGATGGTAATTAAATGTGCAAAAAATGGAAGTAAATGCGGAAGAGTATAACAATTAATCAGATTAGGACCATGGCAACCATGACAGTGCAATATACAATGCCTAACTTCATGTAGAGTCATGCACCTAGGCATGACAGTGTATGTGACACATGCACCCCCCTGGTTGCGATCGTCCTCGATCGCTTTAACTGGTTCAAAAAACATTATAGCTTATGTCACACAAGGATAATCATTGCAATATAAAATTTAAAACCTCAAAATCTCCTGAAATACAAGCAAATCAAAAATGTCATGCATAAAAGACGGTCATAACAAAATCATGACATTCCCTTCCAAGGCTGAAGAACCTTAACAACTGCTTCAGGTCCATTAACAAAAAAAATAAATCCCACTTTCCTCTCAACTTTAGATCTAAGAACCTAAGCTTTGCTTAGATTACAGGACAGACGAAGGTATAAAATTCATGAAATATTATAATGCTGCTTTCCTGCACAACTATCATTAAAAAATCGGCATCGCAGGAAATTCAAACGATAAATATATAAATTGCATGATCAAGGTTGTGTCGATGATAATAATATCAAATAATTCATTACATCCTAACTAATACAGTGACCATATTATTTTGTGCTGATCCTTGCACTAATACTGCTGCTATATTAAGATCAGTTGCCAGTTGGTTGTAGTCAGCTGCATTCCACAATCTTTTATTCTTAGCAGATCTTACGGTTGCCTAATGTTTTTATTGAAGTTTTTCTATTTTTTTGAGTTACAGTGTTCACACCACCAGAGTAGTTTGTCTGCTGTTGTAGACTGAGACTGAATAGAACTGGTTGAATAAAATCAGGAAATTGCAGAGGTACCTTGTCAGTTGGTGAATCATGAGCAGAAGATCAAATGTCATCACTAGTATATCAGCTTCCATATGTTTTGTCTCTACATCATCTAAAAAGTCCGTCTCCATTTCTCCTTATAGTAATGTAGACGATGTAGACACATATGGTTCCATTATATTGCTTGCATTAGATCATCTACTCCAAAGACATTTTCCTCCAAGTCCACAATCTCCATCCTCTTTCTTGTATATTCAGTCTCATCATCTGAAGGTGTGAAGTTCTCTCCTCACTCGGTTGGGCACCAATTGTCGGATAGAGAAAGATCAGGACAGTTCACTGCTGGCAGAGTTCATATCAGATTACTTTATAATACTGAATGCAGTTTTTCGGCAGTTTGTATGACTTTATTACTGAACTACACCCTGGGGCAAATGCCCCAGGCAACTGATAAATTGCAACGCCAAGTTGTAACTGCATCTTCAGAGCAAAAACCACTGTTCTTTATACTGACCTGTATAAATAGGTCGTAAAAATAGAAACGGGTGGGATGATACGTCATTATTTTTATGGCCAACCTCCGCATTTAGATGGTAATTAAATGTGCAAAAAATGGAAGTAAATGCGGAAGAGTATAACAATTAATCAGATTAGGACCATGGCAACCATGACAGTGCAATATACAATGCCTAACTTCATGTAGAGTCATGCAACTAGGCGTGTCACATACAGTGTATGTGACAGTACAACTACACAGTCTTAAGTTCTAAACTTATCTTCAGATTCAAGACGAGTAACTCTCCAACTGTTGCCCCTGGATTCTACTTCAGTACTTTACCTTGTTTGAGTTGTCAGATTTTTTGAATAAAATGATAATCACTTTCTGGTGATAAATTATCAATGTGATGATTCTTTCAACAAATTTGACAGGTAATGTGAGGATTAACAGAAAGATATCAGACTTAAAAACAATATAATGATTCACCTCCAACACCACTGACGGCACCCACAACATCTCACATGACCAGCATGCCATTAAAAACTGAATACACTCATAGATCAACAGACACAAAGTCTACAAAGCCAAAAATTATAGGTGATTCGAAAAGCATGATTCCTTATAAATAGATTAAAAACTGAATTACAAACTCATCGGCTAATTATTGCTCAGTGAACACATTTTTTCCATAAGTATCTGATCAATTTTTAAAAACTTGACTGGTATCTGCAACGGAGAAATTACAATATGCTAATCGAAGAACTGATAGTGCCACCGCAGTATTGAATGTTTTCATTGTAGATGCAAACTGTTTTTCCATTTACCGCTTACTCACAATTCCCTATTTTGCTCAACAAAAAAACATTGCAGTGTATTGTTCTTTCAGAAGGAAATCCAGAAGAAAAGGATGGTCAGATGCAGCCGCCGAATAACTCTGTGGCATTGAGAGCAGCTTTAGTCATAATGATAGCAGTTATCATAGCAGTGTTTATCGTGCTCAAACAACGCCGGAATAAAGCAAAGTGAGTTTTCAGTCATGGGAGTAAAGGATACACAAACTTATTACTAATCCCAATAGAATACTGGGTACAACATAAATTCAAAACCAAAAGTCTTGCAATACCTATGAAATTACAAAAGGAAAATGATGCAAATGCTGTATTTATGACATCACAATTTGCTGATAAAAACTGGTGCAGGTCTTGACAACCACTTTTTGTTTTCTGGTGGGGATATTGACAGGCCTTTCAGGTTGGTAACTTGACATCACAAAGAATATCTGCTGTTTGCACTGAATTTAACATGAGAATGATATTGGCAAGTCAGTGAAGATTCCTAACAAGTCTGAAGGTAGTACATAAGTGAGAAAAAAAATTAAAGAACACAATTAATGTATTTTTCTTCAATTTTGACAATTCTAAAAGTTTAATATAGGGTTTGTATCTGAGTCAAAATGAAAAAAAGTTTAATATCTGCTAGCCTCATGAAAGCCCCACAGCTCCTTCTTCGGCAATGACTTAAAAAAACATACACATATTCACAATGTTGGACCTTTTACCAGCTTTACACTGAAATCCTTGTCAAAGTGATACAGCTTACTTTTACAGTGTAATCCCCATAAGCAGACACCTCCGGACATGTGACAGAGTTCTCTCACTATACCTTAAAACTGTGAAAATATATACATTTTTTAAATATTCTTATAGCTTATAATGAAAATCCTGCTCAGAATATTTGGCTCCAAACACATGCACACCGTTCTATTGACTTGACCAGAAAATGCAATAGAATACTGATCACTTTTGCTTTTTGAGATGATGCGATACATTCTGTTTCTTTGATGCTAGGATTTATCCTCTCAATCGATGAGTGAGGATAACTCATCCTCATTTTTTGCTGAACGGAGTTGTCCCCCTTGATCTTAAGGTCGAGGTTTCTGACAGAGTCAGGATATTGATTCATATTTTCAGTTACCTCAATACCTTATTTTTACATCGACACCCAACCACTAGTCCCGAGGAAATAAAGACAGGGTAATTGCATAGCAAGTATTTATATTAAGCTATACTTTTGCCGAAATAAACAACGACCTCACATGTATTCATTTGTACTCACCAGCACGCCTAAATAATTAATTCACCACCCAGTGAGGGATACTGTTCACTTCCTTGGTATGTGACTCATACCTACCATCAAGGAAGTAAGATGGATGGTGCAGGAAAATTGTTTTTCAACTTTTGTTCCATTTTATCTTGATTATGGTGAGACCCCCTAGGGATGAACGTGAGGTAATAATTTTTTAGAAGTTTAATTCAAGGGATATAAGCAAATAAAGGACACGAGATGACAGCCTCATTAGTTGATCAATCACAGATAGCTATTCAGTTCCTGGGTTCAATAAGAGCACTTGCTTTTAGAATGAAGGTCATAATCCTAAAATCACTTATAGAATGTGTGCATCAATTAGCTGACAGGACTTGGCCACACTTGAGAATCTGTGAGATGTTAATGGCAAATGGACTATCAAACATTTTGGTCTATTCTTTTTAGATGAAAAGCATGCAGAGTCGCAGACAAATGCTAAGTCAATTGATTGAAACATCATGCATTATTCCGCATTTAGTATATCAACTAGCTTTGGCTGACTTCATGCACACTTTGTGTCATACCCATAACCATATGCTCCAAACTAATTATGATGGCCATAGCCTGTACACAATTTTCACACCAATACTTTGTGTAGGCAAAGCATTTGTTTATTCAACAATGCTCTCAAATCTGGAAAACAAAGCTGACTTTATTGCATCCAGTTCCTTGACC
Source organism: Membranipora membranacea (assembly GCA_914767715.1). Taxonomy (NCBI): domain Eukaryota; kingdom Metazoa; phylum Bryozoa; class Gymnolaemata; order Cheilostomatida; family Membraniporidae; genus Membranipora; species Membranipora membranacea. The sequence continues at coordinate 10,392,443 of OU612067.1, read as the reverse complement.
ACAAAGTTATACAAGCAGTATTATCAGCTATTACCGCTATAGTGATATCAATCAATTAAACGCATGACTTCCTTTGTTGTGATTCAATTACATTTCAAAACAATTATCCAATTATAATTGTTCAAACACTACGCAAAAAGTCTTCTGTCAATACAATTAATCAATCAGCATTATAATTTGTAAAGACCATATGAATTATTCATAGTGGGTCGATATTACAACATTTATTTTAGCCCATAGGTTTTTATCGATGAAGCAGAAAGGAACAAAGCAGGCATATGATTGATATGATAGTTTAGCAAGTGTATTAATCAAAAACAGTATGACATTTTTCCTACTCAGTCTACTTGTTAGAAAGATCAATAATGCAGCAGTCAACTATTATGATGCATTGTAAATAGAAGAGCAGGAATCACCCTGTACACAAAGTGAAAATTTGGTAGAACTTGTTCATGAGAGATGTGATGAAGGGTTTCTTTGTGCTTGTCTTTGGAATAGCAAGCTGTCAGGGGCTGATCACAGGTGAGTCTGCTATATCTGAGACTAAGGTATAAGTGTACACCCTGTTTTTGTCAAATGAAGTGCATAATGTGATATTTTCACATCCGCAGCACTTTAGGATTATCAGTTACCACATATAAATGGGTTGTTGAAGGGTAAGGGCCTGAAAATTGTTTCTTCATTGCTCACTGGGGCGGGGCCAAAGACTAGACTTGGAAGGTAATATCAGCGACCTCACATGTTACCAGCATATAGTAGTTGGCAATTACCCAGGGAGGGGTCTTTCAATTAGGAAGAGCGATCCTTTACTAAAGCAAGTTATCACTATCACATCGCTCAAAATTATCACTCACTTGGTTTTTCAATTAGACAAAATCACTCCCAGATCGCTCACTCAGAATGTATATAGTTCAATCAAGTGACTGAGTGATCTGAAAGCGAGACCCCTAGCAGATATTACTCACTCACTCACTGAGTGAGCGATCAGATTGCGATTTTTGCTGTTTCTAATTGAAAGACCCCTTTAAGACATCTTTGTAGATTATGCAATAACAGCTCAAGAAAGCTTGTTCTCAATGTCACAAAATAATAGTGTAAAAAGAATGTGCGCTATTGCATTTAAGTTGTGAGTCTATCCAAATTTACAAATTTGTCAATTCAATGTGCATTTTTGACATTATTTTGGATAGTTAAGGCAAAGAAAATTCTGGCTCATCAATTTTTTCAACAATACTGGTCAGCACTGGACTATTGAGGGCACTAGAGTAATCACATTTGTCCACTTAGGACATCAATTAAAACAGCTCACTTTCTTTATAGCATTATCAACTGATGGTTTAGCTATCAGTATCTGAATTTGAATACCGTTATTTTCAAGTCAAATCAAATGTGGAACATTATTTGTATTTTTGCTGCATGATATAAGGGTAGTCTTTATGTATTGACTGGCGTAACGTCGTCAAATTTTTGGCTAAGACTTCTTCGACCATGTGGATTGAGAAAACCCAAAAAAAATTTGGCGAGGCGTTACCTCAAGCTAATCATGCAATAATGGACCTTTTGTTTTGTTTATTTTCTTGTTCATATTAAATTTAGGTGAGAATGACGAAGATGATGAGCTTTGTGTTTTACCCTTCTGGTACAATGGAGAGCAGTATCAGACATGCACCAAGGAAGGTGCAGAATACTTTTGGTGTGCAACAACATACCTGTTGAAACCATATGGCAATCAATGGATATCTTGTTCCGGTGAGGAAGCATACAGGCATGAAAACATGTGTATATTGCTTTGAAAATTCAATTTGCAGATCATTTGGATCATTTCTACTCTCATGTAAAGTTCTACGTGTTTATAAAAGTAGATTCATGATTTTATTTTTCTGCATCACAAAGTCACTAAAATGTGTACCAAGACAGAAACATACTCAGATATGCCACTTAATACTTAGGTCCATAACATCTCATAACAAAATTTAAAATAAATTTAATTATTTACTTCAATGTAATGTAAGAGCAACTTGTACCCCCCCCCCCATTTTGATTTCTAACCAAATTAGATGCCTGACTATAGAATCGGATTTATATCTTATTGATGTTGGCTGCCCATTTTGTCAGAGCTTTCTTCACTGTATTATATACTGTATGGTAGCTTTCAGCTTTGTCTATGCTATGCTAAAGAAATAACAAGTGATAACCTCCTTATTCAGATACATCAGAAGCAGAGAGTGGTGTATATGTCATGTTGGAAGGTAAAGATCAGAATATTACACATCAGACAGGAACTATAATCAGTCATAGAGGATATCAACAAGAGAACTATCCTCAAAATATGTACAGTACGCTGAGAATACAAGTAGATGGCATATTATTAATGAATTTTGAAGTTTTAGACTTTAGCCTTCAAACTAGGCTTTCGGATAGATGTCAAGATTACCTCCAGGTTAATAGCAAAGCAAAGTACTGTGCAAAAGATTTAACCACAGGGACAACAGTCAAACTGTACTTAGTTGGAGGCGATCTATTACTGAGGTTTTATTCAGATGGAAGCACAGTTGATACCGGATTCATGTTTACCTACGATTTCTCTGGTAAATATAATTGGCTACAAACCAAAGGCAAACTGGCACAAGGTTTGATGGTACAATTTTGTATGTGCTACTTGTGGAACTGCGTTGCAATTTTGGCTGGTATGAATTGTGCCATGATCGCTTGTTGAACAGTTTGGGTCATCAACTCAAACTCATCGGTATCATAGATTATGGGAGACGGTTGAAGACAAAACTTAGTTTTCTGAGTATCTGGTAGCTACCAGTTTCTATTTGCAGTATTTTTTTCATTGTGGGTAAAGCAATTGGTTGGTTTCACCCAATATCAACCAATAGCGACAATAAATGCCACCCTGAATTAACTTTGTTTTCAGCAGGGTATTTACCATACAATATAAGATGTAGTCTAATGCAGAATTTATCACAAACAAATGCACATTATAACCAAGTCATTGTTAGAATCTTAACAGCGGACAAGCTAATGAAAATTAGCCGAATTTATTTCATACCCACGGCCGGAGTGCTGTTCCTTTTTTACTTGCCAGAGTCAATAACACAGTGGCCTATCAAATGTACATACTGGCAATGTAGGTCTTAGTCCAAAATTAACTTTGCCTTAGTGGTGGACAGAATCATTTCCTGTTACCTGATAATATTGATTATTAAATGAGTTTCTTTTTTAATACAAAGAATGTTGGAAGAGAAGCAAAAACCTTTAGTAGACAACAATTTTCTTTTCTCTACATATGGGATATGAAATGTTTAAGCCAGAGATCTTTAGGGACAGCTACAATAAGTTTTGTATTTTCACATTTATATTATTTTTCTATCATTTCAGAAAAGTCTGTCACCTGTGATTTGGATAGACTACGACGGGTTTACACAGACTTAGAAGCTGTTGATGATGAGAATAGCAGCAATGTCATACTAAACGCAACCTGTTATTTTGGATATACACTTGTAACCGATACAATTTACTGTTACGACAACATATGGCAAGCAGCTGCTGGAACAAGGGGATTGTCGTCATGCTTCAATGTTCTAGGTTAGTTTTATCCATAATGTTAAATTCTTCCAGGTGTTGTCTTTAAACTTGAAGCTGGTGCTAATTCAGATGATGAAGGTTAAAAATTGATTATCACTAATCAATGTAAAATCCCATATACAGTTACTACTGTGTATCGGTTTTTATATTGATAATCGATAAAAAATTCTCACTGAGTGAAATCTTATTTTATTCAATGATTTCAATATATCACTTAATGAAATCTACAACAGCTAAATTGCAAATTTGTTTCAGACTCTATTGCGATCCTAAATCCTCAGCTAAATGCACCCGAAGAAACGAGTAACAAGCAGGGATATGTCATCAGCCATGCAAATTTTCCTGAAGAATACACAGCGAACATCAACTCATCTCTGACCATCACAGGATTACAGCCTCAGCAGACAGTGCAGGTTAAGTTCCTGGTGTTTGATTTGCATTACCGCCCATGGTACCCAGGTTGCAACTATGACTTCTTGCAATTGACAGGAATTTGCAATGGCACTGTTACAAGTCTGTGCAATGACCCTACTAGCAGACCAGTTATAGGTTTATGGTACAGCTACTCAGTTTCAAATACCACGCTTACCTTCAGCTTTATAACCAATGAGAACCCGACGGTTGAATCTGGATTCTACTTTCAGTATAAAGGTTGGTGAGGCTATGTGCAAGACAATATGATTGACATTTCATCAATGTCGCTTTTTTAATGCTCTTACACATTGTAACAACTGCTTCTAAGAAAAATTTTCCTGATGTGATATTGCAAAGAATAGATTACACCACAGGCGCAAAATGAAAAAAAGAGAAAGGTGAAGATCGATTATAGTGGTTGCAAATCTTACTAAAGCTCAAAACTTAAATTCTCACTGACCATTCAGTCTGTTTTCCCTAATATAGTATCAGAGCCTGTACCAGCAACAACCACCACACACATATCTTCTGCCACTGTCAGAACTAAAACTTCTATGTTTCCATCAACAACAGTAACAATATTGACACAGACCGCAGCTGAAATCAGTAGCACAACAACCCTTGAACCTGAAAATACCACAGACGCAACATCAACAAAACCTGTGCCCATCACTGGGACAACCTATACAAAAGCTTCAAAATCAAATATTGCAGGTGCGTGACAATCATCATTGTGAGCTATTAGCTCATCATAGTAAATATTCACTACCCAGCTATATGGTCACAGGATTTCAACAACTTTTTGTATATTTTGTTGATTATCTACATTACAGTCGAAAATCCAACAGAAAGTAACACTCAAATGCAGGGAAAAGATAACTCTGTTGCTTTAGGAGCTGGTATCGGTGTACCAGCACTCCTTATTCTGATTGCTGTAATCATAGCACTTCTAATGGTTATGGGGCAACATCAAGAACAATATAAGTAAGTGAAATTGTTGAGAGAGAAAATCATTGGTGCAATGAGGCAAGATCTAAATTTGATTCGGGAAATTAGTCAAACTGAAAGTTTTATTACAGACATCATCATTAATAAGCATTCACTCTCAATAAATACCCACTATCAAGAAAAGCAAGAAGCTGTACAGACTATATAGGCATAAACCATGTTTCATCTTTGCGTCGAGCCCAACTGATCCATGTTGTAATCAATCATAATTCACCATTCTTGTAGAAGTAAGCCAGATGAGAGAGACAGCGGACAAACATATGGGTACAGAAATGATTCAATTTTTCAACTTCAGATGTCTACGTTACCTGTGGATTCAGGTATGTTTGTTGCACTTGTCTGTTTTTCGTTCATCACGTTCATGAGCATACCCACAAATCACATATAGTGGTCCATAGAAAACTACAGTAATATTGAATTACTTAATGTCAGATATGAGTTATTCATGATTTAATTTGTTGCCCCTTCTGTTTATGTTCATGTTGTGCACAATAATCACGAGCAGCTCTTATACCGTATTTTCTCAATGTGTGTCTGACTTGTCTTTGTTTTCAAAGCCTCTTCACTTGAGGTTCTTTGATTTTGACAGAAGCAGAGAACTATTACTCCATGTCTGACATAGCAGGGTTAGAAAACAACCCAGCATCTAACTACAGAGCAGCAACCTCACAGAAAAGGAAAGAGACAGGTGCTTGCGAGACAGACTACGACATAGCTGAGCAGGAAACTAATCAGGAAACGCATACAACTAGACTGTAAAATGATAAGGTTACTCTGTTTTCCCGAACAACGCCAGAGCTGAAGATGAAAGACCACTTGCAGAGGCATTCTCTGGTAAAATTCACTGTTATAACAAGATAATCGGCTACTTTTACGTATTTACTTGATTGTTAACCTCTGCATGCTGAATATTTCCACAAAAATGTTAAATTGAATTGTATAATTATGATGTGTTAGATGTCATATAATTCATATTTTAAAAGTGTCAAAAGGTTCACCACAATGAAACACATATTCTGACTCAAATCCACTGGATATCATGCGTATAATGATTAGATAAAATATTATAAGGAGTAAGACAGTACATCATTCTAAAACATCACCAATTACACTCGGCTGTGTGTTTTCCTGACAATAGTAAATTTGGCTCTTGATATATGGATGACAATAGCGAGAATAATAAAATGCTTACATTAATATAATCTGTGGTGATATGTCATGTTAGGTCAATTTAGGGATGAGTAAGGCCATAAACCATTACTAGATGGCTCACACAAGTATGTCTGTCTGCAATCAGTTGCCCATGAATTAAGGCTGGGTCGATACACAAATTTTTAGATTCGATACGACTTCGATTCGGACCCCACTAGGTTCAATTCAATTCGATTCTTATTTTCGATATGGATTTTGACGATTTTCGATTCAGTTTATGACAATTTTCGATTCGATTTATGCTCATTTCTGATTCAATACCATAGAATCAGCTGATTTAGCTTTATTTAGTTTGCTTTCAGATACCAAAGGGATGGGTTTACTTACTTCACTTATGGGAAAGGTAAATAAAAGAGGTCTCAACATTGTCCACAAACAGAATTAGATTTACAGATAGAAGCAAAGTTCAAGGTTCAAGCACAGCAAAGATGATTCCATTCTACAATTACATCTTATCTTTCATGGATGCTATTTTTCATGGGATAAGACGATAAAACTCTAAAGTTGACTTGTGTTTCCATTTGCACCTATGCTCCATAGGCAACGATGTTTGTGATTTTTATATGTGTGTAGTGTATGTCTGTTTTGTCAGCCAGAAGTAGCTTGTATTTTGCTGTAAATGAACAAAACCAGGAAATATTAAACTCTGCAGCTGCAGACATGTAGTCAAGATGAGTTGCATACATATACATGTACGAACACAAACAAAGGAATATTGATGAAACTTAAACTGTTCGGAAGTGATCATATATAAAACGTAATGACAAACCACATAATTGCACTCCTACACTGTCTTCAGAAATCACAATTTAAAAGAATGATGGATATTCATCCACTAATCATTAGTGCAATTAGCTAATAGTACATGTTAAGTTTGATTCATATTGTAATTTATCATATAGACATAATGAACTATGTTGAGACCAAGTTTCATCAAATTCTGTCAGGTATTTATTGAATTATAGATGTCTGAAGAGAGCTTTATGTAGTGTTGTGAAGGTGCGTTTACATTGTCAACTAATCTGCATAATTGAACAACACCGACATACCATAACTGTCGGCAGTAAATGTTGGTGTAATATATGTTAAAACGATTTTGCTTTTCCACTAGATTTGTCGGTCTAATAACTCTACCCTGATCTATACATCAAGCAACTATATTGACCGATCAGCTACCATTTTGCGACAATATTACCCCTGTACAGTAGCTACAGCTAGTAATATATGTGTTTTAATTGGCTACGTATCAATGGAATCGGACCCTGTGTCGTTCATTCTGTGACATGATCACAGAGCAACGATTTCATTAAACATTTAGTCTGCACGAAACAATGTTTACATTAGAAGATTTATCGGTGTTGAATGTAGGTGTTGTTCAGATAGGCTGATTAGTTGACAATGTAAACAAACCTTAAGCTGTTCATAATAATCACAGCAAAAGCATGACTAATAGCTATATGTTTTATCATGGTATAGTCTCTATTTCCGAAATCGTCACATGAAATCCATAGCATAGTGGTTAAGATCGTGGACTGTAGTGCACAAAGTCTCAGGTGCACAAAGAATCCAGGTGCCGGCAGTATTTTGACCATCACTCTAGTAGTTGAGACCCGTGAATGCATTCGAACCGGTTCGATTCAAATTAATTAATCAGTTCGAAAAGTTGATGCACCGACCCAGCCTTACCATGAATGGCATAAAAATTGGCATGCTTATCATCATCTGATGTTGAAAGGTTCGACTGCCTTGATAATGCTAACAGCCATCAGTATATGCTGTCAAGTATTTTGTTAATTTACACTTTCATCAGTATCAGCTTGCAACGTTTGTTCTGGTTGCACTAGAAACCTTGACATGGCCCAGCTCTGGGTCAGTTGGTTTATATGTTGAAATACTCAAAAATGTTAAATGTTAGGAGTGCAGTTACATTGCTAGCTAGTTAGCTTGTCCACACTTAGTCCGCCAGGTTGCAGGTGAGTGCATCATTATGTACTCATTGTCTTTCTGTTTGCTACCCCAAATTCTTAGCAATAACTCGAAATATCGAAAATTTAATGTTACCAAAAGGGGAAAAAGCTTTGTTTTCTCCACATTCAGCGATGATCTACATAAGTCATGGGACCAGGCCGAAGTCATATTATGTGGCCTTGATCTTGGGCTGCTTGCTAATCGCTCTTATTACCATCGATCTCTGGCTTTTGCTGACAAACAGGATAGGTTCATGCAAATCTGAAGAACTATCCGCTGAAACCAAGGTAAGCACTCAAGACAGGTGAAATTTATGGGTACATTGTCACAACAAAATTGTGTTTGGAAGCTGAAGTATCACAACCTCGCATTAACCTAAGAATATAGGCTTACCCTTTAACTGCCTCTGATTTCACCTGCTAATGTGAAAGTCCATGTGGTAAATATTACTAAGATTCAACCATTATGATGTCACAGTAACAAAAATGGGTTGACCGAAATGGAAATGGAGAATAAGCCATCGGTATTAAAAACAATTGAGATTTCTTTATGAATGACTTTGTTGGCAATTATAGATTCTGATTATTCTAAAATTTGATAGCTGCGAATACAATAGCTTATCATTTAATTAAGAGGGGGTACGGGTCAGATTCACTTTCTCCCGTCCCTATCCAGGTTGATAGATCACCCAATTCCGATTATGTACATGTGTTCCGATTTGGCGCCAAATGCACAATTTTTTTACATTTATAAGCAAGAATATGATGTCATATGTAGGACTCTCATAAACAATGCCCTATCAATTAATAATGACTGATTTACATTTAGCGATTTTTCTCAGTAAATATTTCGCATTTTTGAAAATCATTATAGCTACACATTCCTCAACTATATTTGACTCTGCTGATGTAGTTTTGAAACCTAATTTTTATTTCGTAGAAGAAAATTACATGTAAAAAAGTGTAGGAATACAATAATTTTCAGTTCAGTTTAAAGTCAAATTAAAGTGTCACAATGTGTGTCAAAGCTGGTGCACAGCATGATATTGATTTTCTAATGAATTATGAATCAATATATCAGTAATCATCATGCTTTACGCTATTAAATATGGCTCAATGTAGCCTGTCTTGACAAGACATGCTATTCTCCCGGTAATTACCTAATTATCTCATAAGTTGTGGGATTTAATTTTGAGCATAGCAAATTGGTAAAACTGAGTCTCATACAAAAATTTTGGTCCATATTATTACCCCCCACCCCCCCAAGTAAATCCCTGTAGATAGACTACCAAGTGTCTACAATTAATGCTGGATCTGAATTACACTCCATTTTTAAATATTTAACTCTTTAGGATCATTGTAGAACCTGTTAGCTATGTGGCACTCTGGCCAATGTCATTTTGTGCATTGATCCTACATATTACAATAACAATCAGCAATACTTGTGGTTAAGGTGATGTGGTCTTCAAAGATGTTTAAAAAAGGTTGAATTATATTATATCTGCATCATTTAAAAGGTCCTAACTGGGTGGGCCTCAGTTGTTCAGTGTCGTAAAGCTCAAACACATGGCTGGTTTCTTGACTTCTGTTGACACACAACATGGTGATAGTAAAAATGTTGAAATTTAGTTTACGTCTTAATAAAATTTGTAGAGCAATATTGTTGACCTTGAGGCTATAAAACATTATTATATTGTTATCTTTGAGACTATATCATGGCATCCGGATGCACGACAGACCATGGCCATGGCAATCTACTGAATCAGCTCATACACACTCATCAATATCTGCAGCATCTGGTGAGTTAACCTACATATAATCTTCATGGTGTCAGAAGATTGAACCTACAACACATTGAGCGACTTTTCGCACCTGACGCATTGAAGGATGGTAATCTGTCAGAGGGATGGAGGAGGTTTAAGAGGGAGTTTGAACAATTCCTAGAAGCAATTGAGAAGACAGAGGCTGATGATAAAGTGAAGGTGAGCATCCTACTGAGAGTCATTGGTGAAAGGGGAAATGATATTTATGAGAACTTCAAGCTTACAAGAGGTGATAAGCTGAAATTTGATACAGTACTAGAAGAATTTGACAAGTTTTGTCACCCACAGGATGAAGTTTTTATATCAAGGCACAGGCTCTTGTGCATGAGGCAAGGGGGGCTCCCCATTGAAGAGTATGAGATCAAGTTGAGGACCCAGGCGAGAAAATGTGGATTTGGTGATCTTACAGAGTATTTGACATGTCATGCATTTGTGGAAGGAGTGGATGACAAGAAGTTAAGAGATAAGCTTCTTATGAAGGCAATAGAAGACGGATTGAATCTGACAGAGAATTCTCAGCAGCCTCTGAACACATGAAAGAAGTTGGAAAGGAGTTGATAGAAGGGGTTAACAAGCTGTATGTCAGAGGACCGTCGACAACAAACAGCAAACCGAGCTATCAAGATGATACAGGAAACAAAGCTGAGTCTCAAGAGTGCAATTATTGTGGCCGCAATCACAAGAAGGGAGCTTCGAATAGTCCAGCATGGGGCAAGAAATGCTCTTACTGTGAGAGAATGAACCACTTTGAGAAGAAATGTCATAAGAAAGTGAAAGACACCAAGTCTGGAGCTGGATGCATGGCACTGAATGAAGAGCATTGATCTGGTTATGATGATCTCCTAGCAATCACAGTTCGTGAAGATGGCAGAAAGCTACTTACTGATCTGAGAATACGAGACACTGGACGCATGAAGCAATGTCAGTTGGATACAGCGGCAGCTCGCAACATCATAACGAAGGCAGACTATTTGAGAGCAGGGAAGCCTGAGTTAAAGCCCAGTGGTGTCACTCTGGTTACTTATGATGGTTCTGAGATAAGGAGTCAAGGAAAGATCTTGTTACTATTTGAGGAGCTGACAGAACCCATTGAATTTGAGGTAGTAGATCCCAAATCCAGACAAAGCCCTATCATAGGACTTGAGACATGTCTCCAAATGGGCTTCATCCAAACAGCGGCAGAGGTCAAAGCAGTCCAACAGAAGATAGATAAGGCATGGATACTTGACCAGTATGATGAAGTTTGCACCGGACTAGGTGAGATGCCCGGAGAATATGAAATACTGATAGACAAATCGGTGAATCCAGTGCAACACAGACCCCGCAGGACACCTGTCATGCTGAAGGCTGACATCATATCCAAGATCAAGGAACTTGAGAAGGCTGAGATCATAACGAGAGTCACAGACAGGATATCTTCGCTGGTGGCATTTAGGAAGCCAAATGAGAAGATAAGACCATGTCTTGACCCAAAGGATCTGAACGAGGCTATTATACGCAATCACTATCCAATACCAATGTTAGAAGATGTTTTGCCGAAACTAACAAAGGCGAAGTGCTTTTCCCTATTGGACGCTAAAGATGGATTCTTGCAGGTTAAATTGGCAGAGAAGTCAAGAACACTAACCACCTTCTGGACTCCTCTAGGACGTTATTGTTGGAATCGTCTTCCCTTTGGTTTGAGCTCTGCACCAGAGGAGTATCAGCGGAGACTACACATGGTGCTGACTGGATTGGAAGGCACAGAAGTGATTGCAGACGATATACTGATATACGGTGTTGGAGAAGCCACTGAAGAAGCTCGAATAGACCATGATGTCAAGCTGATCAGACTTTTGGAACGTCTCAAGGATAAAAGAGTCAAGATAAACAGAGACAAGATGAAACTTAATTTGTCGGAGATCAATTACATGGGGCATGTGCTCACGACAAACGGGATCAAGCCTGATCCAGCAAAGATACAGGGCCTACAAGACATGCCATACCCAAGAGACAAAAAGGAAGTTAAGAGGTTTCTTGGGACAGTAAACTATTTAGCCAAGTTTATACCAAACCTCTCAGAGAAGGCTGAGGTCCTAAGGGACATAGCCAAGGAATCAGCAGAATTCCAGTTTGAGATCACTGAGTAGAAGACATGGAATCAGATCATAGAAGCGATCAGAGAAGATTGTCTGTTAAGATATTATGACCCTACAAAGCCAGCGGTGATTGAATGTGATGCCACCGTCAAAGGATTGGGAGCGGTATTAATGCAGGAAGTTAGACCGGTGTGCTTTGCATCAAGAACTCTGACTGAGACAGAAGAGAAGTATCATCCATTGGAATTGGAGTGTCTAGCGGTCCTATTTGCATGCAACAAGTCTGACCAGTACATATACTGAAAAAGGGACCTGACGGTGCTGTCGGACCACAGGCCTCTGGAGACCATATTGAAGAAGGAAATGGAAATGGATATGGCATGGATCTTGAGTACCGACCTGGTCATGAACAAGTGGTAGCTGACATGCTCTCAAGAGCAGCTAAAAAGACTGGAGATACAACAGGCTATCGGGACACTAAGTCTGAGGCGTTTCTTATGGGCCTGGATGAGTCTGATCCAACAGAATATACGGACATGTCTGATATGAGACTCAAGAAAATGAAAGAAGTGAGCTCTGATGACTCATTATACTAACAGCTAATAAAGAATATCACAGGGGGATGGCCCAACAGAAGAGACTGATGTCCCCATGAGATTGGTAGTACCAATAAACATGGTGAGAGAGGTGTGTGAGGCATTGCATCAGGCACATCAATCAGCAGAGACCATGCTAAGGAGATCTCGAGAAATTGTATTGGCCAGGGATGGTCGATGACCTTCAGAAAACAGCAGATGAGTGTCGGCCATGTCTACTGGACAAGCCAAAGAATCAGAAAGAAACCATCAGACTGCATGACTTCCCAAAGACAGCGTTTGCTAAAGTTGGCACTGACATAATGTACCATCAAGGAAAATCGCATCTGATCATAGTGGACTACATGTCTGACTTCATAGAGGCTCTCAAGCTGGGTGATGAAACAGCAAATACAGTAATTGAAGCATGCAAATCAGTCTTTGCAAGACATGGAGTGCCTATCTGGCTGCAGAGTGATAATGCTCCATACTATACCAGCTACGAGTTTAAAAGATTTACAGAAGAGTGGCAAATAAACCACACAACTTCATCGCCCATACATCCACGCAGCAATGGGAAAGCAGAACCAGCTGTGAAGACAGTCAAGCACCTGTTTAATTCATCAAGTGATCCATGGAGAGCGCTGATGGAATGGCGGGCATCCCCGAACCGAGATTTTAAGAGCCCTTGTGAGCGACTGTATTCAAGGAAAATACGGACATTGGTACCTCAACCAAGCGAGAGCTACATACCAATAGAACACTCTGAAGAGGAGACAGCTCAGGCACGAGAGCACAGACAAAGACGGATGGCAACATCTTACAACAAACATAGCAAAGACCTGAACCCATTAGTGCATGGACAACCAGTGCTACTACAGACGGTAAATGATCGAGCCAGGAAATGGAAACCAGCTAGAGTATTGGAACCTCTCTCTGATCGCTCTTATCTCATTGAAAACGATGCAGGGAATGTTGTACGAAGAAATCGAACAGCTATGCAAGAAGTACCGGCAAACTCCGAGCAGCACCAGGAATATGATCAGGCAAAGACCACCAGAACACAGAGATCAGCTCGGTCTTCTGTAGAACCTCATGTAGATCAGACCAGATCTTGACGGTCAGTAAGAGAACCCTCTTACTTGTCCGATTACGTGCACTAGAACATGCAGCTCAGTGGGAGGTCTCACCCTGAGACACATTCTCCCACCAGATTCGGGCGGGGACGGCCTTGTACGTAGACAATCATTTATACAGCAATCACAACCATATCACTCAACCAATACTCAGATGTATACATATCTACCTACACTCAAGCTACATACACACATCTCAAAAGGAGCAACGGGATGTTGACCTTGAGGCTATAAAACATTATTATATTATTATCTTTGAGACTATATCATGGCATCCGGATGCACAACAGACCATGGCCATGGCAATCTACTGAATCAGCTCATACACACTCATCAGTATCTGCGGCATCTGGTGAGTTAACCTACATATAATCTTCAAATATGGTGGTGAAGCGCTTTTTATCAGGCAAGGTGAGCATTATGTATTATTTCTCTACACCAAAGTGAATTAGTATCCAAACAGGCCATCCAAAAGAAGTCTGTCTTGAGACACCAATGATATATATTTGTTATAAGCACAATAGTGAGCTTCATAAATGGCATATTAACTCGATATGCATGAAGAAGGTCTATGAACTCAAGATCTATTGCAACTTTTCACTGTTTATTATCAATCTATCCACTTTAGTAAAATGTACCACATTTCCGATCTAAGCATTTCAACTTAGTCTTTGCTTGACACAGGAAGATGTAGGAAGGGTAGCTGATACTGCAAACTGCAGCATTGTATGCAGACCAGATTGTGATAATGGAAGACTTCCTGTATTTTGATACACATAATTATTTCTGAATAATAATGAGTTCAATTTTCAAATGTAAATGTAATGTATTCAACCTCACATGAGATACATTGAGGTGTCCAGTACTGGTGCAACTTCTCTGTTTTATCTAATTACCTTGTCCTCTTTAAGACAGCGTGCTTATTAATGCCTCCTTCCTGCGCATCCCGGATGTAGCCCGAGTTCTTACCCAGCACTCTTATACCTCCTTCCTTACTGACAAGCTGCTGTCTTTTATACCTTGCACAACACAAATCAATGGTGGATCTCTCCAAAGGTTATATTAAGTACATTTCAACTCCCTCACTACAAATAATAAAGCTGCAGCTTTGCTTGTGTAATCTCTAAAAATGAAAGATAAAGATGATGCAGGATTCAATAGAAATGTCCGTCACATTGTTTGGTCAGATAGGCAAGCCGGAGTTACATTTATATAGTCTGACAAACATTGTAATACTTATGAGACAAGTATAATAACTAATATTGAAGAGAGAATAATTGTATGACTTCTCACCTTGAGATATTAGATGTAAAAGGCTGAGGCACACGTTTTGAGGTTCCAGGGTTCTGACGTAGTTCCGGTTCTATCTCTGAGATATATAGGTCAGCCAATGATATAAGAGTTTAGACTGTTCCACTCCCACATGCCTTCCTTCTTTGTTCAACTCTCACATGTCCTCCTTTTCTTCTCGATTGTGTATTGGGAAGGAAATCAACACAGGGGAGTGAGATATGGGGATGGTTACAAAGGACTGGCGTCACACGGAAAACGTGCAAAACGGCCCGCGGCCCAAAATGGCCCGAGGCCCAAAACGGCCCGCGGCCCAAAACGGCCCGAGGCCCAAAACGGCCCGCGGCCCAAAACGGCCCAGCATGATTTATGAGTTCTCCAAGTCCCAAAACCTCTAAAAAAGGAGTTAAGTCAACGAACTTAAGTTTTTGTGAAAAAAACTTAAGTTTTCAAATTTTTCAAAAAAATGGCCCATCTTGGTTTTTGAGTTCTACAAGTCCCGAAACCTCTAAAAAGTGAGTTAAGTCAAGGAACTTAAGTTTTAGGGAAAAAACTTAAGTTTTAGGGAAAAAACTTAAGTTTTTGGGAAAAAACATAAGTTTCCAAACTTTTCGAAAAAACGGCCCATCTTGGATTTTGTGTTCTCCAAGTCCCAAAACCTCTAAAAAGTGAGTTAAGTCAAGGAACTTAAGTTTTAGGGAAAAAACTTAAGTTTTAGGGAAAAAACTTAAGTTTTTGGGAAAAAACATAAGTTTCCAAACTTTTCGAAAAAACGGCCCATCTTGGATTTTGTGTTCTCCAAGTCCCAAAACCTCTAAAAAAGGAGTTGAGTCAACGAACTTAAGTTTTTGTGAAAAAAACACTAGTTTTAAATTTTTTCAAAAATACGGCCCATCTTGGTTTTTGAGTTCTACAAGTCCCAAAACCTCTAAAAAGTGAGTTAAGTCAACGAACTTAAGTTTTAGGGAAAAAACTTAAGTTTTTGGGAAAAAACATAAGTTTCCAAACTTTTCGAAAAAACGGCCCATCTTGGTTTTTGTGTTCTCCAAGTCCCAAAACCTCTACAAACTGAGTTAAGTCAATGAACTTAAGTTTTAGGGAAAAAACTTAAGTTTTTGGGGAAAAACATAAGTTTCCAAACTTTTCGAAAAAACTGCCCATCTTGGTTTTTGTGTTCTCCAAGTCCCAAAACCTCTAAAAAAGGAGTTGAGTCAACAAACTTAAGTTTTTGTGAAAAAAACACTAGTTTTAAATTTTTTCAAAAATACGGCCCATCTTGGTTTTTGAGTTCTACAAGTCCCAAAACCTCTAAAAAGTGAGTTAAGTCAACGAACTTAAGTTTTAGGGAAAAAACTTAAGTTTTTGGGAAAAAACATAAGTTTCCAAACTTTTTGAAAAAACGGCCCATCTTGGTTTTTGTGTTCTCCAAGTCCCAAAACCTCTACAAACTGAGTTAAGTCAATGAACTTAAGTTTTAGGGAAAAAACTTAAGTTTTTGGGAAAAAACATAAGTTTCCAAACTTTTCGAAAAAACTGCCCATCTTGGTTTTTGTGTTCTCCAAGTCCCAAAACCTCTAAAAAGTGAGTTAAGTCAACGAAATTAAGTTTTAGGGAAAAAACTTAAGTTTTTGTGGAAAAAACTTAAGTTTTCAAATTTTTCAAAAAAATGGCCTATCTTGGTTTTTGAGTTTTCCAAGCCCCAAAACCTCTAAAAAATGAGTTATGTCAACAAACTTTAGTTCTTGTGAAAAAAAATCAAGTTTTAAAATTTTTCAAAAAAACCGTCCATCTTGGTTTTTGAGTTCTTCAAGTCCCAAAACCTCTAAAAAAACAAGTGAAGTCAACAAACAAAGTGTTTTGAGGAAAGATTTTATTTTAAATGATTTTTCCAAAAAAACGACCAAGTATGATTTTTGAGTTCGCCTAGTCATAGTATAATCTGATAAAAAACTAGCGTAACAATTGACATTGAATTTCGGAAACTGGATTGTGTATAGCAAATCGAAGATTACCCCATTGTTAGCAAGACAATCAATTTGCCTAGAGTCATGTCTGGTTTACTATGAAGTTTATGTTTGATGTTTCCTAGTAATTAACTTCTCATCCGATTTATTGCTTTGAAGAAGTTCTCCTCACATTTTGTGAGTCAGGACAACTCTGTATAATGGTGATTTCCATGTCATATCCAGTTTCCATACAAATTTTCCATAAAAAAATGCATCACTTATTTGCCACTAACGGGGTAATCGAGCAATCACCATCGGCTCAATTACTGGGTGTTCCAATGAATAACCACCTACACTTCACTGAAAATGTGGATTACAGTGTATTGAGTAGCAGTTTATGGGTTATTAATATTAAAGCGACATGGCATAAGATCAGATTTACTTGTAAAATTTTTTCTGGCAAGAATTTTACCTATTTTAACATATGTATGCCCATCATGGTTTACATACACCACCCAGATTGCCAAGGATCGACTAGGACACCACCAAAGCCTCTGTCTTCCGGTTATCTACCCAACAATCACGTCCTACACTGAGAGGCTAAGCAGAGCTGGCATACCACGTCTAGTTGATACTAGTGGACAAAATAACTTTCAAGCATAGAACTGCGCTGATGAACATATAATATATTCATTATGGTTCCATGCGTAGAAGGGGCGGGGGGGCATTGAATGTGTTGACAACTCACGATTCAATGATGCTAACGATTACCATGATGATAAAACGTAAAAAAGGTCTACCATTGTTGGGATTTGAACATGGGCCTCCCGCATCACAGTATACAAAGCTATCCATTCATACACACAGCCATGGTCACATATTGAGTTATATGGGTATCTATATGAGCTCAATTTGACTTAATGCTATTCTTTTAATCCAAAAGGTACTAGAATTGACGTGACGTTGACGCAACGAACCATAGTGATTAACAGATTAATAAAGGAAGAACTTGACTATAATTTCCTGTTGTGCATTCATGATCTAAAGTTCAGTTATCTTGAAAAGTTTCCTATCAGTGTCCTCATCTTTTCACCAAATGTCTGACCCTCCTCAAATCCGTCAGTGCAACTCTAACCATGTCAGCAGACAAATAAAGTGTGATAATTGCCGTTATTGGTTGCATGTCACGTGTAACATGTCAAATGCTCAGCACGACTATTTTAGAGGAGCTGATATCACTTTTCTTTGTAAGTCATGCGTGTTTACACAAGATACTTATGACTCTATTTCTGCTCTGAGAAGGTGAGTGGTGGAAAATTAGTGTCTTTACTGCGTAGACAATCCACACATAAGTTCTAAAACCGTCAACTAAATTTTTGTATTTGAAATGCAAGTGTCAAAGATGTGGAAGGTTAAAGGATTATATACAAGGAGTTAGTTTAGTTTGCTTTTGTTATCAGATCCGAAATTGCCATGTGGTAAAAAAAATTGATCCCGGGTTGCTCTGGGTAAAAATGGTACTAAACTAAACTAAACTAATTACGTATCAATGTCCATAATATAAATGTTGGCACATGATATAAGATGTTCTATCACATGGTAATATTTAAAATCGAAATGAAGTGATGTGGTAAAGCGCTAAGCCTTGTAATCTGGCTTTCATCCACACCAAAAGGTCCAACCAAGTTGTATATGTCATGTCATATATGTCATGTATTGTTGCTCAAATTAAAAGGCTGCAAACTCGTGAGCTGATTCATATACTTATTTGTACAAACCATTGTGTCAAGTACATATAAGTGCAAATGACTGGGAAGTTTAAGATGCTGACGGTTTAGGAATGCCTACTCACTCAAGCTGTGATTCTTCTTTCCTGAGTGTTCCACCATGCACATTTGTTGATCTCTAGAGTGTTGGAAAACCGGTCTTAAAATTGAGATTTGCCAGTCTACAAAACTTTGAATTTTTGTCAGATGGCGCCACTCTTGAAATCAGTCTACAGCTATATAGATAATTTTATTACTAGCAAATTTCAGAGTTGTTTTCTGCACTGCTTTTGATTTTTTCCAAAATTCTTAGCTGTGAGAGGAACGATAATTACCTTTGCACACTGTGTACACTGCTGTTTAGGTAATCAGGTTCAAAGTAAGGCAAAATAAATCACTTAAGGACTCTGGTCTCTCTTAGCCTGTAATCTTAATAGACTCACTATATAAGAGGCCAAATCCTAAATTAACAACAACTACAATCATCAAATACATATTTGATTTGATTAGTTTTCAATATTTTAGCATTTTTTAAAGTATATTATTTGATTCAATGAAATTCAATGTGTGATATATATCTGTCTATGAAGACCAGGATCTTTCCATTTCTGTTTCACTTATACCAAGTGGGCCACAAGCATTTATTGTGAAATTAGGCATGGGTACTATTCAGTATCTTTCTAAAAGCCCATCATGTATTGTATACACACCATACATGCGTTCTATCTAATTAATTATTGGTTTAGGTTATAGGTTTGGGTTTGGGCTGAGCGGTTGGTGTTCAGGTTTCAGGAAATATTACATCTGGTCGACTATGCCTCTGATGAACTTCACATAAATTATCATTTCTGTTACATTTAACTGTACTTTAAAATAAAAATGCCTTCACAAGGGGGTTATGTTTTTATGATAGACGGCAAGGTTTATCTCTTTTTGAATCAACATCATATTAAAATAATATAAGTATTATATGTAGCACCTATAGACATAAAAACAGTTTTTATATCTATGGTAGCACCCTATCAGCTTCATCGACTGGAAATGTTGGTACTTAGTGTTGGTGTATGATCCAGTAGTCCCATTTAAATACGACGCCAAAATCTAATTACTGATCGTAGAATGCAGTTTTCCAAAAGCTTAAAGGCTTGTAACCTATATGTTAAGTCGCTGGGCCTAATCTATGCTGCTCTGGTCATAGATAAGCCTGTGCCAGTTATAAAGCAGTTATAAACAGGTACAAAATCAATCAAATACCTAGCCCGGATTATGTTATAACTGGTCACGCTTAAAACTAAACATCCCCTATATTTTGAAACACATGATGGTACAGGAAATATTGCCAGGATAGCGAGACCAAACAATTACTCCAGATGGTAATGGGACTAGCGCTATTTCCACCTGAGGGAGTGGTTCCAGCACTAGGTTGGCTAAGAGAAATGGCAAAGTCAGCCCCTGCCAAAGAATTGTTGTTGTATTAGGAAAATGATTGGACAAGGAGATGGAAGCTAACAGAGGTTTCAGTATTTGGTCGAAAGATACGTACCAATAATGACTTGGAAGGTAGGGAAAATCCAAGGAACATCAACAGGAATGCAACGCATGTTTACAATGCGTGTTGCGTATTTATCTACAATGTTTTATTTCTCTTTCCAAAAAATGATTTGGTTTGTTTATTTTTTACTGAACACCTTTCAGATCAACACAATAATAATATTTAGCATCTTTTCTAACAATGCTGAAGTAACTGAGGGCCTGACAATCTGCCGGTGTGTTGGTATTAATAATTTTGTGATTAACTGCCAATTTGTATGCTGTCATTTGGTTGTATTATTCTTCCATAGGCTACCACAAACGGCTGAATGACCTGACCAAAGCAAAATCAAACACATGGAAGCTCATGGCAAGGCTTGCTTTAGAGGCCAAGGGGTCCTTGAGACAGGTGCAGCTGGTGAAGGTGGGAGAGGCCACCAGGATTAGGAATAAACGTTTTCTTAAAATAAATAGGTCAACTTTTTCAGCCTTTGATAAATTTAATCGTACGAAAAACCTCAAAGACCTACTACGGTTCAGTGCATATCAGGCTGATGAGCTAGGCATATCTGCAATTACGATGGAAGAAACGGAATATGATTATTTAAACGAAAACAAACACATTCTGCACGTAAGTTAGACATGTTGTTGACTTGTTGTTTTACAGAGGTTTCAAGACTTGAAGAACTCAAAAATCATGCTGGGCCATTTTCTTGAAAAGTTTCAAAATTTTTTTATCACAAAAAATTAAGTTCGTTGACTTAACTCGATTTTAAGAGGTTTTGGGTCTTGGAGAACTCAAAAATCATGCTGGGCCGTTTTTTGCGGAAAGTTTGAAAATCAAATTTGTTTTCTAAAAATCTTAAGTTTGTTGACTTAACTCATTTTTTAGAGGTTTTGGGACTTGGAGAACTCAAAAAACAAGATGGGCCGTTTTTTCGAAAAGTTTGAAACTTAAGTTCAAAAACTTAGGTTTTTTCCCAAAAACTTAAGTTTTTTCTCGAAACACTCAAGTTCGTTGACTTAACTCATTTTTTAGAGGTTTTGGGACTTGGAGAACTCAAACACCAAGATGGGCCGTTTTTTCGAAAAGTTTGAAAACTTAAGTTCAAAAACTTAAATTTTTCCCAAAAACTGAAGTTCGTTGACTTAACTCATTTTTTAGAGGTTTTGGGACTTGGAAAACTCAAAAACCAAGATGGGCCGTTTTTTCGAAAAGTTTGAATACTTAAGTTTTTTCCCAAAGAACTCAAGTTCGTTGACTTAACTCATTTTTTAGAGGTTTTGGGACTTGGAGAACTCAAATACCAAGATGGGCCGTTTTTTCGAAAAGTTTGAAAACTTAAGTTTTTTCCCAAAAACTTAAGTTCGTTGACTTAACTCATTTTTTACAGGTTTTGGGACTTGGAGAACTCAAAAACCAAGATGGGCCGTTTTTTCGAAAAGTTTGAAAACTTAAGTTTTTTCCCAAAAACTTAAGTTCGTTGACTTAACTCATTTTTTACAGGTTTTGGGACTTGGAGAAGTTTTTTCCCAAAAACTTAAGTTTGTTGACTTAACTCAATTTTTAGAGGTTTTGGGACTTTGAGAACTCATAAATAATGCTGGGCCGTTTTGGGCCGCGGGCCGTTTTGGGCCTCGGGCCGTTTTGGGCCG
Organism: Membranipora membranacea; assembly: GCA_914767715.1. Lineage (NCBI taxonomy): Eukaryota > Metazoa > Bryozoa > Gymnolaemata > Cheilostomatida > Membraniporidae > Membranipora > Membranipora membranacea. Next base: position 10,370,451 of record OU612067.1, on the reverse strand, counting down.
CGGGCCGTTTTGGGACCGAACCGTCTCACTGTGATATCGGAATTGTTATAGCAGATCAAGTATAACTAGCTCCGTAAGTTATTGAACCGGCGAGCTAACCAGGCACTTGGAATTCATCATTAGTATTAATCACACACCCGGTAAAGACAATGAATATGAAGGATGTGATGCATCAAGGTTTAAATTTCAAACAACTGGTAAAGATGATGAATCTGGTACTACTTATAATCAAATAGCTGGTAAGGAACATGGAATAGGTACATATGGAATTGATTATAATTAATGTAGCAAGGGACACTATCAAGCTATAATGCGCGATATAACATGGTTTAAAATTCAACATTTCTTCTAAAAACCATACATTAAAATTCAATCACCATAGTAATTTATTATTACTATTGTTATAATTCAATCACCATAGTAATTTATTATTACTATTGTTATTCAGTTCAATCATCTCCCTCTTTGAGTTTTGGCTTGGTTAGGGAGGAGAGAGTTGATTTTGCTTTTAATAACCTTTGTTTGACCATGTCAAATTTGCCAGGTCTGGAAGAACCAGAGTTTGCTCTTGGGCGTGAGCTTTCGGGGATTTCAACTTTGGGCTCATCTTTAACTTGATCACCAACAAACAAGGACAGGTCGCTACTGGAGTAACTGATGATCAAAGTTTGGGTATCGTCTGGTGTTTGATCAACTTCCATATCGGTTACTGTAGGCGCACCACTGGGTGGTGATGCACACCAAGCACCAGTTGGTTTGTTACCTTTCTTAGGGTCACGGAAGGGAACATTAGCCTGGTTACCCACGGTTTTGGAAATAGTTGGAACGTCTATAGCTGGTAAAGATAACGGGTTGGATGTAACTAACTCTGTGTGAGTTACCAGGGTCGCAGGGGCCTGGGTCACAGAGTCAACAGGTATAGATCTTACATTGGAGATGACTGGAACTGTGTCAGTCTCCATAGGGGTTTTGAAGCGGTGGGTTATTGGGCTGTTAGAGAGATATGTGGCATTGAGCATACCCATGAACTCATCAACTTGGGGAATGACGGCTTTGGTCAGATTATCTCTCTCTTGGGCCTCGAGAATAGCTTTACGGCAATCTTCAATGTTGACGTTGACTTCTTACCAAGCTTTTGCACCCTGCGCCAGATGCATTTCCGGAAATGGAAATTACATCCGACTATATGTACTCCTTGAAACGCTGCTGAAGCAGCAGTCCAGATCCCTAAACAGACAAATGAGAAGATTTTTTATGATACAACTGTGAACAAGGCAATAAATGTCTTTTGTTTGATACAAATCGGAGGATTGGTCAAGGAAATTCTACACAGAACAAACACAACATTGCAAAACACTACCATGTTAATTGTTCTGTCACTGCGTGAAAAACATTCATAAAGATGATTGTAGATTGCCAATAAAAGCGTATATGTACCAAGAAAAAATGAAGAAGTTGCCCTCAATTAACAAACCCCAAAACGAGGCTTCATTATTGACATCTTGTGAATTAAAATTTACAGTTTGTATTTCAAATTTTACATCCGACTATATGTACTCCTTGAAACGCTGCTGAAGCAGCAGTCCAGATCCCTAAACAGACAAATGAGAAGATTTACAGCTCGGTCAGGTGTGTTTTGATATTCTTTCACGAACAATTTAATTGTGTACCTTTCTCAAAATCGATGATGATGCTTTGAACATTGAGATTGGCAATTTTCTTTAACTCATTGAACACCTACAAGAAGGCATAATGGAAAATATAATTGGAAAGCAGTCAGGCATTCTTTAAAATACACCAAACCCGAATTTAAACACACAGTCTCAAATAAATACAGTGGAATAGTATAGTAATTATATTAGAAGATGTCAAGAATTATTTGATACCAAGCTAATTTGCAAGCTTCAGCGGCCCAGTGCGGCTGAGCGGTTGGAGTGTTTGATCTCAACCCGAGTTCAAATTCCGGAGAGGCCGGATTAAAAAAAGCATGGAGGGAGCATAGGGAGGACTCCTTATTCTCATATAATATATAAAAATATACCTCAATTGTTACATGTTTGTTGGCGCTATATTCTATGGCTGTATTCACTGAAAATAATTGTGGGGGGGGGAGTTCTGCAACATTATAGGACAACGATACTCAGGCTGTCTACCTCATAGGTGGCATGGAATGGACAGCCATTGTAATTTGCACATATTATAATGACATCGCCAATTGGCCATTCATCATAAACTCAATCGACAACCTGAGTGTTTACCATCCACATTCAACACCCCTGAAGTTTTGTGGCATTTATGATCGCGGCATTTCTAGGATTATTATTTTAAGTATAGGAATGCCAACTTCCCCCGACCATGAACGGCATTGCCTTAGGGAAGCCGTCCTCTATGTGGAATTCAGAACTTGGCCATACAAAGTGATGTAAAGTTAAAGCTTTGACGACGTGGTTTGGTGAATTTTGAGGAATATGAGTTGCTTCCGAATACTGGTAATGCTAGTTTTTTAAATTGTTTTGCACGACGAAACATACCTACAGCACATGCTTTCCTTAATATGTGGAACAAGAATTCTCCTTCTGGTGGCATTTGTGAGATTTGAACAATCTAAACTCTTATATCATTGGCTGACCCATATATCTCAGACATATAACTGGAACTACGTCAGAACTCCGGAACCTCAAAACGTGTGCCTCAGCCCTTTACGTCTAATATCTCAAGGTGAGAAGTCATACAATTATTCTCTCTTCAATATTAGTTATTATACTTGTCACATAAGTATTACATGGCGCAGTCTGGCTTGTAAAGAACTTGCAAATAGTGTAAAGAGGATCTGGTATTTTCTTATTAGTTCTGCAAAGCCTACTTGTCTAGATAAGTACTGTATTCTTTGTGCATTTGTATTCCATTGTTGTGACCGGATTTATTATAATTTGCATAGATCAGTCTATTATTATTTTCTTTTGTGTATTGTTACTTGTAACAATTGATTAGCCTAATGTAAATCTGTATTAACTTAGTGTGTGTATCACTGCAGGTGTTGTCATTTGACACTGCAGTGGTAAATTATTGCATTTATGATATAGTGTAGCGTACCTTATTTTGTGTTGTGTAGACCGGTTGCCCTGGTCTAGTGGTGTTGTGTTGACCTGTTGCCCAGGTCTAGTGGTGTAGTGTAGACAGGTTGCTCTGGTCTAGTGGTGTTGTGTTGACCTGTTGCCCTGGTCATGTGGTGTTGTTTTGACCGGTTGCCCTGGTCTAGTGGTGTTGTGTTGACCTGTTGCCCAGGTCTAGTGGTGTAGTGTAGACCGGTTGCCCTGGTCTAGTGGTGTTGTGTTGACCTGTTGCCCTGGTCTTGTGGTGTTGTTTTGACCGTTTGCCCTGGTCTAGTGGTGTTGTGTTGACCTGTTGCCCTGGTCTTGTGGTGTTGTTTTGACCGGTTGCCATGGTCTAGTGGTGCTGTGTTGACCGGTTGCCCTGGTCTTGTCGTGTAATGTTGTTTAGTGTATTAAGTATTGTAGACCAGTTGGTCTGGTACTGTGGTGTAAATTAGTGTCGTGGTATTGTGAGTAATACCATATCCTTCATACCACCCATATTCATCCAAAATTATTGTTGTAGCCTGATAAACCAATCATGCCCAACAATAGCTTCCCAACCCTGTCCATTGACCCAGGTAATATTTACGGATCATGGAAAGATTTCCTAAACCAGTTCACAGTGGCCTTACAGTTCGAGGTTTTTTACAAAGGTACAAAAACAGTAAAAGTCAGCGATCAAGAAACAGAGGTAGAGATTTTCACAGAGAAAATGAAAGCTTTTGCCCTGTTGAGGTCTGTTGGTAAAGAAGGCCATCAAGCTTTGGAAGCCCAAGGGATTGAAATTACTGACCCCGATATTACATACGAAGCTGTGTTGAATGCCCTGAAAGCCAATTATGAATGGGAAGAATCCTTAAATGTCAAGCTATGGAACTTTTCAAGTGCCCAACAGCAAACAGGAGAACAGCCCCAGGATTTTTTGAGAAGGGTAGAACACCTCTCCCGAACCACAGGTGTATTTAAGAGCACAGAAAGGGGTCTGGATCCGGGTAAAACCAAAGCTGCTAATGACTGTGATGAAAGGATCCGTAAAACAATTGCCCAGATTACTGTTGTCAATGGTCTTAAAGATACCAAGTTACGTATGGAACTGATGGCTATGAATGATTTGGACTGGGAAAAGTTGACTACAATTTTGACTAGCCGTGGTAGAGCAAGTGAGTCAGAAATAAAGCTAGAAAATCATCAACCCCAGCCAATCCTCATTCCTGTTAAGAAGGAAGTTGAATACTCCAAACAACCGTATTCGTAGCCCTATAGGATTACGCGCCAAAGCCAAGTCCGAAATAGATAAAATGGTTCAGTTAAAGGTCATAGAGCCTGTAGAAGTCCCCATGGATTGGTGTACTGGGCTAACCATCCTGCCAAAACCTAATAATTGTATTAGAATGTGCATCGACCTGACGATGTTGAATAAAGGTGTGGAACGTGAATTTTACCCTCTCCCTAGGATAAGCGATATGATGCCACAATTAGCCACTAGTCAAACAATTTCCAAAATTGATGCCAATTCGGGATTCTGGCAGATAAGGCTAAGACCAGAGAGTAGATCTCTGACCACATTCCTAACACCATGGGGTAGATTTAGGTTCTTGCGCCTTCCCTTCGGTATAAGCTCAGCCCCAGAGATTTTCCAACGTACCATGGAAAAAATTCTCCAAGATTTGAAGGGTGTCATATGCATGATGGATGATGTTTGGTCTTTGGCAATACCCCAGATGAACATTGGCTGAGGTTAAAATTAGTGTTAGAGCGTATCGAAAGCTCTGGTATGACCTTGAAGAAAGAAAAGTATGAGTTCGGAGTTACAGAAGTCAAATTCTTAGGTCATATTGTCTCCCCTGCTGGTATCCAAATAGACCCAGATAAAGCTAAGACAATCAGTGCTATATCCCCACCCTCAAAAAAGAAAGTAAGTTGGCAGAGCTATGTTCGCCGTTGTATGAAATAACTGGAACATCACCATTTTTCTGGGGTTCTGACCAACAATCCGCTTTTGAGAAAATCAAGGTTGAATTAGCTAATGCCCCAGTGTTATGTGCCTTTGATGTTACTGGTAAATACAAGGTTTCGGCTGATTCTTCAAGAACAGCCTTAGGTGCTGTTTTACTTCAGCATACTAGTGAAGGTTTATGGCAGCCTGTTGAATATGCTTCTCGAAAGCTTTTGCCGGCCGAGAAGAACTATGCCATGGTTGAATTAGAAGCTTTAGGTATCACTTGGGCCTGTGAAAAGTTTGATTACTATCTTGTTGGTCGAAAGTTTGAAGTCGAAACAGATCATAAGCCTCTAGTTACTCAGTTAGGTGAGAAAGATTTGTCACAGTTGCCTTTGAGGGTCTAGCGTTTTAAGATGAGACTCATGAGGTATGATTATGATATAGCTCATACCCCAGGTAGCTGTATGTTCATAGCTGATTTCTTAAGTAGACCAAGTAATCCACCCGTGAATGATGATAGTGATATAACTGAATGTGGATTAGTCGAATATTTCATTTGTGGTAACACCAAGCAAGTCCTGACAGAAAATTACCAAGAGCGAGAGTTGCTGATAAACTTAGCCCAAGATTCGGATTGTGTAGAAGTGATCAAAATGATTAAATCTGTATGGCCTAGCGATAGTTCTAAATTATCGGGTGATTTAAAAAAGCTGTTCAAAGTCCGTGACAACCTCACTCTATATGGTGACATAATGCTGTATAATAGTCGGTTGTTTAAACCCAAATCTCTAAGAACCAAGTATTTAGAGTTGTGCCATGAAGGTCACCAAGGTGTCAGTAAATGTCAACGTAGAGCTAGACAGGTTGTAACCGAGACGTTGATGATTATGTAACTAAGTGTAACATTTGTACCAAGTTTTCTAAAGTTAAACATCAACCAATAGAAGACCATAAGTTACCTGATGGCCTGTGGCTAGAATAAGGTTCAGATACATTAGAGTTTAAAGGTCAGTGGTATCTTCTAGTAATTGACTATTACACTAAGTGGAAAGAAGTTAAAGACTTTGTTTGAGGCTGCTCTTTTGTATCACATCTTATTCTCCATATTTTATTCTATCATGTGAGCGGCTTTCAGCTTTATAGTCCAAATATTGAGGAAGTTATGGCCTCTCAAACTTCCAAGGTGACGGCAATTTATCGGCAGTAAGAATCAGCCGGCAATCCCTAGGGTACGTCACTAATATTGATGATCAAAATGTTCAAATCTGTAACGGTCTCGAACCCAGGTCCAAATGGCTTTGCAGGCGACGCCGCTAATACTGAGCTATATTGTCTACTCAGTTGGTCCAAGTGGCGTGATGGTAGCGTCGTTGCCTATAGGTATTGGGACCCGGGTTCGATTCCCACCCAGGTCTGAATTTTGATCATCATCTTATCTGTGTGATAATTAGTGTATTAACTGATAACTCATAATGTCTATGCCACATGTCTATGGTTGTGACATACCCCAGGGGAAACATCCGCTTATTCCCAATGCCGATTGAAGGCAATCACCCTGGAAGTTTGAGAGGCCATAACTTCCTCAATATTTGGATTCTAAAGCTGAAAATCGCTGACATGATAGAATAAAATATGGAGATGTGATGTGATACAAAAGAGCAGCCTCAAACAAAGTCTTTAAGCCACTGTTGTCCTTATCATCCCAGTGTGTAATTGACCAGTTTAAAGCTATATTTTCATGCTTTGGTGTTCCAGTGCTGTTAAGATCTGACAATGCAGGTTGTTATGCTAGTGAAAGTTTCAGGAACTTTTCAAATACCTGGGGTTTTGACCATAGATTTAGTAGCCCACGTTACCCACAAAGCAATGGCTTAGGTGAAAGGTCTGTAGGTACTTTTAAAGGCTTGTTAAAAAAGTCTGGTGATATCTATGCCGCTTTGTTAGCATACAGAGCTACTCCATTGTCTGAAGGCTATTCCCCAGGCGAGTTAATGTATGGTAGACCTATGAAAACACCCTTAGGTCATCCCAAAGATACCCAGGTTAACTACCAACAGTTTTAAGATGTTTGTTTGCAAATGAAGGAAGATGCATTTCTTAAGTGGAATAAAAAACACCGTGCCAAACATCTGCCTGAATTGTTGCCTGGCCAGTTAGTTTGGGTGAAAGCTCCTACAGATTGTGGTAGTGAAGGAGTTGTAGTTCGAAAAGATGAGTTACATCTACAAAGTTATTGGGTTAAAGTCGGTGATAGTGTGTTACGCCGTAATAGGAAACATTTATTTTCTTTGCAGAGCCCTGTTGATCAAAATGAGGATGATTCAATTATGCCACTTGCATTGGAATCCTTTAGTGAGCCTGCAAATGGTAATGAGTGTGCTAATGATACTAACCCTGGTGTGCGCTTTAACCCTGATCCATTAGTCATAGCTATCCCTAACCCAGTTATAGCTGATTCACAGCCAAGTAGCCCTGATAGAAGTTGCGGTTCAGAGCGACTTGAGGCTAGGGGTGATAGTTCTTTAGATTTAGATCTATCTGATTCGGTATTAGACCATGCTTTGCCCGATTTAACTGATGAAATTGATGATTTATCTTCCAAAACTAACAATGATGCTAGTGGTGATGGTAATGTCGAAGTAGTTGCTAATGAAAACCCGACTGCTGTTAATGATGATAGCCCAGAGCCACCTGTTATCGTTGGCAAACCACCAACAGTAACCCGCTCTGGTAGATCGAGTAAACCCTATGAAGATCCCAATTTCCCAATGGTGAGACATTAAACTTTTACGCATATAATGTGGGTGTTTATTTTCTTTTGTTGTAGATTTGATGCAATAAACCCAACGCGAGTCACGACTCATCTGAAGCGCGACAACTTGGCCCGAGCCAAACTTGGCCCCAAAGATAAAACTTGGCCCGATGCAATGAAACTTGGCCCCAATTAGTAAAACTTGGCCCCAATTACTGAAACTTGGCCCCAATTAGTAAAACCTGGCCCCAAGTACTGGAACTTGGCCCCAATTAGTAAAACCTGGCCCCAAGTACTGGAACTTGGCCCCAAGTAGTAAAACTTGGCACCAAATAAAAAACTTGGCCCGATATACTGAAACTTGGCCCCAAGTAGTAAAACATGGCCCTCAGTACTGAAACTTGGCCCCAATTAGTAAAACTTGGCCCCATGCAATGAAACTTGGCCCCAAGTAGTAAAACTTGGCCCCAAATATAAAACTTGGCCCCAAATAGTAAAACTTGGCCCCAAATATGAAACTTGGCCCCAAATATGTCACTTGGCCCCATATACTGAAATTTGGCCCCAATTAGTAAAACTTGGCCCAAATATGAAACTTGGCCCCAAATATGAAACTTGGCCCCATATACTGAAACTTGGCCCCAAGTAGTAAAACTTGGCCCTCAGTACTGAAACTTGGCCTCAATTAGTAAAACTTGGCCCCGTGCAATGGAACTTGGCCCCAAGTAGTAAAACTTGGCCCCAAGTAGTAAAACTTGGCACCAAATAAAAAACTTGGCCCGATATACTGAAACTTGGCCCCAAGTAGTAAAACTTGGCCCTCAGTACTGAAACTTGGCCCCATGCAATGAAACTTGGCCCCAAGTAGTAAAACTTGGCCCCAAATATAAAACTTGGCCCCAAATAGTAAAACTTGGCCCCAAATATGAAACTTGGCCCCAAATATGTCACTTGGCCCCATATACTGGAATTTGGCCCCAATTAGTAAAACTTGGCCCAAATATGAAACTTGGCCCCAAATATGAAACTTGGCCCCATATACTGAAACTTGGCCCCAAGTAGTAAAACTTGGCCCTCAGTACTGAAACTTGGCCTCAATTAGTAAAACTTGGCCCCGTGCAATGGAACTTGGCCCCAAGTAGTAAAACTTGGCCCCAAATATAAAACTCGGCCCCAAGTAGTAAAACTTGGCCCCATATACTGAAACTTGGCCCCCAAGTAGTAAAAATTGGCCCTCAGTACTGAAACTTGGCCTCAATTAGTAAAACTTGGCCCCAAATATGAAACTTGGCCCCATGTACTGAAACTTGGCCCCAATTAGTAAAACTTGGCCCCTCATATAAGACTTGGCCCCATGGAATGAAACTTGGCCCAATTAGTAAAGCTTGGCCCCGGTTAGTAAAACTTGGCCCCAAATATGAAACTTGGCCCAATGCAATGAAACTTGGCCCGAAATATAAAACTTGGCCTCATGTACTAAAAAGTTGCCTCAATTACTAAAACTTGGCCCCATGTACTGAAACTTGGCCCCAATTAGTAAAACTAGGCCCCAAATATAAAACTTGGCCCCATGTACTGAAATTTGGCCCCAATTAGTAAAACTTGGCCCCTCATATAAAACTTGGCTCCACGGAATGAAACTTGGTCTCAATTATGAAATCTTGGCCCCAAATATAAAACTTGGCCCCATGAAATGAAACTTGGCCCCAATTAGTTAAACTTGGCCCATAATATAAAACCTAGCCCAAGGTGTTGTACTTTCAGTTAAAGAAGAACAAACATAACAATGTTTCATTACAATTTCACATCGAGACAACAAAATGTTATAATATAATAAATGAATATAAAGCACTATTTTAATCTGTATGATCAAACTCTGTTTACAGGCCCGGGACTTCTTTGTTCCTCTTTCACAGTTAGAAGAGATGGAAACACTTTATAAAACCAGGATTCAACCAAAGTAAATTACGTTGACATCATATGTGCGCAGCAATTCCATTTTACATCTTGCATGAGATCAAGGAGACGTTACGGTAACTCCACCTGTTTGTGAGTGATAACTCTGGGTAATGAAGAATAGGCTGATCTTTTATATATCCGATATCAAAATGTTTGTTACCTCTCATGTTGTACGAAGACTGGGGAAATTGATCTGCAAATCTGTTATAATATGACAGTGCATTATCATCCACTTTTTAGGCTGTATTAAGTGATTGGTCATCCAAATCTGATATATGCTCTACTGGATACTTAATATCTTCCACTCCTGAGGTTGGATAGAGAACACTCAGTCCTGACAGACTATGAGCCAAATTGCTATGAATGACACATTGCAACAGTTATGGGGATCTGACTAGCTATCAGCTATATGTGATACCATAGTATCTTCCAATCACATAGGGTGATATCCAGATTGATGGATGTAGATCCTCGGTAAGCCAATCTGCAATATGTGATACCGTTGTATCTTCTACTCTCATAGGGTTGTATAGCGATTGCTGGGTGCCAATCTGTTGAAGATTGTCTTGCTGCAAGTGGACTATAGTGTAGGAGTTTCTTGTACAAATGTTCACCTGCCCAGTTCCTATTATGAAAGACTGTTCTACAATATGACCTGGCGATGCAGCTAATTAGTCACGTCATTGACACTATATTTTATATTTCTATTTCTATATTTTCATCTTGATAAAATGAGCTTCAATGTGGCATATATTAAGTATTACAGACAAAATCAACCTGAATAAATAGTCCATATAATGAGCTGCAATAAACATGAACATGCTAATTGTTTACGCATTTCTGGTCTGCTTACTGTATGTATATTTCTTGAGTTATCTGTGTTATGCTTATAAGAAGGCAATTCTGAATTCAAACAACAGCCACAGTATTTTGGTTTGTGATAATTGCATCATACAATTTTTTGCAAACCTGTGAACTTGCCATGCCAACAAGGGTTACATATTGCTCATGTTTGCATGCTTACTCAGGAATGAAAGCTAAATGTGTTTTAACCAAGAGTTATTTACGGTTGATGGTGAAATGCAAATTTTTAAAATGAATGATCATGATGGTGATTTGTAAACAACACAAGGAATGATGAAAGTGATTTGCAGCTTAAAGTTTGGTTATTCATAGATCTACGCATTCTGATTGTAATGGCATGTTTCTTTTCACCTTACATTATAAATGGAAAGTTGGCTGGACTCCATATATATATTACAGTGCGTAGAGGCCTAACTCTGCAACCTAGCCACATCAGCATTTCAAGCCCTACGAGAAATTTGTAGAGTATTATTATGTCAAAAAATTATGTAAAGTTAAAACACACTCCATCTTGTTCTCACTGTCGACCTGGTACAGAAAATAAATGGAAAATATCAAACAGTTTATACGAGCAAAGTGTTGCTAGGGTTATCTGGTACCAAATGTTAACACCCAACTACTTGATGTAGTCAGTAGGATGCTTTCATCTTTCTTGTGATTCTATTCATTACTTGGGCAACATCCACTTCAGTAAACAAACTATAATTATTCTTACTGGATTATATGCTTTGATTGTGTTATTTGGAGTTTTCATCTCATCTCCGAAAATATGACTACTCCTTTGGCTATCAGTTTCTATGAAATTTGGCCTTATAAGCTCCCTTATAATATTTAGCTAATCCATGAGAAATAAAAACAGAAATTTGATAGTAGGGAATTAATCATTTGACAGATTATTGCATTTCTTATCAACAATTGACAATTGGCACACTGAGAAAGAGGAGGTGAACTCTGGCTAGAGAGCAATATGGCAACCCTTAGGTGCCCTCGGAGCGGAATTAAGGTATCTATATTGAGACATTTCATTGTTAACATAAGTACCAGGACTATTCTGTGTCACAAAGGTGTTGACATATGTAGTATATTAATCAATGACTATGTTTTTGTCAAACATTAATCTTATCGCAGCATTAGCATAATACAATATACTGAATCGCATTACAACATATCGATGGTCGAGAGGCAATTCGGTAAATGTCCGCTATTTCTCGATTTCTGCTTTCATATAATATATTCGGAAAAATATATAAACATTTTCTGTCATTCTTCTTTCTATACCAGAAACTGGACACTCTGTGAGTTGAATATATTAAGGATGTTATTTTATAGGTTAGCCGAGACCAACAGTTTCTCAGGATACAGCTCAGAAGCAACTGGAGGTATTTCTCTTAGCAAACCGCAGTTACTCATGATTTGGTTATTCTATCCTCCTATATCCATCTTGATTTTCAACCGAACTATGAGCATAAAATAAAGCAACATGAGCGGTTGTCACAGCAAATCTTTTTAGGGTCATTATATGAGTCAAAACTATGAAAGTTACTTGAAGAACTGAAGTCATCTGAAAATGTTTGCCATGTAGATGCAGGACAGGATGGTTTTTCGTTCGTATCAGCAAGAACTAAGGTGAAACAAGACCAATCTCCAAATATTCCTAAACACAAAGAACTGTCTGGTACGTTCAATGACTGGTGGAAGAAGGAAACTTTATTGTAATAAAAGATTAGACCATAACTGCAATGACCTCATCTTTTTGCACAGTTTTCAATAGATATTAAAACTTACATGATGTTTGGTTTTATTTATAACATTGATATGTGTCATTACATTATCGTAACCGTATATAAGTCAATGACATTGGCTCATTGATCAATTTATAACTTTCTACAAATAGGTTTGGCTGCAAAGACAGGTTCTTTTGTTGAAGCGACAAGTCACAGACAAATCAAAGCAACAACTAGACAACGTGGAGGTATTAAATTTGTTATTTTGTTTATCACAGATAAAAAAGCTCTTTGGATCACGGGCTCTGTCAAGTGAACAGTATGGGTAGACCTGTCTGATGAGCAAGTCAGTTTCTAAGACATGATATTGTTTTATGTAAATCTTTCAATTTGTCCTGTTTTATTCTTTTTTTCCAATATTGTCAATTGCACCAGAATCTCTTTCATAGAAAAAAAAAAAGATGCAATGCAACTATCGGAGGAGGCCAGACTTGACGATGATAGGTAAAAATGTTAAGAAACATCATATTCTAAATGTCTGTAACATATATTATAATCGCTGACAAGAAGATTCAACAAGGATTCAGGATCAGGATCAGGATCTAGCTTTAGTAATACTTTAATACCTCATTTATAAGGCACCGGCCTTATAAGTGAAGCACCTCCCTTGGAAAATTTAAAAATGCTTCAGTTATGTGGCACCCCACAGCTACAAGGCATCCCTTTGGAAAAAAAACTGACCTCGATAGGATCCAAACCCACAACATTGTGTTCACAAGGTAGGCGCTCTGTCTACTGAGCTATGCAGCTTTCCTTTTCAAACCACCGTTTTGGTCTAAGTCAAATATAAAGATGCTTCAAATGATAGCTGCGCCTATAATATAGGCGCATATTATGCTCCACTCTCTAAGGCGCCTTCATCTATAAGGCACGGGCCTTATAGGTGAGGTATAGCGGTAATAATGTCACTATTCTCGGGTCAGAGCAGTTGCTCACAGGCAAAACACAAAAGTGTTGCAGAATCTTCATACTTTGTCAGAGTGGAAAATTAATCATCCTTATCATAGCTTCATTAATACAAAAAATGATTAAACAGCTAAATCCTACGCACATACATACTGCATAACATATATCATAATGCACATTTCAGGCAATGTATAGATATAGTTATCGATGGTCCGAGATTTGCGTTAGTGAGAGCAGCGACCCAGCGCAAAGGGGATTGATTAATCGATCGACATCTAGGACATCGCTATGTTAAGAAGAACAGGGATTGTGAGGTACTTCAGCGAAATCCAACTACCAAACATAAACATATTTTCCTGATTTTGGAATAAGCTGCCAAGAAAACGCAACTGACAAATTTAATAATAAAACCATGAATTGTACTGAAATTGTCTGTTGGCTTGACATGACTACTGTATACTTTCCTGATCTCTTGATAGGAAGTGGTAGTTTCATGGCGTTGTGCGAGGTATGGCAAGCCAACAAAGTGTAAAGCAATGGTGAAAGAGTCGAATGGAGCATTCAATATAAGTAGAGGGGATCACAATCATCCTGCCTATAGGAAACCACTAGAAGGTGCTCGCATCGCTAGAGAGGTATGGTAGTTGACTCTATAGGCAAACTATAAAGTTTGTCTGCTCTCTGACATTAATAATCTATGAATGTTACAGATTACTTGCATTGAAACAAATGTGTTTATCTGATAGTCTGATGTTTGTTTATTGATTCTACCAGGCAGAAAAGTTAGTAAATGAGGATACGTTTGCCCCGACATCAACAATTGTTGATAGGGCTGTTAAGAAGCTTTATGAAGAAACTGCAGTTATACCCCAAGCCGCAAATCGCAGAAACTTGCGCCGTTTGATACAAAGGAGAAGGGCCAACACAGTACAGTCACAGCCAGCCAACTTAAGTTTTGAGGTATATGGCTCATCAAAAGAATTGGTATAGAATTATGCATGTTACACTTACTCAGGATGAAATGTGTTAGTCAATAGAGGTGTCATATTATGTGCATAGTTGCTCTTGCTTTGCAGAGAGACTGTTTTGAAATTGAATTGTTTACCAAACTTGAGCATTGCTGTGTCTGTAGGTCTTAAAAAGCTGATCAACAATGTTTGAAAATCCTTTTCCCAACGATTTATAACAGGCGGCTCACAAACCACAAGTTTATGCTCAACTTGGTTTCCATCAACATTAAAAAGATTTATATCTAATTCTGCACAGTTACTCATCTGACAATGTTTTATCTTTAAGATGCCTAACTCCCCCGGATTCCTGGTTGGAGATGTGAGAGGGCCATCAGGGGGCAGGGCACTCATTTTTGCCACGAATAGGCAGCTCAGACTTCTTACAAACTCAGAAATATGGTAGTTTGAGTGTTACTGCAAAGTAACAATGCAGATATATTTTATAGTCAGATCTCATAATACGGAACGTTATAATACTGATGGTGTATCTTGCTATGCAAATCAACCAGACCGAGGGCAGGAAGCACCAAAGTTTGAAATGACAATAATTGAAGGAATCATTGCCACCGAACCTGAGTCTAGGAATTCAAGTGGTTCACTGTTGTCTGTAGAAGAGAATCACTACATTGTATGGGATGCGTGGGCCTTGGTAATTTAGAAAGTCATCCTGTCTCAACAAACAGCATCTACCGATGCAGCCGGCCAAATATTGAATTTGCATGTTTGCAGGTCTTCTTCCTTTTGTCACCTCTTTTCATAATATATTATTTTCTTTCTTCAGCATGACTAATTTCAATTGTAGGGGTATAGATCGAACCTTCAAGACAGTTGTCAAACCTTTCCAACAACTTCTGACAATAAACTGCTTTGTTAGAACAGCCAATGGGGGAAAGCAACTACCCTCCGTATATGTCCTTATGTCTTCAAAGCAGCAGGCAGACTATTTGATGGTTAGATATCCTGATTAATTAGCGACAGGTCACCCACTGGTCAGACTATCTCGTTTAAGATCACGCCATTATTAATTGCAAACCAGTTAATATGTTAAAGTTGAACTAAAATTATTCAGAAGTTTCTCCTGTGCAGGTCGTCAAGTGGTTACCTGATCCTATTCTTAACTACATTCCTCGGATTTGGCAATTGAAGAGCCTCACTTTAATGACCATGCTAATTATTCTCTATAGCAGGATTGATCGCTTGCGTGTAAGACACTTTGGTCTGTGGCTGACTTTCAGATTTAATGTAGAGGAAGTAGGATTTTTGTGCAATTGTTGACATTTTTTTCCTTTAACGATTAACCTCTCCAAACTAGTAGCTGAGTGCAAAATAATCCAGGTGTTTGAATTTAATGATGTAGTGGGTGTAAGTAGTAATGCCAAAACAAAACAAGCTGAACCACCAAGTAGTAAAAAGGATGATATTATGTAAATAAAATCTGTCTTCACAGGGATTTGAATTCGGTCGGGCCTCTTGCGCAACAAGCATGTTATAATTGTAGTATATTCATATATGATTCTAGCTTGTATATTGCATATTGTATATGATTGTATATCGTATATAATATAAAATTATATATTATATGATAATATAATATAGAATTGTATATAATATATATTTGACTATAATATATTATTGTATATGTTGTTATATAATTGTATATAATATATAATTGTCTATAATATATAATTGTATATAACATATCATTGTTTATATTTAGTTAAACCACCAAGCAGTAAATAAATATGATATAAATAAAATCTGCCTTCACCGGGATTTAAACTCGAGCCTCTCGCACAACAAGCATGTTGTAATTGTGGTATAATTTATTGTGAATAATAGTTTGTCCCAAGCAGGGAGTTGAACTTGGCCCTGTCGATCTGTGATCGAGCATTCTAGCACACCTTCCGCTGAAGCTCACCGCCGTAATACGGATATGAATGGGTAAATTTAGCTTTTTTTGTAATTTTGTTTAATTTTTTTTCAATCAATTAGGCAAAAATGAGTAAAAATTGTGCACATACGCAACTGGTTTTACTACACATATATGGTTTAAATCAGGACTTTGATTCAGCCATTTCTTCTATTTTCCAAAAAAACATTTTTTGAAAAAAGTGTTATGAGGCACTGGATATGAATTTCTTTTGTTTTATATATACACATGCGTTTATCATAAACACAAAACTGAAGTTTTGTGGATTGATATTTGATGTGAGTTTAATGTGAGTTTGAAAACAATAGGGAAAGGAGTGAAAAGAATCTAAGTAGATGTTTATGATAAGGTGCTTACAGTGATTCAAGGTTTTGAAAAGAATGACACTCACAAAGCCATAAATATAGTGTTAATGTGCTTATTCTTGAATTTAATCACATATGTGACCTTAAATATATAAGCATGGTGCAACATTGATATATTATTGTAGCCTTGGTGACCTTTGCGACATGATCAAATCACATCAAATTTATCCAGTCGAGACTGGTATCTGGACCTTTAGTTCTTTTTTGTTTCAGGCGATGGACGGCTTATAAAATTGTTAATGAGAAAAACATTTTTTTTGGGTTCCCTAAAGTGGCAGAAAATAGGTAAACAATCGCAATACTCTCTGTTTCTATATTTACAGCAGAAGTTAGTCCAAATTAATCATGCGATTAGTTGTTTTGGATTTCCCTAAACATAAATTTATAACTTGAATTTATTTTCATTATCCAGTGTTGAATGCTTTGGTGGCTAACAAAATTAGTCACACTCTTCGTTACATTCATCAGTTATGGAGGGGTGGTAGACCAGTTGAAGTCACCGAGGTGTAACAACCATAATGTCAACCCGAATATTGTTTGAACAATTGTAGTAAGCAGGCCTAAAGAGCTGCTGCTTATTTGGCATGAGAAGTTATCCCCACTCAACAAAAGAGAAGACAACGGTAACAATAATCCATTAAAACATGTGTGACCAAGTATCAGTGTTTTCAATATTATATTACTTACAACTAATTCTGATTGATAGATTTGGAAGCTGTACAGACATTTGTGAGTCCATGCACATCTCATTATTTCAAGGAAAGTAGACTCTAATAAGGTCTTGTTGAGAGAGCTCTAGAACACCAGTTTAATCTCTTTCATAAATATCATTGGAATCTTTCTATTAATAATTTATAACATATCAATTGGAGTGTCAAGTTGGTTGTAATATTATCGTATTTTCCGTAGCATCATGTTAGTTCTTATCAGTTTCGCCTCCATTCTTCTCTATTGAAAATCTTGTATTTTTTAAGACATCAAAACTAAAACAAAAATTGAAGGAACAAAGCTTGGCCAAAGTCAGAATGTCTCAAAAAACTGAAAAAAAGCTCGGCTGAAGTCATAATGCTCTTGTGGCAAGCGACTGTCCATAATTACGCACACTGACAACTTCGTTTCTCTTGATGCCACCAGATTGGGCACTAGTTGATCTTAGTAGAAGACCGGCTAATAAGAGTAACATACATATATAAATCCGATTTTACTATCCATCGTTAACAAGTGCTAGACCTATAATACCGTGTTTGCTTTGGGACTAGCATCCAAACTAACTTGTAGATCCCAAATCACTAACAAGCAGCATTCCAACAGCTTTGTCTGTGCATTTTTTCCCCACCCGCAGACCCTGTAGATCCCTAAACTTGTGTCCATGATGCCATCATGCTCTATAAATCTGGTCTCTGAGCCTCTCATCTTAAAATGCATCATTGCCCGACCACCAAGCTAGTTTTCAACATTTTCAAGCTGGCCCCTTTTGTTGCTGGTACACGGGACTTAATCCCTGGCTGTCACTTGATCAGAGTTAAAACAATGAAAGGAAGGTAAATGACCTTTGCACCTCTATATGTATGTTGTTGGTTAGCCAATAAGGACCACATACAAGACTTCAAAGTAAGTTTTCAGACTCTAGTCTACTGTACTCAATTACAGACTCGCATATCAGGACTGTGAATCAAGATGGGCCAACTCCAAAATATACAACAATTTCGATCTAAGAAATTCTTTTTGCAAAATGTTAATTTTATGCATTGTATTTCGACATTCAATTTGTTATGCCTTGGCGATTCCAATTATTACATTCACTTTTTTTGCTGAGCCAGGAGAGCCAGTGTCTGAGGCAAAGATACATGGACAACGCCTGAAATCTTATATTGACTCAAAATCACTGAGTCATTTTTTCTATTCACCAGCAATCAAACTTCATCAGCATTTAGCAGTAATTCACAAAAGCCACCTGCGGCTTGTGAATTACAAGCGGTTGAGCCTTCTTCAATTGTGAAGACCTGATGGGCAGCTGTAAAACAGTTATATATTCATTAGCATTGAAGAATGCATACCCTATCACAGAATGCATCAGCCGAATTCGGTTAAACCATCAACATAATATAAATAGTTTCCATTAACTTTTGACTAGGAAAATTACCTTGCTCTTTGCCAATGATTGTTGAACACTACCAGCATCACTACGATTGCAGCTAATATAACAACTGCTGCCGCTCCAATACTGTTTCATATTGTCAGCATTATACTCTCACTGCATTTGACCATCGCTGTCTGCCAGGGACGTAGGGAGTATCCCCAAATCCCTTGCCTGTCTGGGGTTGAATTTACAACAGGCTAAAAATAACTGAAACTCACCACTCGCCACTCGCCACTCGCCACTCGCCACTCGCCACTCGCCACTCGCCACTCGCCACTCGCCACTCGCCACTCGCCACTCACCACTCACCACTCACCACTCACCACTCACCACTCACCACTCACCACTCACCACTCACCACTCACCAATCACCACTCACCACTCACCACTCACCAGGCCTTGAATGAGCTTATGGACGCAGCCATCTTGTTATTACTAGGTTACCAGACTACAATCATACATTTTTGATTGGTGGAATGTAATACAATTAAGAGGTCAAAATAAGTTCATGAAGCATATGGGTCTGATACTGTTACAGCTACTATACAATATAGCTGAAAGAACTGAGCTAACCACTGGATGG
Organism: Membranipora membranacea; assembly: GCA_914767715.1. Classification (NCBI taxonomy): domain Eukaryota; kingdom Metazoa; phylum Bryozoa; class Gymnolaemata; order Cheilostomatida; family Membraniporidae; genus Membranipora; species Membranipora membranacea. The sequence continues at coordinate 10,351,121 of OU612067.1, read as the reverse complement.
CTTCGGCATGCCATTCCTCAATTCCAAGTATTTATGAACTCCTTGATTCCACTCTATCTAAATCACATCCCGGCGAGTTATGTTTGCAAGCCAAGTCAAATTATATTGATCATTTTAAAGTGCAATACCCATGGTTGGGCCAACTTACATCACCAATACATGTTACTACACATTACTAGTTGGCCATTGACTGCCTCGAGGGCACATTCCACCTTATCATACTGGTTGTGGGGGGTCTGTGGGGTGGGGATGAAGAGGAGACATCTCTACTTTTTTTCAGTTAGGATTCAACCCAAGATCAGTGAGTTTAACCCCAGATCTTTTCTACTCCAGATTCATATTTGCCAACCTCAGATTCAATTTTTTTGGGGCTTTGCGCATGTCTTCAGTTGAATGAAAAAAGCTCAAAACGCCCCTGCTGCCGGCAGAATAACACCTGTTACATCAATATACTTAAACACATTATAAATTGCACGATTGGAGATTGGGGGGGGGAGGTCTAATAATAAGACAACTACTAGCTGGTACAAGAGACTGAAAGTGATATATAGAGGGCACTTGTAAGTAGAATACACTAAAATTTGTGTATGTAGTGAAGTTGACAAGACCAATGAAGCAGCAGAAGGGGTGAATGGTGATGACGCCTTTCTGTGTTTGGCGATGGTTTAACTTGAATTTCATTTGGTAATGGTCAACCTGCAGCATCTATACATGATAATTAATGTATGCTCAATTTTGGGCTTGAAAATATTTTGTCCCAGAGAAATAATTATATTCTATAAACATGTTTTCTTGTGATCGCTTACGACACCAAATTGTGCTTCGATCGATAAGCTAAGCTAGCTTAGTTAATATTCATTAAATTTTTACATTATTTCTTATGATCTTGATGCTATGTAGAAATGGATCGTGGTCGCAGAATAAACTTCTCACACTTAATGCTGTTTTCATTAATGAAAAAATAAACACCAGATTTTTATATTTATACATGAATATTTAATAATCAAAATAATAAAATATAAAATATCAATTATCAATATCAAACACGAGAACAGGTTAAAATAAAATTTTGTGTTTAAAGTCTACAAAATGAAGCAGTGTCAAAAAAATTGAGTTAGGCGGCATTTGGAATGTAAAGTAATCAAATAGAGTCTTCCTCTCAATATTACAGCAAGGAGTTGGAAGATTTTCTTGTGATGGATTTCAACACCAATATTGTGTTTTAATAGATATTCTCAGCTAGTTTAGATTACAGTCAGATTTCTTCAAATTTTATCATTATTCCTCATTATGTAGAAATTGGATGAAATGTAAAGGTGGATCGTAAACACAAAAAAAACCTCTCACACTTAACGCTGTACCTATAGATGAAAACATAAACACTATAATTTTCATTATTGAGTCTGCAAGCACATGAATATTTAATAATCGGAATCACAAAAAAATCAAATGTCAGTTATTGATATCAATTACAGGTTTAAATAAATCTCAAGTCAACAGAATAGAACACTGTCCGTAAAATCGACTAAGGTTACATTCGGAGTCAACAGATAGTGTCTCTCTCAATTAAAGAGCATGGAGTTGGAAGATACATGTCTTCCAGCCCTTAGATTGAAATCATGCTTAATATTGAGTCTAGCGATAGTAGAACAAAAAAACACCTGTTATCAAGCCACTTGTAAACTATTCTAGAGAATTTAAGTAGTGGTAAGAGAAATAGTAATCGCTATTTCACAGAAATCTTCAAATTGTAAGTTTCATGGGCAGTTATTTTTTGACCAACCTCATTACATTACATTACATAAAATACTGCCATAGTTAGTAAAGGTCGGTTGCTTGTTGAGATGAACTCACCCAAAACTAGTTAAAATAACAAACTCATACTAATATTTATGGCAGTCTATGGTGTGTCTCTGATTCAATAAGGATTACTGTCATTGTCATTGTTATATATATACCCTGATTCACTTGCCATTGGATGAACCTTGGACTATTGCAGCATAGTGATGGGCGTCACTGTCAGCGACAACTGTAGAAAAAGTGTAGTCAGACTCATCATACTGTGCAATTCTGAAAGAAAATCAACAACAAAAGTTTTGAATATTTTTTTAAGTTAGCTAATTTTTGTTCATGAATTTAGTGACCTTGTTGCGGGATCGTTGGAAAACTCTAATAAACTCAACACAATTCTATGAGAAAGTGAATAAGAAATATAACTTTCTCATCCAGTATTTCTAATCCCAGGCCATTACATTCTGGTCATTGAAACTAATTTTTCTTGCAAAGGCCTATAAGAGCAAGTGTGTTACCTTTGTACATTACCGGTGCTCTCATAATCATTGTTAGTGACATCCCGAATCTGTGTGTAATCTGCAAAAATATTCGGCTGATCGACAAATGTGTCAACTTCATCATTAGGGCTTGTGAATGCGGAGTTGGGTCTTCCTGTCAACATAAACAAAGAAACTTTGTCAGACATATTGAGCTCGGCCGAACATACTCACTCATATTTGCAAACATAATAAGAAAAATATTACTGAAGTTCAGTTTTTGAGGGTTTATCAACGGCTGCTTGTATAACATCTGCTAAGTTATATTGGCGCTAATAAATTTGCGATCACAGTGAGAATGATAGAGTTTATGACAGCAGTTTCGTTGATGACATCAATAGATGTTACCTGCATCAGGATGAAAAGCAGACATGTAGATATGAGGGTCAGCAGAAGCTGTATTAGCTGATGTGTACTCATTCTCTGGCTCTGTTTTTTGTCTACGGATAAAAAGAATTAAGCCTAAAATCAGACTGAATGATTTCAAAGGAAATGACGGGTTCTTTTTATCCTTTGGAATGCTCATAATAATGTGATTAGCAATACAGAGACCTGTGAACACCAGACCTGCCATGGATAATTTAAATTCTTAACTCCATGAATGTTTGGAAGGATTAAGCAGAAGAGCAGAGGATCCTTGAATAGACAACAATAGATTCATTGATTGATGAGTAATTTATTATCATACATTGAGAAATGTATATTACTGATTTGATTTACAATAAAAACAATAGTATGGTGTAAAAAGTATTTAATTAAATTCAAAAAGAGGGAGATCAACACAATCAGCATTAGGCATCAGTTTCACACCATATTCTTATAGTTGATAAAGGAACATCTGCTGGCTAATGCAGTGTTATGGGGTATGGTTCGGCTGTTATTGCTGCAAGTAGGAACCCCACAAACACTGCTCTTTTTTTATGCTGATTTGTTTAACAATAATTGTTGTAAATTACGTAAGCACAGAGCATATACACAATTGATCAGCAGTCTATGACATTCAGATAAGAAGTAATATACTTTACACAGACAACACTGTGAATATGTATTAACCATTTTTAAGGTATAAAGAGATAACTCTGTCATATTTCTGTCTTAAAATTTTGTGTATCCTGTCTCTCATGACTCGTAACTTACTTTGCTTTTTCCTGATGACGCTTGAACACCATCAGCACCGCTATGATCACCGCTATAATCATAACTAAACCTGCCACTCCGATTCCAGCTACTAGTGCCACATAGTTATCTTCTCGCTGCGTTTGACCATCACTGTTTTGATCTGTTACAGCAAAATTAAGAGATAAAAATATGTTTCGTAAGGCTGCAAGATTGGGAGTTGTAAGTCCACAGGAAAACAACATCACTTTCGTCAACAAAATATGGGGTTATTGCCCATTCAACATGACACTGTTTGGTGACAGTATTTATGTAACTAAGTAAAATGACACGACACCATAGCCAATCAAAGTCAAGACACTGCTTTTGTTTCTTATTAAACTGGTTCTGAACTGATATTTAAAAAACGAGCAAAGTTTATATTGTGATACGGTTCAGCTTTAACTCCTCTTTAATTTCTGTAATGGTTGTCTCATTCACCTGTGATCTTTGGCTGGGTAGTTTCTGATCCAGTTGGTCTGTGGCTGTTATTGCTTTGAAAGAGCGTTGTTGGTCTTATACTGGTAGATGTTGTTGTCACCAGCTCCAAAACTATAAGACAGACAGAATTGTATTTGTTGATTGTGGTTATATGGAAGGTAAGGAAGTACAATGCATTACCCCAATCTATCTAATTAACCCCAAAGCTGCTACACTCCATCATTTGCCAAACATGTGTGGTGTTCTGCTCTCTCCTTCAATATCACGAAGGTACCCAAAACAACTTTTTGTTGTTAAAATAAAGAAAAAAGATTGTGCTCTCAACTTATATACTGACCTCTGTACTGAAAGTAGAATCCAGATCTGACAGAGGCTGAGTATGTGTTGGTGATAAATCTGAATGTAAGACTAGAGCTTGAAACTCTAAAGTTGTACCATCTATCTATTGTGGGTTCCCTGCTAGGGTCACTGCAATATTTTATCTCATTATCATGACTAGACCCAGTAATAAGCAGAAAGTCATGATCACAGCCAGGGTATAGAGGATGATAGTACAAATCAAACACCAAGAACTTGACCTGTACCATCTGCTGAGGCTGTAATCCTGTGATAGTCAGAGATGAGTCTATGTTGGCTGTGTAGTCTTCAGGGAAGTTTGTATGACTTATCACATATCCTTGTGTCATCTTTATCTCCTGGTCTGGGTTGTGAATCGCAATGACATCTAAAACATCACATGATTTGGGTGTGTAATGATGTGATGTAATGTATGATCATCACATTCATAGCAACAAACACATTGATACAGCCATTTATATCAAGATGGCAATATAAGCTGAACCTAATGAATGTTTGAACATAATAACAGGCACTTGGGATATTATGTGGGAAAAATTGGTGGTTTTGGTCAACTGTACTTACCCTCATAACTGTACTGAAGTCTGTATCCTCTCTCTGCATATATGGAGCTTGTATGGAACTCGAAGCTGAATTCTCCGTCCGTGCTGATGTAAGTTTTATTCTCCCCTTGGTTCAGTTCTTTCCCACAGTACTTCACATCATCATCAATTTGCAAAAAGTCAAAGCAGTCTCCATTTGAATCCCGATTGTCATCAAGCTCAAAGTCTAAAACGTTCAAGGTCACTGATAACAATCCATTTCCTCTTATTCTCAGGGTACTGTCCACATTGTTAGGATAGTTCTGATGTGGATATCCTCTGTGACTGATTATAGTTCCTGTCTGATCTGTTATGAGCTGATCTCCATCATCTAACATCACATATACACCACTCTCTGCTTCTGATGTATCTGGAACCAAAAATATTTGTTCTATCACTATGGAAGGCAAAGTGAGCTTCAATATGTCTGGAACCATTTTTCCTGCTGTAAGCAGTCCCACTATATCTAAGTCTTTCCAACCACACTCAAAGATCTTCAGTACATACTAGCTACTAAATCAAAACATGGTCGACATCATTAAGCCTGTTTGGTAGGTAATGTACTGGTCTAAAAGTTTGAAACTATGACAATTAAGAAAAATTTCAAAAATAAAAGCAGAAGGGGATTTTTCCCCGCAGTATTTTACTTGAATGCCAATTGGAAATACAATAAAGTATTGATCACTCACCTGTACATCTTCCCCACGCACCATCTTGATCATAATCAGCTGTTGTTGGGCACCAGTAGCCGCGTGAAAACCGATCAGAACAGGTGTAATACTGAGTATTATTGCTTGTGAATGGGAGGACACAAGGATCGCCGTCAGAATTTCCTCCAAAAGTTGATCCTGAGATGAATATGCAAAACCAAGTTTGTCTCAAAGCATTCAGTAATATATTTCAATATACAGGACAGGACAGCATCAATAGTGCTCAAGTTGCTCGTGCCCACCGGAAAGCATGCTTCTTGTTATTGAAGAGGTAGCGAGGAATGTCCCTAACGGGTCTTGGGGTTCAAACATACAGCCAAGGTTCTCTTTTTAAAGTTTTTTTTTATACGCTAAGAGTCAGCTGAGATGATTTGAAAACCTTAGATTGTTGAACCTGGACCAACAACAACAACACCAACATACCCTGGGCATTCAAAATATCTTAGACTATTGATTGCCTACTGGGCATGGTAGACCTTGTAGCTGAACTGGTGAGTTGTTATACCATAGCAAATTGTCTATATTGAAACTTTATTATTTTATTGATGAGCGTCGCCTCCACTGGAGCGGAATTCTCAATAATTTTATAGACTTAATTGGCTATTGAGTGCCCCCTTTAGGGTCGATGAGAATATGCTCACATAAGATCAATGATACATAATACAACTGATGTATTTAGAAAATTCTTGTAAAAGGTAAGAGTGGGCAAGCTAGACTCACCTGTTACCAGCACACAGTAACTTGATATTCCGCAAAGAAACACTTCAATATTCTTCATGGTTGACAAATCAAAGCCCTAAATCATGTTCGAAGTGGAGCTGGATTTGAATCGGACTACCAATCTCAATGCTTGAGGTGGAAAATACCGTGAATTGTTGAAGCTTTACTGCTATGCAAGTGATCACTCACACCACTGAATTTTGAATAGATATAGTATTATCGTGTGCTTCGCTATGAATTCTAAGCACGATAACTGGGCGGGAATTTTTACATGGTGCTTGATTGTGTTACTTCCTTCTAGATACACGCTAGGTTAAAAATTATATGACTTGAAAGGATCAAAAGCAGAGAATTATTGACTTAATTATCAGAACATTTTGTCATGTGATTACACAAAGACAAAAGCAAATTTCATCGACTGAACAAAGTTATATCAGCCGTAAAAATCAAGTATTTGTATTACTTAATCTTAGCAAGAAGGAAGCGGTTATTTATAGATTGATCACACTATAGGTGCTATTGTCAACATATTGTGCTGAGCTATTTTTCAGTAGACCGTGCCATTATTGTGATGGTCTGATTAGAAGCGATGAAGATAAAGGCACTAACAAATTCAGCTGCAAGGAAAATGTTTTTCATTGTAGGGAGTTGTGTATCATGTAATCATGAGAACATGATTCCCTCAGCGTTCCCTTAGGTTTAATTTTTCATGCTTTACTCAGTTGTACCAAAATATGCAAAGTGCCTTATGTGCAGTATCCCATTGGTACAGTGTAAAGTGATCATCAGTTAGTGGTGATAATGAAAACATGTATCATGGAAAGAACAATCAAGAGAAGTTGTTTTTAGAAGGGTGATGCGACTTGTCTCTGCTTGGGCTATATTATACTTTGATCAGGAGTTCTTGAGACTGGAAATCGTAACTTCATTTCCCTGATGTGATCTGAGATGGCAGAGCTGCAACTGTTGAGCCAATGAGAGATATTTGGTGCTAAAATTTCATAACATGAAGTTATTCCATCATTTACTTCCTTGTAATGGATAACAGAAAAAAGTTTCTGTTATCCATCAAAAAGTTTCTGTTAGCTTATAGTAGTAAATTCTCAGCCTATATCCCATTTTGCTGACTAACAATTCTATATTTATTTGATTTCTGTAACCTCTCATAGCGATTATTAAATTGTAGGGAAATTTTGAAGCCAGTACAATTCATTTTCTAATAGATACTATTTCCTGCTACCAAACCACTAACAACATTGTCGCAAACAGATCGAATAAGTGTCATTGTCATGTGTTTGTTTTGAAATTATATAATGTTGAGCGTGATAATAATAACAATAAAGTTTAGTTATAAAACGCCTATTAAAATCGTTTAGAAAAATGATTTCTAAGCATTGTACATGAGATAAAACATCAAATTTATATTAAATATCAATTACAAAAAGATTATAAGGAAATATTTATGCGATAAGATAAATGAATCCTATAAGTATCAACTGCCCAGCGCCTAAAAATTCACTATAGACAATTTGGATACCCGTATCTCGCTTATCCACAGTTTTGAATTTTGTCAGAAGAACCAGAAGCTGCTAATGTATAAATGTGGACATCACAGTCAGCGACAGCTGTAGCAGAAGTGTACTCTGATTCATCATACTTATTGATTCTGTAAGTAAATCGTGAGAGTAATTTATAAATTTTAAATACTTCTGGGCTTCCCGGGTGAACCTTTTCTCAGATGTTTCCTTATAATCATTATTTTTTTGTGAACACTAACTCATGTTCGCAATCCCAAAAACCATATTTATCTGGGTGCATGACTTTAATTATGGATTATGACACATTTTTATGTTTTTACATACATTGACCTATGATTGATGTCTTTGTGACATAAAATCACATCCACAACCTACATTTGTTAAATACTAGATTTTATCAGGAAGAGAATGAGAAGGATAAATAGCAGTTCTGATATTTCCGATCCGGTATCCTTTCCTCTCCTGGCCCTTGAGTCTTTATTTTTATGATGCGATGATTAAATACTGAGGTATATAATATACAATATATCATATATTATGCTGATTTACCTTTGTATACTCTGTGTGTTCTCATAAGCGCCACTGGCAGTGTTCGAAATCTGCTCGTACTCTGCACTATTATTTACATAGTCTACAGATGTCTCAACGTAATCGTAGGGGCTGGTGAAAGTGGAGTTGTACATCCCTTTAAAATATACACACTTTTTACAGACGCACCTAGCATAATTCTCCATGCTGTTGTATTTGTAAATGTCATAAGTGAAACGTAATGGTGGGATATATATGTTGGTATATGAATGACCTTGATCATGGGAACGGTGATTGTATTTCCTCTGCCAGACAGTATTGATACAGACAAATTGTGTTGATGATGATGTAGTTGGTAAGAATGTCACTGACAATTGAGAGACCTTATCAGCATCAGGATTGAGAACAGACATGTAGATATGTGGATTATCAAAAGTGGGATCAGCAGATGTGTATTCATTTTCTGGTTCTCTCTTCTGTCTACATTTATATAAAATGAATAAGTCTAACATGGGAGAAATACTTTCAAGTAGACTTAATATGATAACCAATTGTTGAAAAGTTTTGTTGTTTTGATTTCGATTAGTACCACAGAGTAGCGCTAAAGAAATAACTAGGAATATTTTGATTTTCAGAAATTCAATAAAAAGGTAAACTTTAAGGTATAGAAATATTAATTGGAAGTCTGTAAAGAGAAAATTCTGCCTTCATCTTGACCTAAACACCAAATAAATGACTATCAATGCATCAACCACATTTTACCTCGGATAACAATAAGACATTTTAATTGAACGCTATTTTCATCATGCAATATTCTTGGGTATAAGAGGATATTTGATTTGGCATTTTTTCGTACCCATTATCCCTCCATGAATAGAAACTTACTTTGCTTCATGCAAACGTCGTTTGAGTACCACCAGAGCTGCTATGATATCTGATAGAAGGATGACCGAAGCTGCTGCTCCAATCCCAGCCCCTAATGCCACAGAGTTACTTGTCTGCATTTGGCCATCATCGTTTACTGTATTTCCATCTGTATTAATAATATACTATGATATATATGTTGAGTAGCTAAACTTTGTGTTATGTGGTGTTGTTGAGTTGTGGGCTTGGAGGAAATGAAAAGACAACTCACACTATAAAACAAAAACTGTATCGATACTGTTTATACGATTATGTTTACCCCATTCACCTTTATTTTTGTAACATAATTTGTAGCTTATTCATCATTTATCATTATCCTGATTCACCTATAATGTTCAGTTGTGTAGTCTCTGTTCCTGCTGAGTTGTGACTGTGAGTACTTTGAAATGACATTGTGAATGTTCTACCATCCGTATTGTCATGTCTTGTAGGTGAAATGCTGCTACTTTCATATGTTGCGGGGGTTTCTGTGGTTGTTGTTGATGTCGTTGTTGTTATTGTTGTTGTTCTGATGGTTGCTGGGCTGGTTGTAGACGTTGATGGTTCGGTTGTGGCGGGGGTAGCAGTAGATGGTATACTGGTAGAGGTTGTTGTCACAGGCTCTAAAACTATAGTAGAGACAGGAATGAGTACAAAGCGATTGATTGTTTTTATCTTTATTTTCACAATCTACCCGATCAGCCAAATGGCTGTTATATTCCATTATTTTATAGTTATATCATTATCAAAACATGCTTGGTGTTCTGCTCTAACCTTTCTTGTCATGAAGCCACCCAATACAAATCATCCTCGTCCTTTGTTGCTCAACAAGTTTTGCTTTCAATTTTTTTACTGACCTTGGTACTGAAAGAAGAATCCAGGTCTGACAGAGTGTGCGTTCGCGTTAGTGGTAAATCCGAATGTAAGACTAGAGCTTGAAACTCTGAAGTTGTACCATCTATCTGTTGTAGGTTCCCTGCTAGGGTCACTGCAAAGTTTTATCCCATTATCATAAGTAGACCCAGAAATAAGCAGAAAGTCATAAAAACAGCCAGGGTATTGAGGATGGTAATACAAATTGAATACCAGGAACTTGACCTGTACCGTCTGCCGAGGCTGTAATCCTGTGATAGTCAGAGATGAGTCAATGTTAACTGTGTAATATTCAGGGAAGTTTGTATGACTTATAACATATCCTTGCTTCTTGTCTATCTCCTTGTGTGGGCTCTGTGAAGGCTTGTAAATTGCAATGACATCTGAAACATAACATCATTTGGGTGTGAGTGAATTTTTGATGCCTATGATGATCGTTTCATGAAATGATTCATAGCATCACAATAACCAATGCACCAATAAATATGAAAATGGCAGCGCAGGCTGAAGAAAGAGTCTCATGAAGTTGGATGACATGGTAGGTTTGGATGACATACAGAGGATGATAGATAAAGAAAGGAGCAGTTTATAACAATGAATGTTTTCCGAGTTTTTTCATGTTGGTAGACAAACTGACAATGACATCATCCAACAATAAATTGTTTGGCCCTAGGAAGCATTTGGATGCTTTTTTAGGGGTATTAGTTGGAAAGTATCAAAGTGATATGAAATCTTTTCTATTAACCTTTTAAGTAGTTAGTATGGAGCAATATTCAAAAGGAACAGTCAGTGTAGGTGTGATTACCTTAAGTATTGCTCATTAACTCTGTATTTTGAGGGAGAAATCTTTTTACAAAACAGTTTATTTGGGTCTGCTGCTGCCTCCAACTTACCCTCATAACTGTACTGAAGCCTGAATCCTCTTTCTTCATATACAGTGCTTGTATGGAACCTGAAATTGAATTCTCCGTTGGCGCTGAAGTAAGTTTTGTTCTCCCCTTGGGCTAGGTCGTTTTCACAGTACTTCACATCATTAATTTGTAAATAATCAGAGCAGTTCCCATTCAAATCCTGATTGTCATGAAGCTTAAAGTCTAAGACGTGAAAGGTCACTGAAAACATTCTATTTCTTCTTAATCTCAGGGTACTGACGACATTGTTCGGGTAGTCCTGCTGTGGATATCCTCTGTGACTGATTATAGTTCCTGTTTGATGTGTTATATTCTGATCTTTACCATCTAACATCACATATACACCGCTCTCCGCTTCTGATGTATCTAAAAATAATAAATTGTGTTCTATTGTGAGAAGCAAAGTTAGCTTCGATATGGCTTGAACAATATTGCCTGCAGTTTGTAGTCCCAATCTATCTAGGTCTTGCCAGTCACAGCCAGTACATACTAGCTACTGAATAAAAGCATGGTCAACATTATTGAGCCTATCTGCTAAATATGTACTAGTCTAAAATTTGAAACAAATAAAATTCAAGCAAATGTTAGAAGAATAGTAGTGGGGTAATCTTGCCTGTGTTAGTTTACCTCATTGCCAATTGAATGGACAATAAAGTATTGATCACTCACCTGTACATCTTCCCCACGCACCATCATGATCATAATCAGCTGTTGTTGAACACCAGTAGCCACGTGGAAACCGATCAGTACAGGTGTAATATTGAGTATTATAGTTTGTGAATGGGAGGACACAAGGATCGCCGTCAGAATTCCCTCCAAAAGTTGAGCCTGATAATAAAATGCAAACCTAATTTGTCTCAAAGCATATAGCAATACAGAGTACTTTTTCTGGCATCAATAGTGCTCAAGTTTATTTTGAATAAGTAAATGGGAATGCTCTAAATAGGTATTGGGGTTCAAACATACAGCCAAGATTGTCTTTATTAGGTTTGTTATATACGCAAAGAGAATAATTAAGATGAATAGAAAACCTTTGAAGTATGAACTTGAACCCCTAAAACAACATAATTTTATAAGTTCATTGTGGAGAGTGACCTCCACTGGAATTGAATTCTCAATACTAGATCATACTCAACTCAAAGACTCACCTGTTGCCAGCATACAGTAACTCGATATTACCCAAAGAAGCACTACAAAGATCCTTTCTCTCATATTGGAGAAGACAAAGCTGTAAATCACGTTCCAAGCGAAGCTGGATGTTGAATCGCGCTACCAATCTCGCTGCTTGAGTCAAAATATACTGTGAGTCGTAGAAGCTTCGCTGCTATGCAGTTGATAACACCCATTAGAGCTTTGAATAGATGTAGTATTATTGTGTGTTTAGCTATGAATTCTAAAAACGATAACTGGTCCTGATTTTTAGCATGGTGCTTGATTGTGTTACTTCCTTCTAGATACTAGCTTTAAAATAATATGACTTGAAAGGATCAAAAGCAGAGAATTGTTGACATAATTAACAGAGCGTTATGTCATGTCATGTGATTACACAAGGCAAAAGCAATTTTCACTGACTGAACAAAGTTATATCAGCCGTAGATTGATTATAGATTGATCACACTAATAGGTGTGGTATTATTATAATGGTGTTGTGAACAATTTTTTTTCCTATCCACTTTTCATAGCACTGTTTAATTTTTGAGATGGTATGAAAAGAAACTATGATGAATGCAGACAAATTCAGCTGCCTGAAATATATTTTTCATTGTAAGGAGTTGCGTATCATGTCATCATGAGAACATGATTCCCTCAACAATTTGCATTTAATGTTTTGCTCAGTTGTACCATAATATGCAACGTGCCTTATTGTGCAGTGTCCCATTGGTACTGTGTGAAGTGAACATTCGTAATTGGTGATGGTGATAAATATATTTTGGATAGAACAATGAATCAGCCGTCATTCTTAGCATGGCTCGGGCTAAGTTATACTTTGATCAGCTAGTTCTAGTTCTGAAATTTAATACTTTTATTTCCTTGATGAGAACTGAGATGGTGAAGCTAAAACTGTAGAGCCAATGAGAGATATTTGGTGATAGAATTTCTTCACATATATTTTTGAGTGAATCTTGTATTTCATCATTTATTTCCTTGTAATGGATAAGAACAGGAAAAAAGTTTCTGTCGGTTCATTGGTATATTCTCTATGTCCCGTTCTGTTGACTAGCATTTCTATGTTTATTAGTTTTCTATAACCTTTTATAGCAATTATTATATTATAGATAAACTTTGATGCCGATAAAATTATTTTTCTAATAGACTCAATACTATCATCTGTGAACAACAATGACGCAGACCGATTGAATAAGTGTCATTGTCATGTGTTTGTGATGTGATTATATATTGTTAAGCGTGATACATAATAACCATAAAGTTTAATTATAAAACTGATTAGAAACAATGAAACATTATACATGAGATAAAATATCAAAATCATATTAAATATCAAATAATAAGAAATTTATCAGTAAACATTTATGCAATGAGAAGGTTGGTGATAATATATATAAAATGTTGAAGTGACAACTGCCCAGCAACCAAAAATTCACCATAAAACCATAGATACCTGTATCACTCGTAGACACACATTTAAATTTCGTCAAAAGTATCAGGAGCTGCTGATGTATTGATATCGACATCAGACACAGCTAAATCTGTTGCGTAAGTGTACTCTGACTCATCATACTTAGTTACACTGTAAGAAAATGGTGAGAGTAATTCATAAATTTCAATAAACTTTCAACTTCATTTTTATCAAAATTGAACCAACTGATTTTGCAGAGTTTCTAAGTACTCTCATTAAAAGGTTTCTGAAGGTTGGAAGGTTTTGCAGCAGTTAAGAAATCATAGATGATATCAACAGGCAGAATTTCGGAGACTGCGTTGCAGTTCTTCTGCAATCTTAGACACCTTTAATGCAATGGTTGAGTGCGTGCCATACAGAATGAAACGCTGGTAACACGGAATTTAAACTGCTGAACTAGCCATAAAAATATCATGGATAACGCTTGAAACGAGAATTGGCACAACAGTTGATTTTCATTGATCGTTGAATACTGGCTCTCATGCAAACAATCGCACCATTCTATCATGAAGAGAATAAGAAGGTTAGATGGCACTTATGGCATTTCCAAATTCTATCCTCTTCTTCCCTTTGTTATGATACGATGGTATATCGAGTTACCTTTTTGTGTTCTCATAATCATCACTGGCAGCGTTCTAAATCCGCTCGTACTCTGCACTATTGTTGACATAGTCTACAGATGTCTCAACGTAATCATAGAGCTGGTGAAAGTGGAGTTTTACGTCACTGTCAAATATACAAACTTGTTTCAGACGTACTAAGCAATACCAGTTATAATCTGCTAGTCGGACATAATCAGAGATACGCTGATTGCGTGGGATATACTTGTTTGTATACTACAAGTGTATTGATAAAGACAAATTTACATTGATTATGATGTTGATGGCCACAGTTTCCTTTACACCAATTGATAGACCCTACCTGCAGACATAATCGGATTCAAGTGACCCATCATTGATGACTAGCCATTGAAAGTTCTTTGTCGAAGAAATTACGATTACTAAAACTAAGAAGCTCTTTGAACAAAAGAACTTATTTTGTATCTTTTAATTTCTAGGATGGCTTTGCTTATAGGGTGTACAATGTGAATAAATAAGAAATAATAAATCTTTCAGTGGAAAGTTTGTAGTCCAATCAAGCTGGAAAGAACTCTGAACTTTCATGACTTGGTTGTGTTCTTTTAATTAATTTCTTTTATTTAGTAATACGCTGCCATTCTTTGTTTAATTGGACTTGAAAAGATGCTGCACTCACTTGTAAATTATAAAATTCATGTTAAACCTGGGTACTAATAAAGTTAGTACTATTAATAAAGACACTTTGTGATGGCAACTCATCAAATTTTAAAGGCCAGCATTCAGAAAGTTCAAACACACCACTATGACAGGAGTTACCTGCAGCATGTTTTAACTTGCTGCCCTGTGAAGTCATATGAAGAGCATATAAACTATAATAAGGATTTTTTGATTTGGAAGTCTACCTGCTAATGGGATTGTAAGTTTAAGATAATTTTGTGTGTCCTGTCACTCTTGTCTCGGAACTTACTTTGCAGTTCCCCGGCGTTGTTTAAACACCATCAGCACTGCTACAATAACTGCAATTAAAATAACTAAATCTGGCGCTCGGATCCCGGCTCCTAGTGCCTCAGAGTTAGTTCCCTGCTGCATTCCGCCATTGCTGTCTTCCTGACTATCACCTGTAACATTTATATATCTCAATAACAAACATATATTATGTGTTGTTGAGTGGGAGTGGGCGTTTTCAGTGAGCAGGAAATGGAAAAACAACTAATATCTCCAAACACAACATTAGGGGTGTTTATCGAATCATATAGACTGAGGAATTTTTTACCAGGTATTATTAAACTAGTCCACTGTAGCCATAGTTCATTTTTGTACTATTTACTCGGATTTTTCAATAATACTCTCCGGTATACACATTCTTGCCCATGTTCATGTCACTCACCTGTTGTGTTTGGCTTTGTAGCTTGAATGTCTGTTGAGCTATGAGTATGACCTGTTGTTTTGGAAATTCCGCTGGTTTCATGTGTTAACCATGTTGACCTTGTTGACCGTGTTGCCAGTGATGTCTGTGTATTTGTGTTGTTTGTGTCTTGTGTGGTGTTTGCGTTTTATTTGTTGTGCATGTTGGTGGTGATGATGTAGATATTGTGGATGGCACGTGTGTGGTTGTTGTTAATGTTGGTGGTGGTAAGGTCGTTGTTGTTGGAGCTCTGGATGTGGTTCGAATAGAATGATCTAAAACTATTATCTAGACAGTTGATAATTTTTTTTGTGGTAAAGGCAACAAGCAATTTTTATTTCATGTAAGTTTACTGTCATTTTGATGTTGAATTTCATAAATTAAGATTATAAAAAGATGGTGGTAATGCTGTGTTTAACAACTGACCTTGAAACTTGAAGTAGAATCCGGTGCTCACTGTTGTTAAGTGACCGTTAGTCACAAATCTGAAGGTCAGTCTAGGATCTGAACTGAGTAGTTGTACCATTCATCTATGGTGGGTGAACGACGAGGGTAATTACAACACTTTATAGCATCTGTGGAGCCAGTTACTTGTAGATAGTCGTATTCACAGCCATTATGGCTTGTTTGGTAATACAGATCAAACACCAGGAACTTGACCTGTACAATCTGCTCGGGCTGTAATTCTGTGATAGTCAGGGATGAGTTGATGTTAGCTGTGTATTCATCAGAGAAGTTTGTATGACTAATCACATACCCTTGTTTTCTATATGTCACCTGATGTTGGTTCTGTCCGGGCAGGTTTATTGCAATTGGATTAGAAACTTTGAAAGAAATCAATTCGACGAGGAAATATTTAAAATGTTTGCAGTAACAATATCCAAAAGACTCCTACACCAATTCATCACTACATTTCTATGTGCTTATAGAGCCAAATCTAGATTGTACTAGGTTGAGACCTCTCTTTTCAGGACAAAGGAAAGCGGCTCCTGTTTTCATGGCCTGAGATAAAGCTGAAATTTCAAAATTACTACTGTAGAGCTGAATTACAGTCTCCCAATTACAAATGCTAAGTGGTAAGAAAGGAATTGTAATTAGGAGACCTGCGTTCAAGTTCCACCAGCAGCAGATTGTTTTGAAGTTTAGCTTGTTCTCTGAACATAGAAACAGACACAGCTCGATCTAGCTCAAGCCCAACCGCAAAAATAACACGGAAATGTGCTGGATCATAATATATAGTTAGCATTGAATAACGAATAGGGGCGGAGCGCTAAGGGTATAAAATGACAAAGTCTTGTACAATCCAATAGGAAAAAGATTCAAAGTATTGCCCCACTTATTGATCGACCTTGGATTTTTACGGTTTATCTGATCCATAAAATTTACTAACTATCAAAATATCTTGTTGTGTGTTGAGGAAATACATTCTGCTAACATTGCATAACCATAAAACTCTCAGTGAGAACCCAGCAGAGTGAAGTGGATAGCTCTTTCTAATATGCCTGGGTTGCAAAGTAAGGCTATAAAAATAGTTGTTACGTTGATTTTGATAAGTTTTATCCATTTTGTGTTGCGCAATCAACCTGATCTTATGTTTGCTGAAGCCTTATTTTACTCACTCTCGTAGCTATACTGAAGACTGAATCCCTTCTTCACATTCCGATAGTTTATGTGGAACTTGAAACTCAATTCCCCATCTGCCCTGAAGTAAGTTTTGACCTCCCCTTTGCTTAGTTGTTCTCCGCAGTACTTAACATCATCATTGATTTGTCATAACATCTTTGATGATAAGGTTTCTCTAGCACAAAGTCCAAGACTTTCAGAGTCACAGATAACGTTTTCTTGTATTTTCAGTGTACTGTTCACATTGTTAGGATAGTTTTGCCGTGGATATTCTCTGTGACTTATTATAGTTCCTGTCTGATGTGTGATCTGCTGATCCCCACCACCCAACATCACATACGGCACTTTTTGTGCATGAAAAAAATAGATGTTGGCAAGTTCCTCTAAAGCCAGTGAAACATCCGAGGAGCTACCCTTCAAAATCTAACAGGAAAGAGTAGTGGGAAGACTGATCGACATAATTAATATGTGGGCAGGTATTGGAATAACTCTTTTGGTTTCCTGACATTGAATGACATCAAAACCCTTTATACGATCGCATTTTAATCTCAGAAATTAATATAAAAATTGTGATCAGGGAAATCTATCTGCTTCTACAAATGGTTAACAATGGAAAAGATGGCTTACAAAACTTTGAGAGAATTATTCATAATGTAAGCTGTAGAACTCAATCTGCTTTTCTAGGAGGCCCTTCTTACAAGATAAACTCTCTACTGTCGGAAAGGATAATGCAATTTTCTACACAAAGACTTACCTGTGCCCAGCATACAGTAACTTATGTCTATAATGATGAGGGCTATGATAACCTGTGTCTGTACCCTCATGGTGGATAATTTTTTTCAACATTGAAAATGGATTTATAGCATAGGCCCACTCACAACAAAAAACACAAAAGCAAAGCTAAGTAGACTTTATCAGAGCTATGATATAGACCTTACTGTAGACCCTGACCATAGAAGTTGACGGCTAGGCATGTGGTATCAGTCAGTAAAATGATATGAGATGAATTGTTATACATATTTTCACTATGGTAGAAAGCTAAGAACAGTAACTAAGCGTTATCACCATCATGTATTTACTTGCGATACTTCCTCCTAGATGAAGATAACAAATCAGTTCAAGTGAATATAATGTCAAAAGATCAAAGCCAGCTGGTTACCAAATATTTGACACCATTTAAGTCAAGTAAAATAATATCCCGTCAAGTAAAGTATGGCTATTCCTTGTGTGACTTAACAAATTGATAAACAGCTTTCAGTTGTGCCATTCTACTAATGAGTGATAGCATTGATGCCAATGATTTGCCAGGGAGGAAATGGTGTTTGGGAAATGTTTGTGTGTAATGGAGGAGCAAACATATTTTGTCATCAAGCCTTGTGTTAACCCAAACAGCGCCGCTCACCTTATTTCATTGATTGTATGGACCGACAAATTATCAAGCTGTGATTGTGTAGAAAAATTGTTACCATTAAATACAAAAGAAGAATTCAGCGGCTTACAGTGAAAGGTCAAATCTCAATGTTTCTGCAACAATTTCGGAGTCAGAGAAATGTGAAGTGGATTAGAGATCCAAAGAATAGACTCTCAATTATTTACTATATTACCTCGCTGATTTTAAATTTCAGGCACAAAGATTATGATTAGAGGATATTGGTCATTATCAGCCGATTACTAGACCTCTGCTTATCTTCGAGAGCAACCAGTAGGACTTTTTTCCTCCGAAAAAGAAGGGGACAACTCTTTCACAGGTTTTTTAAGATGGAAACATTGTCAGCTAAAGCTTAAAAGTCCCTTAGAAATCTATGTTTTGTTTTGGAGGGCAAGAATATAATCCCAGCTAGTACAATACATTAAGTAGGTTATTCAACCAAGAGAATAATCTGCAAAAGAAGGAGAAAGGTTTATTGATTGTTGTGCATGGCTTCGTTTTGGACAGCAGCAACAAAAACTTTCTCTCGGAAAATTTGTTCTTTTTGCTGAATTACTATGGCTTTATTCAGATGAAAACAAAAAAAACTTAACGATAATAACAGTGAAACATCGATCAACGATATGATTGAATCCGAGGAACAAGATCAATTGGATTACCCTACTACCTCGACAGACTAAAAGCTTTTCAAAAAAAGGTCAGTAGGGCACAACAACCAAAATCTGGCACCTCAAAAATCCGGAAAATCACTATCAACCTAGATGCGGATAGATACAAAATCATCAAGAAAATCCTCCCTGTTAAGATTAAAGTGCTCTGCCTCCTTGTCAAGGATAAAACAAGCAGAGACAAGACAAGAGCAGCAATGAATACTATTATTATGTACAACACAACATCGTGTCTGTTAATAAACGGTATAACGGACATATCAGCTTTCCTCGTTCACTACGAGGAGATAATCAGTAGAGTCCCTACTGATATCGCAATGTCTGCCAACTAGACCATCAGCAACAGTTGCAAGGCAGCTCTACAGGACCAAAGCAACCCAATATACAAATCTACAAAACCAGCTAAATCTAGTCCAAAATCTGCAAAACGCAGTAGAAGTTTCTCATGTTCTAGAGTAAGCAACTCGGCACTCCCAAATGATCCAACAAACAACATCGCAGGTTCACAGCCTTGTGATAGTAATATGATGCGCATGACCAGCAGCACTGTGTTGATACTACTCTCATAACAACTCTACTGGAAAAAATAACGCAAATGAGTGAAGAGCAAGACATCATTCTAAACAGGTTAGCCAAGGCAGAAGATGCTATCCATCAGCATTTAAAAGGGGAGTTCACTGCTCTGACAGACTGGCTGAGTAGTAAAAATAAAAGTAGATAGGAATTTCAAAATAATGTAAACAACAATCAGCAATCTGATTCCGCCACAATGGAATTTTCTCCAACAACAAATCACAATGTATGACAAGATGTTGACAACTCCAAAGTTAAATCACCACCCACCAACACGACCAACCGAAATCGCCCAAGATACCCACCTACCCCAGCACCTCAAAGTAACACAGAGAAACGCAAGAATACTACATAATTCAAACCTGATAACAACATAGTTATTTCTATCCAGAAAACATCACAAGCATTTACAGGATTCTCTCATGACCTAGTGAGAAGGACGATAAACCAGCAATATGGATCCATTCTTATCGAAAAAATTAGTCTATACAAATTTAACTCGGACAATCCACATATTATGACCCAGATGGATTCTCCTGCAGCAGCTGTTGCCATGATAAAGAAATGGAGAACAAAAACATTTGGGGATTCCCATGTTAGGAAGACCATTAACCCCAAGACATTTACTGTCAATGTGGCTATGCTGAAAGGTGTGCCGCTGGATGTCATTGATGCAGAACTGGAGGAGCAAGTACAAAGTCAGTTCCCTTGAGCAACAACTATCAGGCTCCAGAAGAATAGTAGACCTCTTCATTCCTTTAGGGTTAAGTTAATTAATTCAACACAACTTTTAACAGCTATCAACCAGAGAGGTTTTTTACTTCCCTCCGAACAAATTATAATTATGGCTGCTCCCAAAAACCTAGTAACCTCAAGGTGCCATCGGCATTGGAACTCAAAAAATGGCCGTTAGACCGTTAGGCTGAACAATGGTAGGATCTATTTCTAACACTGCCATACAGCCCCCCACAGGAGGTTTTGATGGATATACTGCACATAATTTGGTCTTATCTATGCAAGTGCCCAAGTCACTTCAAGTGAAGTCTGACTTTGAGTGTCAGAAGGTTTATCAGGTCTCAACCAAGTCTCCTCCAGAAACTGAAACTGCAGTCCCCATGGACGTAGTGAAGTGCCTGGATATAGGGTTTGAGTTGCCAGGTGATGGTGATCAATCATTGGACTCTCTTGATGATGATGAGTTTCTATGTATTCTCACTAAAGGTATCTGTAGAGAAGAGGATGGTTTTTACTGCATCCCACTTCCATTCAGGGGAGGTAATCCGCCTAAGTTCCCCAAAGGCAGATTTCAGGCCTTGTGCCGTCTGAAGGGTCGACAATGGTCTGTACAGCTGTGATACAGCTGAAGAAGCAGTTGATCTTCTGACTGATACTCAAGCAATATATAAATCTGCTAACCTCAAGCTCATGTCCAACAGCCCTGATGTTTTGAGTGCCATCCCTCAGTCCTTGTGACCTGAAAAAGTTTACAGTGGATCTCTGGGTCAGTTTCAGAGACACTGGACTGATAGGGTCACTGAGAACAGCTGCTCCAGTAAACCACAGTGAGGTGAGAAGAGACCCTACACTGCATCCTCAAGATGCAATATCGGCAGGATTATCTGCTGACGCAACATAATTCAAGGACTCGACCGAGGATAAATCGTGTATATTCTGTACACGATTTTTAACATATTGGCACAGGCGTTTCTTGGTGTTCTGTATATAAGCAAGAAAATTCCTCTTTCAGACTGATAGAAAACAGCATCAATGGGAATAGACGGCACCTGAGCAAGTGATGACCAATCTTTGCAGCCAGTACTGCTGTTTTCAACTCTAATCTTGGCATTGTACAGCCCTTGAGGGGTACTACCCGAAATTTCCAAAACAAAAGCGATGATGTCACACCTTGTTCAGATAATAGCCTCAGATAGCAGTTAGCACCATCACCCTTTTTTACTGGCATCAGCATATGTATGCAGTTTGCAGCATTTTTCCAGATTAGACAAGTATGTGACCCGAGAAGTCCAACGATCAATAGGATCTTTTGGTACTTCTTTATCCCAGTCTAAATGGTGGCACATGCGTTGCAGTATGCATTTACCGATGAGTATGATAGGTGAAAGAAACCCTAGAGGATCAAAGAACGAAGCCAAAGATCTTAGCATATTTCTGCCATGGACTTTCTCGACACAGTTTGTGTGTGAAAATGAGAAGATTTCTTGAACAGGATACCAGTCAATGCCTAGTGGTCTTTCTGATCCAGCCACTCTCCCGTAATCTCAAATCATAACTCCGGATCCTAGTTGTATAGGTTAGGATACTGAGGTTAGTGAATTCATTGAAGTTGCTGTTGGTGTTGATTATTTATTAAGGGTGGAGTGTAGCTGTGCTGTGTTACAGTGCATGCATGTTTTGCTTATTGCATTGGAATGTACTCTAGATTGCTGCTATTTGCCATCAGTCACATTTGTTCTGACAGTGGGTCTTTTGTATAATGTGTGGCACTGCTCACCAGTGCGGGTTTGGTTGTTGAGAGGCAACAAAGTGAGAACATATTTACTTACTATTGTTAATTGTACATATTTTTGTCTGAGGATAATTGAATTTGCCATACTGCATTTTTTGTTGATGACCGCTTACCTGGTTGGTCTATTTGCCAACATTACAGATAAAGTCCAGTTCTGTATGGGCAAAAGCCAGTTTTATGAAAAAATCATAGTAGAGGGTTCGTCGATGCAGCCCATGTTGCATGCTAAGACTTACCTTAGGTACTTAGTCTGATCCAACAAATGGGTGTTGTAAGACATGTTGTGGGACAATATCACTCAAGAACAATGGATTTTTAACGACATAGGTTGTATAACAATGATATTAGATTGTTTTTAAGAACAATGCTATGAAGCTTGACCACCTGGTCGCCAGCGACTGTTTTTAGTTCCCATTCAGAACTGCATAAAGTTTTGTAATGAACCCATACAATTGTTACGACATACTTTATTATTACAGTTTCACGATCTCATTGGAAATACACAGGAATAACTCTTCTAAATAATACTGTTTATCCACCGTTAGGTTCAGCCACAGCTGCTCAATATATAATAGCAACCGACTCTCTGATCTCAACGATTAACCAGCCTGCACCCTGCTGCAACGAAATCAGCGGCTGTTATTGGTTTCCAAAATCATTGATTGCAGTTGTGAATATTGATATTTTTTTTTTTGGTTACCCTGCCTCCTTGTCAACTGTATGCTGCTACGTTTTTCAGAACTTCCTAGTGTACTCACCCCTTGTTATCAGAATTGTCATTATTATCAAACCCCAAACTACACTGTGATTTAGTTGATAAAGATAGTAAGATGCATAGTCGAGGATCGCATATTTGACCAAACCAAATTTTGAATCCTAAAGAACATAAGCATGACTGGTAGTGATATTGATATCTGCTCAGCACTTGAGAAAACATAACTGTTGCCAAATCATGACAATCATCAATGGTATAAATTTTGCCTGAAGAAATCAGAACTACTCCAGATCTGTTAATTAATTTCTCTTGAACTGCTCGCAAAATATCAGGCGGAATTGCTATCCTTTCTGGTAAAATGATAACAAGAAATATGCATGGCAATGACTTTCTGTTATGTGTTTTGCTTGATTGACTGATTGAGCTCATGAAAGTACTATTCTATGTTTATAAGCCTGCTAACCAGTGCTACAAAATGAAACACTAGTGGATGTGGCGCAATTGTCTAAGGTGAATTACGCAATTCGTCGGCCTAATAATACATTCCAAAAGGCCATTGTTGCCCAGGTACCATTTAAGATTTTAACAGAAAATGGCATTGGTAATATAGAATTAGCAGAGTAACTTTGCTTATGTTAATTTTTCAGGCCATGCGGTACACTCAGCTATTTGTGTTCATCGAATTCTCAACCATATGTTCTCTTATATTCACGCAAACAATTAATTAATTGAATTGACCACAGGCACAATGAAACAAAGCAATTCTCTAGGCAATTCACACACATTTAAAGTATTTTATTCCTTTTACTTTATACTCCTATTCATATGCAATAATAATGTTTGAAATTATATTACATCATAAGATGTATGGTTTTGATTAGTCTGTGTGTTATGTGCTTTGTCGCATTCATGTTAGGACAATCATATATGAGTTACTTAGGTATGTTTGATCAAAATTTCCTGGTTGAGGACATTTAAGAACAACATTTGGTGAGCTTGCAGCATTGCCACTTCAACTTATTCTGTGTAACAGCCAGTTACACAATTTTACTCACTTGATAAACATTGAAAGAGAAAATGGCTTCCACCAGAAGTCACAACAAAATGTACAGATTGGAGAAGACTGGAGGAAGTACTAAATATCAATACCACGATGTGATTCTGTCATATGACACAACTGGATCAATGTCACAGTTCATTGCTCAGCTGCGTGAAGACATGCAGAAATTCATTCCAGGGATATTTGAGAAGTATGCAGATGTTCAGGTCGGGGTGAGTGTACTGACCATTTACTGTTTGTAATTTGAGAAGCCTGAGACCCTTCAAGACAAGATGATTGAAGGTTGCTTAATTGTACCATGTTCGAACATTAACGTTTCAAACATCAATGCGCTATATGATCAATTAATAGAGTTTGATAAATCAAGGAAATGTACTGGTGATAGCATGTATTTAAATGTGTATATCCTTGTGGTCTCAAAACTGATTAGGCAGAGAAGCAACACTTGCTGTTCATAAGAACACTGTTGACTTTACTGGCACTAAAGAGGGCCGCCCGGCTATAAAATGACTCATACTGCAAATGTGATACATCCTGGAAATTTGAATGCATCCTAGAACTGTGAGGCTATAATAACCTCCTAAACTGAGGGAGAGTCAAACTGTCAAAATGAAACAGTCAACACTCAGCCATTGGCAGTGACACTCTAACCAAAGCCCTGATAATGACAAAACAGAAGGTGGGCTGCCCCTAAAGAGGAACGCGAGTTGCTCGAAGCCCACGTACTGATAGTGTGATTCATTCCAAACAACTAGAATGCATCCTAGAGGTGAGGCCATGGTCAACCTCCTAATCATGAGTGTGCAGAGGAAACTGAAACAGGCACTAATCGCCCATTGACAGTGACACCTTGATCTTAGCCAGAAGCGATCCAATTTAGTATTAGACTGAAGTGACACGTTGAGCTTATGATATATATCCTAATAAACCTTGCGATTACAACAGTGTTCGTATATACACTGTTGTTGTCAACTAAATTTTCCTAACAGATCATAGCACATGGCGATTACTGTGATTTTGACCCTGAGGTGGGAGGATACACAACTAGATCTATTGATTTCACCAGAGACATTGGAGAGTTACAGAAATTTGTAGAAGAAGTAGAGAACACACACGGGGGAGACGAACCTGAATGTTATGAGCTGGTACTCAAAAGAGCGAGAGAAGATTTCAGCTGGAGAGAAGGTTAGTTTGCTTCACATACCTCACATCAGTCTGAATGCAGAAAGTTCACTATTCAAGATTTCAAAACGGCTGCTAATCAATTCGATTTTCGCATTGTGTTCTAATTTTAAGAACTCAGAATGCTTGTATTTCATAAGCATGTTGAAAATACCTGTGCAAAAATGTATCACCTTATTGTGGAGACAATTTATCAGACTATGGTATGGGGAGGTAGTGGTAATGATTGGCTTTCTGAAGAAGAGACAATTTCTTTTAACAGGAAGTAAGCGGCAATTGATCATGTTCGGGGATGCAACACCTCATGAATATGAAGACTACCCTGACATTTTAGAAGAGTTTTATCATGTTGAACAACAACTTGATTGGAGAGAGGAGGCTGATAATCTTCTTCGAATGGTCAATTTTAAGTCTGACTGATGATTGTTGCTTCAATTTTAACTGATTTCAATTTTCCCCGGTCTAAAATGTCAGCTAACCTCATATTGTGAAAAGAGCAGATAAATGCTGTTAAATTCTGGTCAATCAGTGTGAAATATTGATACAATTCTTGCAAAAAATAATACAAACAAGTTTGAGACTTTTACTGATATTGGAAAAATAACTAAATGCCATCTCTTCCTCATTGGTTTGCTGCATTGAACTCAATGAAAAATCCAATCAAGAGTGATGTTGGTTTTTCCAGAAAATAATTAAAGTTTAAGTCCTACCCTAATGCTATAGACCAATTCATGTTTTAGTCAGGCAGTTACTTCTGATAAAGTTATGTCCGATTTGCATGGTAAAATAAATGAATTTTTGTGAGTTATAGTTCACGGGAGACACTCTCTCACCCAGAGAATCGAAATTGCCTATTATGCTACTCTGACAGAATTTTACCATATGTAGCTGCCTGTCTTAAACATGCATTGGTCTTTGGGTATGATTTAACGTCAATATCTTATTCAGGGAGTTGAGATTGTACCGATGCAGTTTGGTAAAGGTAAGCATGATGCCGCTGATCGATTCTGGGAAGAGCTGGCTTACAAGACTTACAGCTGGAGGCTGGAAGTAAACGAGCCAGAGGATATGAGAGTTGTCATAACAGCTGCTGTATATCGTGGAAGGAGTATCCAAAGTTACCAAGTAGGAAGTCAGATCAACATCATTTGTATTGACACCCGTTGTTACTCTTACTGTATCATATCTCTCCATAACTCCTCTCCTGTATGTGCAATAAAGTTCCCCAATCTATTTTTGAGGCCTTTTTCCCTGGAAGATTAGCTAAAACGACCTAATGTGACCTAGTCTAAGTTTATATGATATGATTGGAGACATATCCCATCAACCTCCATTTTAGGAGTATATTCAGGAAATCCAGCAAGATGGTTCTGTTGGACTACCTGACAGCATCAGCATGAATCTTGAGCGCCTTAAATTGGCAGCTGGCAGCACATTAGCTCTGGCTCCGAGCAGTGAGACCACATATGTCACAGGTAAAGATTATGTTGGAATATTGAGGTATAATTCATACACATCAATCTTCTAATTTATGCATCCAAACCATGCCCATTTAAAAATGTTGAGAGTAATTAGCATGCTGATAATTGATACCATTTGAGGAGAAGGGTTCATCGATACCTAGTGCAATACATTGTTCATGCTTCATTGAAATTAGGTAGGCATACATACCTTTGATCGTTATATATTCAACACAGAGACAGAAGGAGAGAATCATTCCAGAATTGCTGAGCTCGCAGCACATAGAATGGAGAACGGGATAAATTATACATTTGCATCAGTGATTCCAAAAGAGAAGGTGGAGGTTGGCATTGACCTGTTGGGTACAGGTGCAGGATCAATGGTTTGGTCAGGCCTATATAACGGAGCAAAAGTTGCTATCAAAAAGGCATGGGGAGAATTGTCACCTGAGGAGGAGGAGTTTTCCAGCCACGTTGCTAGGTTGAGGTAAGCACCACTCGAATCAGTGCTAAGTTGACAAACCCGTCTTGTCTTCAATCTAAAATCTTTAATGTAAAAAATGGTAGTATTTAAAGCACACAAACCATAATTGATATATTCCCAAATATATTCAGGTTTTGGCAGTGCAGATTATCTAAAGTTTCGATTGCCTATTGCCCTGTTTTCCACATCAGTGTCAAATGTTTAGAAATTCAAGCTTTTATTGCGATTACTTTGTAGAAGGCTGAAACATGATAATATAGCCGTTGTGTTTGGAAACGTTGAACCTTTTGATAGGAGGACTACAATGATGTTGATTATGGAAATGGGAGACAACAATTTGTACAATGCGGCAGTGAAACAAGTGAAGGGTACTGCCAAGGTGAATATCATATACTATAAGTGCATAAATTCAAAGTCTACAAAGAGTTTTCGGACATTTTAGAACTTTCTGACGACAAATAGTCAAACATAATCAAGCAAATAGTGATAGTGCTGCTAAATCCCACGATCATGACTGTGACCATTGTTCAGGGGCTTTTGAATGCAACTATGAGGTTCAATATACTGGAGATGTACAGCCCAGCAAAATTTTGATTCTTTGAGAAATTGAACACAAAATGCTGTTCATTCAGCAGGACATGTTCTAGTTGGTTTATATAAGTTACAGAGGGTTTGATATATATAATATACACATATTCTGCTCTGTTATGGGTAGCTTCCAAATTACCATTAAAAACCCCTCTGCTCATCATGTGTATATTCTCTAAGCCATCTGTTGTAGATTCAGCAGAACGTATTTGTTGGTTATCTGGCTGATGCAGCAGAAGGGCTGGCTTACCTTCACAAGGTTGGAGTCGTCCATAAGGCAGTCCGGCCCAGCTGCATTTTGGTATGTTTATCATCACAATGATCCTTCAGAGACCACTCAAGGCACAAAGCAATATATAGTCAGACATCTAGATCTGCAGTAGTCATACAATGTTTTGACACGGAATGATTTCATTGCACTTATTTGGTAAAAATTATCGGTAGTATATGAAATGGCCCCATTATTCGGAGGGGGCAATTCCTAACACACAAAATTTATCAAGAAGTGCTATGAATTTTTACTGTCTCATAATATTGCAAAAACTACTGTGGAACTAGCTGCTAACAGCATATTAATTTGGCCCTTCTGTAGAATTTAGGAATAGTTATTACCTCACAAATTGCAGTACTAGGACACCAGTCTTAAATAAACTTTAAGGCAGATAATTTAATTGTGACAAAATCTCTCCGAGTGTTCTCACAACCCCTCACTCTCACAATATAGGGAAACTGCAGTAAAATCCAAACATTCCTGAGAAGCGAAATTTGATGTGAGATAAAATATTTACCAAATAAAAGTGGACAAAAAGTGACAGACAACCCTTATCTCCCAACATTGTCTGCCCTTATCTGCCATGTATCACACTCTGTGATCACATGTGTTTATAATTTCAGATCGTAGGCAATGTTGGAAAACTTACCACCAGTAGCTTGGCGATGCTGAATCAAGGTGAGGAAACAAGCCATTTGTATCTCTACTATTCATCTAATATCTTGCAGTAATGCAGCTGATATGATTCATTCAAATCAAGGTCACATATACGGTACTAAATACTTGCATGTTCTAACATAGCGTCACAAGAATCAATTATAGATAATATTCTTTTTTTTCAAGAAAACATTGTACGATATAAACCAATAGAACTGTGGGAAGGTGAGATCTCAAGTTCAATGTCTGATGTATGGTCCATGGGCATCACCATCCTAGAGGTCCTCGCTGGAACTGAAGTCTACAAAAAGATGACCACGAATGCTGGTGGGCAGAAAATGCCTGAGGAGTTGAAAGAGAAAAAGCTTCCGGATGTCGTGTCTAAGCTAGAAGAAGGCCAATGCAATCTAGTAATGGCTTGTCTAATGTGGGATGCTGAAACAAGAATAACAAGCAGAGAAATTGCCAACCGACTGCGAAACATGCGTTCGTAACCCTTCGGTACTAACTCTGTTTTGGACACCCAACATTGTTGTCATGAGCTCAGACATTATTTAACATCAGGTTAGTTTTATCGGTCCCAGTTATGTCTGTCACATTTTCCTCCTTTCTGTAATATTGAGTCATAAATTCATATTTGGAGACAAAACACGGAACAACGTGGTATAACCCTTCAAAAAGTGTTTTATGTTTGTTTTAAATTTTTTTTGTATTATGTCTGTGAATAAATCTTCGCTGGATTGGTTCTCCAGAAATAATTTGATTGATGAGTGTCAGTCTCATTCAAGAATTCATCAAAAAGAAAATCTATCAGAAAGACCCTCACAACAATAGAAATTTAGAATAACCTTGAACTGGACCCTCCTCATCAATCAATCAACCAAATAAAACTCTAAACTGGAAAGTCATTACCTTGCATATTCCTTGTTTTCATTTTACCAGAAAGGATAGCAAACCTGCCCTATATCTTGTGAGCAGTTCAAGATAATTTCGGAAAAGATGTTGAATAGTGGAGTAGTGATTTTTTCTTCAATTCATTAGTGATTGTCATTATTTGTCAACAGTTATGTTCTCTCGAGTGCTGAGCAGATATCAATATCACTAGCAGTCATGCTTATGTTTTTCAGGATTCAAAATTTGATTGCGTCACACTCTGAGAGATTCGATCCTAGACTTTGCATCTTAATATATTAATCAACTAAATCACAGTCGAGTTAGGGGTTTAATAATAATTACGATTTTACGATACTCTTCCATTTTGCCTCCAAATAGGGAAATCTTCTCTATAGATTTCTTTCTAACTGACTAAAACTTTTTTTTGACTTCAGCTTGTCATCCAATTATCACTCACTGCTTCTTTCAAGTTTTTGTGATTTTTTGATGATTCCCTTTGATTATGACATTAAATACTAGCATAAGAACCAATTCTCATTACCAATCTTTTCATGCGTTTCACCACGAGCATTTGCATACTCATACTTCTCCTTGGCTTATTTACACACCATTTCAACACTTGATGATGCCTATATGTGTATCTTCCCAGGCTCTGCCGGCAATTTGACAATATATGTCAAAGTGTGCCCTTGGCTGAGCACTCGGCACATTTCGAGTTCTCGTCAAATTCCAGCGTTCCAAGTTCGCCGGGGTTGGTAGTTGATCATAAGCTGCACCAACCAGAAAGCCGATCCTTTGTGGCTCCATCGACCACATTTCTGTTCATTTGAGCTAACGCTGCTCAACAGACTCCCAACTAGTCCACCTGCCTTGTTGGGCTTGGTCTAGAACTTGTGTTTGATGGTGCTCCTCTTCCATCTTGCGCACCTCATCAACTACCGTCAAACCTTAGGGATTTCCTTTGAGAACCACCGGTTTGCTTCCACGCCGATGCCATGACCCACAATCTCGCTAATCTCCAGTCATGATTTAGCATCTCTGACAGTGTCTGAGACAGACAACTTTTTACCAGTGACAAGTGACAAGAACACTCCCTTATCACCTAGTCTGGTGACTCGTTCAACATCATATCAAGTCTTGCTTTTGATGTTTTGTACTCTTCAACAAGCGAATTCATAGGTAGTGAGAGTGTAACAAACTGGCATACAGTGTAAGCTGAATATCATAAACTGTCAGAGGCCACAAAATTTGAGGCATGAGCGCAACGCTGAGAATCCAGGCTTTGTATTTACCACACAGACCACATGTTTCAATCACGTCCAGCCCTGTAATTTGTTGTTTTTTCACCTCGACTCCGCGAAACCTGTCTGTGATCGGCAAACTATACCTTCTTCCTATGCTCTTTACAGGCTGCTCTGCAAGCGTGGGAATATGCTATGCTATGTTCCTAGGTATTTGGTACAGGTTTGCTTTAACACAAAAACATGGACCATCTCTAGCTAAGTTTGAATCGCATTGCACACTCTCTATCAACTCATGCAGTCTATAGACTGAAGCTACAACCTGAGCCTTCTCTGGTGATATTATTGTAATATCATCCATAAAGGCCCTCATCGTCGGAAGTATCTGGTTATTTGCAACCAGGATCCCATTCTCACTGCCTATTGAATTCTATATAACTATCTCAATCACCATAACGAATAGGAAAGGGATATAGCACATCCCATAGGGATGCCTACTGCCAGCTCTTGCCAGCAAGTGGTAAAGTTCTTAGTAGTAAATCGCATTTTGGAATTTTTTTAGTAGCGCTCAACCATAACCCTTAGCCTGTCGGGCACCCAGAAGTGGGATAGTGCGAGGTCAATTATGGTATGCGGTACAGAACCATAGGCATTGGCCAAATCTAACCAGACTACCTCAAGGTTTGACTTAGCTTGTTTAGCAGATTTTATTGCTAACCAAATCATGCTCACGTTTTCAAGACATCCATGGAATCCTGGGATGTCTGCCTTCTGAACTGAAGGATCAATGTATCCATTGTTCGTAAGATAATCTGTCAGGCTTTTTGCCAGAACGCTGAAGAATATCTTGCCTTCTACATTTAGCAGTGATTTTGGTTTAAACATTAACTGGCGCTTTTTTCAAACTGAGATATAGAACCTTTTGAGTCCGAAAAGTTTGTTTAACCATCCTATTTGAGTCACCTAATATAAATGAATTTTGGAACCATATGTATGTCGATATCTTAAGGGAATGGCCATGGCGCCATGGATAAGGCATGGGACTTTCAGTTAAGAGCTCCGGTGTTCAATAACCGGCAGATCACGCTCCTGGTCATGCTCCTGTACAACATTAGGATATAGTCCTTAGACACATACCGATACCAGAAACATAAAAACCAAGTAACATCAAAGTATTCTAATACGGTAACACAGGATATCAAGGCTATAAATGGATGTGAGTGAGTTGTGTATAGGGATATATACGATTCATTGTCGTGCTTTGTTAGCGATGTTTCTTATCAATGTATTTCTTTTTCTTTTGATACACTTTATTGACTGACAAAAAAGTTTTGACGACAAAATTCGAAAACATGCAGAGGTAAAAGAACCAAATGAATTGAAAAACAAGCAAACACATTATTCAGAGAAGGATAATTTACATGTCACATAGAACTATAGATGTAAATTTCATGAATTTTTGGTAATTTTGTAATTTTCTACATAAAATTTACCAACAACCTTTTATCACTTTAAATCGGAAACTTGCAGTGGGTCGCAGTGGTTAGCGTTTCTTCCACTAGACCAGGCATTTGTTGTATGCACAAAAAACTTTGTGTATGCACAAAAAATAGTCTAACCATTTCAGACCTGAACAAGAGAGGACATTCGAAGAGGATCTTAGTACGAATGGCAACCAAAATTAAGAGTACCAATGGTTTCCATGAAGTAACAGAGCTTGTTGAAAATAAATTGTTTGGCAGTTAGGTTACAAACAAACGCTCATCCTACCTTTATGTATCTCAAAGCTCCTGAAGTTTAAATATTGAGGGATAAACACATGTTTATATCCCTCACTGAAGGACAGATAACTACCAAACCTGTCATGGTATGATATTATGTATTTTTTAATTTCATCTAAAAACTCAGTACTGTTCAAGATGTTACAATATATGGTTTCACATTAGAAGTGATACTGTCATGAATTGCAGATTTTAAACATTGTACACCTGAATTTCAAGCTTGCTGTAACCAAAAATCATTTATATCTCCAACTTCGACATAGAAGAGGAATGACAAAGGCCTGACCTTGCCTTGCCTAGACTCACCTCTTCTTCACCGGTAATAAATGGTAACACTATCTTTGTGTTCACAAACATATATTCTCAACTTGTTGGTCTATTTATCTAACACAGAGAGGTAAGTTGGCTGGTTTGGTTATTATATGGAATGGATACATAGTAGATATACTCTGAAGTTCCATACAAGCTTTAAAATGTCAAAAGAGGATTCAGATTTCAGTAGAGTTATTTCAGTAAGTATGCGGCAGCGAATCCGAAGTGACATTGATAAAATTTGCCAAAAGTGACCAAATCAAACAATTTAATTTAACAATACACTGTCATTGTTTGTTGAGTTCAGCAGCAACCAGCAGCATGTGTGATTTCGTCTTTGGCTAGGAAAACAATTAGTTATTTTACGATACCGGTATGCTTCAGTGAAGAGTAGGTAAGGCAATGGAAAATCAGGGGATTGGTCATATTCACGGTCGTGGTCATGAACCAAGTCATGATGGCTCTCTGCTTGCAGCAAACCAATTTTCTAAAGCATATCTAATCAATTATTTGTTTAGAGTTACCGCAAGTCAGTTGTGACACAAGCAGAATTTAAAAAACTTATACATTCATCCAGCAAGCTGTGAAGTTGAACAGAAATGCTAATGTTCTGTCAGCAGATTGAAGAATGAATTCTTCCTCAGTCAATGACACTATCTACCGCGACAGCAACAGCGGCAAGTGGCACACAATGAGATTGAGATGAATGGCCGATGAACGCACTAGCCATTTTTTGTTTGTTAATGGCTTATCAAGAGAAAAAACAATTAGCAAATTACATCTGCACTGAATTCGTTAAGACCTAGCTCTCTATTTTAATTACAATACATAGTGCAAAAATCAAATCTATGACGTTGTGATTTGGCAGATTAGAATATGCAGGCTTTTTTTCTATTCCGGTTAGGATCCCATGTGCAGCCTAATGGGAGATGATCGTAGCACGATAAGAGCATCAAACTAAAGTCAATCAAGAAAGATCATGACTAAAAAGTTTGGAAGGAAAGCAAATATTTCTAAATTTAAATGTTTTGCATATTTTGGAATTGCATTATTGTTTTAGATGCTTTGGCAATATATCAGCCTTCACTGAACTATGCCCAGGAGACAAAGAACAAAGAAGGATATATAATCAGCCATTCAACCTTCCCTGAGGATTACACAGCTAACATCAACTCATCTTTGACTATCACAGGATTACCAATCAAGCAATCGTGGTTGTGAATTTATGATTATCTGCAAATAACTGGCTTCACACATGATTAAAACTACTGTAACTACCCTCGTCACATATGTTACAACTACACAGTCTTAAGTTCTAAACTTATCTTCAGATTCAAGACGAGTAACTCTCCAACTGTTGCCCCTGGATTCTACTTCAGTACTTTACCTTGTTTGAGTTGTCAGATTTTTTGAATAAAATGATAATCACTTTCTGGTGATAAATTATCAATGTGATGATTCTTTCAACAAATTTGACAGGTAATGTGAGGATTAACAGAAAGATATCAGACTTAAAAACAATATAATGATTCACCTCCAACGCCACTGACGGCACCCACAACATCTCACATGACCAGCATGCCATTAAAAACTGATTACACTCATAGATCAACAGACACAAAGTCTACAAAGCCAAAAATTACAGGTGATTCGAAAAGCATGATTCCTTATAAATAGATTAAAAACTGAATTACAAACTCATCGGCTAATTATTGCTCAGTGAACACATTTTTTCCATAAGTATCTGATCAATTTTTAAGAATTTGACTGGTATCTGCAACGGAGAAATTACAATATGCTAATCGAAGAACTGATAGTGCCAACGCAGTATTGAATGTTTTCATTGTAGATCCAAACTGTTTTTCCATTTACCGCTTACTCACGATTCCCTATTTTGCTCAACAAAAAAACATTGCAGTATATTGTTCTTTCAGAAGGAAATCCAGAAGAAAAGGATGGTCAGATGCAGCCGCCGAATAACTCTGTGGCATTGAGAGCAGCTTTAGTCATAATGATAGCAGTTATCATGGCAGTGTTTATCGTGCTCAAACAACGCCGGAATAAAGCTAAGTGAGTTTTCAGTCATGGGAGTAAAGGATACACAAACTTTTTACTAATCCCAATAGAATACTGGGTACAACTTAAATTCCAAACCAAAATTCTTGCAATACCTATGAAATTGCAAAGAGAAAATGATGCAAATGCTGTTTTTATGACATCACAATTTGCTGGTAAAAACTGGTGCAGGTCTTGACAACCATTTTTTGTTTTGTGGTGGGGATATTGACAGGCCTTTCAGGTTGATAACTTGACATAAAAAAGAATATCTGCTGTTTGCACAGAACTTAACATGAGAATGATATTGGCAAGTCAGTGAAGATTCCTAACAAGTCTGAAGGAAGTACATAAGTGAGACAAAAAATTAAAGAACACAATTAATGTATTTTCTTTAATTTTGACAATTCTAAAAGTTTAATATAGAGTTTGTGTCTGAGTCATAATGAAAAAAGTTTAATATCTGCTAGCCTCATAAAAGCCCCACAGCTCCTAAAAACAACAGAGTTCTTCAGCAATGACTTAAAAAAATATACACAGATTCACAATGTTGGACCTTTTACCAGCTTTACACTGAAATCCTCGTCAAAGTGATACAGTTTACTTTTACAGTGCAATCCCCATAAGCAGACACCTCCGGATATGTGACAGAGTTCTCTCACTAGAGTGTCGCAGTCTCAGAAAGCAGAGATAAGTAGGAAATAGAAAAAATTGAGATTCTTCTTTCATCTTGAACAGAATTTTATGAGCTTTTCAACAAAAAAAGAAACATGGCTGTAGCTCAAATAAATTTGAAGTTAGAGCAAAAAATCTGCGGGCCCGTCGGCAATGTCGTCCATTTGATCTAGCTGAGAAAACGAGCTTCAAAGTTTTCATTGTTATCAATCAAGACATCAGTTTGTTTACCACCTCACAACGCACACCCGAGAGTGTTATACACAAACTAGAAATTTAGAATCAAAAAATTGTCAGCTTTAAGAATATGTATTGTATTTTTCTGTAACCCTGATCATATAAGAGTTACTGCTGCCTGAACAGCACCGCGTGTAACGCTGGGTGAGTTCTCGGCTCAATGAATTTGTGACCCACCCCACAGGCAGCAACGAAAACCTATTTTAGAAGTTATAGACCAAGCTGATTTTAAACTTACGCATACAATTTTTTGTAAGAGATACTATGATCTATGTCATCAAGGCTTTGCTGTTCCAACATGTTAGCAAGGAGTGACTCCTTGATGATAGTAGTCATGAGTCAGAGGAAGTGATTGTCTGTTCATAGCTGATCTAAAGCAATTGCCTCATCAATTTTCTCATCATGGTAGTACAGCTTTGGTAGTGTTCTGTAATGATTCACAGCTTCTCTAACTTTCTATTATCCTTAAGTATGGAGATACCAATCCTACATTTCACTCTGTCTCCCTGGGTTTTCATGTTGGAACACACACACTGACTGTCTGGATGACAGAGCCCATTCCATCTTTGGCAAGAATCATCATGTATTGTATGGCATCTGAGGAAAATCTGCAGTGGGAAATTTGTTCAGGAGTGAACTGAGCCGATACATCTGATGTTGTTAAGCCCCTTCTTACAAGAACACAAGCATAAGTTGAGATGGTATGGTTTTAAAGAGCTATCTACACCATAATCTCCTTCTGCCTCATGTAAGAAAGTTCCAAGAATATCCCAGCTTCTTCTTGTTGCTAAATGATTCAGTTGGGCTTGGATTTATCCATACTCAATAATTCTGCTTGCTCAAATTCAATCACATCACCTTCATAGTCACTGCTACTAGCATAGTCACTTGTTTCATCACCAAAATTCTCATTTATAACCCCAAGAACATCTCTTCCATCAAACAAAGTGGTTGAGCTTTCACTGCCGGTCGCCATTTTTGTGTTCCTAGCGACGACTTTAAACCAATGTTAGAGGGCCTTATATTTATTTTTCAGCCAATCTGATTGCAGATTCTGAAAGAGCATCTTATTGGTCCTAATAGATGGTTTTCTCAAAATGAGAAAACTAAAATCAAGAATAAGTTTTCTAACTTAAACCTCTAATATAAACAATAGTAGAAATGCGACTTATCCCTGCTTTCTGAGACTGTGACACTTAAAACTGTTACCTTAAAACTTTGAAAATATATTCATGTTTTAAATATTCTTATAGCCTATATTGAAAATCCTGCTCAGAATGTTTGGCTCCGAACACATGCACACCATTCTATTGACTTGACCACAAAATGCAATAGAATACTGATCACTTTTGCTTTTTGAGATGCTGCGATACATTCTGTTTCTTTAATGCTAGAATTTATCCTCTCAATTGATGAGAGAGGATAACTCATCCCCATTGTTTGCTGGACGGAGTTGTCCCCCTTGATTTTGAAGTCGAGGTTTCTGACAGAGTCAGGATATTGATTCATATTTTCAGTTACCTCAATACCTAATTTTTACATCGACACCCAACCACTAGTCCCGAGGAAATAAAGACAGGGTAATTGCATAGCAAGTATTTATATTAAGCTATACTTTTGCCGAAATAAACAACAACCTCACATGTATTCATTTGTACTCACCAGCATGCCTAAATAATTAATTTACCACCCAGTGAGGGATACTGTTCACTTCCTTGGTATGTGACTCATACCTACCATCAAGGAAGTAAGATGGATGGTGCAGGAAAAATTTATTCAACTTTTGTTCCATTTTATCTTGATTATGGTGAGACCCCTAGGGATGAACGTGATGTAATAATTTTTCAGAAGTTTAATTCAAGGGATATAAGCTAATAAAGGACACGAGATGACAGCCTAATTAGTTGATCAATCACAGATAGCTATTCAGTTCCTGGGTTCAATAAGAGCACTTGCTTTTAGAATGAAGGTCATAAACCTAAAATCACTTATAGAATGTGTGCATCAATTAGCTGACAGGACTTGGCCACACTTGAGAATCTGTGAGATGTTATTGGCAAATGGACTATCAAACATTTTGGTCTATTCTTTTTAGATGAAAAGCATGCAGAGTCGCAGACAAATGCTAAGTCAATTGATTGAAACATCATGCATTATTCCGCAATTAGAATATCCCCTAGCTTTGGCTGACTTCATGCACACTTTGTGTCATACCCATAATCATATGCTCCAAACTAATTATGATGGCCATAGCCTGTACTCAATTTTCACATCAATACTTTGTGTAGGCAAAGCATTTGTTTATTCAACAATGCTCTCAAATCTGGAAAACAAAGCTGACTTTATTGCATCCAGTTCCTTGACCACAAAGTTATACAAGCAGTATTATTAGCTATTACCGCTATAGTGATATCAATCAATTAAACACATGACTTCCTTTGTTGTGATTCAATTTCATTTCAAAACAATTATCCAATTATAATTGTTCAAACACTACGCAA
This sequence comes from Membranipora membranacea, assembly GCA_914767715.1. NCBI lineage: Eukaryota > Metazoa > Bryozoa > Gymnolaemata > Cheilostomatida > Membraniporidae > Membranipora > Membranipora membranacea. The sequence continues at coordinate 10,312,520 of OU612067.1, read as the reverse complement.
AAAGTCTTCTGTCAATACAATTAATCAATCAGCATTATAATTTGTAAAGACCATATGAATTATTCATAGTGGGTCGATATTACAACATTTATTTTAGCCCATAGGTTTTTATCGATGAAGCAGAAAGGAACAAAGCAGGCATATGATTGATATGATAGTTTAGCAAGTGTATTAATCAAAAACAGTATGACATTTTTCCTACTCAGTCTACTTGTTAGAAAGATCAATAATGCAGCAGTCAACTATTATGATGCATTGTAAATAGAAGAGCAGGAATCACCCTGTACACAAAGTGAAAATTTGGTAGAACTTGTTCATGAGAGATGAGATGAAGGGTTTCTTCGTGCTTGTCTTTGGAATAGCAAGCTGTCAGGGGCTGATCACAGGTGAGTCTGCTATATCTGAGACTAAGGTATAAGTGTACACCCTGTTTTTGTCAAATGAAGTGCATAATGTGATATTTTCACATCCGCAGCACTTTAGGATTATCAGTTACCACATATAAATGGGTTGTTGAAGGGTAAGGGCCTGAAAATTGTTTCTTAATTGCTCACTGGGGCGGGGCCAAAGACTAGACTTGGAAGGTAATATCAGCGACCTCACATGTTACCAGCATATAAAAGTTGGCAATTACCCAGGGAGGGGTCTTTCAATTAGGAAGAGCGATCCTTTACTAAAGCAAGTTATCACTATCACATCGCTCAAAATTATCACTCACTTGGTTTTTCAATTATACAAAATCACTCCCAGATCACTCACTCAGAATGTATATAGTTCAATCAAGTGACTGAGTGATCTGAAAGCGAGACCCCTAGCAGATATTACTCACTCACTGATGGATGGATGGATGGATTTTATTACTATCACTGACAGCATTATTAAAAGAAAAAATGAGTCGCGAAATACAGTGTAATTGCTGGCACTTTGAATCAGCAAGAAAAAGCGAAGACACTTGGAATAAAAAATCAAATCTCTGTCTAAAAAAGTATTTCGTTTAAAATAAGAGTGATATGACGCAGAAAACAGTCTCTCCCCAGTGAGCTTCTATGTTTTACTGTACGGTATCTGCCAGATGGACATTTACTCAACAAATCATTGATGAAATGATCCTCATCGTGAATATAGCGTAAGGCCAGTGTTCGTGTCTGATTGTCCATCATGGTATAAATATCGGGATGTTCAATGCCTAACTTAATAGCGTCCTTGAAAATTTTACACAGGCGTTGCTTGTCAGCAGCATACAAGCTTTTAAAAATAATGGGTAAGCAATAGGAGATTCGTGATACAATAAAACTTTTAAAAAGCATATTTGATAGTGATTTAGAGCTTAAAAATACAAAATTCCTGACTACATACATCCTTTGAGAGGCGGTTGAAACTATACCATGCACATGATCATTAAAACGCAGCTTATCGTCAACTAATACACCAAGATATTTAACTTTATCACTAAAAGCAATAGCAGTATCGTTTAAAACAAGTGTAGGGGTGAGTGAGCGATCAGATTGCGATTTTTGCTGTTTCTAATTGAAAGACCCCTTGAAGACATATTTGTAGATTATACAATAACAGCTCAAGAAAGCTTGTTCTCAATGTCACAAAATAATAGTGTATAAAACAATGTGCGCTATTGCATTTAAGTTGTGAGTCTATCCAAATTTACAAATTTGTCAATTCAATGTGCATTTTTGACATTATTTTGGATAGTTAAGGCAAAGAAAATTCTGGCTCATCAATTTTTTCAACAATACTGGTCAGCACTGGACTATTGAGGGCACTAGAGTAATCCCATTTGTCCACTTAGGACATCAATTAAAACAGCTCACTTTCTTTATAGCATTATCAACTGATGGTTTAGCTATCAGTATCTGAATTTGAATACCGTTATTTTCAAGTCAAATCAAATGTGGAACATTATTTGTATTTTTGCTGCATGATATAAGGGTAGTCTTTATGTATTGACTGGCATAACGTCGTCAAATTTTTGGCTAAGACTTCTTCGACCATGTGGATTGAGAAAACCCAAAAAAAATTTGGCGAGGCGTTACCTCAAGCTAATCATGCAATAATGGACCGTTTGTTTTGTTTAATTTCTTGTTCATATTAAAATTAGGTGAGAATGACGAAGATGATGAGCTTTGTGTTTTACCCTTCTGGTACAATGGAGAGCAGTATCAGACATGCACCAAGGAAGGTGCAGAATACTTTTGGTGTGCGACAACATACCTGTTGAAACCATATGGCAATCAATGGATATCTTGTTCCGGTGAGGAAGCATACAGGCATGAAAACATGTGTATATTGCTTTGAAAATTCAATTTGCAGAGAAGTTGAATGACACATGTTTCTCTAAGACAATAGCTGTAACAAGAGAGTCTCAGGAAAGGGGGGGGGGGCTATGATACCATTTTGGGAAAATTCTTCAGATTCTCCAATGACATTAACTTGAGTCCCTTTGACAGGCCTAAGGGTAAATAAGGCTTGAAAACTAATACACTGTCCTTTGAGCTTAACCTATTTCAGAGATGCCCTCACACCATTCTGGTATTCTCAAGTAGTAGGCTGCGGCAACAATTTAGGTTTTCCATAAACCAATCAACCGAAAACCATGGCCACATGACTTGTCTAACGCTCAAGCAAACATGGAAAGTGGAGCTGAAATGGTCTTATGATGAAAAAAAGTTCATCAAAGTAAGAAGTTTTGTTCTGATACAGAATATGGTCCATTGAAAACGCATAGGTATATAGTTTTGTTGAAAAAATGGAATCTTAAATAATTTTTAGGTACATCTGCTTGTAAAACCCTATTAATTTGAAAGATTAGGTGATGAATCTGAAAAAATTCTTTGATTTAAGGTTCGGACTTCTCCAAATAAGACAATTTTTACACTAATTTGAAATAGCGCATTCCCTCAACTTGTTGGATCATTTCTACTTTCATGTAAAGTTCTACGTTTTTATAAAAGTAGAGTCATGATTTTATTTTTCTGCATCACAAAGTCACTAAAATGTGTACCAAGACAGAAACATACACAGATATGCCACTTAATACTTAGGTCCATAACATCTCATAACAAAATTTAAAATAAATTTAATTATTTGCTTCAATGTAATGTAAGAGCAACTTTTAACCCCCCCCCCCCCCCCCTTTTGATTTCTAACCAAATTAGATGCCTGACTATAGAATCGGATTTATATCTTATTGATGTTGGCTGCCCATTTTGTCAGAGCTTTCTTCACTGTATTATATACTGTATGGTAGCTTTCAGCTTTGTCTATGCTATGCTAAAGAAATAACAAGTGATAACCTCCTTATTCAGATACATCAGAAGCAGAGAGTGGTGTATATGTCATGTTGGAAGGTAAAGATCAGAATATTACACATCAGACAGGAACTATAATCAGTCATAGAGGATATCAACAAGAGAACTATCCTCAAAATATGTACAGTACGCTGAGAATACAAGTAGATGGCATATTATTAATGAATTTTGAAGTTTTAGACTTTAGCCTTCAAACTAGGCTTTCGGATAGATGTCAAGATTACCTCCAGGTTAATAGCAAAGCAAAGTACTGTGCAAAAGATTTAACCACAGGGACAACAGTCAAACTGTACTTAGTTGGAGGCGATCTATTACTGAGGTTTTATTCAGATGGAAGCACAGTTGATACTGGATTCATGTTTACCTACGATTTCTCTGGTAAATATAATTGGCTACAAACCAAAGGCAAACTGGCACAAGGCTAGATTTGATGGTACAATTTTCTATGTGCTACTTGTGGAACTACGTTGCAATTTTGGCTGGTATGAATTGTGCCATGATCACTTGTTGAACAGTTTGGGTCATCAACTCAAACTCATTGGTATCATAGATTATGGAAGACGGTTGAAGACAAAACTTAGTTTTCTGAGTATCTGGTAGCTACCAGTTTCTATTTGCAGTATTTTTTTCATTGTGGGTAAAGCAATTGGTTGGTTTCACCCAGTATCAACCAATAGCGACAATAAATGCCACCCTGAATTAACTTTGTTTTCAGCAGGGTATTTACCATACAATATAAGATGTAGTCTAATGCAGAATTCATCACAAACAAATGCATATTATAACCAAGTCATTGTTAGAATCTTAACAGCGGACAAGCTAATGAAAATTTGCCGAATTTATTTTATACCCACGGCCGGAGTGCTGTTCCTTTTTTACTTGCCAGAGTCAATAACAGGGTGGCCTATCAAATGTACATACTGGCAATGTAGGTCTTAGTCCAAAATTAACTTTGCCTTAGTGGTGGACAGAATCATTTCATGTTACCTGATAATATTGATTATTAAATGAGTTTCTTTTTTAATACAAAGAATGTTGGAAGAGAAGCAAAAACCTTTAGTAGACAACAATTTTCTTTTCTCTACATATGGGATATGAAATGTTTAAGCCAGAGATCTTAAGGGACAGCTACAATAAGTTTTGTATTTTCACATTTATATTATTTTTCTATCATTTCAGAAATGTCTGTCACCTGTGATTTGGATAGACTACGACGGGTTTACACAGACTTAGAAGCTGTTGATAATGAGAATAGCAGCAATGTCATACTAAACGCAACCTGTCATTTTGGATATACACTTGTAACCGATACAATTTACTGTTACGACAACATATGGCAAGCAGCTGCAGGAACAAGGGGATTGTCGTCATGCTTCAATGTTCTAGGTTAGTCTTATCCATAATGTTAAATTCTTCCAGGTGTTGTTTTTAAACTTGAAGCTGGTGCTAATTCAGATGATGAAGGTTAAAAATTGATTATCACTAATCAATGTAAAACCCCATATACAGTTACTACTGTGTATCGGTTTTTATATTGATAATCGATAAAAAATTCTCACTGAGTGAAATCTTATTTTATTCAATGATTTCAGTGTATCACTTAATGACATCTACAACAGCTAAATTGCAAATTTGTTTCAGACTCTATTGCGATCCTAAATCCTCAGCTAAATGCACCCGAAGAAACGAGTAACAAGCAGGGATATGTCATCAGCCATGCAAATTTTCCTGAAGAATACACAGCGAACATCAACTCATCTCTGACCATCACAGGATTACAGCCTCAGCAGACAGTGCAGGTTAAGTTCCTGGTGTTTGATTTGCATTACCGCCCATGGTACCCAGGTTGCAACTATGACTTCTTGCAATTGACAGGAATTAGCAATGACACTGTTACAAGTCTGTGCAATGACCCTGCTAGCAGACCAGTTATAGGTTTATGGTACAGCTACTCAGTTTCAAATACCACGCTTACCTTCAGCTTTATAACCAATGAGAACCCGACGGTTGAATCTGGATTCTACTTTCAGTATAAAGGTTGGTGAGGCTTTGTGCAAGACAAAGGTTGGTGAGGCTATGAGCAAGACAATATGATTGACAATTCATCAATGCCGCTTTTTTAATGCTCTTACACATTGTAACAACTGCTTCTAAGAAAAATTTTCCTGATGTGATTTTGCAAAGAATAGATTACACCACAGGCGCAAAATGAAAAAAAGAGAAAGGTGAAGATCGATTATAGTGGTTACAAATCTTACTAAAGCTCAAAACTTAAATTCTCACTGACCATTCAGTCTGTTTTCTCTAATATAGTATCAGAGCCTGTTCCAGCAACAACCACCACACACATATCTTCTGCCACTGTCAGAACTAAAACTTCAACGTTTCCATCAACAATAGTAACAATATCAACACAGGCTGCAGCTGAAATAAGTAGCACAAAAAACCCTGTACCTGAAAGTACTACTGGTAGATCATCTACAGACGCAAGATCAATAAAATATGCAGTGCCCATCACTAAGACAACTGACACAAAAGGTACAAAATCAGATATCACATGTAAGTAACAAGAACAATTGTGAGCCGTTAGCAAATCGTTGTACACAAATGCTGGACAAAAAGAGAATATTGTATGAATTATTGAAGGTTCCTGTCGTGGCAGCTTATGGTGGTTCTCACCTAGCTCATTTCCTGGGATTTCTATGGGATTTCCTGATTTCAGACTCTTTTTTACTTTCTTGATTCTTATCATTGCAGCAAAAAATCAAACCACCAGTGATAATCAAATACAGGGACAAGCTAACTCTGTGGCTTTAGGAGCTGGTATTGGTGTATCAGCACCCGTCATTCTGATCAGTATCATTATAGCAGTACTAGTGCTTATGAGACGCCGTCGCGGACAAGCTAAGTGAGTCACACTTTCCACAGAGAAAATCATTGGTATCATGAAACTAGAGGCCGCTAAATAGGGTTCACTGTGTGATTTATACACAATATTTTCGACTTGTGTTAGAAAACTACACGAAAACAGTGGTTCAGGCTGACTCAATCTAATTTCTAAAAATTCATCACTTCAGAACTAAGCTGGATGAGAGAGAAAGCGAACCAACAGTTGGATACACAAACCAATTGGCTCAAGTCACACTTCAAATTCGTATGTCCGCATTACCTGAGGATTCAGGTACGTTTGCTTCATAATCGGTTTTATGAGCACACCATCAAATAATTTTCGGAGCATTTTACATAACTATAGTATTCAAGTATACCTAGGGACGGATGATATATTGAATTCACTACTGTCAGATAAGAACTTTTCATGTCCCTTTTTTTTGCCCATGGTTTTGCACAATACTTACGAGCAGCTCTAATACCGTATTTAGTTGACTTGTTTTGGTTTTCAAAGCCTCTTGACTTGAGGTATTTTGTTTTTGACAGAAGCAGAGAATTATTACTCCATGTCTGACATAGCAGGGTTAGACAACAACAAAGCATCTAACTACAGAGCAGGAACCTCACAGAAAGGTAAAGAGACAGGTGCTGGTGAGATAGACAACAACATGGCTGAGCAAGTGGCTACAGCTGATATTTATCACTTAGCTGATGATGCAGGGACAGATAACCCTGAGTACGCACTAGCGGAGGAGGTGACTCCTAATACAACCATGGGAAGTGTTCACGCTCAGAGCAAGGTAACAGGCTATGAAGTTGAATATCAGCTGGCTGACTCTACCGCTGAAGATTATGCCAACTTTGAGTCCTTTCATAGGTAATCTCACTTACAGAGCTTAGACAGTAGAAGTGGTCACATAGCAAATTTATACATGGGATAATTATCCGTGTTTGAAAAACTAGTCAGGTGTACTAAAGTTATCCAGCATCATTTAGATAGGACTTGAATCGGTTATTTTCTTGCTTTGGTCACTTGAAGGCAAATCAATGAACATTGACATAAAATCTGTTCTGAGACTGATCAGGAAATTCATACAACTAGACTGTAAAATGATGAGATAACTCTGTTCTCCCAAACAAATTTCAGAGCTGAAGACGAAAGGACGCTTCAAGAGGACTACTCTTCAGTGCTTGTGACAACAAAAACTTTAAAGACACAGATTGATCCTGGAGTTACAGAGATGGTGAATAGTGAGCTGTATAGTAGTTAGGTGACATAAGATATGACCACTCGACAAAAGACTATAAATAATTTTGGTGTATTATTCGCACTTGTAGGTGAAATAATTTCTTAATGCTATTGATTTCAATTTACATATTTGATTGTTTTTTTGATTGACTTCTCTATGGGCTTGTACTTCTCTATTTATGTGAGTTAATTTTATCACTAGTCTTCATATTTCTGTGCTATTCATTAGTAATAATTTTGTCTAAAACTTAGAGTTATATTCACCTTACATAAGAGAAGACGATCTGTATTTTTATCACGCTTGATAACACTGGATATGTCTTGTTATGCATTACCATTGACAAAGACTGAAAAAAGGTATACACTGACCACTTGACTGTTAATGAACATAAATTTTTGGCACTTATACATTTACAGCTTATATGGAAACCAAATAAGTAATTGCAGCTCTGTCACTGGGTGGTATAAGCATTGATTTTATCTGCTGTTGCTGCAGGGTGGTCATTGAACATGTTGAATTTTATGATACAGATACTTGGTGTATTCCTGGCGCAGTCAATTAAACAAGCTCCTTAGATGATTTTATGTGGATTCAGGTCGTTTGAAGACATAACCTCAAGTCTAAGAAAAGCAGGTCAAGTGAGGGTCAATGCAGCTCAAATCAGGCAACAGTTAGATTTATCTATTCCTCAGTAGTTATAATAATAACAAAACAATTTAACTTTTCCTTTGCAGTCAATATTTCTTCAACCCATGTATAACAGGGTGTTAATAAACCAGCCCAACCATTTCAGGTTCCCCTCAAACGTTGTCTTGCTACCTCAGACTCTGACTTAAAACTTTGTGAAAAATTGTCAATAAAAACTAGCAATGGTGGTTATCTGGATGCTGTGAATTTTTGTGAGCTGCATTACATATTATCCTGTAAAATTTAAAATTTGATCTCGCAGTTTAAACCAAGAATTGTTCTGAGGTAAAAGATAAAAGTCAAATCCCAGTTTGAACCCATTGTGCCTAAGATCAACCTTTTGCGAAATATTTGGCAACAGAGACTACTAGGTTGTAAAATTAATGAGATAACGTCGTATCATTTTCCTTATTAATTTCAGAGCGGAAGATTGAAAAACACTGAGAGAAGACTACGCTGCAGTAGTTATGACAACAAAAACCATTAAAACAAGAATGATCCTGGAGCAACAGAGATGGTGAAGAGTGAGCTTTCCACAAAATGGCAAAATCTCATGGAATCGTATATGATGTGTAGATATCATCCAATTTCTTCTTTAAGAGTGTCAAAAGTTCAACAGGAATGAAACCCATCATCTAATTCGAATCCCCTGGATATCATATGTTCAAATGATTAGACCATAATATGTTACAATGAGTGGACAGTACAATTCTAAAATATCACCCATTACCCTCAGCCGTGTGTTTTCCTGACAAGAGTAAATTTGGCTCTTGATATATGGATGACAATAGCGAGAACAATAAATTGCTTACATTAATATAATCTGAGGGGATATGTCACTTTAGGTCAATTGAGGGATGAGTAAGACCATAAACCATTACTAGATGGCTCAAACAAGTATGTCTGTCTGCAATCAGTTGCCCATGAATGGCATAAAAATAAGCATGCTTATCGCCAACTGATGTTGAAAGGTTCGACTGCCTTGATAATTCCACAGCCATCAGTATATGCTGTCAAGTATTTTGTTAATTTACACTTTCATCAGTATCAGCTTATAACGTTTGTTTTGGTTGCACTAGAAATCTTGACATGGCCCAGCTCTAGGTCAGTCGGTTTATATGTTGAAATACTCTCAAGTTAAAGCTTAGGAGTGTGGTTACATTGCTAGCTAGTTAGCTTGTCCACACTTAGTCCGCCAGGTTGCAGGTGAGTGCATCATTATGTACTCGTTGTCTTTCTGTTTGCTACCCAAAATTCTTAGCAATAACTCAAAAATTTAACGTTACCAAAAGAGGAATAAGCTTTGTTTTCTCCACATTCAGAGATGATCTACATAAGTCATGGGACCAGGCCGCTGTCATATTATGTGGCCTTGATCCTGGGCTGCTTGCTAATCGCTCTTATTACCATCGATCTCTGGCTTTTGCTGACAAACAGGATAGGGTCATGCAAATCTGAAGAACTATCCGCTGAAACCAAGGTAAGCACTCAAGACATGTGAAATTTATCGGTACAGTGTCACAACAAAATTGTGTTTGGAAGCTGAAGTATCACAACCTCGAATTAACCTAAGAATATAGGCTTACCCTTAAACTGCCTCTGATTTCACCTGCTAATGTGAAAGTTCATGTGGTAAATTATTACTAAGATTCAACCATTATGATGTCACAGTAACATAAATGGGTTGACCGAAACGCAAATGGAGAATTAGCCATCGTATTAAAAACAATTGAGACTTCTTTTTGAATCACTTTGTTGGCAATTATAGATTCCGATCATGCTAAAATTTGATAGCTGCTAATACAATAGCTCATCATGTATTAAATATTTAACTCTTTAGGATTTTTTTTTGTTATCTGCATCATTTAAATTGTCCTAACTGGGTGGGCCTCAGTTGTTCAGTGTCACAAAGCTCAAAACACATGGCTGGTTTCTTGACTTCTGTTGACACACAACATGGTGATAGTTAAAATGTTGAAATTTAGTTTACGTCTTATTAAAATTTGTAGAGCAATATGGTGGCGAAGCGCTTTTTAACAGGCAAGGTGAGTATTATGTATTATTTCTCTACACCAAAGTGGATTATTATCCAAACAGGCCATCCAATAAAGTTTGTCTTGAGACACCAATGATATATATTTGTTATTAGCACAAGTGAGCTTCATAAATGGCATATTAACTCGATATGCATGAAGAAGGTCTATGAACTCAAGATCTATTGCAACTTTTCACTGTATATTATCGATCTATCCACTTTAGTAAAATGTACCACATTTCTGATCTACGCATTTCAATTTGCTTGACACAGGAAGATGAAGGAAGCGTAGCTGATACTGCAAACTGCAGGATTGCATGCAGACCAGTTTGTGATAATGGAAGACTTCTTGTATTTTGATACACATAATTATTTCTGAATAATAATGAGTTCAATTTTCAAAAAATAAAATGTCAATTTTTTCATATCAATATAACACATTCATATTGTAATGTATTCAAACTCACACGAGATACGTTGAGGTGTCCAGTAATGGCGTAACTTGTCTGTTTCATCTAATTACCTTGTCCTCTTTAAGACAGCGTGCTTATTAATGCCTCCTTCCTGCGCATCCCGAATGTAGCCTGAGTTCTTATGCAGCACTCTTATATCTCCTTCCTTACTTACAAGCTGCTGTCTTTTATACCTTGCACAACACATATCAATATTTTGATGGATCTCTGATACCATATTAAAAAAAGGTAATATTAAATACATTTCAACTCCCTCACTACAAATGATAAAGCTGCAGCTTCACTTGTGTAATCTCTAAAAATGAAAAATAAAGATTCAATAGAAATGTCCGTCATATTGTTTGGTCAGATAGGCAAGCAGGAGTTATATTTATATAGTCTGACAAACATAACCTTCATATCTTAGGTGAATTAGAGCATTGGTAAGTTTCCATCGAAGTGGGACTTCAATTTGAGACTATCATCAGCGACACAGGTCTTGTATCAACAGAAAATTCATCGGCAGTATTGATATGGTTTTTGAGATCTACTCGCGTATGCAAACTAGGGCGATAACTCCTCCAGCAACAATGACGGATAAATGTGAAATTTTGCTACCAGTTTACCGAAGTACTAGGATGAAAGTAGGTGTGTCAAAATAAAGAAAAATTAACTACTAGGCATTCTCTAGTTTAAAACTATTTCATCTAGAGATATAAATCTTAGGATGTCAGACTGAATTGAGGCTTTGTGCCATAGTTGAAGCAAACAAACAAACAAGATGACAGCCTTAGTTAGTTGACTTTGCTGCCTTGATTACTTTTTACCTGACTAAGTTGAGTACTCGCATTCAAAAGATGCTAAATTCTTGGCACAGAGAAAGAAGGACAAGGCTAAAATGTAATTTTAATTCTTAAGTTCTGTTTCCTTTCCAATTCACATGACTCATTGTGCTTATTTATATCACAGCAACCCTTCTTTTGCTAGGCTAAAAGTTAACAACGCCTAACGGGCCAAATTTTTGATTTTGAACAATTGTTTTTATGCCAGGATTTGTATGTGTACCAAAGTTTTACTTACTGGGGCCAAAATTTGTTTATGTAGTTCAATTTTAGATAAGGGGACCCAAGATTTACAAGTTTTGGCCAGTGTACAAGCTTCAGCATATCATTGGCAAATATGACCGCATCAGGACATGGGAAAGTTTAGCTAAGTTGTGACAAATTCCTTTGACGTAACACATCACATTTAGTTTTGCGAGAAGCAGATAGTACGGGAATTGTTGCATTATATATCATGATTGATCTCACAGAAACAAAATGGAGTGAACATCTAGATCAGCTTTCCCATGCTAAAAAAGATTACTTCCAGATTCTGAAAATGCTCATGTTAATGAATATTCCATTCGCTTAACAACCATGCTGATATGGTGTTAATTAAGAGTATTACACAGATCACAGTTTATTGTCCCAGCTCTTTGCATGCAAGCTGATGAGTTATAAATTTATCTTTATCAGTGCACCAGGAAGTGATGGCAACGAGACAAGACAATTCTCGGTCTCGCGGGAATTTTCTCCTCCGGACTGTTTCGTGTCTCGTGGAGACAGACAACTCTTGTAACAGGTCGGGACTTGCACATAATTAGTGATTGTAGCTGGTCAAAACGTTGCCTAAACTCAGGCATGGACTTGGGTCCTTGTGTTCAGGAGTTCACCAACTTAACCTACGCCACCAGGTATGGAAATTAAGACGATATGGTCATAAAAATAGCTATTCGTCATACTTCTGCTGTGATTATTAAAACACTACATGAAGCTTTCTGCAGGAATGTATAAATCAATAATTACTTGACAGAATTACAAACTCAATCGAATTTAACATGTACTATAAGCTAATTGCACTAGTTATTAGTGAATGAATATACACTGTTCTTTTAAATTGTGATAGCTGAAGAATGTTTTTAAGGCATCGATATATGTCTCTCAAATTTTCCTGCTGTCTCAGTCTCCTCCTGTCTTGCCAAAATCTGACATTTTGCTATCAGTAGTACCAGGGCTATATTAAAGTAGATACTGTGTGCAAGATCAGCCAAGGGGTTGAATTATTATAATATTTCTGTCATGTTGGTCATCACATCTCAACCTTTGTTTGCCAGCCCTATTCTTTGTGTGTCTGTGGCTCTTTGAAAATAAATAATTTGAGAACAAAAAATAATGCATCATCACAGATGTAAATAGAAATGAATGAAAACCAAATATATTAATGGAGTTGTTCAAGTTTATGGAACAGTAGACAAACAAAATCCTAAATGAACAACAATTCCCCACATCAATGGAATCATGGAAAAAGGCTGCAAGTTAAAAGTGAAACCTATGGCCTTGTTATTCTCATCAGGACTTAAATAGTTCTTTTCTCACTTCTGAACAGATCGCAGCAATATCTAATGGTGGTAATCGGTGTATTTTTGGTACATCTGCATCATTGATATCACAATTCTATTCTGCGAATCTCCCTTGAGGCTCTGGGAAAGTCTAAACATTAGATCAGATTTTCAGTGCAGAATTCAATTATTCATGTAATACGTTTTCAGTTTCCAGAAAAGAATAGATTTTTTGGGAAGGTGTAATTTTTAAAATATATGCAGACACAGAGGAATACCATGTGCCACTTGAAGCATTGACACTGTTTTATTGTGGTCGTGAAGCTAGGAGAACTGACCAAAAAACTAGAGAAACAACAGTTGCTGCTATCGTGTTGGCTTTGGTCTTCTACAAAACCTATTCTTTTTCATGTGGAGGTAGAGATCATAAAGATTAGGTTCTGTTAATGATCATGATTTAGCATTAAATCCATTAACAATGTATAGAAACGATGCAAAACAAACCACAGGGTAAGACTAGATTTGACTTTATTCTAAAGGATTAATGGTTACATAGGTGATTTCTACATGTTATTTTCTTCTCATTTCAGATGACAGCACTCTTGCTCATACAAATTACTTTGGAATAGCTATCCCAACAAAACAAGATATATGTCAAAGCACAGCCATTGCCTTAGCCTATGTTCCTTTGAGGACACATGTGCTGCACTTTATTATGATAAAGAGAAACAACTATGTCCTACCACAACGATTCTAACAATGTTCAATAAAGTCTGTGGTTTTTCAGCAGATCTGAAAAATGCACTAGTCAAACAAGCTAAGGTGCCGCGTTTAACTGCACTGAGTCTGAACCAAGATACTGCACAGGGTGAGTATATCTCACCAATAGGTGGCATAGGTCAGATTTGGTGGTATAACTACTGCAGGCTTTTCAATGTAATCATAAATTGTTTCATGTTAGCTGAGCAAAAAAAAGATCGAATAAAATTTCAGAGCCAAACTTTTAGTAACTTTGTGATGCAATGAGAAAACAAGAATGGACTGAAGTTTTGTTTTTAAATTTTGTCTGTTGATATTTTCTATGTGTATTACATACTGCATTGGTTAGTGTAAAGACAATTGCTAATCGCGATAATTTAAGAATCTAGCCTGTCTTTTATTAAGCATCCCTCTTTTTGATCCTAGTTATTTGATTAACATTAATTGATCAAATTCTCTGTTGCAGGTAGAACGATTACCACAACTGGGATCACTAGATATTCAATCTATTTTTGGTGGCATATGGTGGATGGTAATACCGACAGCACATTCATATCACGCTCAATGACTGGTGATATCACAGGCAAAAGTTTCTACATTGACCTTGGCAGCGCTGTCATGGTAGTAGGCTTCAGAGTTCATCCCTGTCTGCAATGGACGCATAATATTAATAGCAACTCTGAGTTTAACCACATTGTGATGAGTGTTAGAGACACTGACAATCAGAAGAGTCGAGTCTGCACACGGCTAACAGAAGCAGCCACTATGGATACATGGAACTGTTACCCGTGTTTGGAGGGTGATGTGCTTGGCCAAGATCTCCCAACGCGAGTTTACTACTTGTACGGTAGATATGTTCATTTGTCATTCACTCAGGATACTTATATGGATAGATTTTGTATCAAAGAGCTAAATGTTTTATCCTATTAAAGTAATAATGATATATGACACAAGTGAAGAGGCATCATTCTTTTCATTTTGGCAAATTATAGTTTTAGCTCCCGAAATCTTGCCCCGCCTCTGACTGAACTCGCCGTAATATTCAGTGTTGTGAAATATTCATAATTAAAAATCTCGTAATTCAAAGCGTTCTAATGCCACAATTAAAAATAACTATGATTGGAAACCATCACTATTATCATTTGAAAATGCCTTATTTCTCTGAATTGTTAAACGATTCATCATTATTCAATGTTGCTACGGACTGTCAATATCCAAGCTTCAGAACAATGACATCACATCACTGCTCAAATGAGATTTATAAAGCTTACTATACGCCTCCACTAAGTATCACACCCTAGTGATTATAGACTATAGAGCATATAGGTATGAATTTGTGATGTTATTCATGAAGCCTCAAGACCAAAGCAATACCAAAGAAATAGTCTGACAGCTAGTTTTTTCAGTAGTTTTGCAAAATTATAACACAGAAAAAATCATAGCACTTCTTGAATTGAGGTCTATATAGTGTTAGAGTTTGTCCTCTCTGCTCATCTATGTATGAGGTATTTATGCCTTTTACTGTACGAGTCCAATAAGCATTCCATTCAATGTTCCTTAACAACTGTAGAGGCTGACTTTCTCAACTGAGGTTAATGAATGAAGTTATATGGTATAATGTCTCCCGACACTCAAAATATTATTTTTATTGATGTAGATAAACTCAATTCATAAAAATGTGTTAGCTTATTTGGCTTGCAAAGTAAATTGAAATGAATAATACATTATTACATTTTATACAATACACTGACTGCACAACGTTACAACCACTCAGTTTTGCTTCTGTCTGGGACCAAAAGTTGTAAATTCTAGTTGATTCATGAAGAATGTGTTGTTGAGGATTTTGAGGGGGTTACCCTAAGGCGGCGATACCTGCCACTGCAACCACGCACATTGCCTATTTTTGCTGAGTAAGCCGACTCTCTAAAACGAGTGCGCCGACTCTATCTAGTGGAAATATAACAAGTACGCCGACTCTATCTGCCTGTGAATATACAGAGTACACCAACTCTATCTGAGGGGGAAGGTAACGAGTACACCGACTCTATCTGGGCTGGGAATGTAATTGACCTGAATTTGGGGCTGGCTTTGGGGGGGGGGGGTTATATGGACAAACTATTAACATATTTATCGGTCAAGATAAATTGGGGAGGGAAGGGATATGGACAATATGATCATTAATTATTCATCGAGCGAGACAATATAATCAATGGGAGGGAAGGGGTATAGATAGACTAAATAACCGAATGAGGGGAAGGGAATGGCTCTGAGTTATAACTATCTTTGTGAGATAGCTGGGAGGAACTGGACTGGAATGGGAGGGGGAAGGAATGGCTCTTGGTTTACAACTACCTTTGCGAGATAGCTTGGAGGAACTGGACTAGAAATCAGGTCAATGGTTGCAGTGGTGGGATGGGGGTTTTCACTTGGCATACCTTCTACCCAAGGGAGGCTACAGTCTAACAACAGAGTACAAACAAGGCAACATTATGTCAAGGCAGGGAGGTCTGCCAGCAGGCAGAACTCAAGAAACTTACTTCAGTTGGTTAAGTTGTGTACTATGAGCTTTTAATTCGTTGCTGACTCGTTTAAAATATAAGGTCTTGCTACTTCAGCTGTTGGATACTCACTGGCTAGACTCTACTCATGTACAGTGATTAAAAGCGTGTATAATATGATACTGGCTGATGAAAGAACAGGAAACAGGGAACATTCTAGATGGGTGTGTAAGAGTTAAAATCAGTTATTAAAAGCATATTATGAAACTAGCTGATGAAATATTATAGATGGGTTTGAAAGAGTTAAATTAGAAAAGTTACTAAAAATGATAAAATGAATACAATAAAATTTATAAAATTTTATTTGTTAAAATCCCCGGCTATCGATCCAGACATTTTAAATTCGTATCGTCCAGTTTCCAATCTGCCGTTTGTCTCTAAAGTCATTGAAACTGCAGTTTGCAATCAGCTCACAGCACATCTCAATGTAAATCAGCTTCTTGATTCACATCAGTCAGCCTATAGGAAAGGCCATAGTGTAGAAACGGCTTTTCAGCAGGTGTATTCGTCTATTCTTCATGAGCTTGATAGAGGGAGGTCTGTGTTTTTAGTGCTTATTGATTTGTCAGCGGCTTTCGACACTATTTCTCATACTCATCTGTTATCATTGTTAAAATCACATTTCAATCTTGGAGGCAATGTGTTAAAGTGGTTTTATTCATACTTCGAATCTCGTAGTTTCCAAGTTAGGATGGAAAATGACTTATTGAAACCTAAACCACTGAATGTGGGTGTGCCGCAAGGAAGCGTGCTTGGGCCAGTTCTGTTTAACTGTATTATGTCCGTCTTACCTCCTCTTCTCAGGAGCCTAGGTATCTCTTGCCATATTTACGCTGATGACACACAATTTTGGGTTAGCTTTGATGATACTCATGACACACTTAATAATGAGGCCACCGCTCGACGAAGAATTAGTAAAGCTTTTTCCATCATCAGCTCTTTCATGAAGACCAACCACCTGAAACTGAACCCAGATAAAACCATGTTCATTCCCTTTTCCCGCAAATGTGATCCCAGCTTATACTCTCCGTTGAAACTAGATGGCTGCACAGTTATCATGCCGCAAGTGAAAGTGCGCAACCTAGGTGTTCTTATGGATTCCAAGTTGCCATTTGATAGTCATATTAGAGAATTAAGAAAGTCCTGTTTTTTCCAACTACGCAGATTAAAGGCTATCAGACAATTCATACCGTCACATCATTTTGCCACACTCATTCATAGTTTCATCACATCTCGCATCGATTTCTGCAACTCCATCTATTTCACCCTCCC
The DNA here is from genome assembly GCA_914767715.1 of Membranipora membranacea. Lineage (NCBI taxonomy): Eukaryota > Metazoa > Bryozoa > Gymnolaemata > Cheilostomatida > Membraniporidae > Membranipora > Membranipora membranacea. The sequence goes on along the minus strand of OU612067.1, from coordinate 10,294,915 downwards.
AGACTTTGCCCGCAATCAAATTCAAACTGTCCAAAACAGCTGCGCAAAATGCCTCACTGGTGCACGGCGATTCGACTCTGCCACCGCTGCACTAAAGCCACTCCACTGGCTTCCTATCAAAGCCAGAGCTCAATTTAAAATTTTACTTTTTGCGTACAAGATCTATCATAACTCTCCTGATACGCCAGCTTATTTCATCAATCAATTCTACATTCCTGAACCTCGCCGTGTCACTAGAAGCAGCTCAAAAATCATCCTCGCATCCCATCACACCTCTCGCTTGGCCACAGTCGGTGGAAAATCCCTACCATCATCACTCGTAACCCTCTGGAATTCCCTGCCCCCTGACTTGCAGCTGTTGCCGAGCCTTACCGGTCTTAAGTCCTAAAAACTACTAAAACGTATTTATTTAGGTTGTACTTTAAGTGATTAGATTTTATTTTATAGATTTATATAGCAGTATCAGAATTATGTTTTAATTTTATCCTCATGCACATATTTTATCCATTTTATTTCACCTTTATTTTATTGGTTTTAATGTAATAACGCTTAGAATTGTTGCTCTGCAATTTTATTAAGCGTTTCACAAATAAACTTTATTATCATTAATATTATTAATTTGTTGTTCAGATTAGATAATTGAGTTTGGCTGAAAGCACTCAATGGTGATCAGTAGGCATTCAATACCTATCTCATTTTCATTGCTATCTATATTTTTGCCGATTAAATGTTTTTTTTCTGCTGAAATGGAGAGAAGCATCTTTACTCAGATCGTTGTGAGTAAGACATAATTCTTTTCCAATGATGTTCCTTGTAACAAACTGTTTAGTTTAATGTACACGGTTATCCTCTTCTTCAAAGTAGGAGGACAATTCCTATCCTAATCACAGTAGAGAGTTTGGGACATAGGTGCAGCAGGGAGGGTGGGAGAGTCCCTGGGTGCAGGGAGTTTACTCAAACTCAGTGATTATCAACATTGGGGTTTGAGCGATCCTGGCAAATTGAGGGTCTATGCACAAATGCTCGTAGTCAAGAGATCTCTGTACTCATTAAATGATCTTTTCAAATAATCTGTGTGTGTGATCCTTGCACCGTGGCTGTTTGAGTGATAAGTTGCTCCTTGTAAAGTATCATATCCAATCAGATATATGCACATTTAAATTAGGGTAATGGTTCAGGCAAAAGATTGTTGACGGTGTTTATCCATATATTCAATGACCTTAACTGTATATTATGGTGCAAAAGTACAGCTGCTGGGACTGGTAAATTTAGCGTTTGTACGCGTTAGCCGGGTCCGGATCCGATCCGAGGTTGAATTTATGGACCGATCCGATATCCGAGGTTGCCTAACCCCTTAGCCTTCAAAGGGTATTGCCGCGGGGGACCCAAGTTCGAGTCCCGGCCGTAGCAGGTGTTTTTCATGTTTTTTTTCCATCATGGAAATCTTAGCATTCATAATTCAAAATCGAGGTGGACCACTCATTCGAGGCATTGAACCATAGTGATAGTAAACGGACTATCAAATTGTGATCACTGGTTCATATGCAACAATTTTCCTCAGTAAATAATAATTATAAATGCAAATTGTTACACAGTGTATGCTGGTTAATTCAAATTCAATTAATATGAAATATCTGTTTAATTCAGACACCTGAGTGAGGTCCCAGCTCAGCCAATTGTTTTTACACCCTGTTGATTCAAATTTGTAATTGTAATTTGAAATTGTCTCCTCTGGCCAAGGTAGAAAGTAACTCAACATGATCCGGATTCACCACCCAAAAACAAAGCTGCCAACCCTGCTTTTCCAATTCAGTGGTTGCTGCTGTTCACCCAGTCATCAGTGTTTTATTTCCATTACCACTAATTAAAGGGATTCCAAAGTTTCAAAGACTGTCATGCCCAAATGCCTTCAAACTGCCCTGAATAGGTTTGGAAATGTGTCCTAGCCTCAAATTTGACATTTATATTCAGAATATTGGAGTTGTAAAATCCTACATTTTTTTGACCTATATAATCAAGAAAATATAACTATAGATCAGATAACTCCTTCCTAAGACTATGGATTATTTCCTTTCCTCCTGCCTCCAAGTGCTAGTATTTCAGCCTGAGACGTATAACAACAGGCATTTAGCTTTGGTGGATTATTGTGCAGTGCCCATTTTACTCTGCTTAATTTAAATAGAACTTAGCCTAAGCCATGTGCAGTAGTCCACATCCGGATTACAATCACAACCAGTTTTATTATGCTGTACGCAGGAGTATAATATCATGTAAGGTATATTGATTACAGAGATTAGCAATTGACGTTATAGGTCACGATGAGCATGCGCACTGCTCTAAAATCTGGACTTGTAAATAATTTCTTGCTGATTAGCTGAAAATGTGTTCACCTAATCTTTGCATTAAATGCCACATCCCTAGGTTATTGAACCAAATGAACAGTCAAGTATGCATGAGAAACATCCAATGTTGTATAATTAGCTACATCTGTGCTCGAAATACATCTTCTAAGGTGAGAGAAATGAGATTATAATGTAGTCAAAATGCAGTCTGAAACTTTGGTGTCCCTTTAAGGAAACAATTTCTTCGGTCCCCTATAGTCTGAATTAAGTGATTTAAGGGACCTTGAAAATTCGTTATGATTTTTACAAGAGAATTTGATATGAAAAAGTGTAGGATTACAGTAAAATGTATTACTAGTTCTTATCGCATATTAGTTTTCAGTTAAATTATAGTGCCACAATGGCCACAGTCACACCACAAAATATTTGTAGTGAATTGAAAATCAATAGATCATTAATAATTCGCAGTATGCTATGAAATATTCCACAATGATGTCATAACTATTTGGGGAGAGCTATGAACATAGCACATGTGTAGAAGTAAGTCGCATCCCAGCGGGCACATTGTATGCGGCAACATGTTTCCAATGTCGCAATTGGATTGTTTCTGTGTTGCATGGTACACGTTTAACATTCAATATCTTGTAGATGCATAAATGGTGCGTACAAAGCAACACAGTTTTTTCCAATATGGTAACTGCGCAGTAACTACAGCTACTTTACTAGAGAGTAATTTGCAAGAATACTGGCATCCTATGTGATAAAACGCTTTGCCATTTGTTTGCTAATACTCTGTGTGGCTCCAAATTGTGTGCAATTCTATTTTGCACTGTTTTATTCCATTTTCTTAAAATCAAATCTAGTCACTAGACCGCATGGGAATGATGCGTTTATGACCACGTAGAGGCATAAATGGTGTATACAAAGCAACACAATTTTTTCCAATATGGTAACTGCGCAGTAACTACAGCTACTTTACTAGAGAGTAATTTGCAAGAATACTGTCATCATATGGGAAAAAATGCTTTGTGATTTGTTTGCTAACACTCTGCGTGGCTCCAAATTGTGTGCAATTCTATTTTGCACTGTTGTATTCCATTTTCTTAAAATCAAATCTAGTCTCCAAACTGCATGGGAACGATGCGTTTATGACTGCGTATCTGTTGAATTTGTATACATTACTTGCATTTATCTCCCCTGGTAAGCTGCTAACGTTTGGTAAGCCCTTGTGACAACACAACAGTGCAATATAATTACTTAAATAAACCATTATTCAATAACTTTGAAACATTCATACATGCCAGTATTTTGAAATAGTTTAATATATAGCCAGGGTTTAAATTACCTGCATTAAGCACCACTTAATGTTCTTTGCGAATAAAATTGAACCAGATTGTATTCGAATATAGTTTCAAGAGTTACACTGAGAATAACTCAATGACTTACCCTACACTAGTGGAAGTCCAACGGTCTAATGGGCCTACTACTCAACATCCACAGTGGACTGACTCACTATGAGTGAAACACCCTCCTAAATGCTAATTGATATTAAATCTAATAAATCGTAATTAAAATGAAATATATACCGAGGTATGATATATTGTGTATAAATTTGCTGTCAAGAAAACGCATGGTTACTATATATACAAGCCTCTAGTTAGATGTGTAGCAGAGGCAGTTTATATATCGTAACAATGTCTACTAAAATGCACCATTCCAACATATAATAGTGTGACAGATTGCCACATTAGGCAGACGTAGTTCAGCCTCTAAGGTAAACATCTTTCCAACATAGTTTAGATACAGTTGTGCCGGCTGGGATACAGTTTTTTAAGTCTACATCATTACTCCCTGCACACGTTTACCCCCAATATTTGATGATTCAAACGTCCCTATAATCCCTTTAACCCTGTACGGAAATATGAAACAACTCCCAAGCTGCAATCTTTTGATTTTTCCGCAGTCTTTATTAATAAACCAAAATTCACACTGGGGGAGCTTTCAAGGTTCAATGTGGCAGGCCAACGTACATTCAGGTGTATGTTCTCTGTGTACTCTTCTTCTAACTCACTCATGGGAAGCATAGAAAGACATGCTGAGATACTGGAAAGTCAGCTTAAAAAAACTATAAGGGATCCTAACCAGTAACCAATGACCAATAGTCCTAAAGTTTACAATGTGATTCTGGGTAGCAGTCTGGCTTACTTTTCACTGCCAGGCAATTGTTGCCACAGGAGTCATGGGATCTAGTATTGCTGTAGGGGCTTTAAAGGTTCATTGTTCCCCCACACCTGATATGAACCTCAAAAAGTGAAGTGAAGTTTAATCTGCAGTAATCGTTGTCAGTCTAATGAAAGCCCTGTTACAAGCATTTTACCATCTAAGGCATTGAAGTAAGTGGATAACACAATTGATGATCACACAATGGAGCCTGTTTTCTTCATGAATACACAGCAAAATCATTAAGGAGATGATCATATGATTTTGGAAAAGGTATGCCAATCTGTGTGGACTAAAGAGCTTGTGCTGCTAGTATATGCGGAACCGTTGTCTTTTCACAATCTATTCAGGGTAGTTTTATTTAAAACTACAAATGGTCAGCTGCAGCCGTGCAACCTTACACTCACATAGTAAGTTTTCTGCATATATATGCAAAGAAAGTGTATCTATGTGATTTGCAGCTTTGTTATCTTTGATTATGGTAAATATCCTGAGATCTGATAATTCAAAAAAGGTCTTTTTTAGGAATTGTTATACATTAGTAGTAATCTTGAGTGTACAAAGGGGTTTTCCACAGTATATGGATGAAGGGTAGTTACTATTCTATGACAACGTTTGTATTATTCTACAGATCAGCCTCAGGTGCTCTCATACTTTAAGATTACATTGATAATAATAATAATGAGTTAATTTATATCCCGCTCAATGTAAGCCACAATGGGTACTTGTAAGCGGTGAACACTACATTATTACCACCCGGTCACTGGATCCAAGCACACTGTAGCCTACCCTGACTAATGAGAACCTACATCACATGAAGAGCTGGTACTCATTGGAACACCCTACCGAACTCGGCTACTCAGGTAACACCAGTGGACATGCACAGGAATTGAATCCTGGACTTTAGATCGATGATCCAACCCGCTAACCACTAGGCTAACCTGATAACCTAACATTTTTCATGTTTGTAAACTAATAAGGATAGGCATTCATTCGAGAACTTCCTTTTGACAATATAATATGTAACTTGAAAACAGTGCAGATAGCACCAAAATTTGTTGCAGCCATTCAAGGCTGGTGATTCCAAAAATTTAAGCCTGGTCCCTAAAACTATGCTAACCTCTTCATACACAGCAAGACATAAGGATTATCGCATTGGCAGAACTCATCAATTAATATAATACTCATTTTAACTGCGAAGAGCAGAGGTGACTCATGGGAGTTACTACTCGAGTGTCAGAGTAACTACTACTATTGAGTCACTACTAGAGAGCTGATGCTAGCTTGTTTTGTCAAAATGTTTAGTCAAAATTGGTGTTTATCAGAACCTGTTAAATACAGTGCTACGCTATGTAATGCTACGCTGTGCTGTATGATGCTAAGATTGGCTAAGACATTTGTTTGGACCAGTCTTTAGATTGCTGACTTGCGACAGGCATTAATTTTGAACTTCCTTGTTGCTAAGCTGAGCCATATGATGATGTTATTTTTAGCAGTGCCTTTATCAAAAAAATACAATGCTGCCATTCAGGGAAAGTGATCAATACTGATTTATCTGATAGTTTTGGCTTTAGTTCATCAACTGAATAAAGGAGGAAGTAGCATTGTAAAATGATAAGCTCTGTTCTCAAGAAGTAGAACTAGAGTTGAATTTGGACGCTGTGTACACAGCCGCTGTTCAAAGATTAGAAACATGAGATAGGATTAAACAGTTTCAACTTCAAACAAAATGTTGTGCCAATCTTCAAGCATTCAGTAGTAAGTCGGGGTGTCTGAAGCATTACCTACAATGTTGTCACAGCGAGGTGTAGTATTACTGCTTTTGTACTGGGTAGTAAGTCTCTGTGCCGCCTCAAGGGGTAAGTGAAATTATTACCTTTTGAATTAATTTGGTCACATTGTCCATGAAAGATATTTCTTTCAAGAAATTGTGAGGATGTGTTCCTCATACCATTTAGTACAGGGAAGTAAAATATTTGACAAATTTGATCATGACGCGGGCATTGCTCTGACACTTTGATAGACAGCTTGTCAACTGACAAAACTACTTGATTGTCCCTCGCTTGTATTTCCCTTTAGCCGTTTGCCGCCTGGTTGACAGATTGAGAGCTGATTGCACATTGCTGATTCTAAAAGTAAACTTGCTTCACTCTATAGCACACAACAAGAAGTCCTGTAAATTTCATTATTTTTACATCAATTGTCAATCAAAGTCAGACTTCAGCTTCGATCTTTCATCCATGTTTGCTAAATGCACGGTTTGTCACATGCAATACATGCATCATGCACATGAAAGTGTTCCTCTCTTGCAACTGGTGTAATTGGTAATTTAATAATGTATAGTTTAAATAATACCTAAAAATATCTTTGCTTTTTGAGTAGCAGAAGCCTTGGAGACAATCGAGTTTGAATATGTTATGGAAGATGATGCAGATCAGCTAATAACTAATAGTACCGGGACAATAATTAGCCATCAAGGTTATTGGCAACAGAACCCCTATCCAAAAAATGTGGACAGTGTTCTGAGAATTGAAGTGAATGGTACATTGTATGTTACTCTTTCTGTGCTGGACTTCGCACTGCAGGGACTACGTTATTCTAAATGCTTTGATTACCTTCAAGTGAACGATGGTACCAGATACAACTGTGATGACCGTTTGTCTAATGGGGACATCAAGACTTATTTCTCAATCGATGGAAAGTTTGAGCTCAAGTTCCATACAAATGGCAATACACAGAAGAGTGGATTTAGACTCCGATACAATTACACTGGTATGTAAAACGCTAAAACAGGTAAAAACTTTAGGGTTTTTATTGAGCTCTGAAATTTGATCAAGCGTTTTACAATTTAGTGATTGCATCAACACATATTTTGTTCAAACTCTTAACAAATTTTTGCATTTCAAAATAGCTGGTTGTAAAGTTAGACAAGTTTGAGGTGTCTTTGCAGATTATCTTTCAAAACTGAAATGTCTCGTCATTCAGGTTTGCTGTCATGGAAAGCCAAATTTTTTTGCAGTTTAAGCTCTTATATTGACTGTCTTTGTCTTTTTTTATATCACCGTCGGGCGTTGACACTATAGAGGAGCATCAACGCCCGACGGTGATATAACAAAAGACAAAGACAAAGACTGTTTCAACTCAGACTCAGATCCAGAATTAAGATTGCTAAAGGATGAGGCCTAAGAAAGCCATAAAATTAATTCATGAAAATAGTACTCTTTCTTTCTCAAATTCTTTGACGTCCCCTTGAAAGATGAGTTACCCGAGGCAATAACAGGGTTCCGGCATATGTCTGTCTGTTTGTTTTGTTTTATTTGTGATTACTTTAATTCGTCGATAAAGATACAATCAAATGTATGAATTTGATCTGACAGTACAGAAAATTGCAATAAGTAGTATAACAACATCATATTATGTCACAAATAATGAATATGTTAGCTAAAAATCAGTGTACATACACTAGCCATATTTGATGAAGAGGTTATTCCCAGCTTTAGGAGTTTGGTTCTTCATTATTCTGATGTTTTTATAGGTCTTTCTGTTTGTCTGCCTGACTGCCTGCCCACCTGACTGCCCGCCCGTCCGCCTGCCCGCCCGCCCGCCCGCCCGCCCGCCCGCCCGCCCGCCCGCCCGCCCGCCCGCCCGCCCGTGTTTGCAGTTTAAAAATTCCCAAAGGCAGTTGTAGAAAAAGAGTAACTTTTTTCAAAAATTTCAGAAGAGGATTCTCACAACTGTGATAGAAGTAGACTTGATACGGCATACAGTCATATACAACTTGTTTATGCTGAGCACATAATCCCCATGTTCTCAGCTGAGTGTGAACTTGGAGGCTCATCATCCACTGATACACTTTACTGTGATAACAACTCATGGCAAGTGATGGGTGAACAAGATGATGTATCCCAATGTTTTCTTGTCATAAGTGAGTTACGTATGTCAGCCTGTATATATACAAATAACTGATTTTATTTACTATATTGTGTCTTTGTTCGAGTAATAGTTGTGCACAAATGAGTTTCGATTTAACAATGAATCAAACGGTCGATCGATCGATTGACTGATTGAATGATTGGCTGATTGAATGATTGGCTGGTTGGTCGGTCGGTCGGTCGGTCGGTCGATCGATCGATCGGCGGTCGGACGGTCGGTCGATCGATTGATTGGTTGATTGATTGTTTGATTGATTGATTGATTGGCTGGCTGGCTGGCTGGCTGGCTGGCTGGCTGGCTGGCTGGCTGGCTGGCTGGCTGGCTGGCTGGCTGGCTGGCTGGCTGGCTGGCTGGCTGGCTGGCTGGCTGGCTGGCTGGCTGGCTGGCTGGCTGGCTGGCTGGCTGGCTGGCTGGCTGGCTGGCTGGCTGGCTGGCTGGCTGGCTGGCTGGCTGGCTGGCTGGCTGGCTGGCTGGCTGGCTGGCTGGCTGGCTGGCTGGCTGGCTGGCTGGCTGGCTGGCTGGCTGGCTGGCTGGCTGGCTGGCTGGCTGGCTGGCTGGCTGGCTGGCTGGCGGGCTGGCTGGCTGGCTGGCTGGCTGGCTGGCTGGCTGGCTGGCTGGCTGGCTGGCTGGCTGGCTGGCTGGCTGGCTGGCTGGCTGGCTGGCTGGCTGGCTGGCTGGCTGGCTGGCTGGCTGGCTGGCTGGCTGGCTGGCTGGCTGGCTGGCTGGCTGGCTGGCTGGCTGGCTGGCTGGCTGGCTGGCTGGCTGGCTGGCTGGCTGGCTGGCTGGCTGGCTGGCTGGCTGGCTGGCTGGCTGGCTGGCTGGCTGGCTGGCTGGCTGGCTGGCTGGCTGGCTGGCTGGCTGGCTGGCTGGCTGGCTGGCTGGCTGGCTGGCTGGCTGGCTGGCTGGCTGGCTGGCTGGCTGGCTGGCTGGCTGGCTGGCTGGCTGGCTGGCTGACTGACTGATTGATTGATTGATATATTGACTTCAGGGTTTTTTGTAAACATTATGAAAAATTAGTTCATTTACCATTGACAGGTAATCATACCTTTTCTAGATGCTGTAGCTATTTATTACCACCAAAAGAACTCAGAACATCAAACAGAGGATAGAGAGGGTTATGTCATTAGCCACTCAAGCTTTCCTGAGGACTACACACCTAGCATTAACTCTTCCCTATCATTCAAAGACTTACATCCTCTACAGCTTGTATGGGTAAAGTATCTACACTTTGACCTTTACTCTGGCTGCTCTTTTGACTATCTGGAAATCATTGGCTTGGACAGAGGCGCGATGAAATTCTGTAATCCGTCTAATGAACCGTCTCTAGACACATGGTATGCTTTAGCTGTACCCGAGGCATCGTTGTCATTCCGGTTTAAGACAAATGAGTACACCACTGTAGAGACAGGATTTTTGCTTCAATATAATGGTGAGTCAACACGGTTGCAATCATAATGAAGAACGCCAATATATCTGATTACTCTGTTAGATTGACTAGAAAAATTGTTTTGCGATCTAGAAAGAAAGCACATTTCCCCCCCCCCCCCCATTAAAACAGTTATTATTTTATCTTGTTTGTTGAATATTAATTTGATAGTGGCTGGCTTGCAATGCTCTGATTGCAGACAGATAAAAATTATAAAACTCTAATAATAATTTTCAATAGATTACACTATTACAGATAATTAACCAAACATTTGATATAATGAGCAAATATTTTGTTGCGGCGGCCAAGAATAAATTGACTTTGGATATTAATGTTGTTTCAATTATTCTCTAGTTTTCTCGGGTGATTGTCGCTCAGATAGGCTCGTGAGAGTGTATGATTCAGTTCAGCCACCAATGGATGAAGGAACTCACACTATATACGCAATCTGCAGACTCACTGACGAAGCCGTTACTGACACATTGCTCTGTCATGGCGGCAATTGGGAATTGATAAGCAAAACGCAAGAAAACTCCTATTGTTTTCATGCGCTAGGTACGTGTTAACATTTCTGTTGCTAGGTTTACAAACTGTATTTTTCCTCACTAGTTACCATCTGTTGGTCTGACCACTGAGAAAAACTTGCAGTGAATATTTTGATGGTTTCAGTTTATATGACTGTTTTGCTCAACATTGATAAGTGTATTTATGTCCAACCAGAATTTTGAAGACTCAGATTTAATTCATTTTTCTAGATGCCGCTGCTATTAACAGCCCTGAACAAAGCTCAGAACAAGAGACAGATAAAAGAGCGGGCTATGTCATTAGTCACACAGTTTTTCCTGAGGACTACACACCTAATATTGACTCATCTCTATCAATCAAAGACTTAAAACCTCTGCAAGTTGTTTGGGTAAAGTTTCTACACTTTGACCTTTTCTCTGGCTGCTCCCTTGATTATCTGGAAATCACTGGCTTGTATGGAGATAACATAAAATTATGTAGGCCTACATCAGAAGCACCAGATTTAGAGACATGGTACTCTTTGACCGTCTCGCAGATGTCATTGACATTCAGATTTAAGACATCCAGTAGTCGGTACAATGTAGGCACTGGCTTCTTGTTGGAGTATATTGGTGAGTGGACTCCTAAATAAGAAACATGTTATTGAAAATTAAATAATTATCTGCTAATTGAATTTTGAAATGCAGGTGTTAGGCAGGCATACATTAATCTGTAGGGTTGTATTGACCACGATGTTAAATTAATAGTGTTATGCAGCCTTGTAGCCATTTCATTCATTCATTCATTATACTTAAAATGTCCTGTCTTTTTGTTTAAACTCCTGCTGAATATAATAGTGTGTCATACCTTCCGCCCATAGCCATAAAATGCAAGATAGGTCAATTATAAAAAGACACTCTAGCTACATAAGAAAGGTTTTTCTATTCTAGTTGTAGACACTGTGACAACCTCCATGAGCAATCCTACTAGTGCTACTTTTGTCACTGCTGAAGTATCAGCACTAACAACATTATCAGCAGCAACTGAAACAACAGCAGCTACTACTATAATCACTGAATCGGGAACGAATGCCATGCAATCTTCGATGCAAGATAGCACCGTTGGTATAGCAGTGACGATACACCAAACACCTGGCATCGATAGATCAACACAACGGCTCACAGGTGAGCGCAAAAGGAATAAGAAAACTTAACAATATCAAGCTAAGTTGCATTTTATTGCCACATGCAATAAGTTCATGACCCAAGCTTGACGGGAAGAGTTTTGAGATATTGTAATGCTGGTAATGTTTGTTTCTATAGATCAAAGTGCAATGGGCAGTGTCACTCAAATGCAAGGAGATAATCACACTGTAGCATTGGGAGCTGGTATTGGAGTAGCAGCCTTGGTCATCTTACTGGTTGTTGTGATAGCAGTCATCGTAGCGCTTAAGCGGCGTCGGAATAAGGCAAAGTAAGTTCATATTCGACAGTGGACAAACCCAACCATCAGATTTGGCAAACCAAAACTATAGTTTAAGTTCAAGTAAACCTTTAAAGTGGCTGACCACACAGTTAATCTGATTCAGCCGTTCAGTTATAAAGCCCCTTGTCTGGCCATACTACGAACTCAACATAACTATGGCTATCAAGGCCTTGATAGCACAGTTTTCTCTAAACAAATACATATTTCTTGCAGTGGAACACCAGACAGCGGACCAACATATGGGTATGCTAATGACACCTCTACTGAAAACACTCTCCCAATTCGAATGTCAGCTTTACCTTCAGATCCAGGTATGATTGCTGTTAACAATTTTATGATTCTATCTCAACAACAACGTCAACCTTAACATAAACCGATAACTCCAACAAAAAATATAATAATTTGGATGTAGGTCAACGTGTCTTTGTTTCCCTTCCTTGTATTTATGAGGTACAATCAAATCTTAACAACTTGTTGTTTTTATTTTTAGATGTAGACAACTACTATACTTTGGCTGACATGGCAGGAATAAATAACAATTCATCCCGCGAGCAATCACTGAATGTAGCACCCAACTCCACACAGGCGGATGAGACAGAGTATGACATGGCTGAGCAGGTGGAGACAGGGGATCCTTATCACTTAGCTGCCGATGCAGGGACAGATAACCCTGAGTATACACTAGCGGAGGAGGTTACTCCACATCAATCAGTGGGAGGTGCGCAGGCTCAGAGTAAAGACGATGAATATCAGCTTGCTGACTCAACCGCTGAGGACTACGCCAACGTTGATTCCATCCTTAGGTAACTTCACCACTACTACAATCATCAAACTTTTGATTTGCGGAGCCCGACTCAGATGTTTTGTTGTTAACCACAAGATGACAATGATAATTATTCGAGCTGATAGTACCATGCCAACATCAAGCGCACAACTGTAATGGTTTGACCATTGTCATTTAGAGAGTATTTTCAAATAATTTCAGAACTGAAGAAGAGAAAGCGATCGAAGAGGAATACTCCTCAGTACTCATGACTACAAAAACCAAGAAGACAACAAGAGTTACTGAGCTTGTGGATAACGAGCTTTATGGAAGCTAGGCATCTCAATACAAGCCTTACAGCTTTTATGCTCCGTTGAAATGTAAGCACAAAGATATAAGCAAATTGATTATTGTGTCACCAAATGACAGGGTCTTGTAGTGGTAAGGAATCCAGCTCCTCGATTTCTGAGGAGCAAATCAAATTACCTACTCAGTTCGTGAAGATGAGCTCTCCAAACATAACACAAGCTTGCGGATATCTTTCAAATACATTATCATTCATTAAGTCTAATCACTTGAATAGCGATAAATCTAAAATCAATTAACCATTTTTATTATTTTCAATATCATTATTATTATATATTGCAAGTAAGTAATAATTTTAAGACTAGAATTTTTTATTATTTCTCTGTAAGTACTCAAATCAATGTAAATGATTCATGTTGAGCTATTGACAAGGTCTTGGTCCTTCACAGATATTCTGATAACATTTTTATTTCTTTTTTCATAATTCAACCTCAATTAATGGCGTTTTTCAAGAATATATAAGCAACTAATTTTAACAATAAACTACATTATTATTTTTGTTCAATTATCAAGCATATATCATTCAAACGTAACTCTTATGATTATCTTTTTTTAACTTGAATATTGTTTTATTCCCTTTTTTGTCGATGGCTGATTTTGAAAAATTATTCTTATCAAATGAACGTTAATGCCAATCTACGGAAGACGAGCAATGACAAACACTTATTTTTATTTTTACCAAGAAAAAAATTATGTGTCACCCCTCGGCTTCGCTATTTGCCCGGGCTATGACAGGGAAAATTTTGATAATAAGCAGGTAAAAAAAAAGTTTGTCAGTACTCGGCTAGACAAAGAGAGAGGGTAACTCCCAGTAACAATGAGTTATCCTAGCCTGAATAAGAGCTCTTATGCAATCGGTAACAGGTTTAGTGGGCGTGTCTTTTCTTGGCGGCAATAACGAGGTCACTCAGTTCTCTGAATGTTGACAATAGCAAAGCATCAAAAAGTAGGTAGTAGTTATAGTCATGGGCCCCTGGGACTTACATGTCTTTACTTTGCCAATGTCCAGTATCAACCACTGGACATTGGCAAAGTAAAGACATTAGGACCCAGGGGCCCATGGGTATAGTTCACTCAGTGAGATCACAACCAACATAAGCTGTCAACAATGAAGGGAGTTCATTGCTGTCAATATTTATTTATTAATTAAGCCTGAGCAGGATAAGCCAAGAAGATGAGGAGCTGGGAGTTCTATGGAATATGCAAACCAAATATGAGTATGCTACTATATATATGGCTATCTATATGTGCTTGAAAGTAATGATCTGATCTGATGATGATTGCAATGAACTCCCTCTTTCATTGTTCATTAATGTAAGTACATGCCCAATGATCATCGCCTAACAAACAACAACTGAACAACAGACAATTAATGCATCAGGGAAATCACTATTTACTATCTATTCTATAACATGTTACATTATCATTACGGATTATGGTGTTGGAAGTTCATTTCAAACCAGCTACCTAAGGTACAGCTACAGAATAAGAGCATATTATCCCTGTAACAGGAAAGTATGCCCTTATTCTGTCCATCTATAACTATATCATTTCACAGACAGACAGCAACTAAAATCATAAACTCTGGACTGGAACCTGACCTGGTCCTTGACTTTGTTGTCTGTTGTTCCATGTTAGTCATAAATAAATAAATTATTTTGGTTTGTTACCCATCTTCTACTTTTACCTACATAACTTTTTCCAATGACTAGCCGAGCTATTCCTATTAGTAAGACACTTTTCTAACATAACATATACAAAAAACATAACAACACTGAATTATTAATTGTATGACTTTTAATAGGACCCAACCATTAATAAAACTAAAATTTACTACAACTACATCATGATCTCGATTCTCAGCAGCTAATTGCCAGATCGGAACCAAACTTTGCGTGAAACACTGGCATAAAAATTTAATAGACAGTTTTGATATGTGAATCTTTCAGGTGGAACTTGGGATTTGTAAAGATGATAATGGTAATGACTGCCCTGGTTTCCAGTCGACAGATGACATCTCTCAATACTATCATCGCCTCCATGAGGCCGCTGCTCTCTCATCAGCAGCAGACAGTGGTAACAGGTTGTTTTACTTATTTAGTTTTCAATTTATTGATATGATACAAATTTGCATAGCATAGGTGTAGGCTTGATGTCATCATGGATTGGATTAATATGACAATCCATGCTGTCATCTTGCAGATCATTTACTTTATAACACCTCTGCAAACATTTATCTGTAAAGTGACCATTTTTTCTGTTTCTGCTATAGTTCAAACTCTCACACCCTCTCATCCTCGCTGTCGCATTGGTTAACCTAATTATTTGTATATAGGCATAGCTGTTAAATCCATATTCTCGACAGGGTGGTGTAGTGGTTAGAATTTGAGAGTTGCAGGTTCGAATCCCAGTCACTACTCATGCTGCTAAAGGAGGTGAGCTCTCCGGACAATAGCCTAGCTTGCCCACCCTAACTTTGTACAAGTGTGCACTGATTAAATGAGTTGTATCATTGATCTTATGAACAAATATTCTCATTGGCCCCGAAAGGGGCAATGAATTGCAAATAAAGTGAATATTATATATTTGACAGCTCTGATTTTCACACACATGTGTCTCACAGCTGAAGACTAGATTAGATTTTATTTATAACAAGCGAAATAATTATAAAAAGTTGAAACTGTTGAAGAGGCTGAATATGATGCAGATTTGTTACATGAAAAGCGACACCCCACTCCCCCAACATGACAATCTCGATAAGAGCTTTAGTCTGCTTATACTCTGTATGAGACATTTAAGAACATCTCACCCACCAGAATCAGACTATGTACAGTCCAACAGACATTGTCAAGGCCCCAACAAGAGGCACATGGTTTCTGAATCCTTCTGCTTAGTTCATTGTTTAGTTATTTGTTCTTATCTCAATTATCTTTCTTTGAAAAAATCCTTCCGCATATGTCAACAGTCTAATCAATCAACAATCCCTTTTCCTGTGCTTTTTGATCATCGTATCTCTTGAATACCTCCCTACGCTCATTTAGCTGTGTATAATCCAATATCATTAGTTTTCTTTCAACAGAAACCTGCTAAATTAGCTGAAACTACAGCAAGGAGAAACCCTTCCATCCATGCAAGCTCTTACCCTGCTGCCTCTTGTCCAGCAGCACCAGGAAACACCAAACAGGAACAAAAAACAACCAGAGACTTAATCAGCAGAAGAAAGAGAAATCCTAACAAATTTCCACAGCAGCAATCAATGTTTGCAGAGGGTAAGGATACTGAGCTGATAATATTATATGGGAGACTAATTTGTGGGCTCAAACTTTGCTTGGGTCACTGGAATTGAAATACCATTTTAATTACCCTAACCAAACCAGTGTTGGGTTAGGTCAGGGTTTCAATGATGGAATGACATTTCCAGCAACCTAAGCAAACTATGCGTTGAGCACTCAAACTAGTGTGTACTGTATATGTGTACTGCATACTCTCTGAAGCCTTATCATAATTCTTACTTTGCGATGTTTTATTATCAGGGTACAATATGGTGTGTAGTGGTGAAATAGTTCAACAGTGTTTATTCAAGGTTTCCAGAAGTATGATATACACTTATTTGAAGCATATTATACTGTTCTTTGAACCTGGAGCAAACAGGCCCACAAAACAGCTGGAGAACAAGCTTATCAAAAGGTTTGAGCAAGACAAAGCAGGTCAGTAATAGTATGATGTGCAATGATTGCGTGTATTGAAGCATCTTTTTAAAATAAAAACAATTCTTAGCCCTGACCTTCTGTCCATGCTATAACCAAACAACTCCTATTTTTACACTATTCAGTCAATTTATTAGGACTTCGCAAAAACTCAAAACTTGGGAATTTGTCTTTGGTACTAGTACTACCCCTTTATCATTTACAGATAAAATCTTGGGGACTGGGGCCTTCAGGTAATCTCTAAACACAGAGCTAATCATAGAGATACTTATGTTAGTTTGCGATATTAATTAATTGTATTAGCAAACTCAATCAGGGTGCTTGGTCACTGGGTGCAGGCCCCAGAGAACTGAGAATAAGGTTCATTGCGTAAGGCAGCCCTCGCACCCTGTATTGCTATGCCCAATCCTGCATATGGTCCCAAGATTGTCATTCTGTGAGAGTGCCATGAAATGGGGACAGACTTGGGTGTTTTTTTGTGAGAAGGGTTATATATTGGGATTATTTTTCAACATTTTATTTTGAAAAATGACCACTGTGTGGAAGTTAACCTGATGTTGAACAGTGATGGTGAACTGAGGGCAATTCATCAATAGCGTGTAAATAGACTAGTATTTTTCTGTACTGTAACAATGTTTGTATGTGCCTCCATTTCAAAAACTTCACAAATCAACAACCAGATTTATGAAACCTAAATTTGTTACAGTTGGAAAAGTGAAAACACAGCAAGAACTCAATACTGTACTGTACTTATCTAAAGCACCGTCAAGCTTGGAGTTTCTGTGTCTGAAATTTGCCATTGTTCAGCCAAAATTAACCGTGTGAAGTGTGATTTATACCCAAAAAGAAACATCATATAATCCAGGAAAATTCATATCATGATTTCATGAGTTTTATCACGTTGCATGTATTTATTGTTTCAGGCAGCATGGAAAAAGACATTGGAATGTGATTGCTGGTGATTGCGGTCCTAAAAGAATGTTACCTGCACCTTTGCATTTTCACTAACAGGCCTCGTCGATGAAGGGTGCATCTATTTTCTGAGTGTATGTCACACTCGGCCAATGTATGTTTTGGATAAAATAAGTTTAAAAAAAACAATTATTAGATGGTACTGCAATAAAATTTATATACAGAAGCTCATCAATATTGGTTCCTCGTCTACTATTAATGGCAATGTTTGTGGGTAGTAATTATACAAGGCCTTCAGTTTAAATAAGGCATACTATCTGACTACAATGATGTATATCGATCAATTGTTTTTGTCAGGCTTTCACAACTTATGTACCTGTTTATGTAAATTGTTATATCATTGTCTAATCATTCAAGTTCCACCTTAGGTTTTACTACCTGAAGACATGACAATGAGTCCCTCTCACTCCTTGGATGCACTACCAAGTAGCAAATGGCGCTTTAACTTAACTTAATCTCTTTCGATTAAAATGGGGATGTAGCGGTATATCCCGTGTCTCTGCTAATAGTTGCATGACTACTATTAGTCTAAGTGCTCAGACTCCAAGGCGCAGGGAGTTAATTGAGCATGCTATCAAACTCGGGGAGAGGAGTTTGATAGTGTGCGCAAGTAACTCCCTGCGCCTTGGAGTCTAAGCACTATGACTACATAACTATGACCCTTGAAGAAAAATCTTGTTCTGGCTTTTGATCTCCCATGTTTTTACTATTTTGAAGACTGAGTATTATGTATCATATTTCGCAAAAGGTCTCTGTCTGTGCATGTTTTTGCTTCTATTGGCAGTTGGGGATCTCTATTCCTGTAAATTGTAAATAGTGTCCTACTATATTCGAATCAAGCACCCTATTAAGTTTGGTAACAGATTGCAGAAGAAAACACTCTTGTTGAACTGTACTTGGATTGGATTTTTCCAAAAAAAAGGAAGATATTATGATGGCATGAGATCAGAAAAAAAGGGTATTATACACCATTCCATTGGTCTAGACAAGTGTTGCTATATCTGTGACCAAGCCCAAGGACTGAAATTGACTAATTTCTTGCTGTCACTGCTGAGGTGTGTACTACTCATCAAAAGTCATTGGATTGCACCTGTCAGTGGAGTGTCCAGTTTAAAATCTTGAAGGATGTTGATTTAATAATGTCTGCTTGACAACAGCAAGGTGTAATCTGAGTACAACAAAAAGAAAAGCCACATATTACACTTCACATTTAAGCCACACCCACAGCAATTACATTATTCCGATTGAGTAATACTTATATGACAGTCTATGAATTAGAGTTGTCCCCTCTTTGTGTGTAGACGAGGTGAGACATATGAATTATTTTACCTGCAGGTGTACGAAATTTTATATGTCATAGTCCGGGCAAATACCGAAGCCGAGGGATGACACAGAATTTTTTTTCAGTGTAGAAAATAAAAAATTCTTTATGTCATCGTTCGTCTTCCGTACAATCAATTTTTTTGAAAAATAAACTGATTATCAGTTTGATTCTCAAAAATACACAATGTTATCCACAACATCAGACTGAATTATTTACTAGTTTGTTTAGCCTGGTTAAGCCAGATAAATTTTAGGTTGCAATCTTTTAATTTCCTTGGTGTAAGATTGAAAATATCATCGTCCTTGTTTTATTACCCATCACTAGGTCCATTGTCCTTGTTTTATTACCCATCACTAGGTCATGTTTTATTTAGCCACACAAACAACCATAATCATCCCTTAGTTAAGTTCTAGCGTATAGTGAATTATTATCAAAACAAACAAGATGATTTCAGCATCAATTGTCACATCAATGTCCTGGTATAGGTGAATCAAGCTTTATCAAGGTTTTATGGCTGCCGTCTTTTGACAGCAACATGTTACTTTCTTTGTTAAAAATACTTATTTTGCAATAATTGTGATTCAGTGTTATTTACTGCTAGAATCCTTCATTTCTACAACATTTTTTATATTGGTCATTCTAAGTTGCCCAATCTGTTACTCTGAAGACTGAGTCTCACTTACCAGTCTCAATTAAATCAGACGACTGAGAATTTATACTCACCAATCAAACCAACTTCTGTTATTAAACTCAACCTTCATTGCATATCATCGGAGAAGGCGAACAAGGTATTATTTTCCTTCTATCTAATTTGACAACTTAAGAACAATTCATCTCATGCTTGCATTCATGCTTATTTTGTCATTATTTGTTTTTAACATAATTGTTAAATTTTCATTGCTATTTTAACCTGTCAATTTATACTGTAATGCTGACAATCACTTAATGTTTGATTATCATATTTTATCGCATAACTATTAATTCATTACAGTTTTCACGTGTCTATGGTGTCTACGGTATATAGTACAATAAAATAACTATCAATCAACCTATGGACATCTGTTGAACTTCAAACTAAATCTCCCGATGTGCAGTACTGTTGAACTTCAAACTAAATCTCCCGATGTGCAGTACACTTGGTGTTATAATTGTTACCAATTTTAGTCGCTCAACTAAATAAATTACATGGAAGACATAAAGCTTTGCTTAAGAATTTTCTCAAATTTGTTGTTGATATGTTCCCAACCAGGTCGTGTGAGTAGTGGTTATCACGTCTGCTTCACACGCAGAAAGTCGCGGGTTCAAGCCCTGCCATGACCTGTTTTCCTACCACAGCTAAATCAGTTTCAGCATCACACCATCAGACTGCAGATGGCCGCACAGCCGACCACAAATCCCCTGGTCAGGTGCTCAGTCCAATGCCTGAGTGCCCAAGTGGTCCAGGTGGTATCGATTGCGGGGCATTCGATTTAACCAATTGAATTGTTCAGCTTGCTGTGGGAGTGTTCTGTATTCTGTATTCTGATATTACTCTTCTTTGCTCACTTTAGCTGAGATAAATCTTTCTACCTGTCTGATGCCTATGAGGGATGTTTCAAAAATGGGTACTTTAATCCGTCTATGCAATCAATGATGAACCTTCATTGTCATCATGGTGTTAGCAAGTCCTGCCGGGGGAACATCCAGCCTTAGGTCTTTGTCGACTAAGTTTTATAGCCAAAGAACACATCCAGCTTGAACTCTGTCCATTTTAAAGGGGTAGCACATAAATAGATTACACATAAAATGCCCGCAAGAGTGAGTACTGATATACACAACCACACCTTGCAGTCCTAGATATAAGAGAGCTCCTATTAGTAACGTATTTCCCACCATATGATGTCACAGCTACAGATCGATCTATCATTCAAGAGCAGACAACCTTCACACATTTTACTCTCATTTTATAATTCTTCCTTTTCTGTGTCCTTGAGATCATCAAAGACCTTATTTCCTAATCAGAGGGAAATAGGCAGGCAGAATAAAATATATACAAGATACCATACATTCAACTCAGTTGCTTGTTTACTAACTGACAATAATATTTTTGTTTTTGTAAGTAAACAGGATCAGCCAGCTAAGCAATAAATTACCCTGATGATGACTGTCTGATGATTGTTTATTTATTACCGGTCAGGTCAATATAGGGATGCATGTTACCATAAAATGTGTCTTAGTTCAGTGGTAATGTGAGAGCAGGGAATCCTAAATTCTAGTTATTTGTGGTAATAACAAACACAGATAATCTATAAAAAAAAAAGAGGGAGCTGATATTGCGCCTTTGCACTTAAAGATAAACATGTTTGGGATTTGACTCTTCCATTTTGACAACATTATATAAACAAAGCAAGAACATTCAGATTCTCTTTACCTATGCTTAAACTCTGCCTGGTCGCTGGCAGTGGAAACGGTCTCCGATTCTCAAGCGCATCCAGATCGTTATCATGTGGTGAAGTGTAGCTTACAATAGAACGCCTCTAATGGTGAGCGGGACAAAATTTGAGCAATTCAACTATTTTGTGTGTTTGAAGTATTTGCTCTCACTGCAGTACCTTAAATGTTCATTTATTTTCTGTCAAATTTTTAAATTATCAATTGTTACATAGATAGCTTTTTATGCAAGTGTAAAAAAGTGTTTATTTGGCCCAGCTCTAGTTCAAGAGTTCAATATTGACAAAAAACAGTAAAGCTGTTGTCATAATATTACATTGACTTTGATAACCTTTAAAATTCCTCTTACTCATAAAATATCAGTCACAATCACAGTGCCAGTCAATATAGAAACATCATGACAGAAAAAACTGAGGTGAGGAGGAAATAGTTTTAAGGTTTTCTTTTATCGTAGCTTTAATATAGTACGTAAAATGGAACTAGAATCAGAGCTATCATTAATTTTATTTGTGTGTTTTTTAAAAGTTTTCCTGATCGTGATATAAGGTCTGACAGTATACAGACTAGAGATTTGGAGAGTTTTTCCGATTAGTATTAGTTTCTGTTTTATAATGAAACTCTCAGCCCATCCCATACAACATCCTTATACTCCCCTACGGGTTGTACTTCTACATACGGCATGGTTGTGGTTGTATACTTTTGAGGGATTCAACGGGAAAATACATCAATGTTTCTCAGTGTACTTTGTCTTTCAACTCAGTCATTTTGGTGGCAAGCCATTTCTGAGGGATATGTAACATTGAATGTTCTCAAGAAGACCACCAGCAGGAACCATTCTCCCACTATAGAATGATAAGCCGTTAATTTTGAAGGGCCGTCAAACTCACAGACGAGAAACATGCCATGTAATTGTCGTTTACGTTGATTCCAATATTAAATCCCATTTTATGTGATTGACAGTTTGACAATTGGAAACCCAGAAGAACTCAGCTCTTGTGTTGGATAGCAGTGATTCTGACTGGTCTGCTATTGACTCTAGTGATATTTTGTACTTGGTTTTGGATATCTGCTCCTGGCAAAATAGACTTCAACCTTCCTATCGATCCTGCTGAGAGTACTTCAGATACTGACCAGACATCAACGGAAACCTTCAAACACGACGGTGATGTCTCAAGTTCTTACAGGGTAGAAACTACCACACGCAAGGTGAATATTCGATTAACAGATCACATACCAAATTTTCATGGTATAAGATTATACAAAAAATACAATATACCCGGACATCCGGGAGACTGTGACATCACAATGTATAGAATGAGAGTTAGCTTCCCTTATGGAAGGCATTCTTTCCACCATTAATAATTCATGACAAGTTGTGCATTGAATTTTTTTACCACGCAAATCTGACACAACTTTATCATAAGTAACTGCCTGACTATAAATAGTCTAAGGGCTCAGACGGCCTAGTTAGTTGAGTTCTAAGACTAAACTAGACTATAGCATGCTTTGGTCTTTGGGTCGTCTTTAAGTTATTTTAATCACAGAATGTGAGCGCTTTGCAATGCTTGATTTCCATTTCATTTGTAACTGTCATATTTTAGAAAAAGCTTTTGAGAAAAAGATCGTTTGAAAATGCCATTGAAGGTGTGAATGAATATCCAAGTTGGATTTTGGATGGAACAACTACTGAAATTCCGGTAAATATGACTATGTCTCAAAGATATAAATGGTAAACAATATATAGATCATGAATATGCCGCTTGAAATGAAAGATATCTCTATTTGAAGAGGTTGGATCATACTCATGAACAACGGTGACATACAAACTTTGTGCTTTCTTAAGTTTGAAGGAGTCTCAGATTAGAGGTTAAACTTCTATAACTGATAGTGTCACTCTATATGAGAGCCCAACAAAACCCAAAAACTTACTTTGGCCAAGATCTGTTCATACATACAACAAAATCATTGCATCTCACTTGACACATACAGGAAGATTGTCCCTACCTGCCTTAATGCATAAAATAAATTTAAATAGACTTCTTACGAAGTTGTGTCCTCCTGTTACAATGTTAGCATTTGAGGCATTTTACACCTGTTACACTGCCAGAGAACTTTGTGCAAAACACGTAGATATTATTGGATGGTCGATTAGGAAATACGATTTACGCTCTCTACTGAATATAATCTTCTTGTTAGAATATCTCATAAAAAATTGAAACAAATACGATACGATACTGTTGTACTGTCACACTAGTGAGAGTCTCCCTGGTTATTTGATCCCTGCTGTATCTTTTAACACTTGCCAGTTTACTTGTCAATATGGAGTGACAAGTCCTGATTCAGAAGAACCCACAAGTAAGATTTTATTGCTCAGGAGTTTGGCATTTGTATAAAAGCTCCGCACCTGCACTACCCTGGTTGTATTCTGTGTTAACCGTTTCACACAAAGATTGATAGCCGCTTACCCTGTATTATTGTAGATTGGACGATACGGACCAGGAGGAGCTGGTACTATGCGCTGCAGACCTGTGTGCACCACTATATGTGAGAATTAAAAATCTGCTTACTACCATGTTATATTAACTCTCCTCAACTCATAGCTTTATTGATACAATTTGCTGCTAATACCTTGTATAAATGGAACATTCTCTGTGATCATTCATTAATATGGCTCTTGCTTTTTTTTAATACACAGTACGTAATTTTGAGGACTGAATAGAACCATGTTTTTTAATGTTTATGTTGTATTCCTATTGGTGCATTAAACTCAATGTACCCAAAAATTAAGCTAATCAAATGATGCAATATTACTTTTAATTTCTTTAACTCACTTTTTAAAAACTTGAAATAAATTATTATATATCACGTCGTCTTCTCAAGAAAAGAAAAAAAATATTGTCTTTCCCTTATTATATATCAAAATTCATTTGGATTGAGAATTAATATATCTTATACATTATGATACTAAAAATGTACAGCTCAGGGTTGATTAGCAATGAAAACAAAAGGTATCTTATAATTAATACTAGCACAATATTAGCGTAGTAACTATACAGTTTTGGTGAATAAACCACCACCGCGCTAAGATTCAGATATAGTTCAATAGTATTTTGCCACTCCAGAAGTAGACTGCCGCCCCAGTCACGGCACACTTTGTCTTGGATCCACGCTACCAGGTCCTCGACCTTGACCAGCGCAGAGTGTACCAGAGCATAAAAATCACCTGACTTACACACAGCCGCAGAGAATAGATGGGTCCTCAAAGAGCATACAAGAGCATAAAGAACACTTGACCCTCACTGCCTACACAGCCGGTTGGTCCTCAAAGCTTAGTGTAGTCAGCGTTCAACATATCACAGTGAAAAGACGATCTGTGATGAGTGGACTACATCATTCATAAATGATTTTTCTTACCCTAAGGTTGGCCTAAGAAAAAGAGTCAGAATACTGCATTAGGCAAGTTCAGTTCAATTAATGATATAAACTACAAGTAAAACTTACCGGTTTCCGTGACTTACACCTTTTGATTTCCATTGCAAATAATATGTAGTCAAATATGGTTGAGTGAAACTTTACAACTGTACAATGTTCACTTCAATGATATTGTGTATACACCATGTGTTATAATTTTAATTAACTTATGTATTTTCGAGTTGTCTCCTCTTGATTTTACAATTGATAATATTATTATTCCTTATTACAAGCAGGTTGGTTTATACACCTAAAGGGAGTAAATTACTAGTAGGAGGAAAACAAGCTAAAAAAGCTGACATTGAAGACCAGCTTATATCCACTCACTCTCTCTACTTTATATAGCATCCCATCCAAAGTAGCCACGATGTGATGTAATGTAACTCAAGTAGCTTACATTTACTCCTCCACAGTAACTATTTTACACTGAACACCGAGTGACCAGCTCCCTTTAGGATAGCTACATTCATTGTACATTAGCTAGATATTTCACACATCATTGCTTTTTTAAAAACACATCATTATTGTCAAACAGTTAAAAAATTGTTAGTGATTGCCATAATTCTTAAATGGCTTTTCTAGATACAACATACAGTGGTGTGCGTACCACTGCACAACACACAGGTCTTCAGCTAGAAAGCATGAGTCAAGCGCTGTTTCGAGGCCTTCTCTAGTACAGCCTCCTCATGGCCGGCCCCAGCAGCATGAAGCCACCCCTGTGTGTTGATGAGCATATCAACCAATCTCATCGATCCCTCAGTGCATTTTGTAAGTTTCGGTGGTTTGACATAATTGGTGTGTTTACGTTGTTGCGCAACCAGGGAGGCTGCCAACTCGTCATTGTTTCAGTGTAACAATGTTCGCCCCATCACTCTCATGCTTATACTCTAAGCCAGATAGATATTTCACACATCATTGCTTTTTTAAAAACACATCATTATTGTCAACCAGTTAATAATTTGTTAGTGATTGCCATAATTCTTAAATGGCTTTTCTATAATATGTTCCATTTTGTTCACTGGATGTAGAGCCATAGGATTAAATCTTTCACCAGAATAAATTTGGTAAACAAATATTATTGATATTAAAGATGTTTTAAACAATATTGAATACAATTCTTTTGTTCACAGGTAAAGTTAGTCACACATTTCTTTGAATAGTCAAAACGATATAAGTCGGAGTTGTGTCCTTCTTCTTTAGTTGAGTTGATTAAAACACTCTTTACGTATAGAACAAGTTCGTTTTTTTTTCTGCAGAGTTGAAGCATAGAGATATTTCAAGAGACTGCGTATCAAGGCATCACGCCTTGATACCTGACTTTTGCAGTATTACTCAGCCACCCGCCCACCACAGAGAGAATAGAATCTTTCTCACTGGATCACTGATGGTTATATTTCATCTATTGGTGGCAAAATAATACACATGATGCCAATATAAGAAACTTTCAAATGTTTTATTTGATGATGTGTCTGCAATGGGTTTTTTCGCCTGGGTTAAGGTTTAATTTGTTGTGTTCCCTCAACATCAGAAAAGAGTCCATCATCTCAAAAGGATTTTGTTATGCCGCTAACATATATCACGAAGAATAGCAGATTGCAATTATCTTCAGTAATAGGTAAAAAAAAAATATACTGATCCAGAGGTTGCAATTAAAATCTAGGAATTTCTCCTTTTCACCAGTTGATTTTGCCCTATACTAACTAGTAAGGCTACTACACGCATCCCAATGAAATGTCAGTCTACAATGGCTGACATGGGTAATGTTTGTATGGACCACCATAGGACAACTCCGAAGCATATGATTTCATCTGTACAATCACAGACATTCAGCTGTTACAAAAAAGGATTTGAGAAATCTCCTAAAATGCTTTAGAGGTGAATGTAAGGTTAGTGTGAAGCATTAAGAATAATATTTCTCTCATCACATGACAAGAGATGAGAAAATTATTAGTAGGATTCGACTACTTAGCCCGGCCAGATTGTTTAGGGTTCATATATGTGGATGCCCGTAACTTTATGACGATGATTCATTTTATTCAAAATATTTCAAAGTTTGTACAACAGACAATTTGTTATATAACTTAGAATCCCTCATGTTCATCTGAATTAGCAGGTTTGCTTTAGCTTACCTTTATCACCTGTCTCAGATGCTAATTTTTGTCTCTCCAATAATTAAGTTGAGATAACTTTGGATTTTTAGTTAGCATCGACACTGAAACGGGAGAGAGTAACATATTTTGCCTCGGGAAAGGTCTAGGTCCTAGGACATGGTACAGTACGGCCTGTCTTGACAATCTTTGTTGTGGGGGAGGTCTTCCCACCCCCCCCCCCACAACAAAACTTGTAAATACAGGCTAGGTACAGCACTACGCTGTAGTGTAGTACATGTCTACAATATTCTCTCATCTGACATTTGTAAGGAGCTGTTAAAGATTATATACTGTAGGTGTGCAATCCCGGATATAAAAGCCGCACAATAACATGATCGCCTATATAACACACTAAGATCTCAAGATGATCATCCCAAAATCTCAATGCAGTAAACACCCAGGTAATAGGATTCATTCGGCATGTCATTTCTATAATTGCATAGCAGAGTGAGTGTCACTTATGATGGGGTTGTCACATTTCTGTTGGTGACAATGATGGCAGACAGTCAGTGGTGGTGACAACAGGCCGTGTCACTGCCTCTTTAAGGGTACTTGTATGGCACCTGCGATCACCTGCCACCGTACTCCATCGCAAGTCGAGAGGAAAGTATTCCGCTCTTTTATGTAACAGAATACAAGTTGAAAGTGTTTGCAAAATGCTGTAATCATAAAAATTATAAAGTGTGGGGGTTATCATAAATCGATAGCTGGTTTTCTAAAAGAAAAAAAGTGGAATATGACGACAGGACACCATGACATATTAACCTGCCGGCGGTGCAACTGGGTTGCCACACAATGTGATGGATGGAAAATCTATTAACGGATAAATCATTTTCGTTGCCACCAATTTTGATTGTGACCAGCTAGGACAATCCCAGCTGTCATGACAGGCAACATCAAGACTTAGCAGGTGCCCCATTTCGATCACTTTTTAACGATTCACGTTTTTCACAGGAAGTCACTAAATCAATCAAATATCCATCTTCAAACCTGATAATGAAACCGTGTCAAGACCTTAGCTAAACAGTGCCACCTATTCAGATGGCAAAACCTTGCTTCAACTCTCAAAACCTAAAAATGATTGTGTCGATATAACATAATAAATGACTTTACCACAAATCTTTCCGCCTACACGTGGTAATATTTGGCGACAACAAATTCAATATCTCTATATATATATCCACACTCTGTGATATTATGTACTTCATTTTGTTTTGATACTCTGATATCTGCCCTTTGCAGCAATATTTTAAGGCTACTGTGCATGTGCATACAACTCTGTAGGTAACACATACGGCGAGTAATCAAGCGGATGATTCTGACCAGGTGTAAGGTAGCCATTGCTGATCTAAGCCGAGCCTAAGACGGCTTCTCAATACGCTCAACAGCTAAAATCAGGTGCAAAAAATTACTTGTAAACAAGCCGCCCAAGAATCGATAACAATTTCAATTTAAGGTTTTTCATTCTCGAAGAAGAAGAAATTAAATTCTTTTAATGCGAGGACTTGAGTCCCGCACAAAGGAAATGGAATGGTTCGACTATTCAGTGACGTGATTTAATTCGTGTTGAAGTGGTTTTTGTGATGAAAAGCCAGAAATTCTTGTATGAAATCTTCTATTCATGTGAAAGTCTATGCTGCGATTATGGAACTGATAATTAGGTTTTAAGTTGCTATGCTGCAAGCTTCACAGCATAAAACACATAGTAAAATGCATAATGTATATACCAAAATGTCCCACGGCTAAAGGTAGCCACAGTTTTGAAATCGAGGTAATGAATTCTGAATGGGCATCTGGACCAAGAAAATAGAGTGTAAATAATTTTTTGTAAGTCTTATATATGTTTGAGTCCAAACTCAAAAACTAAATATCACATCAATATCAAAAGATTTTGTTTTTGAATGTAAGTAGATGAATCAGAATTATCAATGAGAGAAGATAATGAAGCTATTGAAGAACCTGAGCTCAGCTGGAACAAGATAGAATACTTGTTCTGACAGTGACAACCTTTACCTATTGCCATCAAACCATTATCAGAACATACCAATATTCAATGGGCAATATTATTTGTATTATTTATTATATTGTAAGGGAGGTATTTAGAACTCTTATTAGTAAGTGGTCGAGGTACTATGGGTCTTTCAATCGAGAGGTCCTGTGTTCAACTCCCGCCGGATGATCACAGTGGTGTCAGGAATGGCATCTGACCTCAAATGCTCCTGTACCACATAAGGATACAGTTCGTAGACCAGTCCTGATACCGGAAACAAAAAAAAACAAGCAACATCAAGGTGTTTCTCACATGGTATCGAGACTATAAATGGATGTGAGTTTTATTTAGAACTCTTATTTAGCTCCCATTGCGCAAGTGACCTAGATCTCTAGATCCCTGGTAGATTCTCATCCTCAGCCCTTTCTTCTCGCAGACAACAATAATTTGCTGAACTCGACATTAAGTCTAGCGTTCAGTAACCGACTGCATCTACACGATTTGCATTTTGCAGCAGCAATTAGACCCTGCGTTGAGGACCCTTTTAGTCATGCTCAATCTCTCAGAGAACATCTGTCTCTCCCAACAAGTGGTACTCCTGTCTCTCTTCAAATAGTCACATTCTCATATACCATCACAGCCTGAGGCTACAAATCAACAGAAAATACCAGCCCTCCGACAGTCTAATGGGCATGACCTTCAACTTGTCATCGATCACCTAGTCGGTGACAATTATGGAGAGGAAGAGGGCGAAAATTGCAGGATGAAGAAAGATTTTAGGGAGAACTAAATTGCATGATGACTGGTTTGGTAATCTTATCACTGAGATTTGTTTCTTTTCAACAATTTGATTTCTTTATTGATATGGCTAGTGAACTTTCCTACATTGATATGCCGCAAAAATTCGGTCTCTCAAAAATAGAACACAAGGAATTAGGAAATTGTAGACCAATGTGTGCATATTAGACGCAATTACCCCATTTTTCTCTGGGTTCAAGTAGGACCCACCACCAAGAGGATAACTCGAACTAATGGCCTGTAAAATTATGTCTAACGCTAATCACTTTAAGGTTTCTGTGGCTTAGCCTCAGAGTTATTACACACATAGACCATGTACTGGCAATATCACCCCTGTCCGACCTCAACATTGATACTATTTATTTAGTATTACGGTTGTCATTAGCTCTAAAAGCATTTTACTCAAAAAACAAAGTTGATTGTGGTTTGATAATTCATCATGTCAAGATTTCGTCCACTCCAAAAATAAATAAAGCAAGATGTTGAGGTATTTTTGTTTACAATTTTTCCAATTATTTCAGTATTTTCTGGCACCATTCATTCAAACAATTCCGTTGATGTCTTCCAATTATTTAGAGATAAGATACAGGTGTGTATGTCTACGTGCTGCGCATCTAAACATAACTCCTAAACTGGCGAGATAATGCCCCCCCTCCCCCGACCAGGTAGATTATTGGTGTGAAAACTGAGATATAAGTCTGCCAATAGCAGAGGATGGACTGCTGGTATGTAAGGCTTCCTGTTACTCTGTATGGTCAACCTGAGAGGTCAGCTTAAGTTTTAAAGTTTGCTATAATATCATCACTCAACCGAGAAACACACAAATGTGTTTTTTCAATCTATGCTTGTCTTTTAAATTTTGTTGCTGTATTAAAACGGCCTGGTGATTGGGTCTAGGAAAGAGATGTGTCATAATCATATGGCCATGCTAGAATGGGCGGTCACGGTCATGTGTAGAAATGTGTAATAAGATGCCTTCCACCCAAAATCTGCATTGTCACAGCCTCATAACAGAGGACAAAAAAAGCGATGATTGATACATATGGTAGCTTCTTATTAGATCTGTTATCGTTCCCTTTGTTTCCCTTCAGCGTAAGATGTTACAGTAAATCTTACATGAACGTGGATGATATTTAGACCAGCCAGGTTGTCATAACGGAGATATCACACCATGCAGTTCGGGCCTGTAGTTCTAGGGGAGGCAGGGAGGCACTGCCTCCCCTAGAAAGCTAAATACAGTAGCCTAAAAACACTCTAATTGAATAATCCAAGTCAGAATCAGCTCCTCTGGTATTTCCATTTGCTCATTATATGTCTCAAATTGCTCGGGGAGGAGGTTACTGGGGATGCTTCTGTCTCTGACTTTTGCCTCCCCTACCATTTCTTTCAAACTACGACCCTACAGTTACATCAGTGTAAGATGCTGGCGCATTCATAACCCCGGTATATGCATAACTCGAAGAGCAAAGGGGCGAACATCGACACTATCAGAATTTAATACTGGTAGAGCGCAGTTATATGTCAAGATAATTATCTCTTCTTCAAGTTTCGTATTAAACCAGCTGGTACTCAACTGAATGGATTTATTTTCTCCCATGTAGAGTCAAGCTGACACATCCGACAATCCATATAGAGCTATGCTGACTCAACAGCAAAGAGTTTTGGCACAAACTTAGTTATTAAGATAAATTTGGTACAACAGGGAACTGAAATAACGCTGAATCACCAAAACAGACCCAGTTTAAGCTGTTAGATTTTCTATAAATTCATGATCTTATTCAATTAAATAGTGACACATTTTCACGTCTTATTTATAATATCCGCAAGTGGTGAAATTATTAGTTAGAAAACTCCAGCTAATCAATGGAGATGTTTATGGCTGAATGGATTAATGAAATTCCGATTGGCTCCACCGCGGAGCACCCCTCTGACCCGCCCAGTCGGGGGTCTACCCGACGTCCCATAAGTAGCTTGAGTCAGCCATACCTTCCCGACAGGTCTTCCAATAATTAGTGTGATTAAAGTTTGAATGTTCTTTTGTGTGGAGATGGCATAGCATGCTAGCGTTTAATCATGAAATGGAAGAAATCATCATAGATATAATCGGCTGCTGACATGCAATCGGCCAAATGGTAGCTAATTCCGCTGATCGCTGCTCCCTGATAGCTCCCTATACAGTGTCACTATTACATAATCTATTTTTCTTCTCTCAAGGCTCTCATAATATATCTCAGAATAGCTGAGCAATTCCACTGGTGTTCGTTCCATATGCCGCTAATAAACAACATATGTGATGCCGACGTTCTTGGTGGGGAGAGAAATCTCAGGAGCGGAGTTTTGAGCTGGATGACCTTGTGTGTGATCCATTCTAGCTGGGAGTAGACAAATCTCTCTGCAGATTGCATTTTATTTGTTCTATTTGTTATGTAAGTGGGTAAATAAATATAATTAATAACAATATGAGTCAGCTATTTGGTACTGTACTGGTGGCTAGGAAAATGAAAATGCTGCTAGGCTAAAGGAAAATCATTTCATAATTCATGATGATTTATTGGTTAAAAATACTTCAAAAATCTTAACCGATGGACTGCATTATTTGATCAGCATTGCAGAACTTCTAGCGCAGTGCAGTTGACACAACAGATGTCAAAACGAAAATCATATCAACAGCAGAATGCTTCTAAACATTCAAGTGGTCCTGGCCACACAACCACAATTATTCACCAAACTTTGAAAATTTCTAAACCATCAGGCTCAGAATGGTTAAATGGTCAAATCCCATCATAATCTTTTGATGGCAACGGCTAATTATACTGTGTGCGATACGGCGAAACAATGTGACGCAAGAGTGTCACTGCAGCGCAGTGAAAGGTTGACACTTTTACACAATAGAGTTAAGTGCCTAATCATCATGCTATTAGATTCTCTCCACGCTACACGGCTCTCTATTATATATTATAAGATTGCGGTAAGACCCGCCTGCCTGCCTGCCTGCCTGCTAGCCTGCTTTGCCTGACTATATCATATTAATAACAATCAGTATATTCATCTGTGTGTATGCTTGAATGTCATATACCATCAAGTGTCCAACAAAGCTAGAGGTGAAATAATAGTTTAATATAAACTTTATATAGCAAATCATCATCAGTGCTGACTCTGAGATTACAATATATAAGAAGCGGCATCATCAGCTACAGAACATAGACAGATATACAGACTATAATAGCGCTACGCTGGTTGTAGTGTGGACATATATTATATATAGAGCAAGTGACACCAGCTTTCACTATTATTATTCAGTACTCAAGTGCACCAAAAGTGTTTGCATCGTCAAGACCTAAACAAATTTGTCCAAGGATTAAATTCAACTCAGCGAGCGGAGAGGCATATTGAACAGCCTTGCTGTAGTCATATAGATGTAAACATTGCTGTGCTCTCCTCTCCTAACGTACGGTACATTGTGTATACTTGTGTGCAGTCAGAGACTTGTGAGGAACTGAATCTACAAACATCTCTCACCGAGGCGCTGAGAATACTATAGGAGGCTGAGTCAAATCATCATTGTCTTCTTAGCAAGCCGCATCTCATCATAACATATTATTTGACTGCGTCTGATTTCATTCATACTTCTTAGTCGGGAAGGATATACAGCTTGCTGATTTAGTTGGTGAAAACGAGGAGTTTATAGTTGGAATTTAGTTTTAGTAAACCCTACTGACGGCTAGAAGGGAGAGGTATGTAGAAATTTAAGTGTATTCAACGAGTTTTGTTTTGGTCCAATACTAGCTGCCAGAAGCTTTCAAACCCTTAAAGCACCTTACAGCAGTTCTCCAAAATTAAAGCATATGCGATTTATGCTGCTATTATTCCAATCATCATAACGCTATTTTCTGTTTTTGTACACCGAAAATCTCTGAATGTCAATGATTAAGGTGACTCGCGCAAGAGAGCCAGATTTTTGCGATGAATTGATCTCTCGATTTTTATAACGACGTCATACTACCACAGGCACAGGGTGTCTACCATCGCAAACTTTGTTATTATTGATCTTACAGCAAAAAAACTTTATTTGCTAAGTGGATTAGTTTTTGATATAATTAAGTGTTAGGGAGAATCGATGATGCATCTATCTGTTTAATTTTGCAGGACTAATTTAATTTCTGAACACTCCCGCAAACACATCTCGATGCGGTAGATATTTGCCATCCCTATCTCTCTATTGGGACTACACATCAAAGCAGCACAGATTACTGACTGCAAACATGGCAGTGCTCAAACTTCTCATCCTAGTAGCTGTCACAACGAGCCTGGTACTGGCAGGATCGGAGAGGTTCACAGTCAAAACCTGCCAGGAGATCACAATTCCTATGTGTAAAGGTATCGGATACAACATGACATATATGCCTAATCAATTCAACCACGACAATCAGGAGGAAGCCGGCCTGGAGGTTCACCAGTTCTGGCCTCTTGTGGAGATCAAATGCTCACCAGACTTACAGTTCTTCTTGTGTAGCATGTATACACCTATCTGTGTAACAAACTATCACAAGCCTCTACCTGCGTGTCGGAGCGTCTGCGAGAGAGCTAAGTCAGGCTGCGCTCCTCTCATGAGACAGTATGGTTTTGTGTGGCCGGAGAGGATGAGGTGCGAAGATCTGCCGGAGTATGGTGACAAAGACAACCTGTGTATGGATTTTAATACCTCCAGCGTCTCACCTACCACCATCAAACCGATGATAAAACCTCCGGCTAAACCTGGACCTATACAACCAGGATCTACAGACTCCCCTGATTCTGGTCTTAGTGAGTATTACTTTGTTATACCTTCAAGATTTTAGGGTCTATCAGAGAGGAAGATATGTTTTCATTTTTCATTACTAAATTGTGATTATTTAAGGGTATCAGTAGGTAGCCAGGAAGAAGTATTCGCTGCTCCATCAAAAGTTTCTTGCTTGATTTAAGAGAATTGAAGGCCTTGTTTGTTGGTACATAACATAACAGTATAATAGGTAATACATCGATGATGGCATAGGTGACAGTTGGACGGAGATAATCGTGGCTTGTTAGGTGAATCTCTTGCTGGGAATTAGAGATGCTAATCTCATGATTAGCCTTGTTAGCACATTGTTATAGGCTGTCACTGTCTGACTGGGCTAAGATTAGGGTTTTGATTTAATCCCTAATTAACCATAATTAGTGTAATTGTATCAAGGAATGGCGTGCTGGATTTTGCATGTGGTGTGGTTTGGAAGTGTATTTCAGTTCGTTTCCAAGGACTTGGTCAGCGTTGTTGAAAGCTTTTGTATTTGGGTTTGAGAGGATGCTAGATTGACACCTCGGAGCAGATGCTGTTGGAAGAATATTTTTGTTTATAACAAGGAGAACTTAATAAATGTTATTTCCTTTATGATTTCTCTTTAGGCGAGAGCGACAAGTGTGTGTCATTAAATTATTTACTGCAAATCTAATATGACTTATGCAGGGGACAATGCCTGTCATTCAATATTCTCACTGATCCCTGCATACAGGTGTTAATCCCCCAGCTTAGGAAATAAAAGTCACTTATAATACTACTGTCAATAAAAAGAGAACCTGCTTGTGTGTGTCAGGCAACAAGTGACGGCCTGTCAGTCACTACTAACCTGGCGAATGTACATCATACCATTCTATGGCATCCATATCTTACTGTGTTATATCTGGCATTGTAACACTGGTGCCATGAGGCTGCGTATTCAGCTGCAGCTGCAATTTCTACAGTTTCCAACTATAATTATAACACCTTTATCCTTGATCAGTAGCTCGATAATTATATGAGGACCAGAATACCAACGAATACGACCACCATAACACCACAAACTTGGCAGGGCAAAACTCTCCGCTTTCGTAAAATAACATGTTCCTGCACAACTGTATTCAGAAATCATCCCTTTGTTGCGACAGCAATCTGATGTGGTCTATGATGTTTGTCATGAAAATGTTTCCATTGGCCTTGCCTGTTTTTCTAAGGGTAAACACTGCAGTTTATGCCAAGTGACTGTCATACCATGAATTACTACTCACACTTACATCTGTTAGGTTAATTAATACCCATTAGGGTGACACTGATTGCAAGGTGCTTGCTAGTGCTTCATTCAATGACAGGTGACTTTTATATCAGACGACAACTGAGAGGTGATAATGATATATTTACAGTTTATAAAGCTTGTGTCTAAATCAATAATATTTCATTTGCCAGGAAATTTATAGTATCCCGAAACTGCAGTACTGTACTCTATATGCAACTCATGTTTTGAGACGATCAAGTGACATAACTCCCAAATGTACACCCGCTCAATTCCTAACTGCTTTGAGACTGTGATTAGTTTAATTTGGATATCTTGACTGAAATATAAGACCATCGACCACCGGTGTCAGAATGTTTTGTTTGAAATATTTAAAAAGGTTATCCAACTGGGCGCAAAATAAAGTGACATGACATTTAATCAAATGAAATATAATATCTATAATATCCTGTTATTCTATGAGATGCCATATTGTGAAATTCTCAATCCAATTCCTGCCAGACCGGCTGTCTTTCCTTTTTTTGCTCTACAAAACAGGTTTCTGGGTGCTTCTCAATACTTCCAATCTGAAAATAATCATTATAGCTTCCATCTTCCAGACTACATCAAGTCTTTGCATTGGGGGCAAATTGGTTTTCATGGTTTTGGGATTGCCTAGGAAGCCTGGCGAAAATATCATATCACAATCTTTTCGTCCTGTTCGGTGTAAGTGAAACCCCAATTTCCATAAAAATCTGTTAACAATATCAACATTAACTTCAGAAGAAGTAGTGTTTTAGTCATTCAGCACACTTTTGACACTTCCTGGCCAGGGTGTCATGAATCTATTGACATCTCTAAAAGACTATGACAACGACGTGCAAGTGCCATTACTGACAGGCCACTTATAGGATGAAGGAGATTCCTTCTAAACATTGATGTGAACGAACTCCGACTCCTGTATCTGCCTCAACTGAGGCTAGCATAGGAGATTAGTAAATAATTGCGGCTATGTGAATTTTAATTCTATTGTGGTTTCCATCAATTAAAGTCAAATCTGTTTTATCAAGTATCATCAAAAAGTAAAAATGGCCTGCACACTTGTGCATCTAAACAAACACGGCTGTATAATATTGTATACACAAACTGATATAGGAAGTCAAGCCACTGCTGGCTCAACACTGCTGCTGACACCTTGCTGACAGTGTACACTGCTGTCACTTTTGGCTTTGCCTGTTCTTTGGGCTCAGATTTGTTTAAGGGAAAGTAGTAATTTGGCATGCATTATTCAACATAATTTGAATAAATGTCTCATCCTTGACTCTGACTTCGTGTTTGCGTTTTGAGTGCGGCCGATCTCATTGTAAACATTTGTGAATTGACATTGAGCTTGTGTGAGAGCTGTGCTGAGCTCTTGTGTCAATAGCTTCGTATACCTCTCATCATCCTGCTAGTATAGACCTAACTCTACTCATGACTCCCCTAACCTCTCCTCTTCAACACAGACCTGTGATTGACTTTTTACAGTCATTAGAATATTTGAGGTGTTAGCATACAAGGGTTGACACATCCAATACAAGTCAACACCAAACAGCTAAATAGTTAACACCCTCTCGTTAGAAATTCCTCAAATTTGAATCAATGCAACACAAATTGTACTGTTAGTTTCCTGTGTTGTTATCGGCATTTCAATAAAAATCTTCAACCAGGGCTCAAAATCTGCACTAATAGTGTTTGATTTTGTAGGGATAACATGACAGGATTGCACTAATTTATTGTTCACCACATTATAACAAGCTTGGAAGCTGTCAAATCTGCCAACAAGATGTTATTACAAGCTTGAGGGCACTACCTAGAGATGTCAATGCTCCTCTTACATACCCTTCTACCCTTCACATCCCTCCATGCCATTAATCTAACAAAGAACCTGCCTTCGGAGCCTTAGGTCTATCACGGCTTGGTTTGATATAAATTTGATAGGTCCATGATGCGTTACTTCCATATTGCATAAAGGTAAATTAAGGTTTCTGGCTATTCTGCGATTTAGCCTGAAAACTTTGATTTTGTTTCTGAGATGTTTGGGAGGTGTTGAGTAGAGTCCTGTAAACTTATATGCCTGCGGGCTATTCGTGTTTATGTTGTCAGTTTGTAGTACATATGATTTGATTAGTCAGCGTCTCTATTTGATGTCTGATTATCTCTAGGCTGTCAGCGATTGCCAATAAGGGCACCATGTATTAATCCAGAGAGGCTCGCTTCGTTACATCACCCCCTACTCATGCTGGCTACATAGTGGCAGCCATCAATTAAATGTTTACGTAATAATAATTTACAATAGTCAGAAATTATTATTGTAATTTCCTAAATTCCTGATGTTTTCTGGTCAAAATTGAATACTGAGCATTTGAGAGAACGCTGATTAGGAATGAACCATCTGCGCAATAAAATGTCTTGTTTAAGGTCTATCAATTATGTCTGTTTATCAGAATTAATTTTAGTTAAATATTTAATTACACATTACATTGTACATCTGTTGCATCCAATTCCAAGCTTTGTATTGCAACGAAAATTACCCTACCCGACACCCGTCGTGATCTCTTTTCACCAAGCGATGTCGATCAAGTGATAATTTATAATTGCGTCAGAACTTCTTTTTTTTGCAAGCTTTTGCTCTATTTGGTCTTCATTGCAACACAACGGCATGTCAATAAAACACCAATATCCACAAACAACCATCCTCTAAACAGCTACTCAGGACACTGGTGTGTAATGAACTGGTCTTTTTTTGCAGATTATGACGACAGACTGAGTGGGATGTTGCCAATAAACCCTGACACTCCTCTTATAAATGCTGGGGACCTGCTACCGCCCGAGCTATGTACCACTAAATGTGGATGTAGGAACCCACTCTACACCATACCTAGAGGTGAGTTCCAGTAGCTTTTCTACACCTTTTCCTGATTCTCTACTGAATGGTATTGAGGGATCGGCCTATTACCAGGAAATACCAGCTCTGTAAATATTGCTTTTCCATAAAACTTGGCTAATCATTGCTTCTTTTGGCATCCATATTGTCTTGGGAAAAAAGTTAACTTCTTCTATTCTAGCTATGCGTTGAACTCATTGTGTCTGCTACTGCCACAAAATCATCCCTGACATCTAATACAGCAGATACAGGAAAAATGATACTCCTTCCTCAATAACATAACTTTGTGTAGTAATTAATTGAATATCAATCCATCATTTTTTATGCACGCTTGACACTCTCGATACATATGACACATGCTCGTTTTATATACATTAGAATTCATCGTATGCCACTCTTATTGTACAAATGCCAATACCAGGTCTTTCACATAATATTATAATAAGACGAAATTAGACCGCTTCCAAGTGTCAAAATAAAATATTTATCATAATTTTAGGGACAACTGTAGCATTTTTGTGTGCAAGATAATCTGACATGTCCAGGCCATGTCTCGACAATCATAGCATAAACAGGTTCATTAACTGCGACATGACGGCAAGCTTGCTCTGTCCAGGACATGGCTACTTCTTCCCTTCAACTCTCCCTGTGTGAAAAAAATCCTAGAACAAGCCAAAAACCTGACACAAAACAGTTTGATGCCCGATAAAACATTCTTTGAAAATGTGTGTGTTTTAAAAGAAACTAGGTTCCGAAATATTTGAGTGCGACTGGTGTTTCCATAGTTATAAATAAATATATTTATTGTGATGTTCGGTTTTATTTTCACAGAGTCTCGTTACTACAATGAAGTGTATACAGGAGGGATACCGCATTGCGCTATGAACTGTGAGGGTGCGTACTTCTCAGAGGAAGCTCGGCGCTTTGCTGTCTTCTGGATCGGATCCTGGAGTATTCTCTGCTGCGTCTCCACGCTTCTAACAGTTCTCACATTCTTCATAGATATGGAGAGATTCGAGTACCCCGAACGACCAATAATATTCCTCTCTGGCTGTTACCTCATGGTGTCCATAGGTTATATCATTAGACTCGCTGCTGGCCATCAGGCTGTAGCCTGTGACGG
Organism: Membranipora membranacea; assembly: GCA_914767715.1. Lineage (NCBI taxonomy): Eukaryota > Metazoa > Bryozoa > Gymnolaemata > Cheilostomatida > Membraniporidae > Membranipora > Membranipora membranacea. The sequence goes on along the minus strand of OU612067.1, from coordinate 10,254,944 downwards.
AGACTTTATACGATACCAGTCCACAGGGCCGGCCCTCTGTACGGTAGTGTTTCTACTTATCTACTTCTTCGGTATGGCGTCGTCGATATGGTGGGTGATTCTCTCCTTCACCTGGTTCTTAGCCGCAGGACTCAAGTGGGGACAGGAAGCCATAGCCAGCTACTCCCAGTATTTCCATCTGGTGGCCTGGCTGATACCATCGATAAAATCTATAACAGTGTTAGCTATGAGCAGTGTGGATGGTGATCATGTCTCCGGTATCTGCTACGTAGGTAACCAGAATATGAATAACCTGCGAGGCTTCGTTCTTGGGCCTCTCTTTGTATATCTAATAATAGGGACATCCTTTTTATTGGCTGGATTCGTCAGCTTATTTCGTATACGTGATGCTATACGGCAGCAAGGTCAGCAAAGGACTGAAAAACTTGAGAAGCTCATGATAAGAATTGGAGTTTTCTCGGTCTTATATACAGTGCCAGCCACAATCGTCATAGCCTGTCATTTCTATGAACAGCACTTTAGGGAAGATTGGGACAGGACAATTACGTGCCCGTGTGACCCTAAATCTGGGGCTAAACCTGACTATTCAGTATTCATGTTAAAATACTTCATGTGCTTAGTGGTGGGGATAACATCTGGATTCTGGGTGTGGTCGAGTAAGACGCTTACGTCATGGAGAAACTTCTGTGGAAAAATATGTTGCTGTAAACCCGCCGAAAATAAGACTAAATATACAGCGGTGAGCTACACGACAACAACGACCTTGACACCAATCCCTCCAGCTCCAGCCAGCACTAAAGGCAGCTACACAGCGACACACAGCTATCCGCCCAGCCATGTATAACTCTGCTGCTGACTGTGAGAGTGTAACGATAGCTGGCTGGTCTAACTGGCCGGGTATTTAATTTCTCTGACACACAGGGAGATGGCTTCAGGGGATCCGATCACCGAGCATATTTTATATATCCAATTATTATCCTGTTTCATGGGTTACGCTCTTGGCATGTAACTCTCTACGTCGCAATGCTATTCTCAAACCTCAAGTGTAGGCTCAGTTCTTACTCGGTGAAACCGGTCAAGGCTGGATACATACGCGTCTCCACTATTTTCTCATAGGTGGAACTAAGCCTATCTCAAGTGGATCGTTCTCATGAATTTGTTCTATGGTTATAATTTTCAAACCTAAGCTGTCAAACCAGGCAGGTCTACAGTGTGACATTAGAATGCAAAGTGTTATAATTGAACAGTTCAGTACCAAATTATACGTCGTGTCACATTTGATTAGCAATGTTTCAACATTTAATCATAGCTCTATCTCTGCAAAAACTATATCCCCACTCAACAAATCTCACAAATAAACCAACAGACTTCTGCTTTTCATTTAAACAACAGTTATATTATATATCTGTGATGCAACTCTAGGGATATATCCCCTCAATTTTAATGTCTTAATAAGCACACCGTGCTCTGTTTCAAGTTGATGACATCTCTCTAGGCGCTTTTCATGGCAACCGCCATCTTTTCCCCCTCCATTTTTATTTTTTACAATTGAATCAGTCGCCTGTTCATCACAAACTATTTTACCAGTATCTTATCAAGAGAAAAAGGTGCAGTCATTTGATAAAAATGATGTTTTTTATTATTTAAGCGAACAAATAATAGTGAATTTTTTGTTTCTACTGCTGTATACATTTTGTGTTCTTGTACAAATTTTAGTATTATTTTTTATGTCGTCGTATGTGAGTAGATGTTTTTATTTATGAGATTGATGGTATGTGAGATTATATTTTTGTTTATAATTATTTCTTCTTCTGGCCAAAGGTTGGTCACCGTCACAGTCGCGCTGTCACAAGTCTTGATGATGCTCATTAAAATAAAAGTGAAAAACTATAATTTCCTGTCCTAATGTCACTTCTGCTCTTTGTGTGCATCTGTGCGCATACGGTTATCAGGAGTATTCTTTGTGCTGTTGACACCCAAATTGCCGCAGGCTGTAAACAAAGTTGAATAGCGCTCTTTGCTACAAAACAGAACAGGGGCAGATAATCCTTAGACTTTATAAATGTAAAACACAGCTATTATCATAAGAAACCAGTGCACCAGATATCGGTACATAGAGTTACAAAACATTATTTGATGTCAAAGAGGATCTCACTGATCTCTAGTATATGATCTCACGGGATAACGGATTTGTACATTCACAGGGATAACCATTTTTGCTTCAGTGAGCAGCTAATTTCTGGATGATTTTTTGATGTAAACATCAATGAATGTGACTAATAAGGCGCACCGTCTAGTTAGAAACATACACAGAAACTAGCCACACACATATAAATTAGGTATTAGGGTCACACCACTCCACATCCGTGTGAATCCATTCATAGCAGAATTATTACAACGATGAATGGGGAGAATCACTAATTTTTCGTTACATAGAGAAAGATTCGTGTTTCTTTCAGTACTTTCCTCACAACAACCCATGTGAAGTAGATACAATCAGTACAATGTGTTTGTACCACAGCTCAACACCTCAATACAGGCCGTAGCCAGTGCAACAGTCCCATTCAGCCAACCTCAGCGCAAAGTTCGAGGGGTACCTCACTCCACCCGCGGCACCAACCCTACAAACCTAAGGCTATACTGAAAAGAATAGGTTTGAGAGTTACTATTATCATTGGAGTAGTACTTGTAGATACTTGGCCGTATTGTGATATATTAGTGATGTGAGATGGGTGAAAGGTTTGGAGTGCACACAGCAGAGCTACTCTAGTCTGCCTCGAGTGTACCTGTGGAGTGCTTACTAGACTGCATATACTTTATATTGTGTCGAGTGGGCATCACAAGTGCTTGTGTTAGAACTCTCTAATCCTGTCAATGCAAGAGCGGATCCATTGTCCTGTTCATGACGACTTTATCAACTGAGCTAGTGCTGAGCCACTAACCGCTTTTATGTGGGAGGGTTCAACACAAAGTTTCTGATTTTCAATATTTTGCTAAATCATTCAATGGAACATCCTGATGTGTCTCCTGAACAATTGATAAAATTTGGTTTCCATTGTTTCAGGTAATTTTTTCTTTAATGTGAGGAGCCACCAAGTTTCAGCGCTTACTTGGTTTATTTGTTGGTTCAGCACTAGCAGATTGTTCCGTACACACTACAACTCCTTGCTCAGTGCCAGAGCTATAGAAACTCATACTACTTAAACTTGACACTAGTTTACCTCATATTTTCTTACAATCGTTGAGGTACAATCTAAATTTGTTTGGTTTTCGAGTGGCTCAAATCATTCATGATAATACGTTCCACTATCTGACAGCAGAACGACAGCAGTACCTAATGCTTCCAAACTAGTGATTAGCGGCCGATTCCAGCTCTAAGCTCTGGGATAATCCACACTCTATGCTTTTGAAGTTGACCTCCCCTGTTAAGACCTTAATTTTATGACACTGAGCAACAACACAGACCCCTACTGACTACTCTAGCCTGCTTATTCAGCTCTTGTTACAAACCACAGAAATTTAAGAGCCAACACAGATTTCATTTATGTAATTTATTTTAATCCAATTTATTTATGCCATCATCCTGAAAGTGTATGTTACATGTTGTGCAGTGTGTACTGTATTAGAAAAAATAAATCTTTGTGTCATGATGTCAAAATTTTGGCACTATCTATTAAGATGGTATTAATTGAGAAATTTAACTTTCTGACTGGATGAAAGCAAAAAATGTGACAAGGGAAGGCAAATCTGTACACTGCAACAATTGCTAAAACAAGAAAATCAAAGATCGATATGGGATTTCTGGAATCCTGAAACAAAATGATAGCATATTAATTTATACTATAAAACCTGTGTATAGTTTTGGTCGCTAGGCACCTTGAGTGAGTTAGGTTTGATATGATGAGAAATATAGTAGTGCTGCCCCTAAGGGGGCTGAAGTAAATTCTTGCTGCCTTTTGCAGATTAATCAAATCATTTGAAGCAGAAACAAGACAAACACACCATCAATAAGTTGAACAAAAAACAATGTGGGGAAAATTTAAACATAACTTTGATGTGGTGTTTTCCTAGACCTACGAAGGGCAAAGAAGGCTTCAGATGTACATATAATTCACTGTCACCAATGATTCACCACCTGTCATATCATTTTCTGACAGAATCGCTTGACAACCAAGAACAGGTTGTTACTCAGTAAGTCGGTAGATCTAGTTACAGTGTTTCGTGATGACGTTGTGTTATTTGGCAGCAGCAGTGGATCTCAGACTTTGAGTGCTGCTGTTTACTGAGAGAACTGAAGAGTGAGCTGGAGGTACAATCCTTGCGTACTTCTTACTGAGTCTACCGACTAAAGTCTTACTAGTATGTACATCACCATCATCCTCACGCGCTAAATTTTTCCTGCAATAACAAAACATACAGGGGAGATAAGTAATAATCCATCATTCCCACAATACAACACTCAAGTGGATTTCCCAGGGAGATCAGATCTAACTCCTACAGTATCATTGACCTATTTTTTCCTGGGACCCATTGGAAAGTCTCAAATAAACCCTATATTTTCACAAGATTACTTCTAGTGTAAACTTGGCTTGCAAAGTATTTTGTACACAAAGTATCGCTCATAACTAGAATTGGCTAACCAAGGGATTCAATCTGCTAGTCTTGATGGCGATTGAGACCACTGTGTATGAAATAAAGTTATATGAAGACCTGATCCATAATGCAAAAAAAGAACTGATGGTGCACATGTTATCAAGTCACAAGGCAGTTTAATAGACTAAGTAAGAGACTAATGAGAATGTTAGCAATGTATGAGCTGGGTGCAACGACCAAGATCTAATTTCAAGGTACGACAAAGATAAAATAAACTAGTTTCCACAGAATAATATAAGTGTGATAATTAAAACTCTACATTAGTAAGTACGTCGAAGAAATGTCATTATCACGAGACATAAAATAAAAGATAATAGAGAGAAAAGACACGGTAAGAACACAAATGACAAGGTACAAATATGGCTATGATATAATAGTGGTGATTTACTTCTCATTTCAGATGTCTAAGAAATATTAACACTTCTGTCAGTCTAAAAGAGTAACAGAGTTTCACATCAAGGAGTTGTCTCTAACGCCTTGATCACATCATACACACTTAGCAGCTTGGTGTCCGAGGTCAATGCTGCATGCAGATACTTAACATGTCCATATCATCACATATCATCAATCAAGTTTTCTCTAACATCTATGATATATCAGAGGTTATGTGAACAGATCTCTTTTTCTTTTATCAACAAAGTGGGCCCAAGCATGAGGCAATATCTAACATGCAATGAAACTTTGATGGAAGTTGAAAGCATGAAGTATTTTGATAACATCAGAAGCTGCACACGGGGAGATAAATGTAAAACTATACCTTGTATTAGCAAAAGATCTCTACATAAAGTACCAATATCTTATTGTTTAAACTAAAATCTATCAAGGAGGGGGTCCCACCCTCCCTGATTCTACTCTATATGCAAGTCTGAACAGCTGACTAGGGAATTGTTACCACCTGATGAAAAATGGGGCAACTCCTACTAAGTTAACATAATCGCACCAAAGGATGCAAATAGTGCATAGTCACCTTACCACCGCCCAAAATAAAATTTAGTTATTTTAGAAAGATGAGCTATCATCAACTTAATCTCGAGATGGAATACGAGGAAGTTTCATTGTGGTATGGTCTGTTATACGCACTATTTATTAATCCCAGTACTGCTGCACCCAAATGTGTCTAGAGAAATGGAGTTATTTAGTTGAAAATATTCCATACTTACTGTCTGATTTAACCTGATTAATATTCATTATCAGCACGTTATTAATATTCAATAAAAAAATTAATATTGCACACCATGCAAAGTGTTAAGACGATATCAAGTTCATATTGTATACCATGGTTTTAAAGTCATCCAGAAAGGACGGAGCCTTCAAAATTGGATACCAATTAGACAATGATTAGATAATTGCAGCCATAAGTTTAAAGAATATCATTCTAGTGATGTGAAGTTTATCCAGGAGATTCGAAATTCAACCACCATAACCACAGTATGTTACTGTACGCCTCAACTGTAAATGGTCAAGGGAAGCAACTCCAAAGAACGAAACCCAATTAGCAATATTGTAATCAGTCTTTTATTCTTCATTCCTGTTTTTTCTTTAGAGCATTTCCCTACTTTTTCTTGACCAACCAGCATTGAAACAGCGGGTACTGTCCTAGGCTGAGGCTATCACCTGATAGAAGTAAGTGTCAGGCCAATATATCTAAGTAAGTTGACGTACTTACCCTATGTGATACTCTAGTGTAGCTACAGAGTCCGGACTGGAGCAGCCTTCTTTGTGATCTATTCTAGGCATGATGGAGGAGGTACCCGGATGACCGAACATGTCCACACCAGTACCTCCGATCTCACCACCCCACGGGGCTCGATAACCAGCCTTACCAGTCTGTGGACTGTCAATATAATGAGAAAATTATTGTTTATAGAAGTTAAAAAGCTACCAAGCTCTAATATATATATATATACATTTTTGCTGCATCAACCATCATCCGAAGATGTTCTCCCTGATGTGCAAAGAAACCAAAACGAAACATCAGACTGTCAATATAATGAGAAAATAAATGTTAATAGAAGTTAAAAAAAATCACCAAGCTCCAATGATGCCTCATCATGTCTTGTTTATCAAAAACTATGCATGTCATTTAGGAGCTTAGAAAATAATGACCCATAGATGAATGGTGGGTTGCCTGATTTTGTGTCTGATTTTGATTGCATTGGAATGTCATTTAGTTCATTGAGGCCACTCGAGGAAGTAACATCTTGCTATTAAAGCTATTTGAGATGTGGGGAGCGATCAAATGACCAGGAACGCTAAGCCAAATGTTTTATTCATCCAGTTAGACAAATGACATCAGCCACTAGCCCAGAGCGAATCACCTTCAACACCTACCCTTATCACATGACATGCATCTCAGACAAAATTATATAACAATATTGTATTAAAATGTTACATAATTATTATCCTTTAATAATAAAATAATCTAAATAAAGTAACCAACCTGAATTTGAAATCTTTTGGAAGAGAAAATCCCTGGTATGCTATTTTTCTACAATGCACTAGTTGCTTTTGGAAATCTTTCTTGGCGTTTCCGTAGCCGTTAAATATGTGATCACAGAATATCAACCGCCCTCCTTGAAAGATCTAAAACAGAGCAAGTCATGTGATAACAGCTATTACACCAGACATGACAAAAACTGAATGTATCTGATTCACTAAAAGATGGAACTGGCAGATTCGGTGTCCACAATACTGTGTCAGTGATGGCAGAAAACTTCTGGCATATGGATTTTCTCATCATTTTGTGAGAGCTGACGCAGCATGCGCTCTAATAATCTAGGAGACAGTAGATTTCTACCCCTTTTAAATTTTTATGATGATGGATGAGTATTCGAATGACCATCAGCTGACATGAATGCATTCACTAGTCTACCAAAAGCTCATGGTTGTGGTAGATGAAGCAAGCCAACTAAACATAACTCACCAGAAACATGCCGGGTACAGCGTTGTGACGACTCAGAAGTAGAGGTTGTGTGTGATTCGATTCAAAGTAAGCTGTCACCACATCATACTTAAATACACGGAAGGGATCAGATCTGGACTGCATGCAGACGTGTGTACGATTAGTGTTCCTCTCTGCGTGTAAACGATCTAACATATCACTTCCTGTCGCCTTCTCAGGGAATCTGAAAGTAAATATCAAAAGGTGCAAAATCAGCTGCCATGCTCAAGCCTAGAGAGTTTGTTCTGTGCCTCCAAATTATCAGATACAAACTTTAAGTCTAAACACTATGTGATATCGGTTGAGGAATGGGCTATGACCAACCCAACCCAGGTTTAAGCTGGTAAGGCTATCTGCTGAATTGTCTCCCTGCATTTCAGAGAGGGGATAAATCATTGCAAAAAAATTGGAGATGAATTTTGCTTCAAACATATTGCAGTTACAATTAAATGGTGTGCATTGCTTATTATCAAATTATAATCTCTTGGTTACCGAAGATAAAAACCGTAAGGGGTATTATCAGCTATCATTTATCTTCTAGGGATACTTACAGGGATGACACAATGGATATAACTATGAGCTGTTTAGGTGGTACTATCTGTGTAATGAATGTCTCTAACTCTACATCTTTTATATAAGCTACCCTCCTCCTAGCACATCTGCATACGTGAGGTCCTGTCAAGTAGATATAAATACAAGTTATGACGCCGAGAAAGTCGGTCAATAAATGGATCAAGCTACAATGATATGTTTGCAAATTTTCCTAATATAGTATATTTATCTTAAATCAATGTTAGACAATACTACCACAACAATGTTGGAACATGGACGTATGCCTGTCTTTCTGTGATGGATGGTCAGACGCATCCAAAGTAACATAGCCCTGCATATTAGCCATCACATTATATGGACTGAAAATCTCAGTCCTAAAAGAATCACCATTTTTCTTCTCAATCAAGCTATTTGTTAGTACTATAAAGCCTTACCAGAAAATGGCTGGCCGAGTAGTTGTGCTCTCAGAGCTACAGGGCACTGATAGTGGTTAGCCATGGTCCACTCAGACATAAGGCCATGTAGTTTGGGGGCGTCTGCTGATATCATGGGTGATGGGAGCTTCAAAGGAGAGGAGGCCGCTGCTGGCTCACGTGAATTACGTCTACAAAAAGAAATGTTATCTATATGATTCAATGTCAACCTTCGAGAGAACATTGTAGGCATGTGTATCTTTGATATTTAGGGTTAATTTAGTTTAAAGAACTTACACGTTCCCATTCCTAATTATGGCTCGTGACCTTTGGTTATCCCAATTGCCTATTTGCTTATTATTTGGCTACATGAATTAACTCATACTCTATCAGTCAGAAATATTGATGCGATATTATATTCCAAGATCAGTATGGAAGGCTAGGTGGCTTACAATGTATTGGTGCTTCTCTCCCTGGCTGAGAGTCGAGGTGCTATAGAATCTGCAGGTAAACTTTCAGTGATGTGTAGTCCTACCCACGGACCGTAACCTGTCAAATACAACATGACAACATTATGATACCACTCAGACTGACCCACATCTACATTTATGAGTATCCCATAATGCATTTTCTGGAATTCCCAGATAGTTATATTTTTTGTCCTTGACCTTATCTTCCTGCGAATTCCATAAACTGAATTGTTGGATACTGAAGCTGCATAATAAGGCCAAACCAATAAAATGAGGAATGATTTGCAAAAAACTGTCATTAGTCGACTACCTCGCCCAATTTTCTAATCTTCAACAATACATGGGCAATCTCCTGCCACATGAAATCTTGGAACAAAAAAAACAGAAAGAACATTTCATAGCCGCAGGTGTGTGAAATAGGAAATGAAAAGAGAAGCAATAGTAAGATTTGAGGTGCGCATAGAGTTTGAAGCAGGTGGAAACAATTAATATGAACGTGAAATCTAACGAAAAAGCTTTTGTTCGATAAACAAATACTGTTCTAAATGTGGGGGAAAAACAATCAATTTTTTTATCGGTTCATTATTTAATGGAAAAGCCGACCAGAGATGTTTGCTCTGGTATTTTCATGCTTTACATCTGTTAAGAGATTGATAAGAGTGATGTACTCTTGACAGTGTGGTTGATGACCTGATATAATTGCTACCAGATTTGACAGCCCCAGCCAGGAGGGTGAAAAAAATCCTCAACATAATAACATTGAGACCTAAAATTTGCTATTTAAGTTACAGTGTTACCTGAAGACTCTTCTTCTAAAACGTGACACAAAGAAAATGGATAAAAATGCTCCTAAATGAAAGTTCAAGGATTCAAACGTTAACCTCAAATCTAAAGAAAACAGAAACAATAGTAATAGAAAAGATTTAAAGTCACTTTAAACTGGTGGTATCACGCTGTGAGGGTATCTTCCTACCGTTGTTTATTTTTATAACAGGTAAGTGATGAGATTGTTTCGGAGTTAGTCCAAAAGGAGGAGCTGCAAACATAGGTTATAAATGTTGTCAGGTTTAATTGAACTGAAAACTTTGATATTATAAATTAAAAAATGATGAGAGTTGATTAATGAGTGTTAACATTGGGTTATCAGTTCTGGTCAGAGAACAAGGTCTGTATTTGTCTCACTGTTATAGGACATGGTGAAGTTAGGAAGGTCCATACTATTAATATATAGCTTAAGTTCCTCCCAGAATAAACTCACCTGAGGGGGCAGAAGGTATACGCCCCGACCTCTCGACCTCTGTGATAAGAGGTATTGGTGTTGATGCTAGTTCGTCAGCGTTATAATTCTCTGGATCAGGAGGCAGTGATTTAGCTGTTTGTATCCTAGATGACCAGTCTGTGGATAGCTTCATGTTCTTTATCTGAGGGGCTGTCATACCTAGAGCCACTCTGTACGCCTCCATCCAGCTGTCCACCAGATTTCTACATTAAAAACATATTGCTATGTATTCTGGGATGTACTAAGATTGAATATTACTGCAACTCACCATTGTCTTCTAGTATGAGATATGTTGCCAGTTAATGGCAAGTACAGGGATTATGCAGGGACTTTGCTGGGAATGGGACTCATGATAATTGATCGCAGCTAGGACTGGGAGAGTCATAAATAGCTATAACTTACAAAGTTGTGCAAACGTTGGTTGTAAATCGTTGGCCCAAGATATCATATTTGCTTTAACAAATGGTAACTTGTTAGCTAAGAGGGAGGTGCGGGTTGAGAGCATAGACTGTGATCATACATACTTGGCTCTATTCTGTAGTTTGAGGAATTCTCTCTGAGTTTTACTAAAGTCAGCCTGTACAATAACTGTAGCGGTATCAGAGAAATCCACACTGGAGCTTTCCTCTCTCTTAGGGGTTTTAGAGCTGCGTTCCCTAGCCTTCCTTAGTACTGAGGTTGAGGGTAGCTTGTCTAGAGAGCTGTTATTTGAGAACTTTTGTCTCTGCATCAGCTCTAGGGCCGCCTGTGAGGTGTATGTAACCTTATCTGACATCATCAGAGGATACTACAGTAAAATATACATCAGAATGTGACGACTATCAACCTTAACATAAATACAAGGATCTAATTTTTTTTTGTATACTGCAAATCATTGTTTAGGCACACGTAACCAAACTTTTTGAAACTTCTTGACAGATTATTTACAGAGCAGGAATGTTCAGCATGCAGTGATGTCACTACGAGAAAAGATGAACTAGCTTCTTTGCAAAAGCTCGGAACATATTCACTATGGTTCCATGGGTCGATTATGTAAGGATTTTGGGAGTAATCGCCCCATGGAAATGGCATTAAAGTCAAATTCCGATTGTGACGAATGACTTTTTCGACGCGAATATTCATTCCGTGTTTAATTAACGGTGTGGCTGAATGGTTAGCGCGCTTGCACACAATGCCTTATAAGGGATTGCACGCGGTGGACCGGGGTTCAAGTCCCGGCCGCGGCAGATTCTTTTCATGTTTTTCCCATCATGGGAATGGTTAGAATCCACTGGATTCAAACCATTCGAAATTGGAGTGAACCACAAAATCGACCCATGGAACCATAGTGATTGTAATGCTGAATTATGTTGATACTGGGCGTATTGAATTAACTTGGCAGGCTATTTATAGTGATACATAGAGTATTCTCATCTAGTATCTGTTGCTCAACTATGCAAAACACTTTTTCAGATGAAGTATTTCGTTGGTTTTCTCGATAGTCAACCTTTGTGTAACCAAGGAGACTCCTTGGTGTAACTTACCAGTTCATCTGTGGCGGGTGGGTCCAAAGAATCCAGACCTTGTGTAAGCCCCAGAGGTAGTTTGATAGTATGCGATGCTGATTGAAACGTCAATGTTATATTAGATCTACCAACGACCTGAAAGATGGCAAAAAAAGGTATGAAAAACCTCACTGATGCAAAACAAAATCAGCACAGCAAACCAGTATCTAACAAATTTAAAAAAAAAGGATTAGACCCCATTTCTAAATTCATGTAACTTTACACTGTAAATGCAACAACAAAACAATGAAAAACTCTTAATTGGGTGTACTCCGGGTGTACTCGGGTGTACTCTGGGTGTACTCCGAGCACGATTTTGGACAAAATAAGGAAATACTGTTGCAAGTCAGTTGAATTGAAGAGAACGCCATCTAGCAGTATTGTTTACCTTGATAGCGATGTATCTGTTGAGATGAATCGTAAATGGAGAAGATAATTTAGAGTTAACCCCACCTGACCACTTCCAATCTTCTGTGTTTTCATCATCATCAGTGACAAATCCTCCTTGTGCAGTTATCAATAACCTACAAAGCCATGGGATATCATATCAGAACAGCATCGTAAGGCAGAGTTGATATAGAATTTAGTAATTGATATTTTGGATGTGACAGGAATCATGGAGGGGTTAAGAGTACAACAGACAAACACACACCTTACATATAGACATGTACAAAGTCAAAGGAGATTGTGTATAGCAGATGTTGGATCCTTTTTGAGGAACAGGTGGTGCAAAGTAAATGATAAGTCAAAACATACTTCAAACGATAGACATGTTTGGGCAATTGGTTATGATTGGAGAGAGGGGGGGGGGGAGTTGTTTCAGATTAGGTAGAACATCAGAGAAGACTGATGACATTAGACATATCATGGCGATTCTGGTTAATCTATTAGATTTATTTCACAGCCATGGGTGTGGAAGACAATAAAATCATATCAAATTATAGACTTTTAGTTTGTGAACCTACCTTTGGTTCTTCACACTAAACATATGATACAGACATACATGATGTATTTTACATGCATATATCACATAACATGACTGGTTGATGTGAGTTTTATATAATCATGGAGACTACTTCATGAACTCGGAGTTGCCTTCCCAAACTAGGCTGTTTTTGTACATGCTAAGCAATGAACTAGTTCATTGTGCTAAGGGTACACAGGTAATGATGAGAGTAATTAATACTGAACACATGCCATTGCTGACTTACACTGGTGTATTTTTCGTGGAGTAACAGCACCCTGTACCAAGAGGAGTAAAGCTAGCTAACATCTTCTTAGGATCTTCATAGTCAAATATTAGGGTATAATAACCTTTAGCGCCGCTGTGACTGACAGCCATGGCTACTTCTCCATTGTCATAGCTGAGAGGTTAAGAGTCAAGGACCAACAAAAGAATGGCAAGCAAAAAATCTGATTGGATGTGAAAACAAGGCGGAACAATGCAGTTGAAGCACTACATCAGCAAACAATACACCTTGTCAACGACGAAAATATCCAAGTTGTTATTAAACCCTTCTTCGAGAAAATCATTCTCGCATTGTTTAAGATTCTTCTTACAGTATTTGAGCATCATGGTAATGTTAAAGCTCTTGAGCGTTTAAACACTAAGATGATAACGATCAGTTGGAGGCTATTATTCCTTCCTAGAAGAAAAAATATTACTTTGAGTTTAGTGGGCTAGCTTGAGGGTAACTTAATATTAGCTAGCACCAGTTCTCACTAGGTAAGTTGGGCCATTGAGGTTGTGTAAATGCTAGCCTTCCATAAAGTTTCCCCATTTCAACTTTATGCAAATGGCAGACTTTTCCTCCTCGAGTGTACGGTCAAACATAAGAAGTCGTTTGCAAAGGATACTATAATACTTTGGAGCCATCCGTAGTCTGAGTACACAGTAATTGTCCCTTGTCTTTGTTAGCCTTAGTTCTCAGACTAGGTATTTTAGGCTTTCCTCCCTTCATCACAGTGTTGAATATACCGAGTCGATCACCGGCTGACTTAAGTAAATTCTTCTCACTGAAGTTATCTGAGTAGTAACGAGTATATGGAAGTTCTGTATGCTGTTTGTTGTGCTGCATCTTACTAGAAAACGTATGTGGTGTATTAAATTGAGACATTTAGTGAGATTTATAGAATGAGATACAAGCTTTATGACAACTCATGATAGACAATATGCCTATGAATAGGACCCAATATTGTCAGCGTTTTGGTTCTTGATACAAATCTGGTATCACAAGTGTGCTGCCTGCCTGCTTAAAAACTAAAAGTACCATGCAACAAAGCCAAGCTGGATCGCCAGTCAAACACGTATGCATCAAGCTCTGTTGTTTGGCTGAGCTTTGCAACTTGTTAGAATGTTCTGCATTTACATGAAGAATAACAGTTGACACTTACATCAAAGACGATGCTTTGTTGAGCCGTTTGACGACCCATTCTAAGGGATGTTCGTTGTCTTCACTTTTGTCGATGCCGAATACATGGCATCCCTTGTCCTCCCAGGAGGTGTAGTTTGACAGGTTGAATGCTAGCACTGTCATACTGTAAGGCTGCGGGTGGGCTGGCATATTGGCTACAATAATGAATCATTTTGAATCATGTAAGTCACAAAATGCATTGGTCTTTTTTCATTTATATACTAATGGTATGACAAATTGAAAGAAGTATGCGAGTATTAAATATCGGTCCAAATTCGATAGCGAAATCGTTATCAATCCAATAATGTTGACATTTGCAACATTTTTTATCATGATGATCCAGCCTGATCGATTGGAAATGTTACTTCAGATATCAGCAAGAACAGAAATCCAGGAACCTAGACAATATACCAAACTGCGGCATAGAACGGACACATAATAACGAAATGGAAAACATCATGCATAATTTCTAAAACAACACCTGGTAACGAAATGCTAAATTGCTTATGCTGACAACTAATTCGAAATAAAATTACGATTATGTTGAGCTGAAACAAAATATATTAATAATAGTATTTTGATCAAATTTTCAATTACGGAAGCAATGCCAGCCAGCTCCGTAACTGATCCTCATTATAAAAACAGGTAAACTTGTTGAGGTAGGTGCACACTAGGAACATATAACAGCATCGAATCTGAAAAGTCACCATGTAAGCCGGGACACACCAAAGTGGATTGGATTAGGGAAAGCATTCACTTTAATATGGATGCCTGATAGTTCGTCAACATCTGACTGATATGCACCAATCTGCCGACAATCCATTTGACCACCGCCGAACCGTAGAATTAATTACCTATTATGACCTGTAGTCACATAAGATACTTACTGCTCCTAGGAAGCTTTGGAATAACTGTTTTTCTTGTTAAATTCCAGCCGCCCCCCAGATAAACTGGGACTGATACATCTTCTTTGATAGAGTAATTATCATACTTATTGTGTCTACTAGCACCACCATAGATGCTCGGTTCGGGATTATTGTAAAACTTAGAACTGCTGAGTCTTATGGCTGCTTGCACAGCAGAAGAAAGAGGCTTGAGGCGGTGTAGTGTTTTATTTACTGACTCGTTGCTCATCTCAGTTGAAGGTTCTCTCCGGCACTCCTTCTGCCAGTTGTGATAAAAATCTGAGATTTCTCCGTTAGTGTCTGATTGATTAGGCGTGGCGACGACAATCATCTACTCAAACAAACGCTGACTTATAGCGAGAATGTGGACTGATGTCATAAACGAAAATTGCAACAACTAATCCACTGCGATAAGGCAGGCCTAGCATTGTGTAGACAATCTCAATCATATGCTGCCGCCATGATGTCACTCATTACATTACTAGTCAGCAAACAGCGATGAGAAAATTGTGTCATTCCAGCAAAACAACAATCTAACGTCACAACGTTCACTTTGCATACAACATAAGTAGGCACCTTCTGATAACACCCAAGTTGCGATTACCTCCAGCCATCAACAAATAGAAATTAGGTCAATCACAATGATGACCCTCAATATCCTAACTAAATAAAAACCTAAAACAACATTCACAGTAGAAACACCAAGTTACAACTTAAATATTTCTGGGAGAAAAAAATTCAGAAATTAAATTTTCGCTTTACCACAGTATACCAATCCAATAATACAATGTATATATACTTACATTTGATAGAATGACTAGCTTCAGACAGGGCGTCATCTCCGCCCCCACCCTGCCCTGCTCTGGGGAGCCCCAGCCTATCTTTACCAGGAGCTGTTGCAGCCTTTCGCCCACTAGCTGCCCGTGCACTCGGGTTACGATGCTTCTTCCCAGGACTGGATCCTACAATTTTCAATCAAAGGGAACTTTGAAAATGAAAAATTTTGGAGCTGAATCAATATCGAAAATGAAGAGGGAGTTATCCCTAAGTCAAGTCAAAGAAGACGACTACTGCTCATAAGTTAGATTTTTGTCTACAATTCAGACACAGTCATTACGATTTTAAGATGGGGTTGCAACATGAATTGGGGATGTATGAATAAACCCTAATACAGCTTTAAGGTTTATGTCGTAAGGCCATCCAGAGTTTTTCTGGACCAAATTTTGAACCATATATCAAATACTGCACTGCACTGACAAGCAGACCAAGACCAAGATCCTAATGAGCAAAACGGAGCCAGTTTTACATCAATGTATGATCATGTTAACTCTCAGGACAGAAAGTCTGCTAGTACAAAACTAAACACAAGTCTGCATGTAGAGTTTGTGTCGTTACTGTTGTCAAAACACAAGTAATGTTTGAAATCTGACACTCACTGTACTTTTCAAACATAATAATAATATTGACAGAGTAAATACAAGTTGTTTACAGTTAGGCAGCTGATTAAACATGACCCGAGCCACTGTGGGCCCAAAACTGATACCACTATTGTAACCTGAAATATCCATCTCAAATATAAACTGAAGAGGGAGAGCTAGATAATCTATCGACGTCCTTCAGAATTTTCTATCGACCAAATAAGGCTAGTGAGAGTGGGATACTTGTCAATTTCATAGACTTTAATAATAATTATATGGTCAATTTTTATCAAGGCGATTTGTATGCCTCAACAGGAAGAAAGTGTTATTTAGATACTATTAGCAATGGCAATCCAATTTGATCACTGAATGAGAAATAAGTCAAATTAACCTCCCACTACTACCAAAATGGAGAATGAACGTATATTGGTCTCTCTACAATAGAATTTGGGAAGGTTACTGCCGATGAAAAAGGCCTAATATTTATTTTCCTTCAAATTAGCCACCACCTTCTTTTCTAAATTTTGGTGTTCAATGTAACAGAAAATGATAAAACATACTACTAGTGTTTGACTGGGTAGAAGGTCCCTCCTCCAGTATAACAGCGGGCTGACTTTGTGTATGTCTGTGTCGATGTTTGCGATGACGGGATTTACCGCGACTTCCAAGCTGACTCCTGCTCATCTCTAGCTCTACAATCAGACACTCACACATGATCTGCTGCTCGCTGACAACATGAAGTGTAAATATTAGCTTTGAGTTTAGATAAGCTAGTTTGGGGCTGATTTAATGTTACAAAGATATGAATTCACGTCAATCAATGCTTAATGTAAAGGCTGCCAGACTTTTAGCTAGATTCAATTACTGACATGGAGTTATATGACTGACTTTACCCGTGTATAGCCATACTATGTATTACACCACTGATCCATGGACTCATATCATAGAGGGAGAAAATGTTAACGAGTCTTATAATTCACATTTTAAAGCCTGTGCGGAAAGGTAAAGTTTCCCTCTTGTATATATACTTCACTCCTCCAGGACATTTATGATGATTTGAGGAACACATAGTCAAATAAAATATATTGAGACACTATGGCTGACCACATATCGTCAAAAGTAAAATTCAAGCTATCTTTAGAATCCAGTAAAACTTAATTTTAGATTCAAATAATATTTGTAAGTACAGATTAGTACACATGAAATACACTGGCCTTAACTACCTGTTCTTAATTTGTTTTGTGTTACTGCTGCATTACAATAATAAGGCCTAAGGGTAAGTCTAAATTTGGAGATTCAAGATGGATTAGGAGTCTGTAATTAAGGTTAGGTTCCACAGACATATTATTTACAGTTATGTTAGCCTCCTATCTGGTTATTTTTGTCTATTGTTACAATAATTATATTAATACTTGAGTACCATATAAATATGTACCTGACCAGTCGATCTCGATACTCGGGACGTCTAATATCAAATTAAATAGAATATTAAAATGAGACTTCACTGTACCAAAAAACTCATATTAATCATGTCAACATTTAGCTGAGGGGGTAATTATGATCTTACAAGTGGCAATCTAGATACTTGTTTAGTTATCAAACACCCAGTAATACTTCATCATGTTTTGATCCGTGGAAAGACATTCCAACAATGCAAATGTTTGAAATTAACAGGCAGATCAGGACCCACTAGTTACCAATGCCGGAAAAATGCAAGTTGGCACATTTCTGTTAAAACCTGTTGGCAATCCCATTAGGTTAAACTAGCAGGGTTCCAAGTGAAAAAGATGGCGAAAATAAATTTTTAAATTTTTAAATTTTTATGTAATTTTATTTGTTTGTCTCACCAGCTTGCTCCATTTTAGCCAGCTCCTCGTCACTATCTGACCCATTATCTAGTTTAGACTTCTTGCCGTCGCCTGGCTGAGAAGCAGCCTCTCTTTGAGTTTTCTCTCGCTCTTCAGCATCATGCTTTATTTGGTTTTCCAGGACCTGCCAATCTCTCTTTACATATCTAATCGACAATAATACAATAATACAGTGATACAATAAATGTCTCATTTGTTGCTATCTAAAGCAAACCGTATGCCAGAGAACGATATTTGAGACAGTGCACTAATATTATTAACTATGCCTCAGGTCGTCGCTAGCTATCTAAAGACATTAATTTATCCAGAAGTATCCAGCAAGATAATACCTTACACCTGGCACCAATGGAATGGAGAAATATACTTGATAAAATGATACTATGGCTAAAACACTCAGAATTATAGCCTAAACACATATAAAAACACATTAGCTGCATACCTTGGCCTTGATGAGGAAAACATATAAGAATGGTTTACAGATAAAAATAAGAAACAAGTATAGAAAGAATTCTAAAGGTTTTTGGAAAGTTGTCACATTTATAGAGTTTGATATCAGCAAAGTTTAATTTTCCAAGAAAAATCTTGATATGACGTCATTTAGATCAAAACATGCAAATTTTTCTTAGAATTCAACAAATATTTTTTCTTGTAGGTCATACTTTATAGACCGATACTTACTTTGCTTCATATACAAGGTCATCATACACGCTCTGTAGGTTAGTCTCCAGACTCCGGGGGTAAGTTAGCTTCTTCTTAGACAGCTTGACCAGAGGTAGATATCGAGCTAGCTCTTCTAACATTCCTGGAGTGGCTATAAAACATCGGAGGAGAAAAGTTTATGCGACCCAAAGGCAACGGTAAAATCTATAACCTAGCTTTATCAAGGCCCTTGTGCACAGATGGAGTGCGGTAAAATGTGTACTGGAACTAATAGCAATTGCACATCTATATGTAAGTGGTATCCTTAAATCACAGGCAGGCCTTGCTTACTACGTGACATGCGATTGCAAGGGAGATAAGATTCCTAAAAAGTTGAACTTCAAAAAGCATCTTTTGAATGGGCGGAATGGAACAGACCAAGCCATGTGACGCAGCCACATTGTTGAGAACAATCCAAAAACCATTGGGCTGCCTGACATTGCTTGGTCTGTTCCATTCCGTCCATTCAAAAGATGTTTTTTTAGGTTCAATTTTCTAGGAATCTTATCTCCTTGCAATTGTATGTCACGTGGCAAGTAAGGCCTGCCTGTAATTTACAGAATGGTACAAACCTGTTTTATTCTCCTGTAGAGCCAGTCTGGTGGAGTCATAATCAGGCATGAATCCAGACAGTATCTGACTCCTGATACTGGCGAATGTGTTGGAGATCTCAGGTAGGATACTCTGATCTTTTGTGTCCTCTACAATACATTAAATATCACATGATGAAACAAAATCGGGATGTGCAATTTTATCTCAGAAACATGAGTTTTTACTCCTAATTTGATTATATGGGCAAATTTTCGGGAAGAATTGGAAGGGTAGGAGGTTAACCATTGAGCAGTAACAACAGTTCCAGAGAAATAGTTGCGACAGTGGCATTTTTTGCACTGGCAACGACATGAGGGGAGTGAGTGTCCCTTTGATTTAATACACCACTCTTCAGTTGTTTCTGAGTAGTTGACAACAAAATATAATTAGTGACATGCATTGAATCTCAATTGCATTGCCTTGATTGATCCAATTACATCACATGCTTAGTCGGTTCTTGACCCATGGAGATCAATAAATACACAAGGATAAAATATACCGGACCCTTTTTTGGACCTTTATACAGTCCATACAGCTGAGTTGGCAAATTTAAAAAAACGTTGTTGATAATTTCCAACGCCGTCAGAAAACTTCACAGGTACCCAATAACTACAAACATAGAAACAGTACTTTGAAGATTGAGTAAAATGATAATTTAATAAACTCAGCTTGACATTGATTATGAAGGCACTTTATTTAAATTAAACAAAAACAATACAGTTCAATAGCTTTCACTTGATCAACCCTCTACACCAGACTTTTCAAACTAAAAACACGCAGGGTACGGCGGAGTTTTCAAGTTGTAAACAGCTGTAGTTGTAAACTTCAAAGTGTGCGACAAGTTAAATTTTAACTATGAACTCTTTGGAAATCACTTTTAGTATAACAAGCTAATCAGGATGCATAGCTATGCTAATTGTTTGAAAGTTGACATTAAATAGGAACAAAATGACAATTTTTCCTTGCAGTTCCTCTCAGGCCGTACTTTTTGTTGTTCGAAAACACTGCCAGACATGATTCTAGAAACGCCCGTGTCTTGCTGAATGTGCATTGTATTTATGCCCTTGAGAAAAGAGTCACAGATTTGTTTTTCAAGGAGGTTTTGTTTTCATTTGCATTTCCCAGACTAAAGAATGTTTAAACAGAATTCTGCATGAACTCAAATGCCTCATATCATCTACATGTCACCAGTATTTGCAGATATAACTTTCATACGAGTGTCAGCATGGGACCAAATATGAAGGTTGATTGAGGAAACACTAGACCTGGTAAACATCGCTGTTATTATAGCCATATCAATTGTCGACCAAAACTAACAGTTATTGATGGAACCTCTTTCGTACTTTTGTTTTCCACTGCAGTTTAGAAAATGTTTCAAAACAGGTCAGTTTGGTAAACATAACAATCCCTTTGGAATGGTCAAATACACACACAACATCATAAATTCAATTCCAAATTATATGCAGATATATTTTATATTCAAGGACTTAATTTAATTTCTGTGGACAAACAAACATAATTTTATCAAACCCCCGACAATACTTTTCTTCACCACCCACCTTCAGCTTCAGGGACAGCTTCTTCGCCACCTTTATTATCCTTATAGAAGGAGGCAAGTTTAGGGTTGAGATGAGCATATCTCAGACTCTGTGGTAACTCATCTATACTCTTCTTATACCTCCTTACAGGGTGACGCCACGCAGCCTGATCAAAGAAGAATGAGTCATCCGGAGACAACATCTTCTCTCCTGTAATTAAAGCGGATATAGTTCAACTGGTGTCTAGGCATAGGCATCTGGAGTTACAAGCATGTATACTTTGCCAATGTCCAATATGGTTGATAATGGACATTGCAGAATATAAAGGCTTGTAACTCCAGATAGATGCCTATGTCTCTAGGTTAGCAAAGAGCTAATGGTGGGTGATACAGATGGCAGCCGGGTTATTGCATCCGCCAAGTCAGATTGCATTGTAATGTGTTATGTGTAAATGTTGTAACCTTTTAATGATAACCAGTTACCGGATAAACGCATGAAGGTATTTGAGTTTTAGGCTTCTCTGACTACTAAAGGGATTGTTGAATCTATGGAAGTCGTCACTATCTCATTTATGTCCTATCTAAAGACTTGTAGACAGGATGGACAGTTGCACAAGTTCATAATATGTTAGCTAACAGGAAGAGGTATAAACTTTGACAAGGTTTTAAAATCACTTCTAATCCCAAAAATGTGCTGAAACTTGAGACTATGAATTGATCATAAGAGATATATATATATTGTTTAACCTTCCATGAGGGAAACACTAGTGACTATTGCACCTTATTATCTTAATCTTATCTATGCATGAACTTTTGACAACCATTTATTATAGTACATACCTTTCTGTCAGGAGAGTAGTGAGCTTTGAGACTTCCTATTTAGATCCTGATCATTATGGTGTCAGTCTTGTTGACAGAACATGCTATGCTATTCAAGTTATCAGGCTAATTCAATGAAAATGTACTCAATTCATCAAATTCAATGAACACTTGATTACTGGTTGCCATGTTCCCAACCCACTTCCTGTGACACACCCACTTTTAATATTCAAACTAAACAAAGCCACCCAGATTAATGAAATAAAAGGCTCTCTACGAAGTATTAACATCGTTAAATTATGAAAAGACGTTAAAACATAATAATGGATTTAAATTTTGCGGTGATCAATCTTCACAACTTAGAATAACAAATACAGAAATAACTTTTGCCAATAAAATTATTGGAGCTTCACTGCTGGATTTGGTATCCAAGAAACAACATGGCGAGCTCAGGAGATGGTGAACCCGTTCAGTATCTGTATACACCAGACCTAGAGGATGAGTTCTATCAGCAGAATCTCATGCTCACCCACCCCACCAACATCCTCAAGCTGGATGATGAAGGTATGATGAATGCTAACCCTTCTACTGCAGCAGGTGGGAGCAGATTTGGAGGAGAAATGGAGAGGGATTATACGGGACAACACTCAGATGAGGAGAATGACATTGAGGTAAGGCATCTCAGGAGCAAGTGAATATGTGGAGAATATAAATGGTTTCTTATGTGCACAGGTCTCCTGTAGTTGGTACAAGTCCAGTGGTCGAGTGACCAGTGGTCAAGAGAAAAGGCCTCGACCACTGGACTTGCACCAACTACAGAAGGCCTGTGCTTGTGTGAGTAGAAAGGGTGGCAGATGTTATTTTCCATATGATGCTGCATCCGATCTCCTTGTCGGGCTTGAGTTAGGATCCTGATACCTCCCGATAACAGTGTATTCGAACAATCTGGAAACAAATTGTCTACTAGCTGAGCTGGTACATCGGTCCGCTTGGATAGTTCTAGTTTTACTTCAATTAGAATAAACGATAACTTTCTGAAGAAGATGAGAGTGGTCCTGACATTTAAGTATACAAAATAATTTTTGACAATTTGCCTGTTGTTTCCTTGTAGCTTTCACCAGGTGGGATTTTGGATGAAGAGACCATATCTAGAGGTCTATCAAACCTGGGAAGGAATGCAGATGGTACCTGTCAAGTCTTCCTGGACTGCACAGTATCGGTAAGTCAACAACATTAAACAGTAATTTAGCTTATTCTGTGAAGTGGGCATCAGGAGATAACCATGTCAAGTAGACACCGTCTTTGCCTAGTTGAATGATTTATCCTGTTAATGCATGGTGACAATTGCATGGCCTCAAAAGGCAAACTTACAATTCAAAACATATATGTACAAGAAATATTCTGAGTGAGATGCGTCTATGTTTATCTATTCTTAATATGGAAGCCAACCGAACCTATTTTAATATCTCATATTTATCTACAGGGACACAGCCTGGAGGATATCCTACTATTCAGAACATTTATTCATCTGCAGAAGGTGGATGTATCATACAACAACCTCAAAGGTGAGCTCTACAATCAGATCATGCCAGTAAATTAGATTATCCCTTCAGAGAAGGATACAAGCTTGAAATGATACTCATCGATTCAATTTTTGATGCTTGGCAGTTAATTGTCACACAACGTTTAAAGAATGAGCTGTGTTATATCAAGGAGTTAACTCCTTGGTTATATATACTATAAGTGTAGTGTAGATAGATATCATATTGATCACAGTAGTGCAAATGCAGTGCAAATTTTAGCGGATCGGAATCATAACCTGGAAAGATTTGAATGAAAGTTTTTATCATCTATATTTACACCATCTCAGCTAATGATGGATATCCGGAATAACTTAGTATCTCGGTACACTTATTTTCTCCTCTTGTAGATATAACCATTTTGAGCCGTCTCCATCACATGATAGAGTTAGACTGCTCTCACAACCAGCTAACAGAATGCCTAGCCTTAGATCCACCACCTAAGAACCTCAGATTTGTGGACAGCTCATTCAACGCCATCACAGAAATACCAGACCTCTCAGCCTATACATGCCTTGAACATCTAAACCTTGACAGTGAGTACCTCAATTGCACAGTTGTACATGCAGCAAATAACAATTCTCCAGATTTTGTTAATTTCAAGTCACACTTACCCGAGTAAAGAGGCTCAAACTCACAATCACATAGAGTTTGATGACAAGATTCGGATAATGAGCGATTGGACTTCATTATCCTGACATAAGCTATAAAATGATTCTTGTAAACTTCTTCAGGGAAACTCACAACCATTTCTATATTACAGATAACGCCATCACGGAAATGAAAGGAATATCTAACTGCAAAAGACTACGATCTCTTAGCATTGCTCATAACCATATCAAGAAGATGCAGGGAATGACGGATCTCAACATAAGACATTTATGCCTGGTGAGACGGCCAAACCCGATCACAGGGGCTGTATGATATAGATACAATTATATTTATAATTTTTTTGGTGTATCATCCTCGTTGCTAACTGTTACATTTGCCTCAAGCTGGTGTCAAACAGAAGAGCACTGGACTACCATGGAATTCCAAGAGTTGTGAGCTCAGTATAACTTCCAGCAGAGAATCCTAAGACAGACTAATAATAGTCAAATGAAATGGGTATGTGCAACAATGCTAAGGTTGCAGGACTAAAACAAATTTTTTTTTATCGTAATACCATATTGGGTTTATTTTGTTGTAGAAATACAATGAGCTGACATCGATAGAGAACTTAGAGACGCTGACTTTACTACAGACTATAGACTTATCTGGTAATAAGATCAGAAGTCTGCTCGGCCTACAGAAACATGATGTGCTGGAGACAGCTGACCTAGAATGTAACGAGGTGGGTGAACTAGAATTTAGCCACAAACCTTGAGGTGATATGGTTAAATAAAGGGTGGCATCGTTTCAAATATAAACAAGCAACATGTGACAGCAAGTAAATATTGACTTGATTAATTTGCAATCAAAAGATGCAATTGATGGTAATCATCTTACCATGGAATAATGGCAGACAACTCCTCAAGTATGCCATCTCCCATATTATTTATATATCAGTGCAGTGTCTCATCATTCTATTGGCAGGTGATCGACATATCAGAGATCAAGTTTATAAAGGACCTGAACATGTTGAGAGATTTAAATCTACTGAGGAATCCAATACAAGAGCTTCCAGACTACAGACTACTTATTATCTACCGAGTACCCAGACTTAAGGAGCTGGATAGGAAGAAGATCGATGTCAAAGAAAAGGTGAAACTCAAGCAGCAAAATTTGGAAAAATCAGTAGGAGATATTTTAAACAGACTACTACCATTACCAACAAATTTTAAGCTTCAGCTGTACCAGAATGCCAGATCAGAATATCCTTGGTCCCGAATCAAAGCCCATGATGGTCTCCAATCATTACAAGCATATTTTTTACAAAGAAGGTTTCCAATATGAGTGTAGAAAAATTTGATAATTTCTTTTTGACATATTTCAGGTATCAGCTACCAACCTGTTTGACCCTCCAATGGAAGTGATAGCTCAAAGAGATCATGTGATGCATGTCGTGTATTCTTTCCTCCAACCGAAGAGAATCATGGAAAGGTGAGAGATGCCTCGGAATAGAAGTTGCGAGGCTGTATTGTGTAACTATAAAATATCGAAACAAAAATTGCAATAATTGTAATGATGAGCATTTCTGAAATTTCCAACAAAATCGGATCAATGATAAAGGGATCTTACTGCGCTTATATGCCTATTACGGAACTCTCACAATAAATGCGAAGACCACTATCTCTTTATTACAACACACTGAATTTCACAACAACTGTTTGTATATTGCTCCTTTTTTTATTTATAGTACCTTACCCAGTGTGGAGACTCCGTACCCTATGCTTGTACTAGTTGGTCCACAGGGAGCAGGCAAGAAAGATCTCGCTCAGAAACTTGTGGAGGAGTTTTCTGACTACTTTGGTTACGGGTGAGTGAACAGATCTTCCTGAAGTCACTTGATAATTTACTCGGACATATCACTTATAAGAACAACATCCTCAAAACTAACATATCATCATAAGGCTTGCATCCAACTACCCTTCACACTGTCTACAGCCTTAAAGATTCGTCCCAAACAGTATAGTAAAGCAAGGGTGAGACAGAGAATTCCTGTTCAGTGAAGATAACATTGACTGCTTTGTTAATTTGACAGCATAGACATCAATGCATAGATGCCTAACCAGTATTTGTAGTTTTTGTTATTACTGGTTAACCACAATCAGTGGTAGGGATAGCCTGATGAATTTCCATGTCAAGAAAAAATTCCTGTTACACCCAGATAGTAGTAAGGATAGTGGGTTAGTTTTTCAACTAGTCCATCTAATTCATTCTTGCAAGAAACCCTACCACTGATTTTGTATATACAGGCGATTGGCAAAAGGTGGGGCAAATCCCAAGAGCAGTTTAGGTTTCTATTGGCTCTATTTCTATGTTTGACAGAGTTTGCCACACTACAAGGAAGAGACAGCCTGAGGAGATACATGGTAAGGATTATAACTTTGTCAGTATTGATGAGTTTGAGGAGCTGATCAAGCTGGGCTGTTTCGTACAGACTAACATGTATAACGGGCAGTGGTACGGACTCAGTATAGATTCTATAGAGGCCGTCGCTGCTGAAGGATTGGCTACTGTAGTCAACATGGAACTGGAAGTGAGTAACGAGTATCTCTCATGCATGATGGCAATCAAATCTTACAACAACGCAATTTATAGATTTAAAATTTCAAACGCCAACTGCATCATTTTGGGTAAACATAGAAAGATAAAGTTGCATGTTTTCCTAGGTCAACTTTGATACATTTATCCATTTACTACATTAGCTAACAATTAGAAGCCAAAGCATTTCTACCTACACAACCATGTGGTTCATATCTGCATTTTATGGTACAATATGTTTACGGATACTAAGGGGGTACTATACTTTGCCATGTAAGTAAGATGAAGCTAAGACGGTGAATACATTTTTGTGAAGCAAAACTATGAAATCCGATTAAACTAGTCTCACCGTCTGTAATTTTCTTTACTAGGGAGTACTGACCCTGAAGAAGACCCACTTTGCTCCGCGGTATGTGCTCATATTACCGATGAGTAGAGATTCACACGAGAAGAGACTGAAGTCACGCAGTATGTACTCAGACGGTCACATTCAAGATATACTAAACAGGACTGAGATGTACAGTAACTTTAACCAGGAGCATCCAGGCTTCTTCGATTTCATGATCAACAGTGGTATGTTATAGTTGTATGCAACGACAGCAAAGGAGTTGGTTAAATGATTATTAAAATGTTGGTGAAAATCGCAAGGTCCAGTCTCAGTTTAGAGACTGCCATAGTTTCTCTCAGTTTACAGGCATTACGGAGCACAGCTGGGGCACAGGCCCGACCCAAACTCCCTTATGCCAGCCAGGAATTAAACTTCGCGATGAGAATTTTAATAATACAGCAATCAGTTGACAGGTCACAAGCTTATTTGATTTCAAATTCTTATTTTATGAATTAAGTGTGTATTGAAGGTAAGCTGGCTAAATATTATTTTGAGAAACCACAAAACTCTTAAAACCCAAATGCTAACACAAGGAATTAACATAAATGGTAACATGCTCTCTCTCTCTACCACAACAAAACTCATCTTCAATCTTCAACAAAATAAGCATTATTATATGTATGGTAGTATGATTTTTTATACAGATGATATTGGAGATGCATATAAGGGATTACGTCGTCTCATACTTGAGTATCTGGGTATGAATGCCACAAAGGCAGAGGAATCACTGAGATCCGGGACACCAGATCGTCACTCTGTGGGATCAGGTTCATGTAAACAAGGCTCCAGGCCCGGCACAGGCAACAAAATATACACCAAGATGCAGAACGTCAACGAGACAAATCCTAAAGGCAGCGTGGTAAGAATAAAGCTCTTGTTCAATTGAAACTGAGAAATTGCGAATTTCGAATTTAGCCAAGAAATCTAACTCTATGCAAACATTAACATACCAGAAATCAACCAATATTGCTAACACATTACATGCTGCTGGCATCGTCTGATATACAGACTAGTATTCAACTTTCTTTCCTTGCAGCTTGAGGCCTCATTCATCCGAAGGAAAGATCAAGCAATGGAAGCTGTGATGGGATACATACCATCACTTTATGAACAAATCGTCAACAAGTAAGTGCATTAAAACAGGGACAAACATCCCAAAAAAGACCACAGCCAAACAGTGTAGACTAGAGTTGTCCTCCCTATGTCTGAGAGGAGACAACTTTTAAACAAAAGGGCAGATGAATATGATGCAATGAGTTGTGGAGGTGGATATTGCGCTAGTGGTATCGACCAAGCAGAATTCAGTGGACCAAATACCGTTTATAGAATAAAACAAGCCGATATAATAGCTTCTTTAACTTATGGGGCAGACTAGAATTCTTAGAACCGTATTTATTAGTATCATACCTTTTTCCCACCATTGTTACAGAATGCCTCGGACAGCTCCTGCAGACCTACCTACACAGTTAGGATTAGAAGGTATTAGACCAGGCTCAGGCCATCACCCTGTGACGGCCGTCAGCAGCTCTAGTAGCAGCAGTAGTTCTAGCAGCTCGTCGTCAGCGAGCAGCTCCAGTCACAGTACCAGTGGATCCAGTACCACCAGGAGGAGTAGTCGAGGATCAGACCATGGTCCTCCGGATAAAGGTATGTATATGATTACATTTCAAATGAGCAAAAAAAACAGATATGAAGTCATGCAGGAGGGTAGACAGATGGACCTTGAATATATCTCAGTTGATCCAGCACTAAGCAGACGTAATCGAATTTTATGAGTTAAAAGTGAAACAAATGAGAATGAGTAGTTTATGTTCAACACACGCGACTTCTTACATAGGACATCCCCATACGACACCAACATTAAATATAGAGCAACACATACATCATCCCATCACTCTCTAAAAGCAGATACCTGGTGTAAGAAATGATAGGACTACTCTACTCTGCTTGTTTTGTAGATGGACAGTTACCGACTGAGATGATGAATAGAATACAGTTGATGTCTGGTACAGGCAGTGCCTCAAATACAGATCCCGGCGCTGCCTCGACGATAACAAACGCTCGCGGCTCTGAGAGTAACCCTCCTCGGGGCGGCGGAGGCTCTGAGAGACCGAGCAGTAGTCGTATGGGGTCAGCTAGATTCCATGTATTACCACCCATACAGTCCCCTGTGCCAGAAAAACCTGCTGGTGTCGCGGGATAGTTGAGATAGTGACTGTAGGGGAGAAAATTACTGGGTGGTGTGAATATTTAGGACTATAAATTGATACTGATCTTACTAATATGTTATTGAACTAGACTTTCCATAAAATTAACTACTACAGTCAAAATCATGATAACTATGCATTTATTCAACCAAGCCTGCAACTATCTACATTATAGAATTATCATGTCCATAATGACCTTTTTTTATGATCTACTGAGCTTTGATGATAAATGTTTGTTCTCATAGTAAACTTTTCAGCAAAAAGTTGACCGTTTCATAGTCCCTTCACATGGTGATTGAAATGTCATCAAAGAACTCAGAGATAATTATTATGGCTATAAGCAAAAACTTAACCATGTTATGGTTTCAACTACATTAGGACATTTTAGGCATTGAAAAACTTACCATCAAACAAGACGCATCCCGGCATAAACAAGTAAATAGAAAATTGCTTTAGTAAAATGATGGAGGCTAACTATTCCGCTGTTTCCAGTTATCTATCCACAGTTCAACTCTGTCTAAATTTTCCTCCATTTCGTCTGGAGTATTACTGTTCAGTTCATGTACTATCTCGGTAGGGTAAGACTCTCGAGCCTCTTCTACCATTACCTGCATGATCTCACACTCTATATTATCTGATAACTTCTTACCCTTGTATCCTCTACAATTGAGAAAAAGGAAGAAAGTTAGATCTGTAAACACTGTCACTCATTTTGTGGCAATAATTTTCCAGATCCTTGGATTTATCCTCTCTCTCCCATGTGGGCAAAGAGGAAAAAAGTTTCCTCATGATCATAAACGGTGTGCTATTCCCATGTAAAAAGAATTTGAATGTTCCAATTGGACATGATTTGGTTAAGAATTGTGCCAGCATTATCAACCACTTGGGTAAATTGGTTGATAATGAAATGTTACTACCAGTTGTCTCGCACCTAAACCAGGGCAGATTGCAACGTAGATGATATAGTACCCAAAGAGGAACCGAATCAAGGTTTCATGATTTTAAATGTTTTCAAACATGATAGAAGTTCTCAGAGCGAAATCATTATACCAGGTATAAGAGCAGAGTAATAATACATGGGTCAAGAGTTTACTGAGTATTGAGAACAGTTACAGAACAGTCATCATCATTTTAAATGATTATAAGATATGGGACTTACCTTGCTTCTAATCTGTCATATAGAGTCTTATTATCACATCTGAGAACAAAGACGATATCAAACCATCTCTCGGGGAAGAAATCACAACCATGATAGTCTACTACATTACCTCCCTGCTGCATTGTATCCTCCAGCTCATCCAGTACCTGTAACAATCCACTCATATCACAATATTCAGCATCACATTATACTGTATTGCAATATATAGTATCACATGTGTCACAATATACAGTATCACATGTGTCACAATATACAGTATCACATGTGTCACAATATACAGTATCACAATAAATCAGCAACGCATATTCAGTGAACCTAGTTATGCTAGGCCGGCCATAAAAAGCTTTGCTGGTGGGGATCTCTCCACCATTCAAGAAAGCTTGTCAAGACAAGCTAGAATAGAATATGCAAAAGATCAGTAAACTGTCAAAATGATTCTAGGACATTAGAATCATAAAATTCCTTTGTTGATAATAAGTTTTATCTTGACCAAATCTGACACGAAAAGTCCTGTTAATTCTCACTTCAAACACAATCACAAACGATATTTTGAATAATCATATTAAGATATATTTATCAGAATATCTTGCATTGCTGCAAGGGAAACCCTACACACAAAAAAGCGTGTCCATATAACTTATTCATTCATTCAACTGCTTAGTGGGTCTTACTCTTATGATATAGCGATGAGTTCTCATTTGATTATGAGTCTTGCTGAATCATCCTTAATCAAGTGACCTGCAGTTCTCAGAAAAATATACGTACTTGATCAAGTTGCTCAATTAAAATAAAAGTAATAAGAGTGTACTGTCACTGTAGCCTACCCGATCATCATCTAAGATTGGACACTGCCTCTCATCGTCATAACCATCAAAGAAATCGCCTTCCTTAGCAACATCACCAACATTAATATAGTTCAGCTTTACACGCTCGGCCAACTCCTTACCCAGTGTGGACTTTCCTGTACCAGGAGTACCTGTGACATGGTAAGATTAAGTCAGCATAGTCGTGATGATCATGGTCCTGCTAACGTCTACAGGGGCCTAGACCACAGGCCTTCTGTAGTTGGTGCAAGTCACGTGGTCCAGTGCCCAGGTTGACGAGACCTTTTCATCTCTGAGAGTGTAAAGGCCTCGACCCCTGGGGCACTCGACCACTGGACTTGCATCAACTATAGAAGGCCTGTGGGCCTAGACTATCAGGAAACTGAATGATTACCACACACTTATGCAGTGGTATTTGTATATGTTATGCATTAATTTTACCACAATTAATGCTAAAAGGATAGAGAGCTTAAATGATCCGGCTGCACCATACGGTCACTTAAAGTCTAAACAAAGATTTATCAAATTCGGGTGCATCAGTGGAACTGCTCCCTGCAACCAACAGAATCATACCTACCCAGTGTGGACTTTTATTGACTCGAAATAAAGATAAATGGGGTAACAATTGTTTTAGCTGTCACACATGTGGGCCTACTCAAATTATCCCATCTGGTATTTCATCACAGCAGGGCTAACAAAATATTGTGCCACGCATTATTTTTTGAGGAATTTTGAGATACGTTTACACAACATTGGTAGTAATTAATTAAGTAATTACACGAACAATGGCCCTTTAATTTGACAATAACTGACTCACCAC
The DNA here is from genome assembly GCA_914767715.1 of Membranipora membranacea. Classification (NCBI taxonomy): domain Eukaryota; kingdom Metazoa; phylum Bryozoa; class Gymnolaemata; order Cheilostomatida; family Membraniporidae; genus Membranipora; species Membranipora membranacea. Next base: position 10,222,677 of record OU612067.1, on the reverse strand, counting down.
TCTTAATAATTACTGAAAGCTACTCCTAGCTTTCAAGTAATTATCTCTGCAAGCTAGGATGTAACAAAAGACTTGACTGGAAACGGATAGAAAACTGAGTTAGGACACGAGACAACTCTGACCCGGGCTGACAGACAGACCTACTTGGCTTCCATCTATATATCTGGTAATTATTTACGAACACTCATCCTTATATCTGACAGATGTAAACCTTAGCACTGGGCTAAGTTACACCACCTTGGTACTGCATTCAACTACGTATCACAAATTTTAATTTAATTTCCTGCTTGTAAACCAATTTGTGCTATAAATAAAGTATACGCCACAGGTCTACTCCAAAACCTGGGATTTGGGCAATGTTTGACTGCCCCCCCTTGAGTTTTTGTTGTTTTGTTGTTTGAAGGTAATTCATGGTTTAGAAGACAGACCCAACTTTCATGGTCTCTGGATTTAGTCACTTGTAGCTCTTTCAGCATACAATTTCAGTTCAAAAATCTTTTGAAATCATGGGCAGACGCGGATAAATTCAGAGAGAGAGAGAGCCTATGTTTATAAAAACTTCCAGGTTTTTTCATGATGTGTCCGTACTATCAAAATTAAGGAAATACAACTAATGTATAAACCAAGACATTTCATTGGTTAATACATTGGTTGTATTCCTAAATTTATATAGTACGGACACATCATCATCATGAAAAAACCTGTAAGTGTTTATAAACATTGGCTATTTCTGAATTTATTCGTCTGTGCATGATTTTATAAGATTTTTGAACTGAAATTGTTTGCTGAAAGAGCTACAGGTGACTAATTCCGTCAAATCAACAGCTGTTACTCCTTGTCCTTGGACCTGTCTGTAGTGTAGTGTTTGGACAGCCTTGGTTGGACTGGTTTCAAGTTTGTATGTCAGTGCAAACTAATTGTGTGCATTTCAGTGCAAAAGAAGATTTTTTACATTTCTCAATACGCCTATCCTCCTTGGTCATATCTATAGATCAGTCCAACTACCGAAACTGAATAATACCAACCTGTAATGAGGATGTTTGGTCCTTTGGGGTTGGAGCTCATATTCCTGGCCATGTCTGTTTTTATTAGGAAGTGTCAAATAAGAACTATAGCTCAGATTTGTAAAATTTCGAAAACTTAGAATGTATAGTGAAAATTGAAAGTTATGAATTCTTCAACTTGAATCAAAAATTGATTTTTACTGAAATAGAGTTTTAAAAGTAATTCCCAAAATACCAAACATAATTAATTAATCTAAGACACTACAGGTAGCTGCTGCTTCCAAGTCATATCCGGTACAAAAATTGAATCAAACTGACCACTCTCATGCCACAGTTACATTTTAATTGAAACTCAGATGAGATAGATAAGCATGTCTGGGAAAATGAAATCCAGGGCTTCAGCCAACTCAACTGAGTCTTCTACAGTCACGGTCAATGAGAGGATTCTTAAAGAGTGTCATTCCCTGTACACAGATAGTGAGAAAGGTAAGAGCATGCTATACATACATACATACATACTATGATACTAGTACTACAATACTACATTAGATTAATTAATAAATAACATACAAATGAATGAAGATTGCCTTGAATGAAGTTAAACTCCTCTTTAGTTTATCTTCTTTTTTTTAACACCAGTAAAACAACCACCAACAAAGGAAATGTTCTCAACATTCATTGACTCAGCAACAACTTTTCTTATACCAATATTTTACAGTAATTGTTTGTCATGATGATGACATTAGACTGACTCCTCAGGCTCTTGTCTTGTCTGTCTTCATCTTCTTTCATACTACAATGAATATGTGACAAGTTAAGTAAGCAAGTAGTAGTAGTATACTAGTTTAGGACTTCCTCTGGTCATCATTCGCCCTGCTCTGACACCCTGGCCTTTGACAACTTGCAGTCTTCAAAGGTATTCAAAGGTATCATTTGTTGTGCAGGACTTTGTATTTGGAAAACAACAGCAAACAATGATATTTGGTGATTAGAAATCTACATTGCTACACAACATGCAAACTGTAAATTGACATCTGTAGCTTTATCTTATAATAATAATCTATGTGTACTCATTGAAAAGCTAGAGGATTATGAAGAGATGTTAAGTCAATACTTAACATTGATTGAAGAAGTTAATCCCTAGCTAGACTCATTGTGTACTACTACTACAACTACTACTAATTGGCTGGGTTTCATCTCATTCAAAGATTTTGTTACATCATTATTACCATTTTATATAAATATAATATATTGCAGGTCTTGTGAAGGCTGCAGGAGAACTTGGTTTGGAATTACTGGCTCCGAGAAAGAAGATAACTGTTTTACTTATTGGTAACCATTCAGCTGGTAAAAGCTCTTTCATCAACTGGTATGCAAAATAGCTCATTTAAGTAGATAGCTTTAATTTGTCAACTGCATATTTTACTGTCCTTTAGCATTATAGCCAAAGATAATCAATACATAACTTGGCTTATATAATTGACAGGTTAGAAGTAAACAAACATCATTATTTTACTGGGATTATTCTGGCTGATTATATCATTGAGAATCTGTTTGTGGTTGCCAGATAATTTACGATGATTGAAGGATTTATTTGCAAAGGCATAGACATTGATACATAGATGCCTGCCTAACCAGTATTTGAGGTTTTTGTTATTACTGGTTAACCACAATCAGTGGTAGGGATAGCCTGTTATCTTGATGAATTTCAATGTCCAGAAAAAACTCCTGTAACACCAAGATAGTGGGCCTAGTAAGGATAGTGGGTTAATTTTTCAGCTAGTCCATTAATTTCATTCTTTCAGCCCTACCACTGGTTTCTTATATACATGCAATTGGCGAAAAGTGGGACGACCCCCACGATCGTTCTAGGTTTCTAATGGCTCTATTTCTATGCATATAGGGTAGTATAATAGTATACACGCTCTCATTAACTTCATCTCCAAAGCCGATAAAGGACTGCACACATTTGAGTGATTACATCGTTCTGTTTGCTTTCTTAGGTATATTGAGGAACATGTACAGAGAACTGGAGTTGCCATTGAGACACAAGGATTCACTTTCGTGACAAGCGGTCGTAAACGTGAATCACTTACTGTGAGTATTTGGTGAATCGCAGTGTGGATGGTACAGATATATTTATTAAGGCCAAACTCGACTCAAATATTCCTAAATGCCAACTAGTTTATGTTGTATAGATAATTTCTGCAAATTCATGAGCTGATAGTGCAGCTATAAGGTCAGCCTAATAACTGTCCTCAGGGACCAGGTCAGCAAAGTTTTCCCTGCAGACCCTGACTACTTATGCATGTGAGAAGCAAAAGTCAACCGAAAACATCTAGAGCACAAGACTGACCATATCCAAAAGAGGTGTTACTATGAATGTGCTCACATTTTTGGGAGGCAGTGAAGGAGAGAAAGTTGAGTGTGACAATGAGCATAAATATGTTTTTTCTTATAAAGTTTAGAGTTTTGTTACTAGTGATAAATTTTGTATTTTCAGGGTAATGCAACTCTTCATCTTTATCCCCACTTTGAGCCTCTGAGGAAAACTGAAGGTTGGTTTGATATGTTCTTCTTTTGTGATGTTGTATGAGCTGTAGTACCACACACACTGTTAATGACGCTATGACTAGCAATAATCATAAGCTTGGGAAAACCAAAACAGTTATGCCTCGCTCGATTGTACCTACAATACGTTGGTAAAAAAAACAAATAGCAAATTGGTTTGGAAAGTTTATTAATTCTATTGCACAAGTCAGATACAAATTGCAGTGTGAGGCCTGAATCCTTGTGCAGTTGATGTTGATGTCTCTCAATAAATCGGTTTTAGAGCTGCTTGTGTGTAGTTGACTCTGTGGTTATAGATTAGGATATAGAAGCAGCCTTTTCTTAGGTTAATTTCTCCGCCTTCGTTATGAAAAATGAACAGGAACCAGGAATAGATTATTTTTATCCAGGCTTTCAAATTCAAATATTCGTTTAGGCAGACTTATTCATTTTAGCAACATTTAGTTGTAGTACATTTCCAACCCTAAAAGTCTTCACTCTGGTAGATTTTGTTGCCAATTTTTCACCACTGTTTAATTGATGTCACATAGTTTGATAACCGATCAAACTTGCTAGTTCAGATTTCCAGTTTTGTAACTTCTCACTTCTTCTCTTCCGTAGGTGTTACTGACTACTTGACTACGGAGATCAGCACATCTAAACAGAAGAAGTTCTCATTGGTCACATTTGTGGACACACCAGGACTAGTAGATGGTGATATGAAATATCCATTTGATGTCAATCAGGCTATCCTTTGGCTAGGTATGCTGTGTTTCTTATTTGAATACTCAAATGATGGTGATATTGTGGCATCATCGAATTATGTGCACTTACGCTCCCATCATGATGAATTCCATATGCCAAACTAAGTCCAAAGCAAAGTATCTTAGACAGATACTGCCCTGTGTTTTGTTGTCTGCACACTTGGCTTTCCCCAGTAGAGACACCCCCATATACCAGGATCACAAAATAGGCAAATGACTCAGCTCAGAAATATAGGACTGTCATTTTGTTTCATGTGCAACAATGGGTTGCAAAATGTGTTATGTTATGTCCTCGATTCTGCTCTGCAGGTGATTTGGCTGATCTGATATTTGTATTCTTTGATCCGATTGGACAAGCTCTGTGTAAGAGGACTCTGAACGTAGTAGAGGAGTTGTCTGCTAAACACGCTGATAGAATGAGGTTCTATCTTAGTAAGGTATGATACGGCATGCAAAGCTGAGAATTCACTAGTTTTTCACTTGTTGAGGTATGCCTGTGACTTGCAAGCTGATTCATTTTGGACTATGGTATACGAGTATGAACATGGCCTCGCTATGGGTGTTGATCTTGTCATGTACTCCTCTCTTAGAACCGCAGAATTTGCAAAGCAACACTTGATTTTCATTTAAATTTCTTTGCCACTTGTTATGAAAGTGGTGCTGTGCTCTCACGTCCTCAGTAGTTCTTCACGGTCTGCAGAAGAAGATTTCACTGCCTCTAAAGAGGGGCTGTGCTAGTTGTAAAATGACAGCTTATCATCACACTTTTGTTATTCTTTCTGCTAACAGGCAGACGAGGCAGGCCATGAGAGTGACAGACAGAGAGTTATGATGCAGATTGTACAGGAGTTATGTAAGAGACCAGGCCTGAACAGGACTGGATTTGATATGCCTACTATCTACGTACCTAATCCTAACGGAAAGGTATGTGCCAAGCTCACAAACCACTTCTAGTAGTATTATGACCTCTTATCTTTGTAATCTTTCTCAGTATTTCTTCTCTTTTTTCAAGATATTTTATTTTTGTGATATCTGATATAAGTATCTAGCTTTAGTTTATAAGAACATTGCTTGGTAGATTAGGCTGTTTCATCACTTATCGCTGTTAACATAATTTTGTCCACGTTGGGAGTTCCCTGATTACTAATGTTGAAGTCAATAATTTGTTGTGGTGATTTATTCAAGCACCCTTCATTTAGTGCAAATCTGTCACTAAATATAGAGTTGCCTACTCTCTGAACCGTTATGTCAGAGAGTAGACAACTAACATAAATACTTAGCTCGAAAATTAATTGTGAGCTTTGAATCTTAATCACTGTTTTTATTTTGATCAATGCTAGGCAGTTAAATAATATTACTGCATCATTCAATTATAACTACACTTAGTTGTATGTTTAGAAGGTTATAATTGATTGACACATAAACTATATAACATTTGTCATGCTATCATCATGCCGTTATTCATGCAATGAGATTCCTCTTTTCTTATTTAACAGCCTAGTAGATGTGCCAATCAGATTGAAGAGGTATGTAAGGACGTGGAGAAGACAATCAATCAGACAATACAGAATACTCTGAACGCTCTAGAGAAAGACTGTGACAGTATTACATCACTAATAGATAAAACTATCCAACAAGACGAGTAAGAGTGATAATATACTGTGTACTCATTCCACAGCATTTGCAGTACCATAGAAGAGTGAATTTTTTTTAGGAAGAAATGTACTTTGTATCTTATGGCTAGCTAACATTAAATTATCCTTCGTGCTTTACAAAATTTCCGACCTTAGCTAGCAGTTGATATTAAGTACTTAATGTTAGCTAACATCAAGTCACCCACATACTAGCTAAACTAAACTCTAGCTAATATCATCTTCTCTATGGTAGGCAAATGATATTATATGGAAAAAGAATAATGGCAATAAATAATTTCAATAACTAAAAAGAGTTGAAAGCGGTTAGACTTTTTTCTACATCCGATAGGCTTGTATACAGTATCTTGAAGCCTGCTGGCTCTGCTGGAACCAGCCTGTAACCCTGATTGGATAACAAACCTGGTTCTAATATTTGAACATCCTATCCATGGCTGCTTCCAAATCTCATCATTCATTAACATTGTACATATTTTTATAGTTTAGACAAGTCACACAACTTCTCAGCCAGGAGTAAAGGATGTATATTCACAGTGTGTGGATTTCTGCTACCGATGCTGATTATGGTAAACTTCTTAGCTAGCAGCGCTTCTCAGCCTATCCTAGAGGCAATGCTCAGTAATAGCAGCGTGGAAATCTTCAAATTATATGTGGTGAGTACATGCTATAGTAATTTTGTAAAAATCATGAGCCCAATCAAATTAGAAGTGGTGAGATTGTCACCTTACTGCTGTTTGGTAAGAAAACAAGGAAAGTCGAACCTCTGGTCACAATCATGAAGCTTTTCAGCGTCATGATTCATAAATTGATTGTCCCAATGAAGTGCAATGAAGAGAGCCATTTGACTTAAAGATTAAAGCCTAATGATAGCAATAACTTGTTTTGGGAACGGCAACGTATCAAGACTTGGTCTAACTGATGGGCATCAATATCAGGGTTATTTTGTAACTTGTCCATGAAATCGAAAAGTACAAATTTCAATGACTGGCTGTTTATGGTTGAAATGCCATATTTAATTATGTTTGGCATCGTTTCTAACAAGGGGATGATCCAGCTTCTAAAATGTAATTATTATGACTGTTGACAGGCACCTGTGAGCGCTGTATGGAATAATATACCTGCAGACTATCACCTGTATACACTGGGAGGAATACTACTACTCTCTCTTATACTCCTTATAATGGCTAAGTGTGCGTCTAGGTAAGGACAAAGACTGTATATATACACCTGTAGTCCTGAGCCCCCAGACTCTTGCCCCCCCCCCCCCCCGTCCGACGGCCCCCTGGGGCAAGTTAGAGAAGTTCTACTCCACGGACAGTTCCCTTCTCATCAGTGATAAATAAAGTTCATGGTGATCTAAAGGCAATCATTGATTATTATACTCCATCAAGGGTTAACCAGGGGAAGGCAATTTCTAATTTATTCATGATCTGTACTACTCACCCTTGTAACATTTATTATTTGTCAATCTTGAATAATCTCGGCATTGAATAAGAGTGATGACAATGATTGATGGTCAAAATTAACTAAGCAATGCCAAGATTAAAATTATTTTCCTATGTAGTTGAGAATTTCTGCATTTCTGAATATCTCCATTGTTGATCATAGTCCCAAAAAAAAGCTTGCAGGTAAAAAGCCAAATGAATTATTTTAGCAAATTGAGAGCAGATAACTCCAAATTTATACAGCCCATTGTTGTTTATATGAGTTTGAATCCACTTGAAAAGTATATAAAAGTGGTTCAATAATGTGAGTGGCACTTAGGTGAGTTGGGGGAGTCTATTTTACACACCCATGCAGAAAACTTCATTCAGTCAAATGAATTTAAGCTTTATATATACCACTTTCCCATCCCCCTATCAATCCTTGACCCAGTATAATTATTTATTTATATTTTTTTTTTTCTGAAATTTTACAGCTGACAGGAGTTGTTAAAAAGTGCCTTTTTGCCCTCTATTTACCCGACCCCATACATCACCAGGATTGTTTTTGTTGACCTGCCTGTAGTACTCACAAGGATGACGAACTGAATGACATAATATTTGGTATAATTTTCGAAAAGTCATCTATTGATGAAGAATAAAGTATCAAGTTTCACGGTATGATACTTGCATATTTATAATGTTTTATTTTATTATATATTAATCATATTAATATTATATCTAGTTCTTATTGTTACAGATTGAGACCCGTACTTTCCCGTAAGAAGAGGAGACAATTCGCAGACCAGAAGGTTTATCTCAGCGAGGTTATTAAAGCTAAGAAGCAGCAGCTGTATAGCGACTATCTAAAGCAGAGCGTCGCTGACCACGACCTTTGACCGTGAGGTCAGCACATTTAGGTAAATAGTTTAGGCGATAACTTGAATATTAGATTCAGTGAAGTGGCACTGCCATGTGTGTATAGGCTAATCATCACTTGCCGGTATATCAATCCAGAAATCCCTCTACCTGTCTTTTGTCAATATAGTCTAGTCTTTCAATATGGCACCTAAAATGAACAAATACTCCCCTCCCACACCAGCTATCTAACTAAGCGGTTTGAACTAAGTATCAGAACAAATTTCACATCACTGCCGACTATCATATCCCCTGCAAAGTCCGGTTCACATTCACAATCGCGGCATGTTAGCAAGTCATTATTTATTTCTAATCGGAATTATGAAAAACTATACTATTATTATGTAATGTATGTAATGTATGTAATGTATTTTTGTTGCAGCTAGTAATCACATATGAATCGAAATATTGCCAAATCTTTGCGGCTATCAAATTTCTTTAGAAAATCTTATGTGGATCATGTCTTTTTTCTTCCTGTTTCCCCCAACCAAATGCCAGGTCTCTGTCCAAAGAATGTAATGGTGCCATTATTAGCAAATGAATACACTTTTTTTCATAATATACACTTATTACTCATAGTTACAATAAACAAATAGGATAATGTGACGCAACTACACTTGAGTTATGTGTGGCTCAAATTTCTTGTATGCCGGCAGTTTGACAGCCTTTGTAGTCGCCCACAAAGGATAGTCATTATCATCTCCTAAAAACTCACTCAGTGATCTAAAATATGTGCCGAAACAGCTGAATAGGCATATTGAAGCGCTCATGAACTCAACCAAAAGGTCTCTGACTTAACTATTGCACTGATTCCCACGACATCACTTGCAGCTCGGTCAGAAATTTAGTAAAACACAAGGTTGCTTGTAATTTTGATCATGGTGCATAGTAATTTTGTCAACAGTCATAGAAAAATCCAGTAAACGTATTGCGTTGAGAAGTTGGTATTAAAAATTCACACAATATATAAATTCGACTACTCATGTATGAGATTACAACAAAATTTTACTATGGAGCCATTTGTAACAATGACAATATACTATTTTGTTTTTAAATTGTAGAGCACCGGCCTTTTACTTAATTCTCTGTGGAATTTTATAGGTTGTTGCGATTAATTCATCACATGTTTACAATATCATATCACCACCCATACCTTTTACATAATGAATGCATTGTTACTGATTTGGTAAACTCTTTGGAGCGTGCTTACATTAGCCCATGTTTATCCCTCTCAGAATTTACTCTACAATAGAAATCCAAGGTATTGTGTGTATACACACCTCGGGCTAACCTTTCAATGACAAACTGGTTTGCTTTCAATATGAATATTGATTCTAGCATCAGCTTGTAGACTGCCTATTCATTGAGTTTACACAAGGGCAGGGATTGGCCTTTCGCTGTCTATGTCATCGTACAGTAGCTTGCAAGTACACATACACACATTGTAGTGTATCTGGGAAGGCAGCTTGTTTTAGTCGGCGGCTTGTAATCGTAAGGACTAGTCTGTGCTGTATGTGAAGCACACCACAAGGCAGCAAGATGATATCTAAACAATGGATTAATATATGTACCATAGTGGCCAGCGTCACCCTAATGCTGTTTGGTAAGTTATCGCTTTCATCTGGAATTGTCCGTTCACATCAAATCATAAGAAAAAGTTTTTTTTATAATAGAAATTTGTCAACGCTACCTAGTACCTAGTCAATTTGTACTTTGGTGTCTTTGACCCCTTGTGGCACTCTGTGCCCAAAGAACCAAACATATTTCGCCAATCGTCATTAGATGATATCTCTGTCAATGTGAATCTTATCATTTAAATATTTCAACAAACTATTTGTGAAAGAAGGCTTGCTGATGATGGATGCACTAAAGTCAAATACTAAATCATTTAGTTCCATGCGGCAATGGAAGGGTGCTGACGGTGTTTCAGTTTTTATCAGTAGAATACCAAAGCAGAGTTCATTTGTGTTCCTCAGCAGTTCTTCATTTTGAAAGGTCTTCCCAAGGGCTTTACTAAGTTGAAGTTTGTTTATTGTCTAATTCTAATATGCATCCTGTAATAGGTAGATAGCATCGAAAATACGACGCACTAGTGGCAAAATAAAATTTTGCTCTGTTTTGTAGCGATGACACATGTAATACTAGCCTTGGTACTCAATCTATACTCCTCTGCCTGGGTAGATCCGGCCGGTGTTCTAGCTGAGCCAAGAACTAAACTTGTAACTGGTCTCAACATTCTTATTGACTCCCTGGTAAGTCTTCAAGCATGGGCTGCTAAACATTTGGTGTCTTTGTTGCGCTCTGTTTGCAGGCAGGTCGGAGCACAACTGGAGGCCAACCAAACTCAAGCAGTCGATGGACTGGAGTGGGGTACAAACCCACTACCTTCAACAAATGCCTGTTAAAGGTCCGGAACCAACTGAGCCATCTCCTACTCCTAAATATAACTTCATCTCCTTTTAAACTGATATTTTTGTGTATAACCTTCCCAACCATCATTTATCAATCGAGGCAATCGTTAGAGCTGACTCGGTAAAATAGATAACTGATGGCAGGGTGAGTGGAAGAATGTCTTTAAAAAATTAACTGGATTCTGTAGGATTTAGTTGTTGATGAGTTTAGCATTTGTAAAGTCCATATCTAACGCCGCACTAGGATTTTAGGGAAAATTCGCTCACTACTTCATTACACCTCACCCACCTGGATCCTGTGTTCCCTGCAGTATTGGTAGTAGCTTTCATTGTCAAAAAAATTCCAAGATAGTGGAATGATAGATACTATCATCAACCCCACCCTCATTGCTATTCCTAACTTCAGGTTTTCCTCTAAATCTCTGAACTCGGAAATAGCAGGAAGACCGGGGCGTGGGTATGCTCTGTAGGGAGTTATTTATACACTGTACAGCGAGGCATCAATGGGCAACCATTTTAACCTGAAGGGCCTCACCTTCGGGGGGGGGGGGGGGGGGCTGAAGCTAGCAGTCAGTTCATAAATCTGTGTTTATTTTGTTATGAGATTGAAGACTTTATATCAATAAGCTATAGATCAGTTTATGGCAGATTTAGCTTTGAGTGAAAACTGGGTGTGCAGCCCAATAATCTTATTGATAAAAAGGATCAGTAAAGCTATTTATAATAACAATGGAAGCTAAACCTCTGTTTGTCAGTCTTCTGAGAGAATCAGAGGATATGCATAATCTTGGGATATATTAATATATTAAGCATAAAGGATTTTGCCTGCCCCTCTTCAAAAGGAACATGCTGTCGCAGCAAACTGGTTTGCGTGATCACTAGAAGTTTTTTGCCTAGTTTTGGTTATTATTATGCATTCTTTGTTTGAGGCTGAATTGCCCAAACTGAATTTTCAATTCACATAGTACTTTGAAGGACACAGGGTTCAGTTCATACCTGTGCTTATAAGCAGTGCTCTGCCACTCTTGAAAATTAAATCAATTAAATTTCACTAGTTCCAATGAAATGGTGTATGTCATGTTTTCGGAAATCTTCTCATATTGATTAAGTATTTATAATGGAGGAATGTTTTCTTACTTGCTACACAAGAAGCCTACTACATACCAGAGGTCACACCCTTTTCATTCATCGATTTTCTATAGGACAAAAATGAACTGCTGTTAAAATGTCAATGTGGTTGAGTGAAGAAAAACAATAATACTATAATGAAACTCGACCAGACTTATAGTTAGGATTTTGGTCGCCCACTCCTGTGCTGTTTGCACTGATCGGATGCTTTTGTTACCTTTTGTGCTTATGACCCTTCAGTGAAGGTACACATACGTATGTGGGCATAACTGTGCAGTTTGTTCATCAACAACTATGAACAATTGTAGGATGATTTTAATAAAAGTGTCTGTACTCTTGGAAAGTTAATAAGGAGATTTGGAGAAAAAATTAACCTCAACCGTGTTGATTTAGCGCCTATGTCTTGGCCTTGTCATGCAGCTACTTTTTTGGTTCGTGGATTACCCAAAAAGTAGCCTCGTGACGATAGCCTCCTAACAAGGCTACCTATAACTTGTTGTATATTTTCCACTCTGAATGTTTTTCTTTGTAGTTTGCGTTCCCAGCAGCATGGGCAGGGATTTGTGCCGCCGTCAGCAGGCATCGTGGTGTGGTAAGTATTGTCACCCAGCAAACGAAACTTTTAAATAATTACACCATCCTCATAAAGACATCAACCTTGTTTATTACTTGTTGCAAGGCTGAAGAATCCCAGCAGAGGTGCCAGTGCTTTTCGAGTTGCTTAGCTTTGGCAAAGCACACATCTTTAGCGCCATAGCTAGACTAATTTACATAATATTTATCATACACTACCCGTAGGCCGCCGCTTAGATTTCCACATGAGAAGATAATTATTGAATATCACATTCTTGTTACCATTAAATGTCTGGAATCTGATATATAAAGCCGTATTCTATTGTGTTTGCTCAAGTTCAAAGGCGGGCATCACTCTTACTAGCCTGTCTCGAACAAAGCTTGTCAAGGCAGGCTGCGCTCTTACCTTGGACGTTTGCTCTCAGTTCTTTGGGTTCGGATAATCTTCCTTTCCCTTTTGAATACTTTTTTTGTAGTGAGGGTAGATGAAATTAACCAAGTATCCATTATAATTCCCATTGTTGCGAGACATACCTACCAAATAGTTATCAAATTAATATTTCAAGGGCAAACCTAGACTCTCTGACATCAGAATGCTAGAACAATATTGACTGCAAACATGAATATTACATAATATGGAATTTTCATTAGATTGTGTGCTACTTGGATCCCAAAAAGTATTCAAGATATATATTAAGAGACCACGTTCACTCACATAAGTTCCTGGAATATGATATTTTTGGTGAAACAATAGTGGTGGAAGAATTTCCTGAAAAAAAGCTCTAATCATTGAGCATTTAATAGACATGAAATCATCCAGCAGAGCAGAAGCTGAAGACATCTCTCAACTAGGCCTTATGATGCTCATACTTTTATGTTTGTTTGTAGTACATTCTGCTTATGGTAATAGTAAGCCTCTGTACTCTGGGATGTATTGGAGGTCTCGTCGCCATAGCTTATGAATTCTCTATTCAGTCACTCTTCAGGGATGCCAAGTATGTACAATAAGAATCTTACTTGTTGGTTAAAAATAGCAAGTTTTTGTCTCTGTCCGAAGACTGAGAAATACAGGTGCCTTAAGGGCGCGGCCGCCATATTCGGCGCCAAATTGCTCTCAGTTTGCAGGCAGGTCGGAGCACACCTGGGGCGTCAATTGAGCCCAGTAGTCAGTAGTCTGCAGCGGGATTCGAACCCAAGACCTCCAACGCTTGCGCGTCGGAGGACAGGCGCTCTAACCAACTGAGCTACCTCCTACTTGTACCCGACCACACACGATTTAGGCATTTTCGATGCATCCAAATATGCTGCTTGTCTACTGTGGCTGACCTGTAGGAGAACAACTCCTAAAGCAGGCAAAATGATGGTAGTGTTGTTGGGCTGAGGTGATAACTCACAATGTTAGCGGACATGAGATCATAACTGAAAAAAAAGAGCGGCAATTTGATTTTTTTAGCCACATGTAACCCAGAATATGATCTGAGAGTGATGGCAGTAGCATTTCACGTTCACAGACAAGACAACACCTCATAGCAATCAGGAAGATGTTGGGAGCAATTTTGAATGGCGCTAAACCTTCATGGAGTATCAATTTTAATTGTTCATATTTTAGCTCACAGAATGATGAGGTGGCTATTTCTATGCTAGTAATGCGTTCGATTGAGATCATAGTCTCCCTGATGTTGCTTATCTTCGGTGTTGTGGCTGTATTATCCGACCTGGTAAGTAAAGGGTGCGACATGAAACGACATGAGACCAGATAGTCTAAGTTCTCAGGTGGCTGCAATGCGAGTTAGTGGCATTACATTATCAAACACTCATTTTCATGAGTGTTCATGAGTGTTTGATAATGTAATGCCATGAACTCACATTGCTGCCGTCTGAACACTTGGACTAGGGACAGGCTTGAAAAGTATTATGTTTTTGTTTGGTGGATCAGTTTTGGCTTCACTACAACAATGTTTTATGATCGACTGTTTCTTTTAACCAAAGCCTGATGGAGATTAAAAAAATTAAGGGAGTGACAAGCCGATCAAATGATTGGGCAGTTGAATTCCCTAAGATTCATAGTGAATGAGCCAATAAAAGCAAAGCTTGATAAGACATGTGCGTTCACCGTTTACTGGAAAGTAGTGACAGACACAGGAAATCACTGTGCACCAAAGAAGGTGACTCTGTTTCCAAGTTTGTAATCAGAAATGCTTGGTGCACAACTATATCACATTTCGCACCAATGAACATAGTATCATCCATATGGTGTTCAAGATGGAGTGGAATATCCAAATAAGTGTGATTTATATGTCCTCATGGCCAGCCACTCTTCTATCTTCTGGTGAGAGATTCATCATGAGACATCCTATAGATAGAGCATGTGACTCTGAGTCACTTTTGTTCACGACAATTGAACGTTATTGAAACATGACATAGTTTGATGTGCCTCATGTTCTTTTAACCGCTTGCGATATCGCTAGATTGTGTTTTTCAGGAAGTACTAGAGTTACCCAGAATGCTTGATTATTTTGTAGCCTCAGCGTTCACCTAGCGGAAAGTATTACGAGGGAGGCGAGATGCTTGTGGCAGAACCACCCCAATACAATTGTAAGACCTTACACTATGCGCACTGGTGACATCACCTGCTTCATAGTAATAAGATATGGCATTAACTTCTGATCATCTCCTGATCAGCTAAGCACTAAGTACCTTTTTGAGTCAGGCACATCCGTAAACCTGTTCCTTTTGTTAGAAGTGGGTTAGTGCACAACTCAAGTATTCAAGCCTGTGTGATATTTTTGCGGGGGGCAACAAAATATAAGTTTGTTGACTCAATACAGCTATCTAACTTTTTATCTCCAGTACTTGTGAGAATAATAGCAATAATTGCTTTTCATTTTTTATATTTGAATAAAAATAGGGATTTTATGTTGTAGCAGCAATGAGAGCTCCATCATATGCTTCATACCAGGGACAGATGAGGGGCGGAGCTAGTGCCCCCAGAGTATCAGGCCCCGCTTCTGTAGGAGGATTCAGACAGTACACTAAAGGATCACCTGAATGGGACAAGTAAGTCAGCACTAGCACACCTCAGAGATATTAGTACTTTTTTAGTCAATGGTTGGCTCTTATCTGATTGGTTGTTAGGTGGGATAAAGAGCCAATGCCATGTCACTGAAAGTGAAACTATATTTCTGTCAAATTGACTATGTATCTATGTATATATATATATAGGAAAGCACCCATTTGGATAGCATTTGCCCTCTCCCTCCAACCAGCCAATTAGAGCCAGTTTTGTCAAGACAAGCTCCTTTTTTGTACAACTTTATTCCGTACTCCATACATCAAATGCGATAAATTAAGAGATTTTCAGATCTAGGATTTGACAAGCTTTGTCAAGACAGGCTACTTTTTATAGAACTAGAGACCTTACGCAATGCGTCAAATGCGATTAAATCGGTTTGCAGATCAAGGTTTAGTTTTTAAGCAACATTTATATTTTCAGGTTTTACTCTGAATATTTTGGTTCCGGAAATCGCAGTTATGGAGGAGACCTGAAAGGAAAGTCTAAACACAGGAGCAACAGCTATAGATACTAAGAATTGTCTACCCATGAAAATGTGGGAGACAGCTCCAACAATCAAAATCGACTGTGATAATTGATAACTGTTTATCCAAGGAGTTGTAGACCCAGGTCTACAACTCCTTGGTTTATCTGTGTGTATAAACTGATTTTGCTCGCTGATAACTTGCATAACAATTGAAGATTACCCATCAGATAGGTATGTGAATTGAAAATTAAAACTTTCCTATGAAACTTCTTTCTATTTATACTTAGTGGCAAGTAAACTAGGTTTCTTTACATTTATTACATTTCTGCTCATAAAAGTTATTATCATTTAAAGATTAAAACTGCATACTTTCCTTGACATTGACTTAGTGATGTAATCTATATAAAAAGTAAAACATTTTAATGGAAATTAGTTCACTAATACTGTGTTTGAAAGAGTTGTGGAATGAGAGTTTAAGAATTAATCTATGGCGTTCAGTCATAACGTCTCAACACCAACAGACTGCCCAGAAATATGATATTTTGATATTTTTCACCACTAATATTATTTGGTTGCTCGCAAACATTCCATATACTACTGTGCTGCGTTTACACTGATCGCATAACTATATTTTATATATACTGATAAATGAATTGTTACAAAAAGTTTCATTATAAATAAAAAATGTGTTCAAAATCATAACATCCACACCAACAGCTGACACCTCATAATGTAGGAATCCTTCAATTATAGCCCAACCAAGCAGCACTTCACTTCTCAGTCACAAATATATGAATCAATGATGCATAAACGGAAGTCTGTGCCCCAAAGACTCTTACCGCCAGCTGGAGGAGATAATTACCTCTACAGACACTGCCCAAGTCATTGACAATTACAAGATACCATGAAAATACAATCATACAATATTTACCATGTTTGTGGAAACTTGTCATCAACCTAAAAAGAAAAACGACTTGGGCCCTTGCATTCTGAAAAAAATGAGACCAGTCTTTTTTCAGTCGTCTTACTGCACATGTACCCGATTAGTGTGATCCTGAAATTTACCACACAGCTATAAAACTATCTGTGGCCTCCTTATTTTCAAACACCAACTTAACTATCAACCTTTAGAGTTGTGCAATTCAGAGAAGTGGAAATTTGACCAAATTGTATACGTGATTATATGAGTGTCAAGACAAGCAAAAAAAAATTGACCTGTTGGCTTTCAGATGTTTGACTGTCAAATAATCTAATAATATGACATCTCTTTTAATCTATAACACAGGGAGTCTACAATGATGATACCTGATTTCGGCTTTAACATGTTTGGGCTATTTAAGTTCCAAGGCTATACAGGGAATACCAGTAAATTGTTCTGTAAGAACTAAATGCTAAGTATAACAACTGCTGGCTATTGGTTCACATTCGTAATGAGTGCTAAAACATACCAAATTGCCTTTATTTGATGATCAGACAAGCAAACAGAAAAGGTGCCATTGAAATAAGGCCTTTGGGCTAGGGCAAGAGTCTGTGGGGGGAGGGGGGGCTCAGACCAAGGACCAAGGACCCCTGTAACTCCTCGCTCAGAGTAAGACTTGTTACAACAAGTCTTACTCTGAGTCTTACGGTTTAATGATCTTCATCCAAGCCAAGACAGTTGGCATGTGTGGAAGTCCGCCTCAGAAAACAACTGGCTAGATTTCATTTATTTTTATGCAATGAGAGATCGAATCCTTCTTTCCACTTCTGAAGACTTTCCGGTTCATTAAAGCTGTGCATTCATTACTTAGATAACCAATTAAAAAGATAGTATGTGAATATAGAGTATAGAGTCAAGTGAGATTGACCTGTTTGCTTCTGGGAATTCCAGGGTAAAGATGCATTATGGGAATGATTTAGTATGTTTGCGGAGTTGTGCTCCACTTGATAGCCTAGGTAACTTCACTCTAAAGATACGTTTTCATTTCACCCATCTACTTTTAAGAACTTAGCCTAGGTCAATGCCATAAAACTGGAAGTGGAAGTCTGATCACTCACTTACTATGTTTTCTTAACCTGATTCAGTCGAAAAAGAGTGTCAATGAAGCTTACGCTTCCTACAGTAGTCAATTAAATCACTGGATCAATGACTGGGAGTTCTTAAAGTTGTCCCTCAAGAGTGAGTGTGAGTTAAAGCCCTCTGAAGATAAACATTCCTTAATCAAATCTAATCATGTTTCTTTAGCCTGACTCTTCTTGAGAAGTTAGTTAAAGCAAGGAGTTAGAGTAGCTTACTAAACCACACACTCTCTTAAGCAAGGACTGGAGTATTCCTTGCTAGGACTAACTACTTATACTATCTAATGCATGTTACTGCGTTCGATGTACATGATTATGATTGCTGGAATTACTATGTATCCTTTGGCTGTCAACTGCATGCATTGCAGTACTGAACTTATAGGGGAAGGCGGGGTACGTTGAGCCAGTTTTTACATATTTGATTGTAACATGCAGCTGAATTGCGCCAGATTAACAAAATTTGGCACTGAAATAGGTCTTCATGTCTTCCAACAACATGAGTGAGGTCAGAAATCTACTGCAGCAAGAAAAGGAAATATTGCTGTTTCAAAAAAAAATTGGAAAGCGGCTCAACGTGCCCCAAGCACGGGGCACGTTGAGCCGGGTCCGCATTTTGTATGGGGTATGTTGAGCCACTCTGTTATGGTCATCTCTTTGCTGGTCACAACTTTTTAATTCCTTGCAACCATATGAAATAAAGAAAAGCAACCTAATTCATTGCAACAGCACAGTTTTTCACTCAATTGAACTATAAAATATAATTCGCAAGACAAAAGAAATCTCCGGAACATTTGTGGTAGAGGAAAACTTGCACACGGCAAACTTGATGATAAGGGAAGGGAAAAGTGAACTCAGTGTATTGCTAACATCATTAAAGAAACATCAATTACAATGTTTCTGTTTTTGTGTACATATACTTCATATACACTTTCATCATATAACATTCATATACTGCAGGGCATGGCTCAACGTGCCCCATCGGGCATGGCTCAACGTGCCCCAACAGCCTGTATTTCACTTTCAACTCAAGTTTAACAAAATCTCTCCATCAGAGATAAGTTTAGATTATGTGAAATTGAGACTAAATATGATGTTATCACATAATAAAAGTTGCAAATTCTCAGTCACGCCCTGATGAGAATAGATGAAATTTCCGTCGATTAGCGTATTATTTACTTTTTACGATAAAAACGATGAAAAACTAAATAATTATATTCCCTTAATAGCTTTCTTTATTTTTGTCTGCTCAAAAAGGGTGCCCTTGGTCACATGACCTCTGATGGAGGGGAAAACTCAAAACATAAAATGGTATTTGAAAAAAGTGGGGTGGATCAACGTGCCCCATGGCTCAACGTGCCCCGCCTTCCCCTTCTTTTTGTGCTGTGGAAACTTGACAGTCATTTTTACTATCTCTACTATTATAATACCTTGATCTATCTGTATTTTGTCCAAACAGGTGGGGCGTAGGCTATGATCAGGCATAGATGAAAAAATAGGACTACTTGACTGATAATTGTATAACTTGAATAATAAATCATCCATGCATATGCTGGCCTGGGCTCCTGGCTCTGCAAGGCATGTGTAAGCATATACATTGAATATTAATGACAATTTCGTTGGATTACTCTAGAATAACTAATACCCAAGACCTTCAGCTGCTGATCAACTACCGGTATGCGATACCTTTTTCAGGTCCGTGTCATGGTCAGATAAACGCTCTAGATCTGCTATGAGAACCCCCTAGGGACCAGTCCTCAATATTTTCTGTACTTACGTGTTTGAGATCTGTTACTGAAGTTTTGAATATTTTCAGATTACGCAATGAAGCTTCTTAATGAGTCCAACCTGATCTACTTTTCAACCTGCACATCTCCGACAGCAAAGGAAGGGTGGCTCTACAAAAAGGGCGAGGTTAATCGCTCGTTCCAAAAGAGATGGTTTGTGCTGAAAGGGAACCTTCTGTTCTATTTTGACAAACCCGGTGACAAGGAACCCAATGGTGTGATTATACTGGAGGGATACACAGTTGAACTGGTGGACTTTGCTGCAGAAGGTTTCACATTCCAGATATCGTTTAGGGGCAGCGGTAATTTGCGCAAGTACATCCTGCAGGCCGAGAGTCATGTTGTGATGGAGAACTGGATGAAGGTGATAACAAGCGCCAGCTATGACTACATGAAGCTAATGGTGGCTGAACTCAAGTCGCAGCTCGATGAGCTGAACTCTCAGGAGTTGTCAAGCGAGCTCTCACGATGTAAAACACGAGCTGATAGTAACTTAGACCCGTTTGGCCAGCAGCCGTTTGTGCCTATGAATCACAATGCAGGTGATGTTCCTACTGTGACTGAGTCTTTGGTCGAAGTTAGGAATGACTTAGAAGGTAGCTGTGACAGTACGGGAAGTAGTATGTCTGGCGTTTCCTCTCAATACGATTCTCCAAAACTGTCTGCCAGGGCGAGAGTTAACCCTTTTGATAGAGAGTCAAAGAAAGATGTTTTCAATATGGACCCATTTGGTCAGGTAAGAATACTGATCAGCTACTTTGGCGCTCGATGGAAATCAACATCGAAATGAAGGCCAAATTGTAAATTACATTACCGACAAAAATGTTGGTGTACTACTAGCCTGTTTTGACAAGCTTGTCAAGACAGGCTAGTGTACTACATGCATGTTGCAAATAAACTGTGTATAATGGGAAAGTCGCATATAGATAGGAATCATTTTGCAAAGTAAGATAACATCGAAGACAGTATTTATCATTTTGAAAATGCAAGTTAGAATGTTCGGTGAAATAATCTAGAAAACCATTAACCCTGCCTAGGCCCTGCTTTACTAAATTAAAAGCCATGTTGACTTCATTGCCGATAATTCGAATAACTACCAGTACTGAATAGTTAAGTTTCCGCAAAGCTATTCGGAATAAATTTGCATTAGACCTTTGACAACTTCTGCAAGTGTAAATTTATTCAAACTGTGTAAATATGATTCCACCTTTTTCTTGCAGGTGCCATTTAATCCTGAGATAAGACCTGCCTCAGAGCCTAGTCTAACTGTGCCACAAGCACCCGCAAGACGAAAAGGAAGAAACTCGCCTAAACTTAAGCACTCATCTAAGATCTCTAAGCCTGCTCCAAAAGGCTCACGTAAAACCATAGGAGATGAGCCGAGTAGATGTAAGTTTGCATTATTTTGACAATATTGACATCAGGCGTTATTGTAGGCAAACTGGTAGTGTACTTCTCACTGTTGGGTTAGTTAAAAGTACAATTTTAGTGTTTGGACTGTTTGTTGAGCCACAACCTATCAAAGATCACCGAACACCTGATGTTATTGCCAGCCGCTACGCTCACCAATGTGTCAGGATTTTGGTATCATTTGTAAGTTCTCAGAGTATTAAAACACTGCTCTAGGTTCATAACTAGCCTGTCGCACAGTTATAACTGATTTTCACTCTATACTGAGATGAGAGAGTACTTAACAGCTTCCATTTCCCCCTTATATTTAAAATAGCACCTTTATTAAAGTCTAAAATTGGCATTAGTTTTTTATCTTACGATTCGGCTTCAGGTAATTCCAACAGGTCTTGTGATCATTTAATCAAAATGCAAACTCTGAACAGATTTATAGTGTATATCAAGCTCTTATCTGAAAATTGCACTTATCTTTTGAACAATTAATGACTATGAAATGAGTCATCATATCTTATCTTGTGATTATTACAGTCACCACTATCTGACTCAGTTCTCATCGCTCGGTCATGTGTCAAACCAGTATCTTTGTTGATTTCATTCAATGCTTCTCCTGCATAGCACAAAAAGACACTGCTGTTGAAAGCAAAACATAATCATCATGTTACTAAGCCTGTCTTGACAAGCTCTGTTCGGTGGGAGGGGGACATCAACTGCCCAACAAAGTTTGTCTAGACAGGCTTCATGTTACTATGATATAGTAAAGAGTTTGTTTCGGTGTCACTGACCCAGGAGTGCAGATGACTTGTTGTAAAATTGCCATCTCGGAATTGAGGCTAATACTCCAGAAGGGTCAAGTGTATACAGGAGGGACAATTCACCATTTCGCGAAATATTTAGTGCTAGCTAACATTAAGTCCCCCTTAGCTAGCGTAATTAAACACCAGCTGATATTTTCTCCTCTTTGGTCACTCTGATAATTCAGCCATTTCCCTCATTTGGAACCAGTAATAATAAATAGACCATAACATATTACTATGGTGGTATTTTTGTAGCTGTAATTAAGTTTCCTATAAATAAACTTCAAATGATTATATTGGGCATTCCAGGCTCCATATACATGGGGAAGTAATCCATCGATCAAATTGATCATGACTTATAGGCAATAATATTTTTTAATGGCCCAAGATAGTTTAGTGAGGATGCCAGTGTAACAATCATTCATACTATACTGTTCTGTAGGCCTAGCCCTGTGGCTGTGTGAACAGGGCTACTGTAGGCCTAATAAATTAGCAGTAAGGTACCAAAGCTGAGTTGAGAAGGAAAGTAACTTGTCGGACGATGTTCCAATACCCAACTCTGGTGGTGTTGTGAAAATTTAAAAAAAATAATATGTGCTCCGTTGTATTAATTACAAGTGTCCAAGTTTATACTCAATAGTAGGCCTAACCTTGATGTAGGCGCGATTTACATACTGCCCCTATACTGACATTAGTTATATAATTCTCAGAATATCATTGACATATCACTATAGGTGATCAAATTATGTTGCTAGTAGTTTAATCCGCTAATGTCAGCCACCATTAGCAACAGGTGTTCCTATAAAAGAGCAAGTGGTGTTGATTCTATATCTATGTAAGTTCTAGTTACATTCCAAGTAGAAAACTAGTACACATTTAAACGATATGCAAGTAATGTTTCACAAATTTCCTTTTTATCTTCAGTACCTGGCAGGACGCAGTTTTATCAGGATGCTCAAAACTATTACGGAGATGATCTGAAGCCTCCGTATCGACAGTCTTGTTTTAATGATCTACATACGAAATATGGTGAGATAATCGACAGAGTACTGAGTACCTTGAGATCTGGTGGTAGCGAAATTAAAGGAGCGACAACTTCTATGGCTTCCGAAACACTTATACAATTTTGATAAACTATTTTATTTATGGTGCGAGCGGAAATGAGTAGACTAGCAATATTTCTCAGTATTTTTGTATTGAGACCAATTTTTGTTTTAATGATTGTCCTAGCTGAAACTGCATTTTTTGTTTCAGTATATATTTTTCCTTTTTGAATGGTGAGTAATAAACCCTAAGCTTCCCGACAGCTATGACTCATCAGCTTGAATTATGTCATCAATGCATAGGCTAGTTTATAATCTCAGTTACCCCTTTCTGGTAAGTTATGATACTCTTCCAAACACCTATGCAGGGTGCTATTGAAAGCAATATAGTGTGAATACAACTCTCCATGTGTCAATTCATTATCAATGTTTACGGCAAAATTGATCAAATCAGAGCAATGATTTAAAGAATACTGACCTTGCTAGCGCTGCACAAGTATTATTATCAACTAAAACATATCAGTTTGTGTTGAGGGACGTATCTCTAATGTGAGTTGGTGACAGACAAACTTGGAACAACATCATCACATCTTATTACATCATCAACAACATCTTATTGCAGTGGTTAGATATTGTCTAGAGTCACAGCAAACGAGTCAGTCGTTGTAAGCCTTCAGGTGGCAGCATCATTGAAATTTGATCAATCAAAAGACTTTGTTTGCCTGTCTTGACAAGCTTTGTTCGGACAAAGCTTGTCAAGACAGGCAAAGACCTTGTATACTTAGCTGCAATCCATCGCTGTGCTGGTTGATGTTTTGCTTATCTCTGTTGATGGTTTGTCGTTGCGTGACTGGTGGACCCTACGCCCATGAAGTATTTCTGTGAGAATTTGTCGACAGCTATTAAATTAGCACTTCATGTAACATAGATGATAAGCTCAGGGATAACGGTCCAAATCGATTGTCGATAAGTCATCTGCTTGTTTGATATGAGAGCATAACTCCTGATTATCTATTTAGGGCAACAAAACCAAGAAGTTAATGCTATTTCTGGTCACATTTTGCTTGCAATTTATGATGCAAACTCATCTTCAGTCAATGCCCACTAGGTGACCATGATGAATGCTTCATTGTTGCTATTTTGAATTGATGAATTCTTTGTCATAATCTAGGGGGTAGCTGACAAAACTGTATTGTATTGTTCTGGGTTTCAGTCAATGGGATGCAAATGAGATGATAAAGACAAACATGACAAAAATTCAACATAATAGTTGAGTTACACATGGGAATAGCTCAAGGTTTTTGATGACTACCACGAGAATCGCTATCACCGTAGACATGATTCTCTTATTGGACTTTATTAATGTCATATCATGTGACCTGCCGGTACCCAACATATATTTTAAAATAAATCCAGAAGAGAATTTATTGTCTGACTACATCTAAGCTATTATACTCATCCATCCCTCAACCTATAGTGTGGGCTACCCTAGCTTTAATTCGTTTTCCCGCCTCTATGTAAAAATACCCTGTTTGCAGAATTAGAATAATATTTTATGGTTAATACGAAAAGAAGTACAATTCAGTTTAGTAATATCAGCCAGGGTAATTCTATTTTATCTTCAAAGTACAATGTCAAGGCTAACCGGTCGCTACTGATAAGTGATATATAGCTCATTGTCGATCAGTTCAGTGACTCCTCCTGTCTTATTTCCATCAGTTGATCTGGTGGATACCAGACCTGAAGAGTTGTCATTGCAAATCTCTCGTTTGTCTTCAACTCTGTAAAATACAAATGATTGGATGTTATGATCTCCCAAACAATTCTTGGGCCACAAAAACATTCCAAATAATAATTAAGGCCAATCAATGTAAAAAATAATGCAATGATAGTTTGATTTGCAGGGAAGTAGGGCAACTGAGCAAAATTAGTGTCCTCTTTGGTAATACAACGATACTATAAGTAAATAATTGTAAGATAAATTTAATTTGTAACAGTAATTTACCTTTGAAGTGAATCGAAGTTGGTGAAGTCCTCAGCGAAAGAATCAGTCAGCTGACATACAGCCTCATATCCTTCTCCATTGCTCTGAGCCTGTGTACCTGCCATCTGCAGCTCTTGACTGTTAGAAGTTACCTCCTCCGCTAGTGCGTATGTTGGGTTATCCGTTCCTATATAACATTGACCGAAAGTTTGATTGTACCAAAAGTTGTTTGCATTATGATGCTACCTTTCTATTTGTCACTATCATCTTAACTCAACAGGGATTGCAGCGAAAGCAGGACTTATATCAGAGTCTTTGTTGGTATTGGTAGAGAGGGCATGCCGAAAAGAAGACAATTTAAGCAGCGCCTAGAACCAAATATCTTACCGTGTGTTATTTTTGTCTGATCATCACCGGTAATAATATTTGACTGCAAATATCCAGTTATGTTACTTTTATAAGTTTCCTCACTGCAAAATATGATATCAATTTGATAGCAACATTTGAGGAGAGATATGCATCAAAAGAGAAGGGGGCGGTGAATCAATCGGGTGGCAGTGAATCCCCAAAACTGAATGGGTTGATGGCTAACAAGGACACCCACTATTCACTACTCAGAGTCGTACATGCGTATCCCATGGCACAGTTCGTTCGCAATCTCCACCCAATACAACCTAGAGTAAGCGTTAGGGTTATTGGCCTTACATGGCCCGTTGCTGAGCAACCTTGTTACTGTTTGTGAACTCAGAAATGGTGATCGTTTGGAGATATTTATAACATAATTTATTTTTTCCACCTTCATAGCGTTGATTACCTTGTAAACGGAGTTGAATAGAGGCGTTTCAAAAAGATAATTGCAGCTGTCAGCATCAACGCGATCGTAATAACTGCGATGGGAACACCAAGGCCAGCTCCTAAAGCACTTCTGGCAGCGTCAGAAGAGTTCAGACTCAGAGCACCTCTTTTATCGCCAGATACTTCAGAAACTGGAATTTGAATATTAAAATCGGTCGGTAAAGATAAAGGGTATGAGGGTGGATGAGGAAGTTGAAACTTGTTTTAGATAGTTAGCTGACATGATTCCACAACAACAGATCTGGCCTACACCGACAATCACAACGTTGATGCTTCTCTTGGGGTACGTTTGACTGACCACCATTGAATCTATTGACAAGCAAAAGTCTGTTGTCAGTACACTCAGCACATTCTCAAAGAGAAAGTTAAAGAAAAGACGTATTTCTAAGCTCACCTTGATCTCTGTGGTTAAAATTTTCTTCAAGTGGCCATTCTTGATCATGCAGATGGATTTAACATAAAAATACATTTATGAGGTTGTTCAAAGTTTCAAGTACCTAACCTGTATTCACAAATGTAATAATAAGGTTTATGTATATCTATATATAAATATATATATAGATCAATAATTCACTCACTGAAATATTCGATATTGAAGCCTGTAGAAACAGTCTGATAATTAGGATTAGTTCTGAACTTGAAGACAAGTGTGGACCCATAGATGGTGTAGTTATACCATGTCTTGATATTTGGCTTATTGTTTGGGTCACTGCAAAGTCTCTTCTCATTCTCTTCTAGTAATCCACCAGTAATTCTAGTAGCTATGCCAGTAATCTCCATGAAGTCATATAGGCAGCCAGGATAATCCGGGTTATAGTAGAGCTTGAATGTCAGAAACCTGATATGAAGTATTTGTTGAGAACGTAGCCCACTGATTGTCAGAGATGAGTTGATGTCTGGGGGATAATCATTGTAGGAGTAGGATTTATGACTTAGAATAGTTCCTTGCTGATGATCTGTCACTTGATCGGGAGATCTTCTAGGGTTGTATATCGCGAAGACATCTGTAACTAATAATGTTTGGATGGTGTTAATATCAGACCTTTTATCGATAATAAAATTTCGCTTGCAGCCGTTTGAGTCTCTACACTGAATGATATTTGGTCAGATTAATCCATTAGTCCATTGGTCTATTATTATATTGGCAGCTGAGGCAGGAGCATTTCGAAATACATTCAAATTTAAAATAAAACTGGATCATATATATTTCCCCAAACCCCAGCAATACCATATATATCCTCTTGGAAAATGCTGAAGATTTCAAAACTGCATCTAACTCTTATGCAGTCAGTTGTTATTCATTGAAAAGGCAACACTTCTTATTTGATCAAGCTTACCTATATATTGAAAGTGCAGCTTGAAGCCTTTCTTTCCTGTTGATTGATCTGTGTGAAAGCGGAGGATGAATCTTCCATCTTTTAGGACATATGTTCTCACATCACCAGAGAACAAATACTCTCCTTCACAATTGTACATGTCATCATTAATCTGCAGGTAGTCAAAACATACTCCATTACTTGTATTCTCTAGCTGGAAGTCGTTCACACTCAGGGTAAGGTACAAGATTCCCTCCTCTTCTATTCTGAGAGTGCTCTCCATGTGGTCAGGATAGTTTTGCTGTGGATAACCACTGTGGCTGATAATGGTTCCTTCCCTTTGACTAACTAGAAGATTCTGACCATCTTTCATGGTATACACCGTGCCCGTTGTGCCTGAAATTGAAATCTATATTTATATAGTGATTATCAGAAATGGTAGTCCTCGATCTTCTACAAAAATAAGCCATTATTCATTCATCGATTATAGGAATCATTCTGCAATGATATCATGTACAATAACATCTTCTGCAACTGAACAGTTTAAGGTCTCAAACTGAGCTGAGGCGATGATTAGAAGCAATGGCAAAGAAGTACTCAAACTATTAACTGATAGGTTGAGAGACGTCAATCCAGTTTTGCAAAAAACACAACGACAGCCTACAGTAGTATAGTTCTTTAAAAGCTCATCAAATGTATTGAATGCATTGCCAGCATTGTGGAATGTCTATGTTGCAGACCTGTGCCATGGCATCCCAGTTATCAAATAAGCGGATGACACCACAATCTACGATGTAGTGCCAAATCCAAAAGTGACAACAGTTGACAAATGTGGAAGAAACGGAGACATAACCATTGCTGACAATAACAAGCAAACAGCTGCTGATAATGCAGCACAGTAGTGTGACAACTCCAACCAAAATATCAATGCAGCTAAAACACAGTATATGATGTTGACACTTCAACTCAACACCACCATATCACCGCCTATTACCATCAAGGGTGAGCCTATTTCTCATACCAAATCAGCAAAATTACTGGGTGTGACGATCGACGACCGACTCACTTTTACGTCTCATACCAGATCTGTGATAAATAGGCTAGATCAGCTGTACACGGGCTGTACGGGCTGCTTACGCTCAAGCGTCACGGCGTACATACCCGATCGCTTGTCAAGTTCTATCAGGCTAGGATAATGCCTATTCTCACATATGCTGCGCCTGTGTGGTACAGTTACCTACCGCAGTATGGGAAAGACCTCATTGAAAGGCATCAAAGTTTATGTTTGAGACTTATTCTCCCCGAGATAGCTTCTTACACCAAGCGTCTAGACAAATCTAAGATCCAAAAAATAAATGACGTGTTGAGTAAACTACGCAGTGGCTATGTTTCTAAAGTACTGTCTAACGAGAAACACAAGGTACACCACCACATCCCACAAAAGCGATCCATCAACAGGCATAGTGCCAGGTTATCAGACAAGCCCATTTTAAACAGTAGAACAGCTCTCCTAAGCAAATCACTATTTTATAGCTACATGGAAATACGATGAATTTTAGTTTTGTTTTTGGAAAACCTGACCAGACTTTTTTAGACTTTTTAAAACCTTTTCTTGCAATCACCACTATTAAAGTAAACATTTAATGTACGCATGTTCTCATGGGCCTTAAGCACTGAACAGCTAATAAAGAGTATAAAAAAATGAATGTGGTGTCATTATTAAAACTAACCTGTTTTTTTTGCAATTACAGTAATACTCTGGTAAGCGATCACTGCCATTATAACAAAAGCGAAGTATATGAAACAATTCATGATCTTGCTTCAGCTTTGCTTTACTGCCAACCTCTCTGAAGACGCTTCCAGTTCTCTCTTCACAGTCAAAACGAGAGTGTGTGTCCATCTTTGCTTTTATCATAACAAAACTTAACTTCCTACAATAATATCCTTGTTGACATTTATTGTCTATCTAAGCTGACACATCAGAAATAAATTGTTTTGATGATGTTAGAAGTATGACTTGTAGCTGCGCGGAAGTTCTGCTCTCAGTGTATTATGTATGTACTATGGAATAAGAAAAAGCTGGAAAGTTTTGCTCTAGGGGAGGGTAATATTTACTTGAACAAAATACATGGTTCCTGCTTGAGCATGAGTAAAGCGTATTATTATCAATTTGCAATCATCATCTCAAAATATCGGTTGAAATGAGTTCAAATCCACAATCAGTGAGTCAACCCTATAGAGTGATTATAATTTAGAGAAGACAATAAATCTGTGGCCTACCCATAATCATAATTTATTATGATCATTATATGATTATTAAATTATGATTATTATAATATTATTATACGCCTTTTATTTAATAAACTCAAAGTAGCCGTTACAAAATCTATTGAGAACAAGCTTCTGTTGTGCTGAGGTTTCAAGCGGCAAGTTTTATTTATCCATATCATCAATTTTTGTTGAACCAAACAAGGAAGGGCATTGTTTTCAGTTCATTCAATCTTCAGGTTGTGATGCAACAATTTATCATTTCCTGTACAAATAATTTCTTAGTAAATCGAAGTTTATTGATCACTTATATATAGATCATTGTCGATCAGTTCTGTGACTCCTTCTGTCTTATTTCCATGAGTTGATCTGGTGGATGCCAGAACTGATGAGTAGACTTCATTCACTGCTCTTTCGTCTTCAACCCTGTAAGTTAGAGATAAATGGTTATCACTCATTTTCTCACCTTATCGTACAGTGGTAACAATCAACCCAGGTGATTGCGCGATCAAAACTACTATGCTCTTCATTTTTACAATGACACGATATCATGGACTAATCAGTTGCACTGGGTTCAGTAATAGCCTGTATAATCTATAATATGTTTGTTCCAGATGGGAGTTTGAATCCCTGATGTAATAACAAATGAAAGATAAATTGAACGGTTGTGACATTGCCTTACCTCTTAATTGATTCAATGTTGGCATACTCCTCAGCGAACGAGTCAGTCAGCTGACACACAGTATCATATACTGCTCCACTACTTGGATTCTTTGCTCCTGCTGCTAGCTGCAGCTCTTTACTGTAAAGAGTTACCTCATCCGCTAGCTCACATGCTGGGTTATCTACCCCTGTATAACATTTGCAGTAATTATTATAGTGATGAGCTTTGCATGCATTTAGATGTTACCAATTTCATTGCCAACTGTAGGACAGGCTCGAGAACAGCAAAAATCATTGGATGAATGCTTTGTTTGTACCCAGTGACACTGTATGTCTTATCATGGTAGAAAGCGGCTGTGCATTAGCGGAACTTTCAGAAGAAGTGACACGGTAGCTTACCTTGTTTCTCGTCATCTCCAGTAGTACTATATGATTGCATATATCCTGTAATATTAACTTTATCAGTCTCCTCTCTACAAAAAATATCTTAATTAAGCAGCAGGAATGTAGATTTTGCGGCATAATGTAACTGGAATACTCTATAACTAATGGCAAACCAGATTAGTCGATCATAAAAATTCAATTTTTTATTCTTCCTAATTCTATAACAATACAAATGGTGTGAGATTGAATGTATTTTATATGTTAGAATCATAAAGATATACAGCACAGAGTTGATTGGTAACGAAAACATAAGGTGTGTTATAACTTTTTCGAGCAAAAGCTTGCATTTTGTTTGCCAATTTACCTTGTAACTTGAGTTGAGCGTCTGTATTTTAACAGCATAACTCCGCCCACTATCATCGAACTGATTACAATAACTGCAATAGTTACACTGAGGCCTGCTCCTATACCATTTCTCTCATCACCAAGAGAGTTCAGCGAGTCCATGTCACTGCCAGATACTTTGGATGTTAAAATGAATCATATAACATTAGGCCAGATAATGAGGATAGGCAGGAGGGAAGCCAAACACAATATTATTGAATCTATGTAAGCTTGTCAACTTAAATTACTTCCTGACACCTTGATCAGGGTTGGACGCGGGGCTAGTCAGGTCAGGTTAACAACATGCTGCCTTCAATTAAATGGGTCACCTAGAATAAGTTTCAACGTTTGAGTTCAATATCAAAGCAAGCTTATTTGGCTCTGCGTTTGATGAATGGAAAGTTTTGCCAAATATTGCTATCCAGGCTGGGTCACAAGTTGTAAAGGAGCTGAAATCCGAAGGACAATTCCTGTAAGAAACAGCCATTGCATGTCATTTAGCGTTTGATGTTGAGAGTATGTGGTATGAGTAAACATATACAGATCTGCCATCCTCATGGAGAACCACATTGATATAGTAAGTAGTCTCGTTAACCTCTTTCCAATAAAAATATTTCAGTAATTCCTTATATGGGAGTTGTGTCAGCCACTTCTTGACAGTTCTTCCATATGATACTGACCTTTAATATTACCATAAGTCTTTCCAGCTGGAGAAGCTATACTGGGTGTTGTCGAGGGTGCTTCGGTGGTTACCGCATCTGTAACTGATAACGACAAACAATATTTGAGATCAATTTAAGCTAAGTGTTACTCTGTTACTCCTTGGTGTTACAATTGTATTAATCAGGTGGGCAAGCTTCGCACACTGTAAAATCTTGGTGACAGAAAATGAATAAAATTTTTCAAGGCGATGTGCAATCTGCTTATAGCATCTCCTAAGCATCTCAACTAGTTGCCAAAGTTATAAAAGATGATAAAACATGTAATATAGATTGATCATGTTGTACTCACTGGAGTAGTCAAAGTGGAAACCTGCAGAGGGATTCCCTGAGTACCAATTAGATATAAATCTGAACGCAACCGAAGATCCAGAGAGGGTATAGTTATACTCAACGCTGACTCCTGGCTCATAGTTTGGGTCACTGCAGAGTCTAATTTCCTTGTCATCCATTATGCCCGTAATTTCCATAAAGTCATAGAGGCAGCCGGGGTATCCTGGGTTATAATACAGCTGGAATGTTCGGAATGTGATATGTAGTATCTGTTGAGCCTGCAGACCGGTAACAGTTAGAGATGAGTTGATATCATCGGGATAGTCGTTGCCTTCGGAGTATGCTGCATGACTGTAAACAGATCCTTGTTTTTGGTCTGTCACCCGTTCAGGGAATCTGTCTGAGTCATATATAGCAAACAGCTCTGAAACTAAACAAGGATTACATGTGTCGATAGTTGTAAGTAAGTTTTTCAACTCTGCTAGCTGTAAAGAGGCAATTCATGCCAGTATTTTTGTAGTCTTTCTATCCAAACGTCCGCCCATCAATTTGTGTTAGGATTGTAATAAGGTTTATAATACGATGGCCCATTCTTACATCTTGGACTAAGAGAACTCAAGTTGTGGACAGTCCACTCAAGATGGTAATAGTTCTATCACAAGTTGGAATTCGTTATCTGGGGTTGAAAAATGAATCTCAAGTTCAGGCAAATGCAATTGTTAATGAAAGTTTTTATTAGGTTCCGATGTCAATGCTAAACCACGGCAATAATATAGAAATATAGAAACCCAACGGCACAGTTGATAATAACATGATTCTGATTCAAATGAAAAACTTGCCTATAGTACTTTCGACAGCTAAAAGTCCGATGCAAGCAACAGAAAAAAAAATGAAGCACTTCATGATCTCATACCATACTGTTCTTACTAACAAACTTTCATAGTACTTCTACTGTCTATCTCCACAATCAAGACAGAAGTGGGTTTGTCATTCTCTGTAGTCAATAATTATAGTAAGACTAAACTTCACTCCACAGTGCCTCCACTGACACAGCAAATGTGAATATTCCATAATTGTTTTGTTTATTATTATAATTATTTCTTCGTTCTTAGTTCTGCTTCCTGCCACTAAATCATTTGTAACGCAGATGATTGCCAGACATTTTGCACCATCACTTCATAATTAGTCACCGAACAGCAAATAAGTTGTGCATGCAACAAATGCTTTTTCACTGTTACATCTTGAGTTAGTCGGATAATGTTATTATTATTTTGCAATTTTTGTTAAAAAAATATCAAAAAAGAAAAAATCATAGCAGTAGAACATTGGATGAAAATTTATAAAAAAAACTTTTGATATACAGTGACTAGATCTTTCAGGACAGTTTGTATACCCACTCTATCAGTACATTATGCAGACCAGATTATTTGTAATGCCACCGTCAATAAAATTTGTAAAAAGACAAATTTTTACAGCAATAACAGTAAAAATTTAGTATTCAGAATCGATGATGTGTAATAGTATCCCCAGCGCATAGAAATAGAGCCCAATAGAAACCTAAGCCGCTCTTAGGAGTCGCTCCATTTTTCATGAATCTCCTGTATATAAGAAATCAGTGGTAGGGATTTGTTCAAGAATGATTTAGAATGAACTTAATGGGCTAGCTGAAAAACAAAACATGACAAGCTATAAATCCCTACCACTGATGGCGGTCAACCATTAATAACGAAAACAGCAAAAACCGAGTAGGCATCTATTTACCGATGTCTATGCCCCAGCGCTACCATAATATTTTGATGTGCTTATCATCTCAACAGTTTATAGATTGTCTTCTCTTTTGTATCGTGAGCGTAACTTTCAATTTGGCAATAGCCATCACTGTAAACATTAGGACTTCACAAATTGTCAGAACTTCATCACAAATTATTGAATACATTATAGATCTGATTTGATTATATTTGATTTTAACTTAAAATACTGGAACAAGTTTGCAAGATAAAAGTACTTGATCAGGGTCGCGTTACATCTTCATATAAAAAATTAACCAAACTTTAGCAAGCGAATGTGGCCTAAAATTATAATTGTTGGTTATTTTGCGCAGTCCTTGACATCTTGTTACCTAAGTACCATAAAGCTCATTATCTACTAGTTCTGTAGCTCCAGATGCGCTGATCGTCTTGCTTGCTTTTGTTGCCGTAAGCACTGATGAGTAATTTTGTTCTATTGCCCTCTCTTCTTCAGCTCTGAAATCATTTCAGAAATAAACCTTAATCCCTTTCAATATTTAAGATCATAGCCATGTTTACTTATGTGTATCAAAAATAACTATTAATCCACACAATAAAATAGCAGCTGTTGATAGCACTTATGAGAAAAAGTTTTGATAGCACGAAATGTTGATCACCTGGTCACAAAGGTCATGATCAACTTCCATTACGAGTTTGATACCAAGCCTCGTTACCAACCAGATCAAAGATATAACAGATACATAGATTGAACCCTGTCAATATGCCAGCAGTGTCTGAGAACTGCTATATGGATTCGCAATATGATTAATATTCCCCACTGAGCAGCTACCATCCATCACTGTGCATGCTTTCTATTGTAAGGCAAATGAATGTAAACTGGATTTCCAACTTTTTGGTTGTCTCACATTTGCCGATGTGTTGGGCGTTGGCTTGATTGGCAGGTGGGGAGAACCAAAAAATTGGGAATACATTCTTTACATTCACTTGCCCTTCAACCCAAAGCATCCACAGTGATGGACTACTTCTCACCTCTGAATAGATTCAATGTTGGTATAATCCTCAGCTGTTGAGTCGGCCAGGTGATATTCATCTTCATAACCTGCATCTACACTCAGAGAATGTGCATCAAATTTCGTACTCTTAGGAGTTACCTCCCCTGCCAATGTGTACTCAGAGTTAGCTGTTCCACGATCATAAGCTAAGTGATAAATGTGGCCTGTGTCCACCTGCTCAGCCATGTCATAGTCTGTTTCATCAACACCTGATAAAATTCCATTATTGGATGTTACTGCGCTGTTATTGTATTGCTTGCAAATCTTGGTGTGTCTGACATAGAGTAGTAAGTGTATGCTTTTATCAAAATGTAGACTTCAAAGAGTAGAAAATTTGGACGCAAATCCCTGGACTTCTTTTCTTACAGAATAAATAAGTAGTATATATATTTATGAATGATTTGCATACACATTTAGGGATATGACATTCACTATAATTATTCCCATTGCATCGATTCGAATGGAATGCTTTTATCAATGATGCAAATGATCTTGCTGACCGTGCTGAAACTTGAAAAAATTCTGCCTTGGTCGAAAATTGTACATTTATCTTCAGACTCGTTATCTTTGATGATATCTGCTCTACAATGCAAACTGGATGCAACTCCACCACAAAGCAATTGCGAACCACAATTGAACCAACACTACCCCTATGATATGACAGTTCCTGAAATCGATGAACAGTAACATTGTGATTGAAAGTTTTACGGTTGCGACAAAAAAATAGACAACTATAGACAGCTGAACGATAGACTGAACAATGAAAAACGTTTATTGAGAATTGACTAGACTTGAAACAGCCTAAAGTTTGTTCTATGTGAAGGCAGCATCAGTGTGGACACTATAGATAGCTCTAAAAAGAAAATATCGCAACAGACATACCAGGATCTGTAGGTATAGTTGACATTCTGACTTGAAGTGTGTTTTCTGCAGAGTCATAGTATGTTGGCCCGCATTTTCCCTTATCTGGCTTACTGCTATATAAATAATAAATGTGAACTTCAGAATTTGCACCAGTTGTGGCAACAGCTTGTTTATGATGAATGTTACAAGTTTAACACATTCAAAATAAAAATGTATATTTTTACAATTTATACCATATTCATAGTCTTTCGCTTTTCCCTCTTTGCAGTCTGACTCACTTAGATTGTTCCTGACGGCGTCTGCTCACAATCAGTACTGTTATGATAACAGCAATCAGAATAACTAATAATGATACTCCGATACCAGCTCCTAATGCTAGAGTGTTATTTGGTTTCTGCACTTGAAGATCAGTGTTTGTAGTTATGTTATCTGTGAGGACAAAATAATGATAATAATTGACTTTAACCGAAAAAAGCAAGATTCCTTTATACTGGTTTGGATTTTTACACTCATGGGTCAGGCATGGGTTTTACAAACGAGTGGCCCTGTGTTTGATTCCCAGCGGATAATGTGATGTCAGGAAGGGCATCCGACCTCAAATGCTCCTGTGCCACAACAGTGTACTGTCTGTAGACCCGTACTGACACAGAAAAAATAACTATCATCAAGTTTTCTCACATGGTATCACAGGGTAACAAGACTATAAATTAACGTGGGTGTTATAAACATACACTACATACATACCTGTGATATTTGACTTGGAAGTTGTCGCACCATAAATTGTGTGTCCAGTTTCAGTTGTTGACTGTGTGGCGTTTGTTGGTTTTAATGTTGGTGTTTCAGTCACTGCAGTACTAGTGGAGGGACTGCTTGGGACAGTTGTTGTTATGTTTTCTAAAACTATATAAATTGTTTAGAATACTTCAAATCTATATATATATATATTATATAAATATTTATTTTGACAGGTGACTAATAAGAGGAGTGGATGTCTAACTCAACTAAAATATAATATATAGCAGGCCAGCCATTCATTACTCAGAGTAGTATGCCTGTATCTGAACTGCATAAACACATTCAATACCATCAATGATACCATATTTAACAAATTGTGTATACAAATACGTGTACTGAGACTTGTGGCAGAGGTTTCCGGCGTATAGACTCGTGACTGGCTGCGCCCGTCAATTTTTCGGGCACAGTTGGACAGATGGTTTGTTCTGGACAGGCAAGGGCGGGCGGGCGGGCGGACAACAATCTTTGATGGACAGTCAGAAAAATTCTGGACAGACTAACAGACCTCTTGTAGCATACTACACCTGGTGCTCTATGCAAAAAGTTTTGCAAAATCAGATAAAAAATAGCTCTGTACTCACCAGCATATTTGTACTGAATTCCGAATCCTGCGCTCTGCACCAACCAGTCTGTTGAAAATCTCAATTCTAGGTCACCACTATCTA
The DNA here is from genome assembly GCA_914767715.1 of Membranipora membranacea. Classification (NCBI taxonomy): domain Eukaryota; kingdom Metazoa; phylum Bryozoa; class Gymnolaemata; order Cheilostomatida; family Membraniporidae; genus Membranipora; species Membranipora membranacea. The sequence goes on along the minus strand of OU612067.1, from coordinate 10,185,658 downwards.
TGGTATAAGTTATCTTATCTCCGACCTGCAAGTCAGTACCACATGACACAGTAACGTTGTTACCAGTATTAATCTGGAAGAAATCGTCACAGTCTCCGAAGTTGTCCTGAGGTTCAAGCTCAAAGAAGAGCACATCTAGAGTCACCAACAGCACCCCATCTACTTGTATTTTCAGTGTACTTGTAACTGTGTTAGAGTAGTTCTCCTGTGGATATCCTCTGTGACTGATTATAGTTCCTGTCTGATGTGTGATCTGCTGATCTTCACCATCTAACATCACATATACACCACTCTCTGCCTCTGAAGTAGCTACAAGAGGAAATTCGGTTTGTTGTTGTTCAAGCCTGTATTACTTAAACTACCATCGGGTTACATATCATACATTATCTAACTAAAGGCTCCATGCTAAGATCTGTAAAACATAGTTTGGAGTTTGTTTCAGAATAATCCTCAACTGAGCAACAGCTTAAAGCTTATATTAACATTTTTTTGTGTGTGATAGCATACGAAAGTTAATAGAAGGAACGTCCAGACATCATCATCGTATCATACCTGTACACTTTCCCCACCGCATATCAGTATCATAGTCAGCTGTTGTAGAACAAGTAGAGAAACTTGCAAACTCGTAGCATGTGTAATACAAGTTCCCTTGGTAGTTATAAGGGAGATGACAGGGATCCCCTTCAGCATTTCCTTCATATGTTGCTCCTATGTGACAAAAGAAACGAGAGCTGTTATGTGATTTGGCAATAGTGTTCAATTGATGAATGATAAAAGGTATGCGTCAAAGTGTGCTGACGACCCTTTGAAGCATCTCACGCACTTTTCGATCATTTCTAGGACCTAAACATATTATTCTAACAATTCCATCTGCAGGAAGACCGGCAATCTTTTCAGTGTTCTAATCCCTCTTCTTGGTGAGGTTCGTATATTAATGCATCATAAAGCCTTGTACCCACCAATGTGCTTTTTTAATCTCAGGAATTTCTAAGATTTTGCACTGGGTACCACATAATGCAGCACAACATATCGCCATCATATCGCACGAAAGTAGAATCGATTCTACTTTCGTGCGAAGGTATTTGTAAACGCACGATCTCTGTGTGTTTTGTACCCAGATGAGTTCCTGGGACAGTTATGCAGTTGATGGGTACCAGGCTTCACACAGAAATGAAGATGTGATACGCAGCCTGCGCAAGACGCGTTGCAGTTGACTGCCTGTCTTATCCAATACCACCCTAATAACTTAACAAGATTAATGTGAGTGTCTATGGGTAATATCAAGACCATTTACCTGAGACCAGCATATTGAAGCTTGCTAATCCACAAAGAAGCACAAAGAAATCCATCATATCTCAATACTTTGAAAGTTCCTCCAAACTTGAACTAAATTCAGTGAGACAGTATAAGCATTACAGCGTGTTTAATCAAGCTCAAATCTGAATAGAGGTATGTAATTCATGCGATATTTACAGTGTGAGTAACTCTTGACTTAATACGATGACATAATATCATTCATCAGTGATTCTATAATTGTAGGCTACTGATTCATGGCAAACAGGAAGTTGTTCTGATAGTACTAAATGTTGTTATGATTCATTCCTATACTGGATTATTTTGAGGTTAGGTAAATGCAAGCAGAAGAAATAAATGAAATCTTTTCGTAGTAGAGTGTACGATGGAAAATCTACAAATTGTTTATTTGGACCTACAGGCATCCGAAAGATATGAATGAGTATGTAATTTCATTGTTGCAATTGTATGGTCGACTAGGCATTATTGGTATTGCAGGAAAACCAAAAAAAGCAGGAAGTAGGTAGTTGCCTGGAAGTTTATCACTGTCACATTGTAATCCAGATTTTTGCTTTTATTATGATCATAAGGAGCTATACTCTTTTTTATGTGAGAGGATAAGTCTGTGCTTGATATGAATTGCGACTAGATACCAAAAACAAACAATGACATCGAGCCACCTGAGCATCTGGGTTAAAAATCCTGATTTCCAACATTAAAGTCACAGTCATGTTATACATATCCCTGCTCAGTTGTCACATTGTTTTGGACTTTGTCAATGGTAATGCATTACCAGACATATGTCCAGTGTCTAAATTGATCATGGTGAAATTGCAGATTGTCTTCTCCTACATAATGTGGGCATAACTCCAAGATTGAAAAATTTTAGACAAATGAGCAACAAATTCAAAAGCAAACATAAATGTGCTTAAAAATATGTCGTGATATGAATGATTTCAAAGAGAAAGAAAGGGAAAGAAGGGAAAGAACCAGCACACACAGCCAGCGTTATGGCCGAGATCGCCATCCAGAACTCTATTAAGGGCTTGATGTCTCAGCCAGCCCTTAAAAGCGTTCGGGATGGCGATCGCGGCCGTAGGCGCGATCGCCATCCCGAACGCTTTTAAGGGCTGGCTGTGCTTGATGTGAGAAAAATCAGAAATCAAATCAATCAAAAGATCTGAAATATATGAATAATTAACATCAAAATTGATGTCAACACAAATTCAATAAAGAATTCCATCTACAGGCGGGATTAATACACTCAAAGTATTTCTAGTGTTGTCGTTGAGCTTCATCCACCTAACTACCATACAGCTCATTATCCACCAACTCTGTAACTCCAGGATCAATCTTTGTCTTTGTCATCTTAGTTTTTGTTGTCACAAGTACTGAAGAGTTTTCCTCTTCAACCCTCCTTTCATCTTCAGCTCTGAAATTATTTGGAAAAATAAAGTAATGTTATCATTTTACAATACATTTGTCTACACAGCCAGATTAGTCTCACAAAAGGCTTTTTATCCACAAGAGGGATCAAGCGATGTACCTCACTAGGCGTGATTGGTCTTAACCTGAGAGGGAAATGAGGTTTTAGACTGTTAGGGTTAAACTCAAAAGACTGTGCGATTAAACACTCTAATAGTCAAATTTGATTCATTGCATTCATTCAACTCCATTCTAAACCGCACATCAAATATGAATTGGTATATTCAAGATTATTCCCGGTGTAATGAAGCTATGAGACCAGTGCTACGGCTCAACTCTTGAAGTACCTTATTTTAATAAATTTTACCTATGAATTGTCTCGATGTTGGCATAATCCTCAGCTGTGGAGTCAGCCAACTGATATTCGTCTTCATTGCTTGTTACTTGACTCTGAGTATGGGCACTTTCTGCTGTTCTATTAGGAGTTACCTCCTCCGCTAGTGTATACTCAGAGTTATCTGTTCCTGCATCATCAGCTAAGTGATAAATATCACCTGTATCCACCTGATCAGCCATGTCATAGTCTGTTTCACCAACACCTGACCCATTTTGGAAGCTGGGATGGTCATTTGTGTTCAATCTTCCTATGTCTGACATAGAGTAATAGTTGTCTACTCCTATCAAAACAGAGAGATTTGGTATATGATCTACGAACGCCTAAGTTTTACGCACAAAGTGTTTAAATTAATCTAACTACTTGATAGTTACTTATAATTTCAAAATGGACTACAGATATAAGTCAGTTGCTTGGCAGTTACTATCACACACTGTTGATGATGGATTTTAGTTTTGATAAAAAAAGCTACGATTGCGCTTCTCTTTCGTCGGAATAACCAATTTCAGAGATGGTGAGTACTAATTGTAGACAAATAATTTTAAAATCATCTCCAACTCGTTTTGAGGCTGATCCGAATATTGCAATCAAATTTTTTTAGTCTTAAATGTAACCAAACTGTCTATGGTTATAGTTTATTGATCTATCACCATAGCTGAAGATGAAATGAAGTAAACCATAACTTAAGACTCCATCTTGTAATTTGGAAGTCCTGAAAAAAACACTCAACTTTGATATTTCAGCAAACCTACCCGGATTTGCAGGCAACGCGGACATCCGAATTTGAAGTGTGTTTTCGGCCGTTTCATTTGTATATCCATATGTTGGCCCATCATCTGTATCATCTTCCTTGCGTCTATAATTATCATAAAGTATTGTTAATTATCATTCAATAAGTTGTTCAGCGGAGTTGGCTCTTGTCTCAACAATAAATTTAAATTTTCTCTTCTGATTTTTCACATTATACTTCCACGCAAATTCACAACATCTCCACAGGCGTTATCGTGTTTTTACTGCAGTCATATCCACTGGCTACCATCAAAGAGTGATATATAAAACTATGCTTGTGGGTTTATGCAGGTGATCATTGAGTATGACTGTTACCAGTACAGCATCTTTCCCAATTGAAAAAGAAATCCTCATCATACTTTTTAGGGTGCGGCTGACTTATGTTTCTTTAGCAAAATGCAATTTATTTAATTTCGAAGCAAACTCACTTAGATTGATCACGACGGCGTTTGAACAGCATGATCACTGCCACAATAACTGCTATAATAATAACCACGGCTGCAACCCCGATACCAGCGCCTAACACCGCAGTGGTATTCTCTCCCTGCATTTGAGTATCACCGTCGCTTTGATTTTTATCTGTTACGACAAAAAAAAAGGTGCAATCAATTCATCAACTCTTGCTGGCATAAATGGACTAATTTGACATACACTGCTTTTGACAATATTAAGAAAACTAATAAAGTATCACTTATTTCATCATCTTGTCTGAAGACAGAATGTTGCAACATATATGACCACATGAGTTAGCACATCCATGAGTGAGAAGTTGAGAACTATACATATTATGTCTCTATATAAGGCCTCTATGGCTTTTATAGTCTAGAATATCACACAAAATGGAAATATCCCAAATGATATATACTGCAGCATACTTCAGCATATACCAATTTGGTGAAAATTATGTTGACTATCACCACGATTACAAAATCTGATAGATTGTCTCTTATTTTTTAATTTGCACCTGTGATATTTGACTGTGTAGTCACAGTACCAGTTGTTCCAGGAATCTGCGTTGATGTCGTAGACATTTCATCAGCGGTGGTATCATATCTGGTATACATTGAAGTTATGATTTCAGACGTAGTTTGTGTAGTAACATCGATAGATGTAGCAGGAAAGTTGGTTGTTGTTACAGGCTCTAAAACTGTACAATAATATGTTGTGAAATGTTGTGTAAGTGATTTTATTGAAAATTGTTTTGCTTTTAATTGTTTACTGCTGTTTGAACTGAGCCCAATCACCTCTTCCTTCACCACTCATGTTTACGAACTGTGTTCATTCTTCTCTGTATCGGGGTAAAGAAAATTCATCTGTTAGTCAATGTCATATACCTGTATGTCAAACTATTTGACTAATTAAACAGTTGATTGATGTGTAATCTTTTGGGAGTTATTGTACACTTCTTTCATACTGACCTTGATATTGAAAGTAGAAACCCTTCTTCACTTTATTATCATTTGTTGTAGAACTGAATCGGAATGTCAACGTAGAATCTGAGACATTGAACCTGTACCATTCAGCTAACATAGGTGTGTTCGCTGGATGGTTGCAATATCTTTTGGTTCCGCTGACAGGACCAGCGATTGAAAGATGATCATATTGACAGTCAGGATGAGTATAACGATAATACAGATCAAATGCGAGGAACTTGACCTGTACTACCTGCTGAGGCTGTAATCCTGTGATAGTCAGAGATGAGTTGATGTTGTCTGTGTAGTCATCAGGGAAGTTTGTATGACTGATCACATAACCTTGTTTGATATCGGTTTCCAGGTGTCGGTTCTGAGGGGGTTCATAAATAGCCAAAGCATCTAAAGTACAGGAAAATTAAACAATGAATTATATAAATGAAGATAAGTAATTTAATAGAAATTAACCAAATATATTATATTTTAGGACCAAACTAAAATAAGAGTTCTATGGATCAAGGAGGATAAAAAGATTCGATCAAACTTACCTAAAATGCTGAAACATGAAGATAGTCCTCTTTCCCTACCAGCTGTTTGCCACGTGTTGTTGTAGCAGTGAAGTGTGTCAGTTATAATTGGACTTTCTAGTTGACATTCAGCTTTAAGGGTAACATCGTTACTGCCCTCATCGCCTACAGCTGCTATCTCCTTGTATGCCCGTCGAATTCTACGCATATCACAGGTTACAGCCTCTAGTAAATATTAATGATCAATGAAGACTTGCGTTGTCGAATTATTCACATGGTACTAGTACTTTTGCGCTTGGTACATAAAATTGTCGATGATCCGAAAGCTCATAATATAAGATTGTACAGCAATTGCCTCACTTACGGATGAAGAAGTCAATATATTGGTAAATCTTTTCACCTGTCATTTCTGCGCTGCTATCAAAAAATAATTTTCAAACACTTTGTGACATAATAAAGTTCTCTTTAAACTCCTGTTCTTTGTGATTATATCATCTTATTGAACGTTCATAGTTTCATTGCTCTATGCAACCTTCTTTCTCATTCTATTATAAAACAGACAAAGTGTTCCTTGTGTAGTCAAGATTACAAAGCATATTGCTTATGTTGATTATATTGAGATAGGCTCGATATCATCTAAACACTGATCACTATTGTCATCTTAGCGGCTGCCAGAACACCTTGGTATGTAGGTAATCTGATACTTTAAGAATGCACATGAATAGCTGGACCCTTTTTTTTGGGTTCCGCTTAATTTTGTAAGTAATAGACTATATGCGTTATGTATAGAACATGCAGCAGTGCAGTCAGTTAGTCTGTGACCAAGCAGCCACAGACCAGAGGAGTGACTTCCTGACTGAAAGGGACCTTAGCTACCCCACCACGCACTGAAGCCCAGCACGACTCCCTCATACCCCAACCCATCCTCCGCAGACCACAGAGCGTCGGCCAACCGTTCCCTCAGGACGTTGCTCGTATTTAAACTAATCTACTGGTAAGTCACCATTTCTCAACGAGAGGTAGATTTGTTTGCAGTAGCAACGGGTCGGCGCTGAAAATATTTGTATTATCTGCAAAGAGGATAAAATCTAACATGGGGGCAACTTTTATGAGGTTATTGATAGAAATAAAAAAATAAAATATTACCTAAAACAGAACCTTGTGGCACGCCGATATAAATTTCTTGGAGAGGGGAAGAAACACCACTAATTTAAACAAATCGTTTTCTATTTGAGAGATATGATTGTAAAAGTTGACAGGCGCTATCATTTATATTGTAAGGTCTACCCCGGGACAATTAACAATATTGTTACGCGTCCGACGGTTGTTTTTGCGTCGGGTGACAGTTTTCAATACGACACTGGTTCCAATTTTTTGCAACAGCATTGCTAATCTTTCTAAACTTACACTTACCAGAAAATTGGAAGGTCAGCTTGAATCCATCTTGTTCAGTCCATCCATCTGTAATAAACCCCAGCATTAGTTCGCCCCCAACTAAGTACATATGCCTTGATGCTGAGTTTAATTCTTCTGCGCAGTACTTCATGTCATTGTTTACATGAAGGTAATCATAACAGGTTTTACCATACTTTCTCTCAAGGTTGAAGGCCAAAACTTCAACACTCACAAAGAGCACCCCATCTACTTGTATTCTCAGTGTACTGTTCACTTCTTTAGGGTAATCTTCTTGTGGATATCCTCTGTGACTGATTATAGTTCCTGTCTGATGTGTAATGAGCTGATCTCTACCATCTAACATGACATATACACCACTCTCTGCTTCGGATGTATCTAAACAATAATTGACTGATATTTGACTTTGTGGCTCTCTCCTGATCTGTTTCGGGGTGTGTACTATGATAAATTGAACAGAGAAACAAAATAGTGAATGAAAAATTGGAATTATTCAGTGTTCATATGTTGACATATTGCGCACAACCCCTTATGAAAGAGTTAAGAACACATATTTTAGGCTTATTAAATCTCCTACCTGAACAATGTTTCCATTGATTCTTGTTATAGTTGTAATTTGTTGCGCACCAATAATATGAGCCATGTTTTTTTGTACAAGTATCATACTCCTCTCCACGGTAATTGAACGGTAGAACACAAGGTCGGTCATCCCCTACATAAATTATTGTAATCGTGTAAATATTCATGACAAAATTCCCTCAAAATGTTGCTTGTTGTTAATAATTAGATATTGTTTGTGCTGCTAGTGTAAAACATGAAAAAAAAATTATTATTATTGATTTCAATCAAGATGCAGGTATAAAAAGAGACAACATGACAAGCATTTATCATGACCCATATTACTGCGCAATTTTCACAAGCATAGCAATCAAGCAGAATCTTTGACCACAAATTGTTGCAATCAACCACAACTACATAAAACTTCCTAATAGAAAGTCCAACCTCAGTCAAAAATGCCATAATTTTAGATGAGATATTGCAACATTATTCCAAAATCTTTTATTTCTATAGCTCTTAAGGTAATGTCAAAGACCGGTCCGAATATCAACATACCATATTCTATTGGAAAGCTGCCGAGCTACTGAAAATGAATACCTGAACCAAAAATTTGATTCGATGACGTTGTGTCATTTTAGGGAGGAAATGAGGCAGAAAACGCTGTTTTTGTCAATGCAGGTGGAGGAGTCAAATTAATTGCAAGAAATTTCAAAATAGGTGGAATGTATACTAAGAGATTGCGCTCATTGTAAAATTTGATTTTCTTCGATACATGACTAGTCTAAATTGATTTCTACGTCACGCCATACAGTGAAGTTTTTTTGTGAAGCCGTGAAAATATGTGAAATTTCAATCATCAATTCAGAACAGATCATAGGCTCGCAACAAAATTAAGTATGATTTTCTCTTAGAGTACGCTGAACGCAATCTCTAAGTATACATTCCACCTATTTTGAAATTTCTTGCAATAAATTTGACTCCGCCATCTGCATTGACAGATACAGCGTTTTCTGCCTCATTTCCTCCCTAAAATGACACGACGTCATCGAATCAAATTTTTGTTCAGGTATTCATTTTCAGTAGCTCGGCAGCTTTCCAACAGTATATGATATGTTGATATTCGGATCGGTCTTTGACATTGCATTTATTGTATCATCCTTTCAGAGTGTTGAATCTGTGCATTTGCAAGTTCTTTCTTAGATATAATATTATCAATACACCATGATTTTTTAGACAATTTTTTTTCCTTTAATTTATTCCGTTCCATCTCTTGCATTTCGAAAGAGGACAAATCTAAACTGATGACAGACCCATCCAAAGTAAATAAACTGGCCATATCAATGTTCAGCTGGAATGCTGGATTGCTATATAGGAATAAGACATCAAACCAAGTATCGGTTGGGTGTCGGTTACAACTCAACATTCGTAATGGGTCGGTTACAGGTAATTATATCATGCAGGTAGTTTGCATGTCTCCTGCAAACGTTTATCTTAATGGCCCAGTGCAGTGATTCATGGCCGCTGGTCTTGTGAACTTGTGCTTGTGCTGGACCTATTACAGTTCAGGCCTAGTACTCGTGACATCACTATTCTTATTCCTATACTGCATTTTCTGAGTATGATAAGTACTGTAATCGTTTCTGGGGGTTGGAAAAATCTTGAAAGCTCCACTAGAGGAACTCCAACCCACAACTCCCGCTGCACCAATTGCCTGGCAGTAAATAGCAAGCGCGCTTACCGATTGAACCCCTCTCAACATCCACACTAGAATTCACAGAATGATTTGTCATCTGACATTTGTAACTGTGGTGGATGTTGTAACAGGAGATTTCACAATTGTCAGAAATTATAAGCATCAAGACATTGCAAGACATGGATCATTGTTCTCACCTAGCTGGCTGTATCCTTAACGGGTAGCTGTTTTTGGAATTGTGAAAATTTTATTCAGAGCCCATATTCTGTGTTATTTATTTTTAATGTAGACAAATGAGGGTATGAGGGTATGGGGACTGGGCAAGAAGTAACATTAAGCAGAGTCGATGTTAAAAATTTTGATGCTCCTCTCTCGCATTTTTACGTATAATAAAGTCTCCAAGGAATTACAGTGAGGTCTTAACATGTCTGCTTATATTCAATGAATTCAATGTTTATTCATGAGTGGTAAGTGAAACTGGCTTATCTTTTCATAACCCGGCGATCATCATCACAAATTTTGATCCTGTTATGCTGTGATAACCATGAAGAGTTATGTGCTCTCTGACTATGATATTATGATAGGTCTTAACTGTGTTTTATTGTGTCAATATTATTTCATGCTGGTGAAGGGAAGAAAATTGTTTCACAAGTGTCATAATTTTATTGAAAATATAACTCATTCACAAGAGAAGAAAAGAATCGGGTGGTAGTTTTCTTCAGTTGAATAATAATTTTTCATACCCTGTAACAGTGAGTTCAACGATTTCGGCCTCTTAGTCTGATGTGTGCTGTTTGATAGGAAGTGCAATCAGGAACTGAAAGCCAGATATTGTACTCGTTAATAACACACTGAGACAAAGTCTGCAAACCAAGCATCAGGAGTTTAGCACATTAATTTAGCCTATCAATGGAGCACGCCAAGTAAGCTCCCAATTTAAACTTTCCCCTTTCTCCATCAACCGCAACTGCAGCCAGACTACCAAATAGTGAGCATGATCGTTACCAACTAACTCAGAAGGTCTGATAAGCACGATTTGAAGACAATTGGGCAGACATTATGATACTGCTCTGATTGCTATCTAAATTGGATTGTACTTGGCGGCTCTGCGGCGGCTCTGCGGCGGCTCTGCGGCGGCTCTGCGGCGGCTCTGCGGCGGCTCTGCGGCGGCTCTGCGGCGGCTCTGCGGCGGCTCTGCGGCGGCTCTGCGGCGGCTCTGCGGCGGCTCTGCGGCGGCTCTGCGGCGGCTCTGCGGCGGCTCTGCGGCGGCTCTGCGGCGGCTCTGCGGCGGCTCTGCGGCGGCTCTGCGGCGGCTCTGCGGCGGCTCTGCGGCGGCTCTGCGGCGGCTCTGCGGCGGCTCTGCGGCGGCTCTGCGGCGGCTCTGCGGCGGCTCTGCGGCGGCTCTGCGGCGGCTCTGCGGCGGCTCTGCGGCGGCTCTGCGGCGGCTCTGCTGCGGCTCTGCTGCGGCTCTGCTGCGGCTCTGCTGCGGCTCTGCTGCGGCTCTGCTGCGGCTCTGCTGCGGCTCTGCTGCGGCTCTGCTGCGGCTCTGCTGCGGCTCTGCTGCGGCTCTGCTGCGGCTCTGCTGCGGCTCTGCTGCGGCTCTGCTGCGGCTCTGCTGCGGCTCTGCTGCGGCTCTGCTGCGGCTCTGCTGCGGCTCTGCTGCGGCTCTGCTGCGGCTCTGCTGCGGCTCTGCTGCGGCTCTGCTGCGGCTCTGCTGCGGCTCTGCTGCGGCTCTGCTGCGGCTCTGCTGCGGCTCTGCTGCGGCTCTGCTGCGGCTCTGCTGCGGCTCTGCGGCGGCTCTGCTGCGGCTCTGCTGCGGCTCTGCTGCGGCTCTGCTGCGGCTCTGCTGCGGCTCTGCTGCGGCTCTGCTGCGGCTCTGCTGCGGCTCTGCTGCGGCTCTGCTGCGGCTCTGCTGCGGCTCTGCTTAGCTGGATTGGCAGGCCGGAATTTTAGGTTCCGAGTATTTCCTTAAAAGCCCCTTAGGCAGGTTGTTACTCAATTGCATCTCCAGCTGTGAATACTTAGCTAGACTAACATCCTATACCAATTACATTAGACTCACCTGTGACCAGCATCTGGAAGCTTGTTAATCCACATAGAAACAGTAAGATATCCTTCATCTTTACTCCGAGATAGCTCTTTAAATTAACCTTATTGAACAGTACTAATTTATGCGCTTGTCAACTGCCATTCAAGTGATCACCTACATAGAGGCTGATACGGCAAGAATGTTATCCTGATTACAGCGGCTAAGAGCACTCACTAATCCTATCGCTATCATGTGCCTGCTTAGGCTACTTCCTCCTTCGATTAAATCAGCTGAATGCAAGCATTATAGTCATGTGGCTTTTACAGTGCTTAGTGCTACATGACTAATTGCATTGACAGGGTATTTTTTGCATTGTGATTGAATAATTGTGTTGAAATGTAATTAATCCATACCAGTGAGGAAGTTGTGAGTATTATTGGGTTATATTATCATAGCTGTAATATTTCATACACTGATTGATTCATTTTGTGGTCAGAGGACAGGTTGTGAAATAAGTCAGCGATGTCTTTACATTTGGGAGCAGAATGAAATAAACTAATTTTTTGCCTATACAAAGAATGTGGTAAAAATTATTTTAGACCATAGCCATGACAAATTTATTTTGAGTGTGAAAATCTGTGGACAAAATATGGTTATTGTAATGGCACAGGAGTGTGAATGATTTCGCCCAAAGCTAGAGGATATTCTTAACCTGCATCAGCTTGACAAATGAAGGGTGACCTGGGTATGCCTGCTACTTTTTCTGACAGCCAATAAGTGAGTTTAGGGTTATGACCTTAATTATAAAAGTGATTCCTTTTATTGAAACCAGCAACTGAATAGCTCATCTGTGAATGATCAGCAAACAAAGCTGGCATCTTGTGTCCTTTTTAGCTTTTGTCCAAACAGTAGTTGAATAATAATTTTCTGAGCAATTTATATTACTTCCTTGTAGGGATAAGCCACATGTCAAGGAAGACGTGATCAATGTCTGAAAGCATATATCCCTCCCTCAATGATGAAAAGCTGCTGTAATACAATTTTTTTGGCAACCGGGTGAATGCAAATGTATAAATGGATGGTTATGTGTGATTTATTTTGACGACTGTACTGCTGACTGTTGATACTTACAATGTAATTACCTTTTTATTTACTTCCTCTGGGTCATTGAGTGTGCAGGAACTAAGGTAGTGAAGTGTCTGTCTAAGGCAAATGTACAATCCAATCTGTCCAAATTCTCAACTTATAGATCAAGGGGGACAATCCTGTTCGGTTAATAATAAGGATGAGGAGTTATCCTATCTCAATAATTGAGAGGATAAATCTTATCATCAAAGAAAATGAAAGTATTGCAGCTTGCCAACAAAGCATTGATGATTATAATCGTACGTCACCTTCAGTCAGGTGGATAAACAGTTTGGATCTTTTCAGATTGCTGTATTTAAGGACTTGTAAGACTTAAATGGTATACTCAGGTTCATCTCACCTCCTCAGATGAGCTAGGAGCCACTGTAGATGTAGACATGTAGATGTTGACGTCGCAATCGTCGACCGCTAAGGCCAAAATGTATATTCAGATTCATCAGACTGAGGTTATCTGGAAGAGAATCTGACTTTTGTATGAAACAGTACTCACCTCAAGTATTACATTTAAGAGCGTAATAAACTGTCAATTTATACATCTTGGTTGGAATTACTGCACCAAAAACGCTTGAAAAGCTCTTTTCAGTGAGTGAAAGTAATATGGGATTTCTTAACAACGATAACATTGATACTGAGTGAAAAATTGAAATTTCAACGCTATCAAACCAAGTCTGATAGAGATATATAATAAAACCAAGACCAAGACTAATACCCATACAAGGTTTCTCAGCCGAAAGACTCGCAATGCTCTTCCTAAGGTTAGACGTGAAAAGTAAATATACCTGGCATTAAGGTAGCTATACTGTGCTCCAAATAGAGCAGCCTATGTTCTCTCTGACAAAGTTCAAATAATAGTAAAGCCGTTAGCACATGTCTCCAAATGGAACTTCTATTCTCCTTACTCAGCATAATTTAGCAAAGGGAACTCCTCCCAGTGCCTACAGACTTGAAAGTTTTCAGCCATTAGCTTGTAGGTATTCAGATGTAGGAATCTCATTTGTAGGAATAACTTCACACTTCCTTGCTGCTATAAAGTTTTAAAATTGTACGCAGCTTTTCCAGGTATTTGAGTAACAAAATGCAGAAAACAAAAATGGGCATGATCCTTATTTGTGACGCCTATTCAAGGTATATTGCGTGGATGAAACCAGCAGCAGCCTGTCAGATTCGTAGAAAACAGTTGATACCATTGTTTTATATGAATAGCTTAATTACCATATCACCCCATACCTGTGTTTTTTTATCACAGTATAAAACTTAACACGGGCCTTACACGTCAAATGTGTCTTTATCAAACGAAAATAAATCATGAGAGCAGTAATAATATCGATGGAAGTGAGTGTCCATGGTATAGGCTCTAAAAAAACAGGTAGTTGTGTGTGCTCTCAATTATATCCATACTTGCCAAGTCTCCCGATTTAGGCGTGACCCTCCAGATTTTTACACCCACCTCCCACTTTTTGTAAATCTCACTATTTCCTCCAGATTTTAGAGAAAACAGTTCAATTACAATTTTTTGATAGTTATCCAAGCACATGTTGTTGTTGACTAGTTACTGTTAAGGTCTTTGCACACAAAATTGAAAGAATTATCAAATTAAATAATCCTAACAAATTTACCTGTTTTGTTAAGATTCAGCCTATTATTGTAAATGACCAATAGCATCCTCTCATAACTCACAACACTGACTGTCATTGGTCACAATATAAAGTAGCCAGTCAAGTGCATACATTTAGTTTTCATTTCCTTTCAGATCACACATTTTTTAGTATTAATTTTGTACTGTCTACTCTAGTTAAATTTAAGTGAAGGGAAATAGAAACCTAACAATTCCAAAGGTAGGTCCACTACAATTTAACAAAGCTCGGACCAAAGACTTATTATTAAAGACATATTTAATGTTAATCAAACAGGAATATAGTACCTTATCTGGATTCTCACTGTCTGTGACTGAGCACATTTTCAGATCTTGATGATGCATGGGCACTTGTAGCCATGGGCCCCTGTGACTTACATGCCTCTACTTTGCCAGTGGGGTATTTGATACTGGACATTAACAATGTAAAGGCTCACACCGCCCCCCAAACCCCCAGGTGGGTGACTCGGGTGCTTCGCACCCTCGAAGCACCACGTTGTGGTGCAGTATCGCCGTAAAATGGAATCTCCCTATTTTGTATTTAGATTACTTGGCAAGTATGATTACATCTGATAAATAATAATGATAGAATCTTGATAGAAACTGCTTTCCTCATATAGATGGTGAGTGTCCCATGTTAATGCAGTGAGCACTGTCTGAAAAGGATAATCCCTCCATGAGTGGTGTATAACTGCAGCGTAATTAAAATTTTGGGCTACAGGTGACCGTAAATGGATACAATAAAGGTCAAGTGATTAAATCTTACTATTGTTTTGTAAAAATGCAATTATAATATTGATTTTTTACTTTGGGCACTGATGGAGGGACGATGCAGAAAGGCAGGTATGAAGGTGCCTGCTGAGACAAAGTAATATCTTTCTTGGAAAGGACCTCTGTCACTAGGCAAAAGGAAAAAGCTTGATTTACTATCCTATTATAATTGTGGGGAGTTACACTCTCTACATGTGTGAGAAGATAAATTCTACAAGAGATGATGGAAAGTTCGACATCTTTAGCATTAAAAATCAGTAGTCTGTCAAAGCCTGCAGTGATCAGGTAGCTTACTTGTCGCCAGATTGACCAGCGTCTGCTGATGTATAAATATGGACATCACAGTTTGTGAAAGCTGTTGCAGAGGTGTACTCAGATTCATCAAACTGAGGGTTTCTGCAAGAAAAATATCACATCCTCACTGACAGAGAAATAAAGCAGTTTAGAATTCAAATCTCAAACAAAGTAATATCATAATGCTGGTGGTGATTTATTAGTATGAAAGTAAGGTTCAAAATAAAGATATCTAACATCAATAACATATGCATATACTATAAAAATTGTATTTTACCTTTGTGCGTTGGATGAATTTTTATTTTCATGACTGGTATAATCCCTAATCTGCTCATATTCTTCTCCTTGATTAACATTGTCTATAGGTATCTCAACATCATCATAGGGACATGTGAAAGCGGGGTTATGTCTCTCTGTAATAAAATTGAATGTTACCCAGAAAAAAATTACAAATGCTTACTTTTAGAATAAATGCAGATGAATATGTCATAAAAGTATATGTTAACTATTACACAAGGGTATAAAAATAATAAGACTATACTTATAGGTCATGAGATTGCTGCAATTAAAGATTTAGCGCCTATTGTAGAAAAATGAAAGAATTCAGCGGAAAGGTTTATGCACCAAATATCTGGCTCTTGATGGATAACTTGAATGATTTGAGATCATTGATTAATGGTTGGGGCAGGTAATTATTATAACTCTTTTTTGTAAATTTGGTTAGGTACTAATACTTTATGATTCATACAGTCAAAAGCTTTTTTATGTCCGGTGCAGCAATGCAATTTAGTATGACTCCATTTATGGCTGATGATGTCATGAGTTACATTTTGTTCTGACCTGTTTGAGCAGACATGTATATGTGTACATCACCAGAGGCACTATAAGCTGATGTGTATTCATTCTCAACTTCTCCGTTCTGTCTATAGATGAAAAAATAATAAAAGTTTTCTCTCGGGATAACAAACTGAAAACCATAATTTGCTTCCATGAAGCGATTTTCTCACACCTCATTGTTCAGATGACACAAAATAATCCTTGAAATTTGTCTCAGCTGATCTTGAACTGACCAAACTCTTGAAGAAGTTGATTTTGATGAGCTTACAAGAAACGCAAGTGCTACATCGTTCAATTTATGATTATTTTCGTCATAATATAGGTTTAAATTATTTAACAATGGGATCAGCACAGTTTGTGCAATAATTCAGTTAGCATTCTATAAGGTTGAAACATGGAGATGTTATAGAGTTTTACATTGTCAGATAACAGAAGAATTACAATTTGAACACAAGCTGAAATCTGTTCCAATGACCATGAGTCTACTATATTTACAATGTATTCCATGCTAGAGATGAAAATTGTAATGATAAGTAAGGCTACTACTGATATCAACTGTATTTCACTCTACATGATATCACTTACTTTGCATGTTCTCGGCGGCGTTTAAAACAATTAAACATTGCTGTGAGAATCACTGTGATTACAACCGATGTTGACACTCCAATCATGGGTGGAGGTTTACTGATGTAGTACTAGAGGGAAGGGTATGGACCTGATTTTTCATGTTAAAAAGCTAAGCTCAACCTAAAATAAATGCCCCATCATTCATGCAGTTGGTGGTGTAACATTCGCATATCATCTGTACAGGTGAGACATATCCAAATGTCGCTATGAAGAACTAGACACTTAATGGGCTGTCTCTATAACCACCTTTATTTCTTACATAGGATCAAAAGTTCTCAAGTAAATATCTTTATTGAGGTGATTGCTGATAACGCTTATTTTTCATGGAAACTTTAGTGGGTTCACAAGAAGATTTTGTCGGGGAGGGGGGGGGGAGAAGGCTGTTTTTGGGTTGTTTCTATATAGTTTTCAGCTTGTGAATTACAGAATTCATATGTCTGACACCTCACTTTTCTCAGCTTACAATGACTGTTGGTCGCAGAAAATAAAATAAAATCCTCCTCTCTGAAATGTAGATAGCACAGCCTAGATGTTTTACAGATTTTCACTTTTGGGAAATAAGTTTCCACATGCTGTATCCATCAAATTCTAAACCTCGTCTCCTTTGGAGAAGGATTCAACGATTTCTTCCCTTTGCAAATTAGATCCTGTTTTTTTTTCTCAGCATAGTAATGACATGTGTTATTCCTTGAAAGTATGTGATGGTCTTGCCGTCAACGGGTGAAATAATTCTGATCATTTCTATTTATGAAGTTTTAGCCGTAAAAATTTCACACACTATCGTGTAATGTAAATATTGGTTTTGAAGATGTAAATCACGGATGCTATTTTTACATGGCTGTAGCTTGCTATCAATAGGGATTAGGGAGTAGGGACATCGTATATTCATCTTGTCCATTGTGGAGATGGTCAGCATGGGGCATGAGCAATCAGTCATACATGCCTTATAAAACAAGATCACCTGAGATATTGGGTATAATTTCTAAGCTCACTGCGTCCACTGCTACCTTGGAGCCTATGATGGAAGGGCAACTCCAAAATAAAGAAAAAACATCGCCCAAAAAAGACCAATTTTTCAAAACATTCTCAAAACTCCAGAAGATTCGCTAGCCTCATGGGAACCTACTTGCTTGTACAACCTTTTGAGCTCTTTAAAATGACATAAAATGGTGACCCTGCACCTCGCAGTTCACCTTTAAAATCACACAATGGACCTCAAGTTTCTTAGCACCAATGATTTGTTCTCTCAGCATTGTGACTTACTCAGCCTGTTCTCGACACCGCCTCATAAGCATTAGTACTGCTATGACAATAACAATCAGAATGATGAGTGCTGATACACCGATACCAGCTCCTAAAGCCACAGAGTTATCTTGTCCTTGCATTTGAATGTCACTGTCTGTTGGATTTTCAGCTGTAATGAAGAAAATCAGCAAAATAAATAAGAATTGTAATCACGAAATCATATCTGTTTGCCCAACTCGCATAGGCCAAAGACCGCCAGAATCTGCCAAGACAACCATCAATACTATATATACTATAAATACTAGTATACGTATACATTAGTGTGCTGACAACTCACATTAATTCTTGTTACGTACCTGGGATATTCGATTGTGTAGCTTTTGTTTTGGTTGACCCAATAAGAGTTGAGTTTGCATCTGTAGATGATATACCAGTAGTGATTTCAGGTACCGGGTTTTGTGTGCTGCTGATTCCAGCTGCTGTTTGCGTGATCGTCGTTACTGTTGTTGGTGTAAAAATTGAAGTTTCAGTTCCGACAGTAGTGGATGATATATGTGTGGTGGTTGTTACTGGTGCATGCTCTAAAACTGTCCATAAAAGGAAATATGGATGAATTTTCAGCATGATTCAACATTTTGAGTTTTTGTGAGACCTGTAACAAAGAACCTTGACCTTCACTATTCTCACTTCTTTACAGCTACTTCTATTATGAATCTATTCTAGGGTTTGTTAGCTTTCTGACTCTTGCAGCTTTTGCCTTTCTTTGCACTAATGCATTGTCAAAACTTTATGCTGATCAGTTAATATAAAACGTAAGATTATTGAAAAGAGGTTAATATTGATTTTAATTAGTCACATGCACAAACTCACTGACCTCTATACTGAAAGTAGAATCCAGATTTAACTGTAGTGTGGTTCCTATCAGTCCTGAATCTGAAGTTTATCCTGGATAGGAAAACTGAGATGGGATACCATCGATCTAGAGCAGGAAGTGTGTCAGGATCACTACAGGTAGTCCTAAACCCATTTATTTGTAGGTAGTCATAATTACAACCACGGTATTCAGGGTCATAATACAGATCGAACACCAAGAATTTAATCTGTACTGTCTGCTGAGGTTGTAATCCTGTGATAGTCAGAGATGAGTCTATGCTAGCTGTGTAGGCCTCAGGGAAGTTTGGGTGACTGATGATGTAGCCTTCTTTGTTACTTGTTTCTTCTGGTGAGTTTGGTCGAGAGTTTAGGATTGCGAGAGCATCTGAAATACAGTGAATACAGTGAATACAGTGGATACAGTGAATACAGTGAATACAGTGAATACAGTGAATACAGTAATCATTAAACCTTCGAATGCTAAAGTTTGAAAGCAAAATATGATCGAAGTTCAATAATTATGCTCTGCTAGCTAGTACCATAGAGTGGAAAGTTTCAACAATTATTTATTTAATTTCACCAAAGACCAATCGGCTGAAAAAACGCGCAGGAGAGGACGATAAAATGAATATATAATTGTTCAAACCGTGTATATGAAAACATGCAGATAGTTTATTGGCATCATCCAACAAATTCCATTTGCCACTCATGCTGTTACAGTAGAGTGTGTCATTGATTGAGGGAGATCTGATTCTGCACTCTGCTGATACAGCATACACATTATCGTCTGTATTGTTGGCTGGCTGAATGTAGTGATAACCTCTCTGAAGTCTCTCAGTGTCACAAATGAGAGGCTCTAATTCTACAAATTATTCATGACATGATGATGATGACCTTCAGCACTTGAGCTTGTACAGTAAATGCGTCAGGATTTTAGGATCAATCTCCACTACAGGTAAAGTAGCTCATCCAGGAATAATTCTATCGACAAGAAATATGGGCAACCAACTTTGTAAGTGAGAAGTGGCATACTTTCAAAATCTGTTTGAGAACCAAAACTGTGTTTTGAGAACAAGCAAATCCCCCAATATAAAATTGCAATTGAGGACAATTGTGCCACCATATGGTTCAATCTCTCAACGCTATACACTTAATTCAGTAAACAAAACCCAATGAAACAGGGCTATGTCAAAAAATTGTTAAGCTTTTTGTACCCAAAACTCTTCTAGATAAAAAATTTGTTCACCTCCGAATACTGTCAAATTCTATGCAATACTAATCTCAACTATGTAGTACCATTATTTCACATCCACCAACGCTAAAGACAAACGTAAATTAAATTCAATCACAACTCACTGTAATAGCTGTATTGGATCCTGAATCCTCGGTTCATCTTTGTTAAATCCGTATAAAACTTGAGATTAAATCTTCCGTTAGCATCGATGAAAGTTTTGTACTGCCCTGGGCTGAGATCTTTTTGACAGTATTGTGGACCATTGTTCAATTGGAGATAGTCATAGCAGCTGCCATTTGGTCGGGCATCCTCAAGTTCAAATTCCAAAATTTTTAAGGTTACTGATAAGACTCCATCTACTTGTATCATAAGTGTACTGTTCACACCGCTAGAATAATTCTGCTGGGAATATCCTCTGTGACTGATAATAGTTCCTGTTTGATGTTTGATAAGCCTATTTCCCACACCTAGCATAACATAAACAGAGCTCTGGGCTTCAGTGTCACCTGCACATTGAGAGAAAGAAGAAAGTAAATAACAGTCTTCCAAAATATGAGATTGTAAAATTGAAGCAGCGGCAGAGTCATCCAACAAGTCTAAAAACCTGCAATGACTGGTGTTACCAGAGAAATCTAGATCAAGTTTGTTTAATTTTGCCTGCTATGGCATTTCTCTCACTCTATTAACGAGCTGCAGGCAAATGCGTCTAGCATACACTGGCAGTGGATGAGAATGATTAATCACTAGCATGTTAATTGAACATTGCCTGATGCCATCCTAAGAGCCAATGTTGACTTTATTTAGTTGAATTTCAAACTGAAGTTAAGATAACGATATAGTTGATAATGAATGACTAGAGCAGCTAAACATGGTAGCTGACGGTAGGTATTTGCTTCCTCACCTGTACAACTTTTCCATCCATCAGACTGATATGTAGAGGTTAAAGCACACCAGTAGTCTCCATCATTTTCTACTGCTGTGCATGTGTAATATTCAACTTCATCATATACAAACGGGAAGACACATAGCTCCTCATCAGTATCCGCTGTTTTAATATGAAATAGGCATTTTGAAGGCATTCATGTCAACAGACTTATTCAGAAGCGTATGCAAAGAAGAAGATAATAAACCAAAAAGCATTTCCATGTACAACCGGCAGTGAAATGCCCACAACCTATAATCGCTTAATTAAAGGGATCTGGCTAAGAACGCAAACCAAGTCTTAACACTGTTAGGCGTAAGTAAATAGTAATTCCTCATAGAGTAGACAATAAACTTGTTTAAGTATTTATTTGACTATTGCAACTGAATAGAAACATTATAGTCATGTGATTTTTAAAGCGTTTTGAATTTGGCTGAATATTTTTAAAGAATAGTTTTCAGCTGTTAGTTTTCATTTCTAGGGTGAAATAACAGGAATGCTGGATTTGTTGATTAGAAACACTATGTCATGATGAAATTATGGTGTTTGAATTGTTTGTAGTAAGAAAAGCTAGATAGACACACTTTTATAAATTGGGATGTACTGTACATTAAAAAGTATTGTCTTTGCTAACTGAAAATTGGCGTGCAGCGGACGTTATTTGAGACAGATTATATTACTAGCTTTTCTTAATAGACCAAGAAGGGCCGGAGTGAACATGAAGTCACAGTGAAATATATTGATGTTGACAAATGACTTGAATGAAAGGATGACCTCTGATGTATGGCTTAGGTGACCAAGTATTTTTCTGTAACCCTTAGTAGGCTTGTCTGCATTATATGTTTCGGCAATAGATATACCAAGCTGGAATATCGTTTCTTTTCTATCAGCTTTGTGTTAATTGGGTATACAAAAGTCGGAGGAGTTATGCCATCTGTGAGCATGAGAGGACAAATCCTCCTATGGGCATAGCTAGTTATGCTACTAGGGAGTTTGGAACAAGTATCCCATACTCCTTGCTGCCAGTATTGCAACTTTTTTCGACAGCAGTAATAATGCCTATCTAAACCAGGATAATAAAAACGTTAACTAACAATAATTGTAAAAAAAGGTAGTACACTGACAGACGAACTGCAATCAAAGAATCAGGTTTGGAACATACTTCTAGCAGTACACAAGTTAATTCAACACCTCCCTCCCACTCAACAAGAGAACTTCTTTAGCCAAACCTACTATGACTTGTGGCGATTCCGAATATTGAATGTATGAATTCATCCAATATGCACAATACAAGTGCCTAAATGGGTAGGTCGGTATAAGCTTACCTAAAATACCCCAACATCTAACCAGACCTGGGTCCAAGTGATGGTAAGTCAAGTCATCTTCAAGTCAAGTCAAGTCAAAGTCATGACTTGACTTGAGCTAACAAAATTATGACTTGACTTGACTTGATGTCGAAAACAAATAGACAACACTTGACTTGACTTAATGAAAAAATGACTTTGACTTGACTTGACTTGGGAGTTGTCCTGACTTTGGTCAAGTCAACATAAGTCAATGTGTGAAATTTTATAACATAATGTAGGAAGAGACCAACTCTGAAACCCCAACTCTGAAACCCCAACTCTGAAACCCCAACTCTGAAACCCCAACTCTGAAACCCCAACTCCGAAACAGAAAACCCAACTTCTCAGCTATAGGTAAGTAGTCAGAGTTCCTGCCTTACATATTAGTTGTCTTCTCTTGTTGTCTTGTAATCAGTAAAATGAAAATGTATCCCATGATGCAATATTAATATAGTCATATGATCATATAGTGCAGGCTTTACACAAGCTGTAACTAAATACAACCAATGATATAGATTGATACAACCCCCCACTGCCTAAGCTGCAGACCAGGTTGAGTGATGATCAGGAATTACCGATGAAGGGATTAGGGTATGCTCCTATCCTCTTTCCGACTGACACCATAATTTGTTGAGAAATTGTCCTAGTTAATAAAAATGGACGCTCGTTACCTTGTCTCCTTTAGATCTAGCACTGTAATCTTCCTCATCACCATGGTGGTAATTTTTCATATGATAGTAGTGTACAACTCCTATGACCGTGGAAGATCGCCAATAACTCATACGAGTCCAAAAAAACTGGTGGTAAGTTGTCAAAGCTTGAATTCACTAAACCGAACGATATTATTCGAGTCACATGCATAATGAGTCATGGAGGCTAGTAGCCACTGCCATCGACAAACCTCTCATGACCTTAGAGACATTACAAACAGGCAGATGCAAAAACCTTTTCAGAGAGAACGTTTTATCCGTCGTTAACAAATAGTGATCAATCTTAGTCTGTGTTTATTTATTTATCCTCCACCAGCTCATCTTTTTACAGAATGAAACATTTAATTTGTCATCATTGACACAATAAAGGTACATATATACAATGAAGTTACATTGCTGAATTGCGTACACACCCATACCTTCTTTCGTTTGTGGGGAGGGGAGCAAATCCCGATTAGTAGAGCAACTCCTGAGGACCTAACTAACTCCTCCACGATTTGGAGTTGATTTTCACGGTTAATGAGCGTGTCTTTGCCATGACTTGTAAGTCACCCATCTTTGACTTGACTTGACTTACAAATATCATGACTTGACTTGACTTGACTTGATAGCGAAAAAAATAGACACCAATTGACTTGACTTGTAAATGTAAATGTGACTTGACTTGACTTGACTTAGCATCGACAATGACTTGACTTGACTTGACTTGCGATGACTTGGACCCAGGTCTGCATCTAACCCTAGTCCTTCCCCTTTGACAGCAGCTGAAACGTTCACAACTGCAGAGTGTCCCTGTTATCGCTAATCTTGAAGTGCTGCAGATGATTATCTCATGTTTCAAGTTCTACATGGAGCGGTCTTACAGATTTGCATTATTTTAAGTTCTTCATAGAGCGGTCTTACAGATTTGCATTATTTCAAGTTCTTCATAGAGCGGTCTTACAGATTTGCATTATCTTCTTGTAAATTAGTAGTGGCATTTAAATAATTACCCAAAAATCCCAGGGCTTACCTTGTTGTGTTGTGGTTGGCAATAAGACAGGGAGTACACTTTAAGCATAGTCTTAGATTGATTGACAGGCTAACTTCGGTAGACTCACCAGTGACCACCATCTGACAGCTTACTAATCCATAGAACAATACTAACGCACCCTTCATCTCTTCTCTTGTATATTCTTCAAAATGTATACCTATGAATTATGGACTGAACTTTACTCTTCTATTTGCAATGCGTCATAGTATTTGACTGCTGCTCAAGTGATCACCTACGTCCTACATAAAGACTGATAAGGCAAGAATGTTATCTTGATGGTGAGCAGCTAAGGCCGCTTACAATGCTCTATCACTATCATGTGCCTGCTTAGGCTACTTCCTCGTTCATGTTGACAAAAACTTATAGTGATCAAATAAGCTGAATACAAAAGTTATAGTCATGTGGATTTTATTGTGCTCAGTGCTGCTTGACTGATTGTATTGACAAAATATTTTTTGCATTGTGATTAATTAATAGTGTTGAAATTCAATTAATTCATACCAGGGAGAAAGTTGTGAGTATTATTTGGTCATATTCCCATAGCTGTATTATTTCATACACTCATTGATTCATTTTGTGGTCAGAGGACAGGTTGTGAAATAAGTCAGTGATGTCTTTACATTTGAGAGCAGAGTGAAATAAAAAAAAAAATTTTACCTGTACAAAGTATGTGGTCAAAATTATTTTAGACTTGTGGCCATGAAAAATTTATTTTGAGCTTGAAAAACTGTGAACATAATACGGTTATGGCTATGGCCCAGGAGTACGAATGAAATCGCCCCAAGCTAAAGGATATTCTACATTTGGAAAGTCACTCCTGTTCCTTCGATCAAGTGACCTAGCTAGTTTGTATGCAAGTGAGCATGTTTTAATTCTCAAAAAAATTGAGTGTAATTTAAACACAGGCTTCAGTTACTTTGTGCCTCACCTGCATCAGCTTGACCAACTCTGTGTGACCTGTGTATGCCTGCTAGTTTTTCTGACAATCAATAAGTGGGTTGTTTAGGGTGATGACCTTCATTATGAAAGCACATCCTTTTATTGGAACCAGGAACTAGATAGTTAATCTGTGAATGACCAACAAATAAAGCGGCATCTCGTGTTGTTTATTATCTTATATCCACTGACATCAACTTCTGTAAAATTGTTACATCACATTCATCCCTTGCCGTCTCATCGTAACAAACAAGATACAATGGAACAAAAGCAAACAGTAGTTGAATAATAATTTTCTTCGCTATGTATATTACTTCCTTGTCGGAAGGTATGTGTTCACATGACAAGAAAGTGATCAATGTCCGAAAGCAAATATACCTCCCTCAGTGATGAATAGCCGCAGTAATACAATGTTTTGGCATAGAGGTGGATGCAAATATATAAGTGGATGGTTATGTGAGATGTACTTTTACGACTGTATTGCCGATACTTACATTGCTATTACCTTTTTTATTTACTTCCTCTGACTGGTCATTGAGTGTGCAGAAAGTAAGGTATTGTGGTGTCTGTCTAAGGCAAATCAATATTTGACTCTGTCTAAACTCTCCACCTATTGATCAAGGGGGACAACCCTGTTTGGTTATTAAGGATGAGCAGTTGTCCTCTCTTGATGATTGAGAGGATAAATCCTAGCAACAATGTAACTGAAGGTATTGCAGCTACCAACACAGCATTGATGATCATAATTTTGCTGCAACTTCAGTCAGGTCAATAAAACAGTTTGAATTTTGCCGGATCGTTGTATTTAATGACTTGTAAGAGTTAATTGGTATACCCAGATTCATCGTACCTTTTCAGAGGGACAACTGTAGGTGTAGATTTGTAGATGTTGGCGTTACAACTGGCGACAAAACTGAAACAGATCCTCACCTCAAGTAATGAATTTAAGAGCATAATAAACTGTCAACTTATACAAGTTGGTTGGAATCACTGCACCCAGAAATGCTTGAAAAGCTTTTTTCAGTGAGTGATAGTAATATGAGATTTTTTAGCTATGGTAACTTTGATACTGTCTACAAAACTAAAATATTGATGCTATCAAACCTAGTATGATAGAGAAATATACTTAAAACCACAACCGAGACCAATAACCATACCAGGTTTCCTAGCCGAGAAACTCAGATGTATTAGCAATGCTGCCCCTAAGGTTAGATGTGAATTGTGAATAAACCTTGCATTATGGCAGCTATACTATGCGCCCAATAGAACAGCAAAGCTATAACCGTATCAATTTTGTGATGTGTTTATTTGATGTCAGGATCCATGCTGGCCAAAGAACTATGAATGTACTGCTGAGGAAAGTGACCAATGCAAATACACAAATAATGTGCGTGTCGTATCTGTTAATGAAAAAATTGCTTGTGGTGACTCGTGTGAGGTCATCTCCAACACGCCTCACTACCATGTACTGTATTATTAACTTTTTGTGTTAGCAGTTTCGAAACGTCTACAATAGAAAAATTTGTATCACCGAATGATCTTTGTTTTTTTTCTGACGCAGCTTGAAGATCAGTAGGGTGGCTAGCAAAGGTCTTCCACTGGAACTTTTATTCTCTTTACACGACAGAATTTGGCAAAATAAACTTCTACTAGCTCATAGAATTTGCTGAATTGCTGAGTGCGTACAGAAAGTAGGTCTTCAGATAAAGAAATCTTATTTGTAGGAATAACTTCACGCTGCTTTGTTGCTAAATAGTTTTGATAATTGATGCGACTTTTTCAAGGTGTTTGAGTAACTAAACACAGGAAACAAAAATTGATAAGATCCTTTTTTGTGACGCTTTTTAAAGGTATATTGCAAAGATGAAACCAGCGCCAGCTGGTCAGATTTATGGAAGTGATATGAATTGCAAAACTGTGTTTGTCAATCACAGTATAAAACTTAGCATGGGCAGTGAATGTCAAATGCTTCCATGTCAAATGAAAATAAACCATGAGAGCAGAAATAATATCACTCCAAGTGAGTATCCATGGTTAAGGCTCTAAAAAAAACTTATTGCTGCTTAGCCTTAAAACTACAGCTGGACAATAATAACCGATCTACTTTTTATTTAACTCCTGAGTCATCCAACTAAAAAAACTTATTGCTTAGCCTTTAAACTACAGCTGGACAATAATAACCGATCTACTTTTTATTTAACTCCTGAGTCATCCAACTAAAAAAACTTATTGCTTAGCCTTTAAACTACAACTGGACAATAATCACCGATCTACTTTTTATTTAACTCCTGAGTCATCCAACTAAAAAAACTTATTGCTTAGCCTTAAAACTACAGCTGGACAATAATCACCGATCTACTTTTTATTTAACTCCTGAGTCATCCAACTAAAAAAACTTGTTGATATGTTTAGAAATGTTGATTTATTGATAGCCTGTGATGACAGATTGCAAGGTCAGCTGAAGGAGTAAGCCAAGAAGATAAAAAAACCACAATATTTCTCTGTAACTGTTATGTCATCTGTTAGGACGTCTTACCTTTGGATAGTTTCCAGGTTGGTGTAATCCTCAGCTGTGGAGTCAGCCAACTGATATTCATTCTCATAACCTTTTTCTTCACCTAGAGCCTGTCACCTTCCTAACTGACTATATAGTGTTGACTAAAGTCATAATGACAAGCATGCAGCCCCTTGAAAAGCCAAGTTATTACCATTGTGTGCAATCTTAAAAGTGATCGGAAGCCTTTAAAGCATGAACCTACAATCTGTGTAGGAAGTGGGGGGGGGGGGGGGGGGGCTGCATATGGTACTAGTTGGGAAGTTGAAGATGTTCATGATAATCACAAGAGTAAGCTGGAAAAAAACGTGTTTGATCTCTGTCATAGATCAGAATGGAAATAGCAACTGGTGCAAGGATCGTAAGACTAATAAAAAAACTACCTCTGCACATTATCATGGATGATGGCAAATGGAATAAAATCAATTCGGACAACATAAAATCACTGTCATTACCAGTATATCTATATGAGACAGAGTATAGTCTTAAACTGAATATTACAGCTGATCAGCGGGTTGTCTTCTCATGTTAACAAAGTACATAACTCCTACAATATTGTTGGTCCATTATAAATAAAATCATAGACTTTATATACCAACTATGCGCTGTATTTCTCAGTTCATTGATACAAGCAGATCCAGTCTATTGTTGAAGGACATGAATAAATACAAAAATGGCGGCTGTTTACCTAGGATAGAAATTATGATGCAACATAATAAATAAAAATAAAAACAATCATATGAATCAGGTCAAAAAATAGTTTGAGAGGAAGTTGTTGTTGACTCTGATATCATACATACTTATTATATATACAGTGGATGTTTTCGGCAGCTACATTTATGTTTTATTTATGTTAACTTGATATGACAAAACAAATGATTGCTAAAGTAATTAAAAAATGTCACATCAATATGATGATATACATCTAGTGATATCTTCCGGTCAGGCAAAACTAGGGATGGGCAATGCAAAAATAATGAAACACATTTGGCTGATACTGTTATTAGAAGAGCTCCTGTGAATAGCACATACCTTATCCATAAATATGATGGATGATAGCCAATCGATCACACTAGGTTACCATAACCAGCCTGATTTTCTTTGGTTAATTCAGAGGAAATGTTTCCTCTGCGTTGTTATACTTGCTTTCTTTGAATTGGTGTCTAGTTGGGTGCTCTGTTCAAAAAACTTCATAAATTTGAATAATCTTATGGAGCACTCTTGACTCAATCGGCAAAAAAAAATGGCTCTATCTTTCTTTATGACTGTCAGTGAGGCAGCAAAGGCTTGACTACTTTGCTGTGGGAGCAATTAAAGTGGTTATGCTGCCCAGCCCTAGATGAAAAGATCAATGTTGTAATTAATATCTTGATCTCATAACAAATATTTGTGTCAAATGTGTCAGTTAAGTCACAGCATCAGTGCAGTCAGCTTGCAACATGAAGATCGACACAGTTAAGGTAAGTGTATTATTAAGTTGAATGAACTGGTTTATAAGTTGGAGGTTTGAACTGGAACTAAAAATTGTATCAATGTTGAGCAACTCTGCTCGTAGGGGTGCAAAAGAATGGACTCTGAAGTGCATTCCAATATTTCAATGTTTGGTCTTATATCTTAGCAATATTGCTCATATTTGAGTGACTTTCAACAGATGATTGTTTTCATAATAAATGTGCATAACACATAGAATCCATAACATGTTTCTTGAAGCAACTCATACCTTGTCTTTCTACTCTTTAGATGAAAAGCATGAAGACCGACAAACGGCCAATCTCCTTTTATGTGGCCTTGATTCTGGGATGCTTACTGCTCGCTCTTGTTGGTGTCTTCGCCTGGCTCTTAACAACGGACAGAGTTAATTTACATGGAACAGAAAACTTGTCTACAGTAACTAAGGTAAGCTATCAGTTGGGATAATATCGCAATCTCTCCTCATATTCCAATACCGGTGAATGGACAACACATTTTGGTTTAATGCCATTAGACCTTGACCTAGTAGCTAAAATCTCACCATAAATTATGCAAGACCAATGGTAAGAACGATGCGAGCAATGTCAATAAAGAAACATGTAACACAATCGTACCGATGAGTTTCTCGGTTGCTGTGGGGTTGGGGGGGGGGGGGAGTAGAGCGACTTTTGTCAACCCTTGTTTAAATCGTTTCAAAGGCCATTGTCTTCTCTTGAAATAACGGAGAAAATTCTTAAACTCAAACTTGGGAATTCTGTTTGCCATTCAAATTTAACCCAAAATTGACCTACTTCAAATGGGAAGCATTCTCTTCTTGGAGTTTAAGGAAAGAGTTGACAAGCTCTGTCCCCTCCCCTCCCCCCCCCCCCTCTCAACGAAGCTTGTCTAGACAGGCTACAATTGGCCATGACTGTGTTATTTCAGAGGTAATATTGTGAAAGATGTGGATATTCTATCATCTGAAAATGCAATGCAAAGGGTTTCGAAAATTCAGCTCAGTCTCAAGCTGCTATTTAAATCTTGTTGGTGCAACAACCTATTGTAAGGCTCGCAGATTGCCTTACTCTGTACTTAATATTTATTTTTTATGGTTGCATTGTGTTATCGATATATCAATTTAGTTGATATCGGAAAGTGCTGTTTTACCATGATTAAACAGCTTCAGTTGCAATTGTGATATGTTTCCTCTATGTTGCATGTCTTTCATATCATATCCATACTCAATATTCAATGATGAATCAAGGGCTCTCGAAACCATTTATACCTACCTGTTGCTGTTACTCAGATTTGGTATAAACCTACTGCAATTTTGTTGTATATATTTGTAGAATGATCTGATTGTGAAGCGTGCTGTAAAAATAAATCAGGTCAGTACTATGATCCCCTATATTATCAATAAACGAATTCATTCACTGTACCTCACACCAAGATTTATTAACTTGATATATCGCCTTATCAAGTTCTCAGGAACTACATGTTACATCTCAAAACTTCCTGCACTGACACGTAGCTAGTAGTCTGACTAAAGATTAATATCACATCCTTAAGCTACATAGTATTTTACGAAGTAAATAATTCAGCTGCTTCCACATGTTTGGCAGTAGCCCACTTCTCTTGTTCTTAGAAGAAAGATTCAATCTCTCCAGGCTTTAAGCCAGATTGTAACCGCAAACAACACAATATGGTCTTTGTCGGAGAAATTGAAAATAGAGTGCTAACAGGAAATCTTTTACACGAAGCAGCTGGTGTATCAAAATGACAATGGTGCTGAACTAATTGTACCTTTTATTTTGTTACCAGAGGCCTGATGATGGGACTTTCCATGTTGGACGTGGTTTTCGAACTGTATGCAGACCAGTTTGTCATACCTGGCCAGTACCATGACAATCTAAGTCGGGCTGTGGTTTTACGTACACCTGAATGTATCATTGAGTGGGTTTCCCATATGACGGCTTCTCTTGCCGATTGAGGACAAGCTACCACCCATATCTCTTTGTCGTTGAAGGTAAACCTTACTTCAAGGATACCATCATTTCTCAATCTCATACATGGTATCAAATCGTTCCCCATGCGGAGCTCGTCTTCATTTAGTATTACTTGACATTTTACACATTGATAGACCTTTTCTAGGTCACTTGGTTTTTTTTGTTGTAAACATGCTAGATCAGTAGTCTGAGCCACACATACTATTGGTCTTTCAGTGATATCACTTGATAATGGTCGATTGATTTCTGTCATCAATCTGTCTTGTGTGGTAGCAGCTATGTCACTATGGGACGGGCCGCCATCTCTTTTCTCTATTCGGTTACATTGTTTACAGTTTTCACATTTGATTCTGCTCAGCCCATCAGCATTTCCATGCTTCGTACCAGGCCTATGTTCTAACTCAAAATCAAACTCAGCCATGCTCTCTAACCATCTCGCGACCTGGTCGGATGGTTCATTTCTTTTGTACAACCAAATCAATGATGCATGATCTGTCCTTAGTCGAAACTTGGTACCTATCAAATAGGGCCGAAAATGCTTAATAGCTTTGATAACAGCAAGAAGCTCTTTTCTTGTCGCACAGTAATTGACCTCTTGTGGTGACAGGCTTTTAGAATAATAGGCTATAACTCTCTCATGCCCATCCTGCATTTGTGAGAGTACTGCGCCAGTAGCTGTGTTGCTAGCATCTGTGTCTAAAATGTACTCAAGACCTGGTATTGGATAACCTAGTATTGGTGCTGTGATGAGCAACAGTTTGAGTAGCTCAAATGCCTCCTGACATTCAGTATCCAGGAGAGGTATACACCCGAGGGTGCTGGGGGCTGGAACAATCAACAATGAAAGCTCCCACAGTTGGACTCGAACCCACAACTCCTGCGGCACTAATCGCCTGGCAGTGAATAGCAAGCGCGCTAACCGATTGCGCCATCTCACCATCCCCAAAAAAGAATGGGTCGACGGCGCTAATTAGATAGCCCGCTATTCACTACTCGGAGTTGTGTTCTCTCATCCCACAGCACATTCCAATCCACCATTGCCACCCTATGAAACACAGCGTACGTGTTAGGGTTATTGGCCTTACATGGCCCATTGCTGGGACCCCTTTTAGTAGGTTTAGCTGTCTTTCCAGCTTGTCAGCATGTCTTTCCATGCTGTCACATGTCTTTCCATGAGTCAGTCAGTAGACAAGTACACAGGAGAGGTATACACCCGAGGGTGCTGGGGGCTGGAACAATCAACAATGAAAGCTCCCCCAGTTGGACTCGAACCCACAACTCCTGTGGCACTAGTCGCCTGGCATTCAGTATCCCATACAAATGGGATTTTTCCACTCATTAGCCTGTTCAATGGTCTACATACTTTAGCATAATCCTCTACATACTTTCTGTAGTAATTTATCAAGCCATGAAATGATTTCAAGGCTGTCTTACATTCTGGCACTGGCAAATTCTGAACTTTTTCTACCTTTTCCATGTTTATGTAATGTTCAGTGTCCAAAAACAATAATCCCTCCTTGAGTTATGTATAGCTGCAGTGTAATTAAAATTTTGGGCTACAGGTGACCATAAATGGATACAATAAAGGTCAAGTGATCTGACTAATATTTTGTGAAAATTAAAATACTACAAAGCAATTACTTTGTTGTTTGTTTACTCTGGGCACTGATGCAGGGACGATGCAGAAAGGCAGGTATGAAGGTGCCTTTTGAGACAAAGTAATGCCACTCTGCCACTAGGCAAAAGGAAAAAGCTTGATTTACTATCCTGTTATAATTGTGGGGAGTTACACTCTCTACATATGTGAGAAGATAAATTCTACAAGAGAGGATGGAAAGTTCGACATCTTTAGCATTAAAAATCAGTAGTCTATTAGAGCCTGCAGTGATCAGGTATATACATCAGTTCAAATCAGTATGTTTAATTGAGTGTAAATATCTGTATGAGCAATATTCACACTCGGGTTTACTTGTGGCCAGATTGACCAGCGTCTGCGGATGTATAAATATGGAGATCACAGTTAGTAAAAGCTGTTGCAGAGGTGTACTCAGATTCATC
Organism: Membranipora membranacea; assembly: GCA_914767715.1. Classification (NCBI taxonomy): domain Eukaryota; kingdom Metazoa; phylum Bryozoa; class Gymnolaemata; order Cheilostomatida; family Membraniporidae; genus Membranipora; species Membranipora membranacea. The sequence goes on along the minus strand of OU612067.1, from coordinate 10,152,451 downwards.
AGGTTGAGTGTTTCTGCAAGAAAAGAAACAAAACCTCAGTGGCTGATGAGAAATAAAACAATTCATAATTCGAATCTCAAATAAAGTAATATCATAATGCTGGTGGTGATTTATTAGTTAGAAAGTAAGGTTCAAAATAAAAATATCTAACATCAATAACATATGCATACACTATGAAAATTGTATTTTACCTTTGTGCGTCGGATAAATCTTGATATTCATGACTGGTATTATCCCGAATCTGCTCATATTCTTCTCCTTGATCAACATTGTCTACAGGTATGTCAACATCATCATAGGGACATGTGAAAGCGGAGTTATGTCTCTCTGTAAAAAAATTGAATTCTACCCAGAAAAAAATTTACAAATGCTTACTTTTAGAATAAATGCAGATTGAATGTTATCATAAAAGTGTGGGTTCACTATTACACAAGGGTATAAAAATAATAAGACTATACTTATAGGTCATGAGATTGTTGCAATTAAAGATTTAGTACCTATTGTAGAAAAATGAAAGAATTAAGTAAAGGAAAGGGTTATGCACTAAATATCTGGCTCTTGATGGATGACTTGAATGATTTGAGATCATTGATTAATGGTTGGGGCAGTTCATTATTATAACTCTTTTTTGTAAATTTGGTTAGGTACTAATACTTTATGATTCAAACAGTCAAAAGCTTTTTTATGTCCAGTGCAGCAATGCAATTTAGTATGACTCCATTTATGGCTAGTGATGTTATGAGTTACATTTTGGTCTAACCTGTTTGAGCAGACATGTATATGTGTACATCACCAGAGGCACTATAAGCTGATGTGTATTCATTCTCAACTTCTCCGTTCTGTCTATAGATGAAAAAATAATAAAAGTTTTCTCTCGGGATAACAAAACTGAAAACCATAATTTGCTTCCATGAAGCGATTTTCTCACACCTCATTGTTCAGATGACACAAAATAATCCTTGAAATTTGTCTGAGCTGATCTTGAAATAACCAAACTCTTGAAGAAGTTGATTTTGATGAGCTTACAAGAAACACAAGTGCTACATCGTGTCAGCTATGATTATTTTCGTCATAATATAAGTTTAAATTATTTAACGATGGGATCAGCACAGTTTGTGCAATAATTCAGTTAGCATTCTATAAGGTTGAAACATGGAGTTTTACATTGTCAGATAACAGAAGATTTACAATTTGAACAAAAACTGAAATCTGTTCCAATGACCATGAGTCTACTATATTTACAATGTATTCCATGCTAGAGATGAAAATTGTAATGATAAGTAAGGCTACTACTGATATCAACTGTATTTCACTCTACATGATATCACTTACTTTGCATGTTCTCGGCGGCGTTTAAAACAATTAAACATTGCTGTGAGAATCACTGTGATGACAACCGATGTTGACACTCCAATCATGGGTGGAGGTTTACTGATGTAGTACTAGAGGGAAGGGTATGGACCTGATTTTTCATGTTAAAAAGCTAAGCTCAACCTAAAATAAATGCCCCATCATTCATGCAGTTGGTGGTGTAACATTCGCATATCATCTGTACAGGTGAGACATATCCAAATGTCGCTATGAAGAACTAGACACTTAATGGGCTGTCTCTATAACCACCTTTATTTCTTACATGGGATCAAAGTTCTCAAGTAAATATCTTTATTGAGGTGATTGCTGATAATGCTTTTTTTTCATGGAAACTTTAGTGGGTTCACAAGAAGATTTTGTCAGGGAGGGGGGGGAGAAGGCTGTTTTTGGGATGTTTCTATATAGTTTTCAGCTTGTGAATTACAAAATTCATATGTCTGACACCTCACTTTTCTCAGCTTACAATGACTGTTGGTCGCAGAAAATAAAATAAAATCCTCCTCTCTGAAATGTAGATAGCACAGCCTAGATGTTTTACAGATTTTCACATTTGGGAAATAGGTTTCCACATGCTGTATCCATCAAATTCTAAACCTCGTCTCCTTTGGAGAAGGATACAAAGATTTCTTCCCTTTGCAAATTAGATGCTGTTTTTTTTTCTCAGCATAGTAATGACATGTGTTATTCCTTGAAAGTATGTGATGGTCTTGCCGTCAACAGGTGAAATAATTCTGATCATTTCTATTTATGAAGTTTTAGCCGTAAAAATTTCACACACTATCGTGTAATGTAAATATTGGTTTTGAAGATGTCAATCACGGATGCTATTTTTACATGGCTGTAGCTTGCTATCAATAGGGATTAGGGAGTAGGGACAGCGTATATTCATCTTGCTTTATTACCCAGTTGAAATATTATTGTTTTGATCAGTGGTCATCCATTGTGGAGATAATCAGCATGGGGCATGGGCAATCAGCCATACATGCCTTATAAAACAAGATCACCTGAGATATTGGGTATGATTTCTAAGCTCACTGCGTCCACTGCTACCTTGGAGCCTATGATGGAAGGGCAACTCCAAAATAAAGAAAAAACATCACCCAAAAAAGACCAATTTGTCAAAACATTCTCAAAACTCCAGAAGATTCGCTAGCCTCATGGGAACCTACTTGCTTATACAACTTTTTGAGCTCTTTAAAATGACATATGGTGACCCTGCACCTCGCAGTTCACCTTTAAAATCACACAATGGACCTCAAGTTTCATAGCACCGATGATTTGTTCTCTCAGCATTGTGACTTACTCAGCCTGTTCTCGACACCGCCTCATAATCATTAGTACTGCTATGACAATAACAATCAGAATGATGAGTGCTGATACACCGATACCAGCTCCTAAAGCCACAGAGTTATCTTGTCCTTGCATTTGAATGTCACTGTCTGTTGGATTTTCAGCTGAATTGAATAAAATCAGCAAAATAAATATGAATTGTAATCACGAAATCATATCTGTTTGCCCGACTCGCATAGGCCAAAGACCGCCAGAATCTGCCAAGACAACCATCAATACTATATATACTATAAATACTAGTATACGTATACATTAGTGTGCTGACAACTCATATTAATTCTTGTTACGTACCTGGGATATTCGATTGTGTAGCTTTTGTTTTGGTTGACCCAATAAGAGTTGAGTTTGCATCTGTAGATGATATACCAGTAGTGATTTCAGGTACCGGGTTTTGTGTGCTGCTGATTCCAGCTGCGGTTTGCGTGATCGTCGTTACTGTTGTTGGTGTAAAAGTTGAAGTTTCAGTTCCGACAGTAGTGGATGATATATGTGTGGTGGTTGTTACTGGTGCATGCTCTAAAACTGTCCATAAAAGGAAATATGGATGAATTTTCAGCATGATTCAACATTTTGAGTTTTTGTGAGACCTGTAACAAAGAACCTTGACCTTCACAATTCTCACTTCTTTACAACTACTTCTATTATGAATCTATTCTAAGGTTTGTTAGCTTTCTGACTCTTGCAGCTTTCGCCTTTCTTTGCACTAATGCATTGTCAAAACTTTATGCTGAATCAGTTAATATAAAACGTAAGATTATTGAAAAGAGGTTAATATTGATTTTAATTAGTCACATGCACAAACTCACTGACCTCTATACTGAAAGTAGAATCCAGATTTAACTGTAGTGTGGTTCGTATTAGTCATGAATCTGAAGGTTATCCTGGATAGCCAAGCTGAGATGGGATACCATCGATCTAGAGCAGGACGTGTGTCAGGATCACTACAGGTAGTCCCAAACCACTCTATTTGTAGGTAGTCATAATAACAACCACGGTATTTAGGGTCATAATACAGATCGAACACCAAGAATTTAATATATACTGTCTGCTGAGGTTGTAATCCTGTGATAGTCAGAGATGAGTCTATGCTAGCTGTGTAGGCCTCAGGGAAGGTTGGGTGACTGATGATGTAGCCTTCTTTGTTACTTGTTTCTTCTGGTGAGTTTGGTCGAGAGTTTAGGATTGCGAGAGCATCTGGAATACAGTGAATACAGTGAATACAGTGAATACAGTGAATACAGTAATCATTAAACCTTCGAATGCTAAAGTTTGAAAGCAAAATATGATCGAAGTTCAATAATTATGCTCTGCTAGCTAGTACCATAGAGTGGAAAGTTTCAACAATTATTTATTTAATTTCACCAAAGACCAATCGGCTGAAAAAAACGCGCAGGAGAGGACGATAAAATGAATATATAATTGTTCAAACCGTGTATATGAAAACATGCAGATAGTTTATTGGCATCATCCAACAAACTCCAATTGCCACTCATGCTGTTACAGTAGAGTGTGTCATTGATTGAGGGAGATCTGATTCTGCACTCTGCTGATACAGCATACACATTATCATCTGTATTGTTGGCTGGCTGAATGTAGTGATAACCTCTCTGAAGTCTCTCAGTGTCACAAATGAGAGGCTCTAATTCTACAAATTATTCATGACATGATGATGATGACCTTCAGCACTTGAGCTTGTACAGTAAATGCGTCAGGATTTTAGGATCAATCTCCACTACAGGTAAATTAGCTCATCCAGGAATAATTCTATCGACAAGATGGGCAACCAACTTTGTAAGTGAGAAGTGGCATACATTCAAAATCTGTTTGAGAACCAAAACTGTGTTTTGAGAACAAGCAAATCCCCCAATATAAAATTGCAATTGAGGACAATTGTGCCACCATATGGTTCAATCTCTCAACGCTATACACTTAATTCAGTAAACAAAACCCAATGAAACAGGGCTATGTCAAAAAATTGTTAAACTATTTGTACCCAAAACTCTTCTAGATAAAAAATTTGTTCACCTCCGAATACTGTCAAATTCTATGCAATACTAATCTCAACTATGTAGTACCATTATTTCACATCCACCAACGCTAAAGACAAACGTAAATTAAATTAAATCACAACTCACTGTAATAGCTGTATTGGATCCTGAATCCTCGGTTCATCTTTGTTGAATCCGTGTAAAACCTGAGATTAAATCTTCCGTTAGCATCGATGAAAGTTTTGTACTGCCCTGGGCTGAGATCTTTTTGACAGTATTGTGGACCATTGTTCAATTGGAGATAGTCATAACAGCTGCCATTCAGTCGGGCATCCTCAAGTTCAAATTCCAAAATTTTTAAGGTGACTGATAAGACTCCATCTACTTGTATCATAAGTGTACTGTTCACACCGCTAGAATAATTCTGCTGGGAATATCCTCTGTGACTGATAATAGTTCCTGTTTGATGTTTGATAAGCCTATTTCCCACACCTAACATAACATAAACAGAGCTCTGGGCTTCAGTGTCACCTGTACATTGAGAGAAAGAAGAAAGTAAATAACATGTCTTCCAAAATATGAGATTGTAAAATTGAAGCAGCGGTAGAGTCATCCAACAGGTCTAAAAACCCGCAAGGACTGGTGTTACCAGAGAAATCTAGATCAAGTTCGTTTAATTTTGCCTGTTTTGGCATTTCTCTCACTCTATTAACGAGCTGCAGGCAAATGCGTCTAGCATACACTGGCAGTTGATGAGAATGATTAATCACTAGCATGCAAATTGAACATTGCCTGATGCCATCCTAAGAGCCAATGTTGACTTCATTTAGTTGAATTTCAAACTGAAGTTAAGATGACGATATAGTTGATAATGAATGACTAGAGCAGCTAAACATGGAAGCTGACGTTAGGTATTTGCCTCCTCACCTGTACATTTTTTCCATCTATCAGACTGATATGTAGAGGTAAAAGCACACCAGTAGTCTCCATCATTTTCTACTGTTGTGCATGTGTAATATTCAACTCCATCATATACAAACGGGAGGACACATAGCTCCTCATCAGTATCCGCTGTTTTAATATGAAATAGGCATTCTGAAGGCATTCATGTCAACAGACTTATTGAGAAGCGTATGCAAGAGAAGAAGATAATAAACCAAAAAGCATTTCCATATACAACCGGACAGTCGGGCCCTGATATTGACTGTAGGGACTTACTTTGTAGGAGAGAGCCTGATATTATTTCTCTCATTACTGCCAAGTTTATCACTTGGCAGTGAAATGCCCACAACCTATAATCGCTTAAGTAAAGGGATCTGGCTAAGAACGCAAACCAAGTCTTAACACTGTTAGGCGTAAGTAAATGGTACTTCTTCATAGAGTAGACAATAGACTAGTTTAATTATTTATTTGATTATTGCAACTGAATAGAAGCATTATAGTCATGTGATTTTTACAGCGCTTTGAATTTGGCTGAATATTTTTAAAGAATATTTTTTAGCTGGTAGTTTTTATTTTTAGGGTGAAAAAACAGGAGTGCTTGATTTGTTGATTAGAGACACTATGTAGTCATGAAATCATGGTGTTTGAATTGTTTGTAGTAAGAAAAGCTAGATAGACACACTTTTATAAATTGGGGTGTACTGTTCATTAGAAAGTATTGTCTTTGCTAACTGAAAATTGGCGTGCAGCGGAAGTTATTTGAGACAGATTATATTACTAGCTCTTCTTAATAGACCAAAAAGGGCCGGAGTGAACATGAAGTCACAGTGAAATATATTGATGTTGACAAATGACTCGAATGAAAGGATGACCTCTGATGTATGTCTTGGTGACCAAGTATTTCTCTGTAACCCTTAGTAGGCTTGTCTGCAATATATGTTTCGACAATAGATATACCAAGCTGGAATATCGTTTCTTTTCTATAAGCCTTGTGTTATTTGGGTATACAAAAGTCGGAGGAGTTATGCCATCTGTGAGCATGAGAGGCGAATCCTCCTAGGGGCATAGCTAGTTATGCTACTAGGGAGTTTGGAACAAGTATCCCATACTCCCTGCGGCCAGTATTGCAACTTTGTTCCGACATCAGTAATAATGCCTATCTAAACCAGGAAAATAAAAACGTTAACTAACAATAATTGTAAACAAAGGTAGTGCACTGACAGACGACCTGCAATCAAAGAATCAGGTTTGGAACATACATCTAGCAGTACACAAGTTAATTCAACACCTCCCTCCCACTCAACAAGAAAACCTCTTTAGCCAAACCTACTATGACTTGTGGCGATTCCGAATATTGAATGTATGAATTCATCCAATATGCACAATACAAGTGCCTTAATGGGAAGGTCGGAATAAGCTTACCTAAAATACCCCAACATCTAACCCTAGTCCTTCCCCTTTGACAGCAGCTGAGATGTTCACAACTGCAGAGTGTCCCTGTTATCGTTAATCTTGAACTGCTGCAGATGATTATCTCATGTTTCAAGTTCTACATGGAGCGGTCTTACAGATTTGCATTATTTCAAGTTCTTCATAGAGCGGTCTTACACATTTGCATTATTTCAAGTTCTTCATAGAGCGGTCTTACAGATTTGCATTATTTCAAGTTCTTCATAGAGCGGTCTTACAGATTTGCATTATTTCAAGTTCTTCATAGAGCGGTCATACAGATTTGCATTATTTCAAGTTCTTCATAGAGCGGTCTTACAGATTTGCATTATTTCAAGTTCTTCATAGAGCGGTCTTACAGATTTGCATTATCTTCTTGTAAATTAGTAGTGGCATTTAAATAATTACCCAAAAATCCCAGGGCTTACCTTGTTATGGTGTGGTTGGCAATAAGACAGGGAGTACACTTTAAGCATAGTCTTAGATTGACTGACAGGCTAACTTCGGTAGACTCACCTGTGACCACCATCTGACAGCTTACTAGTCCATAGACCAATACTAACGCACCCTTCATCTCTTCTCTTGTATATTCTTCAAAATGTATACCTATGAATTATGGACTGAACTTTACTCTTCTATTTGCAATGCGTCATAGTAGTTGACTGCTGCTCAAGTGATCACCTACGTCCTACATAAGGCAAGAATGTTATCTTGATGGTGAGCAGCTAAGAACAATCACCAGGCTTTATCAATATCATATGCCTGCTTAGGCTACTTCCTCGTTCATGTTGACAAAAATTTATAGCGATCAAACCAGCTGAATACAAGTATTATAGTCATGTGGATTTTAAAGTGCTGCTTGACTGATTACATTGACAGGATATTTTTTGCATTGTGATTTAATAGTTGTGTTGAAATGTCATTAATTCATACCAGGGAGAGAGCTGCATTATTTTATACACTGATTGATTCATTTTGTGGTCAGAGCACGGGTTGTAAAATAAGTCAGCAATGCCATTACATTTGAGAGCAGAATAAAATAAACTAATTTTTTACCTATACAAAGTATGTGGTCAGAATTATATGAGACCCTATCTATGCCCGTGGCCATGACAAATTTATCTTGAGCTTGAAAATCTGTGATCATAATATGGTTATGGTTATGGCACAGGAGTGTGAATGAATTCGCCTCAAGTTAGAGGATATTCTTTACCTACATCAGCTTGGCAAATGAAGTCTTTAAAGTACTTCAGTGTGACCTGGGTTTGCCTGCAACTTTTTCTGGCAACCAATAAGTGAGTTTAGGGTTATGACCTTCATTATAAAAGCAATTCCTTTTATTGAAACTAGGAACTGAATAGTTCATCTGTGAATGATCAGCAAATAAAGCTGGCATCTTGTGTCCTTTATTAGCTTATATCCCCTGGCTAACTTCTGTAACATTGTTAGATCACATTTATACCCTAGCCTTCTTATTGTAATCACCAAGATAAGATGGAAAAGTAGTAATAATTTTCTCCAACATCACCAATAATACAGACAAGGCCTCATTTTTGGCCTGAATCCTAGGCTAGGTGTCTGTCTAATACAAATCTATAATTGACTCTGTCCAAATTCTCCACCTATAAATCAATGGTGACATCCCTGTTCTGCCAATAATAAGGATTAAGAGTCATCCCCTCTTGGTGATTGAGAGGATAAATCCTAGCATCAAAGAAACCGACAGTATTGCAGCTACCAACAAAGCATTGATGATCATAATTGTACTGCACCTTCAGTCAGGTCAGTAAAACAGTTTGAATGTTATCGGATTGCTGTTTTTAATGACTTGTAAGATTTAATTTGTATACTCAGATTCATTTTCCCTCTTCAGAGGAGCCACTGGAGGTGTAGATATGTAAATGTTGGCGTTGCAACCAGCAACAGCTGTGGCCAAAGTGTATATCCAGATTCATCAGACTGAGGGTTACTGGAAGAGAATCTGACTCTTGTATGGAACAGATACTCATCCAAAGTAGTAAATTTAAGAGCTTAATGTACTGTCAACTTATACAAGTTGGTTGAAATTACTGTACCCAGAAATGCCCGAAAAGCTCATTTCAGTGAGTGATAGTAATATGACATTTTTGAGCAATGGAAACAGTGATGCTGAGAAAAAATCGAAATGTCGACGCTATCGAACCTAGTCTGATAGAGAATTATAATAAGCCCAAAACCAAGACCAACATCACCATACCAGGTTTCCTAGCCGAGAAACTCGGATTTCTCGCAATGCATAGATTTGATATGTGAATAAACACTGTGCACCCAATGTAACAGCAAGCGATAACCGTATCATTTTGGTTGTGTTTATTTGCTGTCAGGATTAATGCTGGCCAAAGCAATATGATTGTACTGCTGAGGTAAGTGACCATTGCAATTACTCAAGTTTTGTGCGTCTCGTATCCGTTAATGAAAAAAATTGCTTGTGGTGACTCGTGTGAGGTCATCTCCATCCCGCCTCACTACCATGTACTGTAATTGACTTTTCGTGTTAGCAGTTTTGAAACGTCTACAATAGAAAAATTTGTATCACCGAATGATCTTAGTTTTTTTCTGACCCAGTTTGAAGATCAGTAGGGTGGCTAGCAAAGGTCTTCCACTGGAACTTTTATTCTCTTTACACGGCAGAATTTGGTGAAATAAACTTCTACTAGCTCATAGAATTTGCAGAATTGCTGAGTGCGTACAGAAAGTAGGTCTTCAGATATAGAAATCTTATTTGTAGGAATAACTTCACGCTGCTTTGTTGCTAAATAGTTTTGATATTTGATGCGATTTTTTCAAAATGTTTGAGTAACTAAACACAGGAAACAAAAATTTATAAGATCCTTTTTTGTGACGCTTATTCAACGTATATTGCAAAGATGAAACCAGCGCCAGCTGGTCAGATTTATGGAAGTGATATGAATTGCAATACTTGTGTTCGTCAATCACAGTATAAAACTTAGCATGGGCAGTGAATGTCAAATGAAAATAAACCATGAGAGCAGAAATAATATCAATCCAAGTGAGTATCCATGATTAAGGCTCTTAAAAAAAACTTATAGCTTAGCCTTAAAACTACAGCTGTACAATAATAACCGATCTATTTTTTATTTAACTCCTGAGTCATCCAACTAAAAAACTTGTTGATATGTTTAGTAATGTTGATTTATTGATAGCCTGTGATGACAGATTGCAAGGTCAGCTGAAGGAGTAAGCCAAGAAGATAAAAAACCACAATATGTCGCTCTGTAACTGTAATGTCAGCTGTTAGGACGTCTTACCTTTGGATAGTTTCCAGGTTGGTGTAATCCTCAGCTGTGGAGTCAGCCAACTGATATTCATTCCCATAACCTTTTTATTCACCTAGAGCCTGTCACCTTCCTAACTGACTATACTGTTGACTAAAGTCATAATGACAAGCATGCAGCCCCTTGAAAAGCCAAGTTATTACCATTGTGTGCAATCTTAAAAGTGATCGGAAGCCTCTAAAGCATGAACCTACAATCCGTGTAGGAAGTGGGGGGGGGGGGGGCTGCATATGGTACTAGTTGGGAAGTTGAAGATGTTCATGATAATCACAAGAGTAAGCTGGAAAAAAACGTGTTTGATCTCTGTCATAGATCAGAATGGAAATAGCAACTGGTGCAAGGATCGTAAGACTAATAAAAAAACTACCTCTGCACATTATCATGGATGATGGCAAATGGAATAAAATCAATTCGGACAACATAAAATCACTGTCATTACCAGTATATCTATATGAGACAGAGTATAGTCTTAAACTGAATATTACAGCTGATCAGCGGGTTGTCTTCTCATGTTAACAAAGGACATAACTCCTACAATATTGTTGGTCCATAATAATTAAAATCATAGACTTTATATACCAACTATGCGCTGTATTTCTCAGTTCATTGATACATGCAGATCAATTCTATTGCTGGAGGACATGAATAAATACAAAAACGGCGGCTGTTTACCTAGGATAGCAATTATGATGCAACATAATAAATAACAATAAAAACAATCGTATGAATCAGGTCAAAAAATAGTTTGAGAGGAAGTTGTTGTTGACTATGATATCATACATACTTATTATATATACAGTGGTTGTTTTTGGCAGCTACATTTTTGTTTTCAGTAAACTTGATATGACAAAACAAATGATTGTTCAAGTAATTAAAATGTCACATCAATATGATGGTCAGGCAAAACTAGGGATGGGCAATGCAAAAAAAATGAAACACATTGGGCTGATACTGTTATTAGAAGAGCACCTGTGACTAGCACATACCTTATCCATAAATGTGGTGGATGATAGCCAATCGATCACACTAGGTTACCGTAACCAGCCTGATTTTCTTTGGTTAATTCAGAGGAAACGTCTCCTCTGCGCTGTTGTACTTTCTTCGAATTGGTGTCTAGTTGGGTGCTCTGTTCAAAAAACTTCATAGATTTGTAATCTTATGGAGCACTCTTAACTCAATCGGCGAAATAAAAATGGCTTTATTTTTCTTTATGACTGTCAGTGAGGCAGCAAAGGCTTGACTCATTTGCTGTGGGAGCAATTAAAGTGGTTATGCGGCCCAGCCCTAGATGAAAAGGTCAATGTTGTTATTATTATCTTGATCTCATAACAAATATTTGTGTCAAGTGTGTCAGTTAAGTCACAGCATCAGTGCAGTCAGCTATCAACATGAAGATCGACACAGTTAAGGTAAGTGTATTATTAGGTTGAACGAACTGGTTTATAAGTCGGAGGTTTGAACTGGAACTCAAAATTGTATCAATGTTGAGCAAATCTGCCTGTAGGGGTGCAAAAGTATGGACTCAGAAGTGCATTCCAATATTTCAATGTTTGGTGTTATATCTTAGCAATCTTGCTCATATTTGAGTGACCTTCAACAAATGATTGTTTTCATAATAAATGTACGTAATACATAGAAGGCATAACATGTTTCTTGAAGCAACTCATACCTTGTCTTTCTACTCTTTAGATGAAAAGCATGAAGACCGACAAACGGCCAATCTCCTTTTATGTGGCCTTGATTCTGGGATGCTTACTGCTCGCTCTTGTTGGTGTCTTCGCCTGGCTCTTAACAACAGACAGAGTTAATTTACGCGGAACAGAAAACTTGTCTACAGTAACTAAGGTAAGCTATCAGTTGGGATAATATCGCAATCTGTCCTCATATTCCAATACCGGTGACCTGACCCTGATACCCTGACCTAGTAGCTAAAATCTCACCATAAATTATGCAAGAGCGATGGAAAAAGCAATGCGAACAATGTCAATGAAGAAACATGTAACACAATCGTACCAATGAGTTTCTCGGTTGCTGTGGGGTGGGGGGGGGGGGGAGCAGAGCGACTCTTGTCAAGCCTGTTTCGAAGGCAATTGTCTTCTCTTGAAATAAGGGAGAGAATTCTTATACAAAAACTTGGGAATTCTGTTTGGCAATCAAATTTTACCCAAGATTGACCTACTTTAAATGGGAAGCACTCTCTTCTTGGAGTTCAACGAAGCTTATCTAGACAGGCTACAATTGGCCATGACTGTGTTATTTCAGAGTTAATATTGTGAAAGATGTGGATATTCCATCATCTGATAATGGAATGCAAAGGGTTTCGAAATTTCAGCACAGTCTCAAGCTGCTATTTAAATCTTGTTTGTGCAACAACCTCTTGTAAGGCTCGCAGATTGCCTTACTCTGTACTTGATATTCAATTTTTATGGTTGCATTGTGTTATCGATATATCAATATAGTTGATATCGGAAAGTGCTGTGTTACCATGATTAAAGAGCTTCAGTTGCAATTGTGATATGTTTCCTCTATGTTGCATGTCTTTCATATCATATCCAATACACAATATTCAATGATGAATCAAGGGCTCTCGAAACCATTTATACCTACCTGTTGCTGTTACTCAGATTTGGTTTAAACTTACTGCAATTTTTTTGTATATATTTGTAGAATGATCTGATTGTGAAGCGTGCTGTAAAAATAAATCAGGTCAGTACTATGATCCCCTTTATTATCAATGAACGAATTCATTCAATGTACCTCACACCAAGATTTATTAACTTGATATATCGCCTTTTCAAGTTCTCAGGAACTACATGTTACATCTCAAAAATTCCTGCACTGACACATAGCTAGTAGTCTGACTAAAGATTAATATCACTTCATTAAAGCTACATAGTATTTTACGAAGTAAATAATTCAGCTGCTTCCACATGTTTGGCAGTAGCCCACTTCTCTTGTCCTTAGAAGAAAGATTCAATCTCTCCAGGCTTTAAGCCAGATTCTATCCGCAAACAACACAATATGGTCTTTGATGGGTAAATTGAAAATAGAGTGCTAACAGGAAATCTTTTACTCAAAGCAGCTGGTGTATCCAACTGACAATGGTGCTAAACTATAAATTGTACCTTTTATTTTGTTACCAGAGGCCTGATGATGGGACTTTCTATGTCGGACGTGGTTGTCGAACTGTATGCAGACCAGTTTGTGGACAGGGATCTTTGTTGGCTATATAAGGACTGGGTAGAAGATAGGACGCATCAAGGTTTCAACTAATAGTTTTGTTTGCTAATTAATAGTATTGTAATTGTATTGCTTATCAATAGTTTTGTTTGTTATAAGTGAGTTCACCCTTGTTTTTTTTAAATACTTAGTTTATTTGTAACTCTGCACCGACTGATAATGTCAAACCTAAAGGGTTATATGTCAGAAACTTTTACCATGATTAAAAGAGGATATTTATACCACACCACACCATATCACACTCAAAATATCTTATCATCATAGATGTTTGCAGTTTATTGTACTCATAGGCCCCATACAACATCCTATCCTGTATGATGCACTATTTCATGTAACAATATAGCAGTCCTAACCATATATCTTTTATTGTATTGTATCCTGTACCAGAAATAAAATAACTGCTCTGGGTGAATATATATGTGCAGATCTACCATAATAATGTTAATTATTCAAATTATACACTACCTTTATATTGATAAGAAACTACAGCACCAATCAACAGCTATGTTGTCAACATAAACCACAAAATACATATCTATGCATAATAAAGCAGGGGTTGGCATGATAATGGTTTTCTCACTTTCAAGAAAGACTATGTCTTGGCCTCTCTACTCTAAATTGAATGTCGATGACAATGACAATACCAACGCAACCACAAGAAGAGAAGAGAGAAGTAAAAATTATTTTATAGAGCCCCAGAGAGAATCGCGACAACTTTGCCCGAGCCGAATTCAGCCTGAGCCAAATTTAGCCCGTGCCAAACTTAGCCCGAGCCAAACTTAGCTCGAGCCAAACTTAGCACAAGCCAAACTTGGCCCCATACAGGATAAAGAATTGCTGAATTTTCCTAGGCAGAGTGTGGCACATAGCATTACTTGTTAAACCACTGCTGCTACACAGCCAAATGAGTGCTTACAGAATTCTGTGTAGCTCAAAACTAATGAGATGAGGCTGCAATCTCAGCATTGTCACCTAATGAGCAAATAATTTGCAGAAACTGACCGTCAAAATTAGGGTATGAAATTAATTATCTACCGCATCAGGTGACGTAGTTACCTTCTAACTAGTGCACACTGTACACATCATTAGCTGGTGCCTTGATTTCATGCCCTGATTTTGAAGATCAGTTTGTGCAAATTATTTGTCCATTAGGTGACAATCATGAGTTTTATGTCTCAATTAATTATCTTGGTGCTATGCAGAATTCAATGAGCACAAATTTGCATGAGTGACAGCAGTAGTTTAAGTATTATTTCCACTACTCTGTACCTAGGGGTTTCCTGCTTGTCTCTATGTATTTTTCTCATTTTATTTGCGTCATTGATTATCTTAAGTCCTCATCTTCCAATAATCATATCTAACTCAACCTGAAGACCTGCAAGCTATCTAGTCAAACCACAACCTAATTTGAGTTTCTATATTTTGCGCTGAGCATGCCACATTATTATGCTGGCACCAAACTGAAAAATCCTCTGCTCAAAAAAGAGGCGCTGAGGCATGCCATCGACCAGTTTCTTTTTGCTTCCTGTAGCAGTCCAGCTCAGCTCAACATATCAAGAGCACCAATAATTCTTGGATTTTTAAATATCGTACTTAATCTGTGTCATGTTGTATCTATTTGAGATTAAAAATAACTCAATTTTAATCCCCTGGTTGAGAATCGTTGTCGTAACATAAATCGTGTTAAAAAAATCTATAATGTCAGACATTGCACGACTGAGCTTGCCATTTGTATATCAATTTGCTACAAGCCTGAAGCCGTTGTCATTGCACTGATTGGTGCATGTTGAAACAAAGGCATGAAGCTCCAACATGTTCTTTCTCAAATTTCCACCATCACCGCGAAGTGAAGGCAAGAAAAGTAACCATTATGTCACAATCTGTTATAGAAGGTCAATCAACACATGTAAAGTGAGACACCTCAGCATGCCAAACAGATCCAAAGAAAGCTGTGAAAGCGGAGTTTAGCCTGTTTTTACGGTGCACAAAACTATTTTCTGTCGATGTTTAGCAGCCCTTTTTATGCATTATGTGGTCAGCCCAAAAATATTAAGACTACTATATGAACTTTGTCATAACTCAGACTTTCTTAGATATATATATATATACTTTTATTATCAGCAACAATTCATTATGTTACATGAACTATTTGCAAAGATGGGACATTATGCATTGAAGATTAGCTTGGGTTCAGCTGGACTCTGCATCTGGGGAATCTAACATCATTCAAGATCCCATGGAATGTGACCAAATGCAGATCATCTAACATAATTAGAATACTTTCCTACTTGCTGAATGCACCTTGTATTGATCAGTAACCAACAAGTCATTGTGTGAAGCCGGGAAACTGACAGCCTTTGGCATCATAGCATAATATTGAATTATTTAGTGGTTCAGGGAATCCAAACAGTGAGCAGTTGCTCATCAAACTAGTATTTTACTATTGCAAATCAATTATTGAGGACTTACCGCACATTCTTCAATAGAAAACATTTTGATACAAATGATAAAATTATTACTGTTTTACTAGGCATCTTAGGCGGGGCGTATGGAGTTTATTTTTGAACCCAAGATCCGCGCGAAAAGGGTCTGGGGTTCAAGTAAAATCTAGGGTAGAAAGGATCTGGTGTTGAGCTCATTGATCTGGGGTTTCAACTTTGTGTAAAAAGAAGAGATCTCCCTCTTCTTCCCACCCCACAGACCCCCACAACCAGTATAATAAGGAGGCCTGTGCCCCTAAGCCAGTCAAGGGCCAACTAATAATGTGTAGTGACATGTACCAAGGAGTAAATCCTTGCATGTACTCACTCTCAGCAGTTTCAATTATGTAATTTGGACCGATCACCATTCTCCCTGATTGCACCTTAACATGATGATTCTATTTTGATTTGGCTTGCAAACATAACTCACTGGGTCTGGGATGTGATTTAGACTAGAATCAATGAGTTAATAAATACTTAGAATGAAGGAATTGCATGCCGAGGCCACTCACTGCAGGAATTAGCTCAGTTCTGTTAGCTGTATCGTGTAGTAGCTGTAACAGCTTCATTCAGATCCTCATGCTTCATGAACTTATGTGACCTCTAAATTATAGTACATTCCCCAAATCAAAAAAGTTAAGAGTGCTATAATAGCCAACGAAGTATGATTTTAGTCTTGTAACCTAGTGATAACAAGATGGCCGCGCCCATAGGCCCAGTCAATGTTGTAAGTGAGTGATGAGTTTGAGCTTATTTTTATCATGTTACACTTCTCAACCCCAGATTCTCTCTCCCAACCCCAGATTTATTCAACCCCTGAAAATCTGGAGTTAAAAAGTCAACCCCTGATATGCCAGAGGGTCATGGGTACTCCCTGCTTCCCTAGTCTCAGGCGACATTACACCTGTAATAATTATTGTTCATTTTTAATCAGTCTCATTAGACTGATTAAAGTTGAACAATAGTAGTTTAAACCACAATGCTGCAGACAAATGCTTCGTCAAAATGCTTTGAATTAATAAGTTAAATATTTATTGGAATTCCTAACAAATAGATCTGGCATCTATACACCAGTTCTTCAAGACTATATATATTTTACATTTTATATCCCTTTTGTATGTTGGTATGAAATTAAAATATTATCACAAGATATAATATATTAGATGAACTATTGTGATGCAATTGAGAACGGTTTAAGGTGACTTTTTTTCATCACATTGACATTCATTTACAGTTGTCAACTGTCAACTGTTACATGTCGTGAGTAAAAATCAGTTGGCGCATACGGCTATAATTTAGATCCTGCTTCCAATTCACCCAAATACCATATACAGATATTGTACTGGTCAATAGCAGACTCTCGCTAAATGATGATCCTTTTCTTACAAAGGTGATTAAGCTTACAATATGAAGTTACTGAGTTTTTTCAATGATGTTTCCATGAGCTCCATTCTCTCGACTTAGGTTTTGCTGCTGCGCAAATCAAATAGTCGTTATATCCTGTCAAGCAACCAACAATGAGGCAAAAAAACCTTAATGTTTGATAAACTGAAATAATAGGACAGCAGGGAGAGTTGGATCCGTATTTTGCCAGCATCACGCATCAATTAATATACAGGGCTCAAATGATCACACATTTTCAGGTAATTGAACAAGGTAATCTTTGTTATATCCCTTCTCAAAGTTCACATAATGCACACGAAGGGGATGAGCATCTAAAATCATAGGCTTGGATCGGAGCTTGACCTCAAGCCAACATCCCTATACACTGATTAAAACTTGATATGATGCCATGAGGTTTATTATCCCTCCAAAGGTCAGCATCGTCCATCGTAACAGTTGTTCCATCTAGCCACATCCCAGCAAACACAAAATGTTATGAAAACCTTCTGATAACATTATGATAACAGTAGTGGTCCTCGTGATAACGTCGTGCCACGACATCAAAATAGCAAAATGTGTAGACACAATTTTATTGCCGTGATAATAGTTTCGAACGATGTTTTACCAAATGTTTTCATAACAGTTTCACGATAAAATTTTTTATCATTGAAACCCAGTATCGTGGCGATTCCCTGAGCGCATTTTGCCCGATATTTGAAGAAACCATCTACATAATGTCTTTATAACAATCCAATCCGTCATCGTCGAACTCTACTAAAAACACGTTTTTGCCCGATATTTGGAGAAACCATTTATATAACGTCATCATGACAATCCAATTCGTCAATACTGAACTGACTTGACGACTTGCACGGCACAGCAATGACAGTAAGACAACAGCCATTGCTTCAGCACTACAACTTTCAAAGCTCTGTTTACCTTACAAGTCTATCAAATCCTCATATTCGTCATTTGATTAGCAAAGAGTGTAGTGATGTTCCAAGTTGTTTTATTCATTGCAAAATAATGTTCAATGATGATTATATACGTGTAATCAACAATTTTGTTTATCAAAAGTAGAAAATGAGCATTAATGGTGGAGAAAAATAAAATTGGTTAGATATCTATTTTTTTACTTTATTGGCTATCTATGCTGCAGTCATCGCTGTCCCCATTCAGAGTAAGCTCTGTGATTTTCTAAAAGAAGAGAATAACAACACATTCTTATTACAGTTGTTTTCCTACAATGCATTTAGTTCAACTCCACCGATACAATGCTTCTTTCAAGACTCCTTTGTATTTTAAGGAGTTGTCCGCTCTTGTACAGAGGTCTGAGCTCAAAGCTCAAAATAGTTATATGATTCGTTGGATTGAATGGTAACAGAGTCAGATAGTAAACTCAAAGTAGGGCTCCTAAAATAAAAATTTATCATTCATTGAGCATCGGCTTAGCAATGACCTTTGTTATTTGCTCGCTACTTTTCTATCTTCTCTATCACCGCAGTGTCATTGTATCCCAGTGCCCTCACAGCTCCTTTGAAAGATAAACATATCAATTACTAGAAGGTAGCGCAGGCAGTGCAGGCAGTCAAACAAAACTGGGGTAAAACATTGTGAACATAAGAAACTTAAACAAAGCCCAATATACAGATAAGGCACTTGAGGTTTGACCATTGAAATGTTTATTGGCAATGTTGTTCTCATTTGGTCTGCAGTCCAGGTTTTATTTACTACTTGATCAACTTTAATTGGGTTTTGAGTTTGAAAATTTCATGAGATTGAGCAGCGTTTCACAATCACGTTCGAGTTGTTATTTGTTAAAGAAATCATTTACCCTATAGGAGTTTAATTTAGCTAGAGTTAAATTTCGCTAGTAGGCTTACTAGTGAAAATTTTAAAAAAATGTCCAAGCTGGGATTCAAACCCAGGGCATAATTCTCCATCTGATTGCAAGGCAGACACTTAGACCACAACACCACGCTAGCTTGCATGCTTGGGAAGGTGTATTCCTGTATAATTGTACATTGTTTATGCAACTATGGTGAGTGAGTTTAATTTAAGATACACTAAATTTCGCAATCTAGGAATCAACCGAAATGCGAATCCTAAATGCCGCGAAAACTAAACTCCTATAGGGTAGATTAAAATTAATATCAGTTGATCTCGAAAAGCTCAAACTCAAAATATGATTGATGATAACACCGTTGCTACTACACATCCCAATGGTGTAATGGCACCCTAGAATAAATGCATCACTGCTAATACTCCATTTAATGTCCTGTCTAGATTTATCATAAAATTTTTGAAGTACAGTGAGAACCACTACCCCTGCCTGCTCATAAATATCATGTGCTTCTACCCTTAAAAACTCACAGAGTAAATAATGAATAACAATTGTCCATGTTGCCCATCACATGAGGGTTCATACTAAATGCCTTACACAAGTAGTTGTCTTCCAAAACCTCATGGGCAGGTAACTTCCGCTAATAACTCTGAAAGCACTCATTGAATCAACAAAGGTGTGTAAATTACGCTTGAGGCAGCATTTTGTCATCAAAGCCTTTACCTACTTCCTATCGTCTTGAAGACACTTGTGCCTGCAAGGCACTGTTTTGTTTTTGTGCCCTGCAGCGTGAAATGCTGCCAAACATGGTTTGAAGCCACTCTCCTCATTGTGGTGAAAACAGCCTCAATGAGGCTCCTTCCTCCGATTGTCTCACAGAATTTTTGCTGCAAGAATAAATTTTATGAAAACTGAAAAAAAACACAACATTTTTATAATGGCGTATCTGTATATGTGTCATGAAAGTTAAAAAGTCTGTTGTTTTCCGTCCAGGCCCCCATGTAGCCGATCTGGCGATATGGTTGACATTCTGTAATTCGCCTTCTCTTTGCCGTTATGTTTAATAAGAGCAAACTAATTCGAGCACAGTCATGATTCATCAGATGTAGATCATGTGCTGCAGAAATGATTTTTCCCTTCACCTATTTTTGCAGCATATTTGCTACCCAAAATTTTTGATATTGCAAATTAAAATACTGATTAACCACTGGTCTACTTACAAACTGCTGATACTTGGTATCATCCTCTTTGAGTTGCTCGTTAAAAAGCATGAGCTCCTCTGGAGATTCCAGAGGGCTCTCAAACATGTCGAGTATGTTTTTCTCGACTGCAGAGAAACTGCCACTCTCTCCTCTCTCAAGGTGTCTGATTATCTTGCTGACCTTCATATCAAGGTTTGTCAGCAACCCTATAGAAGAAATATGAAAATCCATTCAACCAATTATTCACAAAGTTTTTTCCAGCGATACAACCAAAGGCAAAGTCTTTTGTTTCGCAAAGAATATATTGGGGTACTTTGTCCTGTATTTGAGGGAAGACTGTGGATGAATTACTTTGCCTGATTGTGTTGGTGTTGGCAGTAAGTGACATCCTAATAATTGACAAACAGATAAAAAAGTGTAACATTTAGATCGAAATGGTCGCTGCCATCCAGGGAGTATTAATCTATTTATCAACATTCAAATAACTCACTTTCAATTTTCTGATTTGAAGTTTCCCCCAACTCCACACACGATTGTGAATATCCATCTACAATAAAAACTTGGAATTAAAATATCATAGTATTCCATGCAATGCTAAAAGTTCCTTATCAAGGTTCAACAGTTCAATCAGGAGTTGTCCACCATTTTTCACAGAGGGGGACAACTCATAAGATATTTATGTATTTCGTTACTAATAGGGTTGTGTTGTTATAGTATACCATTGTTGAGCTGAAAAAGTGACCAATGCGCTTAAATCTAGTTACATAACAAAGGTAGCGAGGTGGTCCACAGTTTTGATAGGAACAGATGATGAATATCCGTCTAGCAAACTTGACAGAGCTATTGTAGTCCGGAAATTACCGTATCGATTCGGATCAAGTTGGTCACATTTATCATCAGCAACAAAATTGATTACTCTGCAGTGATCTCGGCCAATCTATTGGTTGGAATTTATTCAAATATTTGACCAAATTATGTGAAAAGGATTTCAGATGATAAGTTTTCAAAAATCTTAAGCTTATCTGTAATCTTTTTGAAATTGTCCTGCTATAGGTTCAATCCAACTTCATCTTACTGCAATGAACATGTTTTAAAGAGTGTACTGATATATTGAACCGCCTATGCATGTTTCTGAGGCATTCCAATTAAGTGTTAGAAGCGGAAGCAGATCTCAGTTCCGGTCCAAAGTTGTCTGGCTATTATCTGTTCCAATATTATTCTCTCATTTGAACAACACAGTTCAAGTCTCAGAAAAAACTGGATACTGTATCTTTGTTGCAATGAGCCTGATTTTTGTACAGAGACTAAAAGGAGAAAGGGATACTTACGCGTACTAGCCGATGGTTCTGGACTCATAATTCTGGGCTTTTTTCTTTCGGAGTTGAAATGAGATCTTCATCTAAAAACAAAGAATTTTTTTGCTAGCAATCGATAAATTGTTAGGTACTTATTCTGAAGTCGTATTTTCACTCTCTCTAAACTTAACAACAAAACAAAGTGGCTGCTTTTAATGTAAATATGGGTTATCAACGAACCGAAATGGATCCATGATATTCATCTTTGGCAGAAACCATCTAAATATTGAACCCATCGTGGACGTTAACTGTCAACGGATGTTAGTTGATATTGAAGATACCAAGAGAGAAATAGATGTTTAGCACTTCTGGTGTATTTCAATTATTGTTCACAGATGGTCGGAGTTGTCAACCCCTTTCCCGTGACATCGCAACTCCAAGGCAATGTCAAAAATAGACTTGGCTGATAATAATGATCCCTTCCTGCGACTACAACAACGCCCGGATGATTGGGCTAGTTTATTGTGTTGCAAAAATCAGAGATATCGAATCATTGAACATATATATTGGGAAGAGGCTGCCTCGAATAACATTATAGGTTATTAAATCAATTCTGAGTCAAGTGCATCTGGTGGGGCCCGCTATCATGATTCTTCTATAATCGGTCTTTAAGTTGGTAATGCATTTTATCTCATGAATCAATCTTGAGTTATAACTCACCATGAGAGGTCTTTAGATCAAATGACGGTAGTGGTATAGCCATACTACTGCCATCATGTGTACTATTGTCATCATTTGCACCATTCCTCTCTTCTCCATCACCATCATCTTTAAAAAATTACAACTGAATTATTTTCTTAGTCAAATGATTGCACCGGGCACAAAATTGTTTATTATATGGACCATAACAAACCACAGATCATATTTAACGTATTGCCGTATTGCCGGCAAGGGGTTTGAGTGCAACAAATCGATAATGGTGCTCAATGTGGGATACATTTTAATATATATCACAGTATAAAGGAAACGCTGACTAGCAGCAAGACCTAGACCGGCCATAACGTGTATAGTAATGATCAACTCACACCAAATATCAAAACACCGATACCGGTACTGCAAATCATACATACACATCATGACAGTGACCACTCCTTACTGCTATCAGTTCCCAACCAAAGATTTAGTTGTCCTTTTTGCTACATAAACCAACCAACCGCAACTGCATGCCCTAAATTAAATGTGAAAATAAAAGAATGTTGCATACACTTACTAGGGTCCTTCTGAATTCGCTGGGGAGATGACAGAGTTTGTTTCCTCAAGCTTTGTTCACCAGCCTCTGTATCTACATAAACACAGCATTTTCAAACCAAAACATCAATGTTAACCTGTTTGTGGTATGAAATCATTAGTTCAGTCTGCGCTTGTTTACCAGAAATAAATTGCCTCGCCAATAGTTTATATTGACAACATCCAACAACCCAAATACTTGTAAGAATTCCTAAAATAAATATCCTTGACTCTTTTTACAAGGGAAATCTTAAGCAGCACCAATTTTTATGTAGCAGTACAGCGACCTGTGAAGCATCGAGATCAAACAGGACTAAATATATACATATGCAGTGCTGTTCCCTGAGTTTTCAATGGTCGAAAGCGCAGACACTTGATTTGAATGTCAGGCCATGTGAATATTTCTTTGAATGATTGACAAATTTTTTTAGAATTACCCCATTCTGATTCCTGGTTGTTGAGGATAGAAAATTTTGATGTCTCAGCAACACAGAAGAAGCAGTTGAAGAATTTTGGATGAGATTTTACCTTAATCCTTAGTGTAAATATTGATGCTTAGTGATAGTAATTAATTCAGACATAGGAAAGGACAGCCTTTAAACCGAACCATTACCTCCAACCTAACAGCAACCACATTGCTGGGGACATCAGTTATATTTATTTATATTTTTGTGTAAAGTTTAACTAACCAGTAGTGATATCATCCTTCTTTCTTGCTTGCGACTCATACACCTTGGCCTTTTCGTGGTCCTCTGGAAAGAAAATGCGTAACATTTTAGTGAGAGGGATGCTGGCATATGTTTGCAACACGATCTTGCTTAATACTGCAAACTTTTGTAGATTGAACTTAAGTTTGGCTCTATTGTGCATGCGGTGGTCATGTTATGTGTGCAGCGCTCAAATACATATGAATTGACTGAGGTTGCAACTCCGAGTTCCATCCTGTTACTGAGGATATATGTATCAGCTGTGCTTTTTTTTGAAAATCTCTCATTTTAGAAATTATTTTTTGAGCTATAATCTCCGCTATAACCACCCTCGAAGATTAAAAGATTCCACAGCCGATAATACCAAGTGAATGGGATATCCCACAAGAATTTATCGGCGTAATATAGTACTTTCCTATAGTGTGATGCAATCATGATAAATTATTGAAACCAATGCCGTAGACAATGTTAGCTTTGTCTCATTACCTGTAAGCTGCAATATCTTCGCGTCATACAACGTCCAATTGCCAATATCTGGAAATGCATGCTCCTCCCTGAGGCTTTTTCCGTTTGTGGTGGGTGGTGGCCAATAGCATTTCTGGAAAAAATAATCAGAGCAGCTGTTACACTAGTCAATAAGAAAGGACTCCAAGATAACATTTGGAATATCCACAGACCAGTAAGGCATATGCACTTGCGAGGCTTTGTCTTGTCAATCCATGTTGGCGCTGCTAAACACCAATGTATACCAAAAATTAGTATTTGGGGCATTTCAACCATATGGCACTCTTTTCAAATAAACCAACTTGATAAATCTTAAAAAATAGATTTGAAATCATTAAAATAAAACTGCATATTTGAATATTGGAAATTTAAAAAAAAATGTTTTGCTAAGAAAATTTATGACTCACCACAACTGAGTGTTTTAGCTTGTCCTTTTCCTTTAATAAAGTTGACTTTTTGATCCAATTACTGCTAACAATGCTTACTTCCTCTCTTCAAATGGAGCTGACGATGTAATACAATGGTGCTTTTGGAGCCATTTTGCTGTACTAGTTTGAGTGACTGATGTTGTTTTCAGATTAGATTTCAATTGAATGAGGTATCCTATGATGGTGGTTGATGCCAGCTACAATTATTTGGCTGGCTGTGCTTTACAAGTCACAAGGGTGCTTATCAATAGTGGTCAATTATAAAATGTTTTGACCGCATATTGCAACAACACAATTCTTGAAATAAGCTCTATTTCACATAACCCTGTGATTTTTTCATGTGGGTGTATGAAACTGTTGTCTGTGTTCATCATGAATAGAAAGTCGACACATGAAGATGTTGTCTCTTTGTGTACCTTAGTACAACAAGAAGCCCGAACGAGTTTTGTTGGCTCCAACCATGTGTGCATAGGAATGATATGGGGTAGAATTGCTATAACTGCATGAGATTATCAATAGGCTAACTGTGTCAGACATAGATCATAAATATTTAATTGATTAAAATATGTATTTCGCACAAAATTTAAATACGATAGGGAGACTGGGTAAATTAGACAGAATGATGACTCGTATACTCATTTCCCTGCAAACGTTTAAAAGTCGAATATAAAACTTTCCGAAATAACCAGGTAACAAGTGTCAAATTAATGGCCAAATTATTCACTCAAAAGATCAAAGCTTGTTTGGAGATGTACTATTTAATTAGTATTATGCTATTGCTTGGAAATCATGCTTTGACATGCTTGGACATGCAAGTAGTTAGGTACTGCCTATAATCTGGCAAACATCGAAAAAGCGGAACCAAATCACAGAAAAAGACTGTGTCTTGATTACCTGACACCATGACACCAAGTGCCCGCGATTGGGTAAAACATCTGAACAGTCGGAAAATACTGTAAAATTTTAGCAAGATGTTTTATGCTAGGGTTAGATGCATGATGTCACAGGATGCCAGAGGATTGACACTGAGCTAGGTCAATGTAATCCATATGTGCTATTTATAAATTTTGCTATTATTATAGATAATATCATAGGTCCTGATAGCATAAGGTATTTGTTGTGGTCTACACAATGATCATTTGTGTAGTGCCTCTGTATTATGCAGTTAGCATAATTGCAGTTAGCAGTTGCAGTAAGCATAATTAATCATCAGTGCGCTGCAGTGCTAATTCATGTTATAAGGTCTATACTAGTGTCACGAAACACACATCAACATTGAACAAAATGCTGCTGTATAGCAATTTGACAGTTTTTTCACTCGCCGATATAATTTGCTTTTCATTTAAGTAGACTTTTTAATTTCATGTCGTTTTTTTTATTTCATTCATCGCTCAGAAATAACCAATAAGTAATAAATTATATCAAGTCTCGACCTTTCCCTGTTTCTTTACAAACAAAGAAATAGTTTTCTTTGGCACTCCACAGATTATTACATGTGATGTGTTATATTGATTCCGATTTTCTTTATCGTTTTTTTGCAAAACTCCATACTCTGTTAATTCTATCACAGCAGAATAGGAATGCAGCAGTATACAAGGGTATAAAAATTATTAAAAATTTTAGTTGACACCCTAGCCTCATTTAATCGTCCTGGGTCAATATAAAAAGCATGGATGAAGATTTGTCGAGCTTAAATTAGACTAGGAACTGGTAACAGTTAAAAATAAATTATTGAGCAGTAGAATGTGCCGAAAACTAGGAAAACTCCCCCCCCCTGTACGTACAGATTTATGTGGCCTAAAAACCTTGTTCATAGACCCCTGGTCAATTTTGGGCTTACTGCTTATTTTGCAGTCACTATTATCTGTCCTTTTATTGAACTGTTGAAATTGTTTACATCATAATCATTTTGAAACGTGTGTCTGCTGAATCAATCAGTTTGTGGTTTTAGGGAATGTTGGATGAGCCAATTACTTAGCCTATGGAAATTGAATAATGCGAGATATTATCATCCATAGTCTGTAAGCTAGTAAATCTTGCACCTAAGTGTATGACTCTGACTTATTCAATAGAAAGTGCATTCCGTAACTATTCTGTCTAAACAGACAGAGGATTTGCACACTATTTCCACAGTCCCTGAGTTCATAAAAAGGACAACATAGTCGAAGATTCCCGCACTGACAGTTGCCAGATCATGTCAAATGCAAACTTAGAAAAAATAATTACTACAGTCAACAGCATTATGATCACAGAGTAAGGATATATATATATATATATCCTTACTCTGTGATCACATGCAGGTAGCATACCTGACAAGTCTCCCTTTTTGGTAGGGAGGCTCCCAGTTTTTAGGGGTAATTCCCATCCCCTCCCTATCTCCCTTTCTCCTCCCTTTTTCAGCTACCTTTACTCAGAAAGTTTTTGAAGCTACCCTTTGCAAGAGTTACTGTGTTCTCCTACCATCACAGTACACATACCTATGTATTTGCTTATTAACATTACGTATTGTAAGTGGCTATTCAATATTCGAGCCTTACCTACCAGTGTTGTTAAGGCTGCTCCTCCCAAGTTGGTTAAATCAAGACAATTTCATCCACCTATTGAGGTAAAATTATGCAATTAACAAAATTTACAGTCAAGTTTTGGCTTGGAAATATTATACACTAGGCCTAAATTGCATCCACACTCTTGGACGCAGAGTGGTAGTCCGGGTTTATAGTTCGTCCTTGGAGACCTCCTGATTTCTGGGTCTGCCAACTTGTCATGTATGACAGGTAGTCTTACACCATACCTGCATGTGATTGATCGATCATTATCAAGGCAAAGGAATTTCATGATGTTTATCACTTTGATCTTATGACTGCCATCCCACTTTTCAGCCAGATGAAACCTAGCCAGTAATGGTTTGATAATCTGACCTTGAGGTTACATAATACTCAGCCTAATTATATTCACTCATGTTACCTCTTAATTAAAATATAAGGGCCATGTCCTAGTATACTAGACCAAGTTTGGTCCATTTGCCTGCATTCCGAGTCGCTCCTGATCAACTGGTTACGCCGCAGGCTTGACCAGTGGAAGAGAGCAACAGGAATGTTCTATAGTATACCACCACACCCCAAAGTTACATAATATAGGCCTATTTCATGTAAATGACAATACAAGATGATGTATGTTTATTTACATTGACAATTTTATAACTGTATGAATGGACAGTCAATCATCAACTCTATTCAACAGTGGGATCAGAAGCTTAGCAGTGAGTTGTATTAGCCCAGTGTTATAATCATAATAATCAGAGGGTGTCAACAAACTGTCCCTTATTTAGCACAGATTGAACTGAGGCCAAATTAACACAGAATTTATTAGCCCATACTCATCTGTGATTTTCTCTTGTTCAATGTCAGCTAAGCTCAGTAGTTTTTTCACAATAAAATTCAGCTGTGTCTGCTCAAGCTAATTTAATTGATCTTCCTCGGAAAAAACACATCGTTGATATACAGGCGGCCGATTAAGGCGCTGTCATTTGGAATACTCATGTCTTGCTTTAGGTTATTAGGTATGATACCAGGCAGAATTATTCCTGATCTAATTGACAAGCACCTTGATTGTATGATAAGATAGATTACAACAAAAAACAACCCACAGGCAGCCCTTAATGGCGTTCGGGATGGCGATCGTGGCTGTAGGTTCCATACTATTTAGGTTGACTGCTTTATTCTTTTAGTAATCTGCTTGTGAATTTTCACCTGAGACACTCCTACAAAACCCAGTCAATGCAATGCAAAGGCCCAAAATTGCTCTCTAGGCTTTGGGGCCGGGGCTCTGTGCCGAACCCCGTTGGGTAGGCTTCCAGCGCCCCCTAACCCCTCAGCTGGGTTTACTTAGGCGCTTTGGTAAAAGATGGCAGGGTCACAATCAAAAGGGAGAAATCGACCCTGTAAATCATTCTCTTAGGAATCATTTCTATAGTATGTATCGCTAGAATTTCAATTTCTGATTTTTAAATGTGAGCTTTTTACCTTCAGCGCAGACAGCCGCGTATAAATGTGATACCAAAATAACTAATTTGTTGTCTAGATTGCCGATGTGTAATGGAGGCGGAAGTTTTAGGGATACACTTGTAATACATTGTGAACTGATAAATTGCTTGATTGATTGATGGTATTTATCCTCAAACACTTCGCAAGCAAAGTTCTTTTGTTGGACTTACCCTTGATTAATTTATTTCTATGTAAGTGTGAGGAGCAAACCCTATCAATCATTATGCATGTCTCAAAGTTGAATTGTCGTTTGCTGAGATTTCAAAAGTGAACATGTAAATGTGATCATTTTTGTACTAAATGTACTTTATAATTCGTTTAAATTTTAGGAAGACTGAAAACCAGATTTTAACTTCAAACCATGACTATGTAGTGCAAGGGTGTCCAAATTGGGGCCCATGGGCCAAATGTGGCCCACAACTAGCAAATTTAAGTGGCTCAATTGCCATCGTGACACTCTACAAACGGCGATAATTCATGCGGGCGCAAATGTCCTGATAACTCATACCTGATAACTCATACCATGCAACATGGTCTGTTTTCTGAAAAAACTTACATGGATTGGCCTACAACTGAATAGAGAACAGAACTAGAGAACATCAGTCTGCAAGAAAAGGACACCAAAAAAATTCCCGCTTGTTGAATTAGTTCTCTACATCAAAAATAATTACAATACGCCCCTGAATGGTTGTGATTCTCCCGTTTTTATAAGCCGCCCTCTTATTCGCTCATTTGCTAATTTTCCGAATGGAATCAGTTTTGAAAAATCCTCAACCAGTGTTGTGGATTGAACAAAGCAGTTTTTGTATTCTCTTTGCACATAACCTAGTTAGAGTCAGCCGCTGGATAGATCCTGACGTAACAATATTAAATAATAAGTCAGCCGCCAGACAGACAAAGTCCTTTATGCCGTAATCTACCTGATTGTTCACCCTACGCAAGAAAATGTTACATAAAACTGTAATTTTATAGTTCAACAAATCGTTTGATCCTTGGGTGCCAGATAGACAAAATCTCGTATGCCGTAACATTATTACCTCTTCTTTCACCCTCCACAAGAAAATATTGCATAAAACTTTGATTTTATAGTTCAAAAAATAGCTTCATCCTTTTGATCTAAGCCGGTTTCCCGCCGTAGAATTATGTTGTTATCAAACCATTCTGATTTTATCGGACTATTATATATGACTTGTACCTTTTGATTGTGTGTCCACGTAGACCTGGTGTTGTGACCGCTGCCTATATAAATGAGAACTTTGATATTCATAGAGAGTCGGTTAGTTGAGTTTTAAACTTATAGTTGAGTTTTGACTTATACAATTTTTTAACTTTGACTTTTAATAGACATAAAATGAAGTATCTTAGAGAGTTTTCAATATCTAGACTTATTAATTGTGCAGGTTGAGTTAATGGTAAATTTGGATATCTATTGAGTTAGTGGTAATTATGATATAAAACAGACAGTGAGTAATTGATATTGATATCTATCCCTTATCTCTAAAAGGGGCTGCTCTGGTAGCGTCTACAAAAGTAGTCGTCATGGACGGTCACCTTAGTACCACCATGAGGTAAAACCAACAACCAGGACATGTGATCATTTGGATTAGTCAGTTCACTAGCCCCAAAAATTATTTCCTCATGCAATGTTCAAAATTATGAAGCAAAATATTTGTTATGGGCCTCCTAGCAACTATCAATAATCACCAAGCATAACTACTCTTGGCCCACGGACATTTTCTAAACTGCGAATATGACCCATGGTAGGACAAGTTTGGGCACCTATGATGTAGTGATCACTATTGTTTATTGTTGGTTTGCCTGCAAACTATTTCTACCCTGACTGCCTTCAGGTCAAATCTAGCCATAGTGGTCAATCAGGATTAACGATCCGATTGTGCCCTTCTCAGAGTTTTCTCCTCACAATAGATCAAGAAAAGCTTCGAGCATCGCTTTTTTTTATATATAATTTCCACTTATTCAGACAACACCAGGCCCTAAAAGTAATTCAATAGTGCCCAATGGGCAATCCCTCAGGTGATGAACAATTATTGCATGGTGTGGAATCCTTGAACCTTAGGAATTTATTCGAACAATGTATAAATGTGATTTTTTATGCAAGTGGGAGCAAATCTTTGTTAAGCGTGTGCATAAAATTGTTTACAATAGTTTTTCTCCAAATTCAAGGATTTGTATTCTACAGTGATTTATGTTGAAGCAAGCAAGGCAATTTATTAAATATAGGGCAGTTGCGGTGCCCACGTGTACGGGTGTAATTTTGTGTTATTAAATGTATGGCTGATTGTCTTTGTGACATCAGATTTTAAACCTTGAAACAGAAATAGCGGTAGTTCTCAAACTTGATACGCTGCTGTGCACATTCCTGCATAGTCAACAAAAAGTCATATTGTATGGTTCCTATCTTCCAATTCAAAGCAGCTAATATTATTGTACATGATCTTCCTTCATGAAGTTAAAATTCCGATGGCATGTGGTCCAACCAGTTTGCGTACGGAATTGTAGCATCTGTGTTTAATTCCTGGGTTATGCTTAGATGATAAACGTAATGCAGTCCCAATGACATTATGGTTCATGAGAGAACAACTCCCAATTCATCACCGTATGTTAATTTTGCATAAGCCCATGTGACATACGCATAAAATGAGAGTTAGAAATGTCAATTTTTCAGAACAAATTAGAACTGGTATGGTGGTTATTATTCGCACTGCTTGTGGACATATGGTAGACGGTGAACATGATATGAACTCGCAACACAAACATAAAACCTCGTTAAACTCAGCTGCGTGCCTTGCAGCAAAATACAGCCAATCGTCAAAGCCCAGCATGATGGGATGCAGCATGACTATCAACCTTTCACAAAAAGTTGTTCAATCCTGTAAACCACACTCAACCGGACGTTGACCCAAGCCTCATTAGCCTAAAATCCTCCCACAACTAAAAATATGCTGTTCAAATGGAGGAAACCACTTATTCACTCACAAGTTGCAGTCAGAATAAATGTTTCTAAACAGATAAAATGAAAGATAATAAAATATACTATCTGTAATATCTATTGATAAAATTTTGCAAAGCTCTGAGACACAGTAATCATATAATTACTGATGATTATTCATTGATATTGTTTTGATCAGGTTACAAAATGATTTTGAGAGAACAATTTTACACCTGTTTTGCCATGATGTTATTGCTGGATAAGCTTCAAGAAGTTGTAGTGATGTCATTCCACGAAGTCATTCAGAACATTAACAGAGTGTCATGAAAGCATTTTTGTCAAATTGCCATATTATAGTCAATTCCACTAGATGTTACAGTAACAGTCGGTGCACCTTGTTACAACAAGGACATGGCATATCAATCATGCTGGATATTATATCGGAGTTATCATAGCATTTTGGAAAACTTCTCGTTAGAACGTTATGTCACAACAGGTGGATAATGTTACACAAAATTGTTAAAACAAAGACATTGGATATCAATATTGCTAGATATTATATTGGAGTTATGGGAAAATTTTGGATAGCTTGTCGTTAGAGCGTTATGTCAAAACTTGCTGATAATGTTACAAAAAATAATTTTGTGAGGTGATGGGAATAACATTTTGAGGCGATGTTTTAAACACAATAATATGATATCTCCAATGAGCTGCGTTTCAGCCAGTCAACCCAATATCATACAACAATATCAGGGAGTATGCTCTTGAATGCAATTGCCCGATCACAACATTATCACGAGGTACAAAACATTTTAAAAACATTTTGCGTTTGCTGGGATGTAGCTTCGAGTTGCCGTTTCTGTTTGATTACCACCGACCCATATATGATGATCTTGGGGATCTGGCCGATCTTACCTTGCTATCCTATGCCACTGGCCTGACTAAAAGTGACCCAATCCTATGGAAAATACTGCGTGGGTAGCTACAGTTTTAGATTATGTAAGATAGTTGTAACCTAATGACCTTATTTCAATTGATATTGTTAGATTGTTACCTTTCTGTAGAAAGATAGTCTCTAGGGCTCGACCTCCTCACCATTTGGCAACACTGCCAGATCAGCATCTGAATTCTGCTCTTTACACAAATTTCTGGATTCCAACCAATTGTTCATTGATCTAATGAAGAATTAGCAATTTCCTCTATCATCAGGTACTCCTGGGCAAGCTGTCAAGATAATAAATACTCAGGTAATACCTCCATGATACCCTCACTGATCCTTATGATTATCAATATTTCAAGCAAACAATCTGACCAAGAGATAGTCTGACATCCATTGTCGTACTCAATTCCTAGTTTTTTCTTAAAGGACATTTTCACTGAAACTGGTTTTTCAGTCCAGTCACTCATTACTGCCTTTGCCTCAGATGACAGATAGCAGGAAGATGTATCTGTGTTGTAGCTGTACACATCACATGATGAGTTTGCTGCACAGTGAGTTTTACAATATCCTTCTTTTCTGACATGTTTAATTTGTCTACCCGATGAAATCAGTGAAGTGGAACGCTCTTCTATGAAGATGGTGTCATCTAGAACATTAATGAGGAAAGTTATTATTGTCAACTTTAATTGAGCCATCAAGTCAATGCTATATCACATACGCCATTGGTAATGGTAATGGTAATGCCTTTGTATGAAACCAGATGGCTATATTAAAAAGTAATGTTGTTTGTAGCCTACAATAGGCTATTCATAGCACTTCCCATCATAGAGTCCCATTCACATGCTATTTTTTATATTAAGGCCAATTAATGGATCCCTAATAAACTTTGTGTAGAACCACAGCAATAAATTGTTAGAAACTTCATTGATAATCTAAATTATATTGAATGATGGATGCACTGAGCTGTACAAAGTTTTGATATTGTTTAATCAATTTGTAGTTTTTTCATTTACCCCGCACAAAATATGTTTTTCACTACATTAAAATATATCATATTCTTCTTTAATTTTTGTGTTCAATTTTACAGCTCTGTTAAAATACACAATTCAACTGTTTTAATGGGGTCAATGATTCCAATTGTTTGATTTAGTTCATTCTAGGTTTGCAGCTGTGAAAAATGTTTCAAAACTGTTATTCCAACACGAAATCCAATTCTTCTTGTTTCCAAGTCAGGCCAATCATTTATAAACATGAGGTCAGATAATCAAACTTTCCTTAAGTTGTTTTTCAGACTGCAATCAATCCAAAACACAGTATCTAGTATCCTATTGCATTTCCAGATTTCAGGGTTGTCTAGCCTTCTAGAAAGACATGACAACTCCGACATAGTTGACCAAGTTTGTTGCCACAAGTAATAATCATGTGACCACTGTCTATTGATTTGTGGGAATTCTAAAATCACCAGACCTTTGTTTGATTGCCCTGAATCTGAGAACAACATACATATAGAAGCAAAGGCAGTCTTCTTTGAGACGATGGGTTGTAAGTGTAAGATTTGATTATGCTCGCTTCAAGGCGCCTCGTCACAATAACATTGTTAAATCTTAAGTTGCTATAATGCAAAGTAAGAATACGTTGTATTATTTCAATTTGGTTCACTCTTGACATGTGAACCGTGAAGACATGTGAGATGTGAAGACATGTGAAAAAAAGTATTAGGAAAAGTGATTATTATCGGTTATCACCTAAATATTCGACAACTCCTAGGGCCTGTAGGCAGTCTTATTTGGTGAAATTAGTTGCTCCCTGGGTTCCTGTTGTATATCTTAATTGTAATGAAAATCAGAAGGAAAAATTGTGTTACGACCTCAGATTTTTGGCTTGAAAAGATGATCTCGAAAAGAAGTCAATAAATTTACCATTTTCAGACGGTAGATTGTTAATGCCTTGTATAGCTTGAAAACAAGATCTGGAAAAGAGATCACTCAATTCACCGTTATTGTCCAGAAGATTATTAATGCCTTGCATGGCTTGAAAAAAAGATCTCGCAAAGAGCACAATAATTTTACCGTTTTCAGATGGTAGATTGTTTATGCCTTGTATGGCTTGAAAAGAAGATCTTGCGGAGAGGCCAAGATAGTGAAAATGATCCAATTATCATTGTAGGGAATTGTTAATACCTTATCCTGATTATGAAATGGTGTAATTCTCATATGGAGTATTGTTAATACCTAATCAAAATGAAGTTTGATAAATTACCATTGCTAATTGGTAAATTATGTAGTCTCAAAATAGGATTGTAAATATTGCTATTATTTGCAAAAGTTATTGATACCTAATTACTGTTTTTATACTTGTACTATCTCAAAATGATATTCTGTGTACCTATGTTATTTTGTTTGAGGTGTATTCTAGCACGGATTGTTAACGCCTCATTTTATTGTGAAACCAAATGTATTCTCAAGAAAGCTATTTTATAGCAAAACGAAAAGTAATGACTTTGAGTCAGTCATTGGTGTGCTTTGGTGATATTTAATTAAATAAACAAATGTTAAATATATAACTTCACGACAGGATTGATTATTGATGAATTAAAAATTTCTTTTCATTAGTACACCAGCGGAAAGCTTTTCTATTTTTGAGTATTATCTCATATTTAATTAGATGGGATGACCATATTATATGATACATATTCAATAATAGGCCGGCAGGGCGAGTTTTAAATGCTGTTGCTCAGGTTCGTTGACAGGCTAAGTATGTAAAGTGTGTTGGATGCTCTCTGACAAATATCAATAATATGAATTCCAAATTCAAGTTTTGAGTCAATATTTACACCAAGATAATTAAAAGTATTTACATATTTTAATTCGGTATCATTAATTTTATACGGCGAAGAAGGGTTCTCTCTTGACCTCTTGTTATTCTAGAATGTTCCCATTATTTAATGTTAAAACTCATTTGGTAGGAATCAGCCCATGATATTAAAGAACCTAGATCAGTTTGTAGTCCTCTTCCAATGGTTTATTGATCGGTTTGTAGAGGAGTGAATCGTCAGCATACAGTTTGGTAGCACAATATTTGACATTATCAGGTATATCATTAACATATTATAGTAAGAATAATAGTAGGAAAAGGCAGCTAACTTGGGGTACACTAGATGTTACTTCACTGGGGATGACCGAGCTCCATTAACTGTAACAACAAGGTTTCAATTATTGAGCCATGATGCAATCCAATTGAAAGGCTCTGGATGGATGTGACAGCAATGCCATTATCTGTAGAGAAAACTGAAACACAGGCATCAGCAAAACATTCAACAATATCAACTGAGTTCGAACTACAACCGTCCAGCTGTGTGATGTTATTGGATGCATCCTTCTCATTAGAAATGAATGTATATTGTTATTTAGTGTCCAGTCAATCACAAATCATGATGGTTTAGGTAGTTATTGTAGTCACGGTCAACTAGTTTCATGCAAAATTTATGACTGCATCGGTGAATGAATAACCCACAGATCGAGAAAAGAAGCTGAACTAAAGTTATGAAACACCCAATACCTCAACTATGCGAGCGCTAGACCGCTTAACCATTAGGCAGGTAGAAGACTAGTGTTTGAATGGCAGATGGTTACCTTTCAAAGTAGCTGCAATAAGCTTTTTATATCATAGTGCTGCTTGTTCTCCTATCTGAGACCCCAAATACAAAATGCACTTAATCAATTATTAGTGGTGGTGGGGAGCATGGCAATGGAAGGAACCAGGAGCTGCAACCAAGGGTGTGACGAGGATGTAAACTACGGACTCTGCATACCAAGACTCGATGCATCCCTCCTCGCGGGCACCACTGGAAACTGGATACCAGGTTAATCATATGGGGATCTATGGGAGACAAAACCATGAAAATAAGCCAGGAACGTGACAACCTGTAAGGGCAATGTGTTTGTAAATCTACAGCACATCTGGCCAGTAACTGCGACAGCTGAGGATCTGCACATGTCTCAGTCAAACCTTGCCAGTACAGAATTTCCTCAGCCTGTGGAGAGGGCTGCTCTGATAACCTGCAAAACTCAGAGTAGCCTTACAAATCATTTGCAAG
Source organism: Membranipora membranacea (assembly GCA_914767715.1). Taxonomy (NCBI): domain Eukaryota; kingdom Metazoa; phylum Bryozoa; class Gymnolaemata; order Cheilostomatida; family Membraniporidae; genus Membranipora; species Membranipora membranacea. The sequence continues at coordinate 10,115,618 of OU612067.1, read as the reverse complement.
CTTATATTCAAATACAGATCATGAAGTCTCACAAGAAAAGAAGTATATAATATACTGGCAGGACATCGCCCAGGATAAAAAGGTTCGAACAACTTGTGATCTTAATTTTTCTTTTTGGAAAAAGTGCTGTGTACAGAGCCATTGTTCTATCAGCTCTTATCTATGGTGTTGAATCCTGGTTCTGTACAAGGTTACTGCTTATAAACTTAGTGCATTCATGACGAGACAGCTGAGAGGGATACTAACATCAAGTGGTGACAGTTCTTATCAAATGAAAGGATCCTGAAAGCGATTTCTTTGCCTAGCATGTACGACATTCTCATCAGCAGATGCCTCAGATGGACTGGTCATGTCAACAGACTAGATAACACCGGAATACCAAAGCTTATATTGTACTCACAACCCACTGAGGGTAAACATGGAATTGGACACCCAAAGCTGAGATACAAGGACATTTTCAAAAGAAACCTGAAAGATAGGAACATCCCCCTGGATCTTCGACTCAAATACAGCATAATTCCTCCCGCACTGTTTAGATATATTTCAGAAAATCAATAAACCAATTAAGATATCAATAAACCAGTCGTTGGCAGCCTGTATGAATCTCAGTCAAACACAAAGATGGTCAAGTGACACCATCGCAGAATAAAGGACTAACAATCTTCTCGACTGGAGATAAGTGAGATTGTGGGTGCTGTGACAACTGCACGTCATGGCATCGGCTGGGAAGCAAACCGGTGGTTCTCAAAGGAAAGCCCAAAGGTTAGACGGGAGATGGTAGTTGATGAAGTGCTCAAGATGGAAGAGGAGCGCCGCCAGACACAAGCTGTAGACCAAGCCCAACAAGGCAGGTGGACTTGTTGGGAATCTGTTGAGCAGCGTCAGCTTAAATGGACAGAATTGTTGTCGATGGAGCCACAAAGGATCAGCTTTCTGGTTGGTGCAGCTTATGATCAACTACCGACCCCGGCAAACCTGGAACGCTGGAATTTGACCGAGAACTCGAAATGCGCCGAGTGCTCGGCTAAGGGCACACTTCGACATATACTGTCGAATTGCCAACAGAGCCTGGGAAGATACACGTATAGGCATAATCAAGTCCTGAAAGTGTTGTGTAAATATGTCACGGCGAAGTGTGAATATGCTAATGCTGGTGGTGAAGCGCGTGAAAAGATTTTGCGCAAAAAGGGATTGATGAACAGCGGAGAATGGCAGGTGAAATGCGACCTCACAGAGCAGCTCATCATGCCACAGCATATTGTGATCACGAACCGAAGACCAGACTTAACTGTTTGGTCTGACAAAGAAAAAGCACTACTACTGATGGAATTGACAGTGCCTTGGGAAGAAAATCTCTCATACGCACATTAGGGAAAACTGACAAGATACGAAGATCTGGTCACACAATGCCAAGACAAAGGTTGGAATTGCGAATTATTTGCAGTTGAAGTTGGCTGCCATGGATTCATAGCTAGATCAGCTACCAAATTTCTTACTAGAGTTGGGCTTTCAGGAAGAGCACTCAAACAAGCCACAAAAAGCATAGTACATGAGGCAGAAAGCGCATCTGCAACAGCACTGTGTGAAGACAAAAGCTAAGTAATCCTATTACTTGTAAGCTGGGGTTTAACACACTCATTTTGTTTTGTGGAGTTGGCCAGCATTTAATTCCTTTTGTCATAATCCTTGTGAGGATTAGAATGAGGGGATTAAGTGATGATAAGCAAACTGCTTGGGGTAGAAGGCTAAGCAAGATTATGCCTTTAATACTCAAATTAAAGTAGTTTAATCTCTGCAGGGTGAAAAATCAAAGTGAGTCTGAGTTAGATCTAAGGTATTACAAACATAGGATTAAAAGCTTGTCCTTCGCATAAAAGGCAGGCAGAGGGAGACAGGAAATCACAGTCAGCCCACAGGCTGTAGCGCAAACAAGTCATCTCTCTGACTTGTGAATGAGTTGTACTATGCTCAATGTGGTGAATTTGAGTGGTGAACGAGTGGCACGAGGGGCGGGTGCCTTGACGATAGCGACTTTGCGCCGATGAGTTGATGGAAAGCAAACCTCCCTGCACTGGTTTGGCTGAGAGTATAAGCATGAAAGTGATGGGGCGAACATTGTTGCACTGAAACAGTGAAGAGTTGGCAGCCTCCCTGGTTGCGCAACAGCGTAAACACACCAATTATGTCAAACCACCGAAACTTACAAAATGCACTGAGGGATCGATGAGATTGATTGAGATGCTCAGCAACACACAGGGGTGGCTTCATGCTGCTGGGGCCGGCCATGAGGAGGTTCTACTAGAGAAGGCCTCGAAACAACGTTTGACTCATGGTTTTTAGCTGAAGACCTGTGTGTTGTGCAGTGGTACGCGCACCACTGTATGTTGTATCCCCAAATCTTAATTTTCGATGAAGATTTCTGCCCAGATGAGCTTTGGATTTATATATTCCTACATATGTTTTACTACATCATGAGTAGCTGCCTGACTATAACATGTATTGGTCTGCATGCAGCCTCTAAAATAGTAATTTGATGATTGAAACTTTTCTCAAATCCTTAAATAGGAAAAGAGTCGATCAATGAGCTTCAGTCTTAATTGATAAAACCTGATATTTGGACAACTCATCTGCCAGCTTCAGCTTCAGAAGTCATTGTACCTCTTTTTGTGATCCCATTCTGGATAATTCAATCAAGATTGTCCATTATTGATTCTATCTATAATTGTTTAGGAAGATAAAGAGGAGGATAAACCACATTATAACTACCCAAAAGTTGGAGAAAAGAGTATGATAATACAGTTCCACAATAGCTAGAGCAGCATTATTTCTATTGAAACCTCTGATAACATAATGACTGGATTCAGAGGCCAAGGTAAGTAGGTACTACTATTTTTGAGGATTATGTAAGGCTTCCTATTAATAAGGCTTTGAGAAAAGAACCCTTCTCAGTCTGCAACTTTACTCAATATGATTCATACTAAATAACTCAGGAAATACTAACTTTAAATGCTATACTGGATTTGTAATCTATATAGTTTGTTGTGAGCCAATTCTCACCGTTAATTAAAAAGATGGTTGAATCCTGTCAGCTGCAGAAAATCACGAGACCAATTTTTTTGTAATTGGGTATGCTATTCAACATTGCTATTGAGACAAATTTACTAAGCAGTCTGATTCTTACAACTTGTGTTAGCCACTGGTAGTGGTACTGGTAAGAATGATGGAGCACACAATTTTTTTAATATCTGGAAAATTACTGATTAACATATTGCAGGGTCCATGTATCCATATATCCATGTATAAATAATGTTTAAATTGAGATTATAGATAAATTTGCTTAGGTGTGAGGATACATAACATTGCAACATACCGGTAAACAAGTCAAAAACATATTGAGCCTTTTGTTGTTGTCGCCTAAAATACCAGATATGTGTCATTGACTGAAAATAGCTCTATGGGTAGGTCTGATTAGTCATACTTTCTTTGGCAACTGTTTGCACAAGATTCATATCTTTCAAGTAATGTTGCAACTGTCATGACATTGCATGTCTATTGGTTAATAATATTATCACATTCAAAGGGAATAAACAGCTGTTTCATGAAATGTATAACCTGTTTATCGAGGTTGAAAGACATCTTACTTAGTCACTTGGCTTCGCTATTGAAAGAAGAAGAAGTATCTCAATACCTGGAGACATGGATAATAAGGAGGTAAGAATACCAAAAACGATGAAATTAAGAATAATTAGATATAATTCATACATAAGGTGTTGTTTGTCATCTAGATGGAATGTGCACTGGCTCAAGTGAAGGTTCATCATATGCAGGAGCGCCAGATTAAGGTTATGATACCAGCGTTGACCGATTTGGACATTTTATATACCGTTGGAAAGCTGCTGAGCTACTGATCGCTAATAGCTCATCAAAAACGTGATTGGATGACGTTGCCTCATTTTATCGGAGAAATGAGGCTGAAAAGGATGTTTTTAGCAAAGTGGATGGCTGCGCTACATCGATTGCTAGAAAGTTCAAAACAAGTTACATTCATTCTTAGAGACATAGCGCATCCTAATTTTAGGTTGAAAATAATATATTTTGATGAGCCCAAAGTGGTCTTACTCGAATTATACCACACAGAATGCCCAAAACAGCCAATTTAAGGGGCTTTTCAAGGTGTTTTTCGGCATTCTGTGTGGTATAATTCGAGGAAGACTAAAACATAGTGCCATATTCTGTTGGCATTTCCTGTTTTTACTATGCGTAATCAAAGCGGCTTCGTATGTGAGAATTTTCAAAATAAATTTGTCTGGAGTACTAAGTACTGGACCTTTTGACAGCATGTTTGACGTTATTGGCGCAAAACGTACCTTTGATGGTCTATGCTGATATTGATACATTTGATATACGGCTGAAATTTGTGGTGTGTGTCATTTAAACAGCAATATAGTGGAAAAAAGCTAAAAATTTGGCCCTGTTTTATTCGAACTGTCTCAAATCGTTGCTTAAATTTCGCATTATATCATCAAAGTTAAAAACCACACGCATTATGACTTGACGTAAAAAGTCACTTTAGGCTCATCAAATATTATTTTCAACCTAAAATTAGGATGAACTATGTCTCTAAGAATAAATGTAACCTGTTTTGAACTTTCTAGTAATCAATGTAGCGCAGCCATCCACTTTGCTAAAAACAGCCTTTTCGGCCTCATTTCTCCGATAAAATGACGCAACGTCACCTTTTTGATGAGCAATTAGCGATCAGTAGCTCAGCAGCTTTCCAACGGTATATAAAATGTCCAAACTGGTATGGTCAACGCTGGTATCATAACCTTAAGCTGTTTTATCGTTCAATTATTCAATATTGAAATAATTGAACCTGGTTGACGCTTCATGGTCAGTTATTTGTATGTATACATGGAATGAAATTACCAAGTTAAATCATTTAAACTAAGTGGTTATTGTCTACTCAATCACTAGTTTTGCATCACAGGTTACTCGGGCAATACGAGAGTACATTAAATCATGAATAGATTCTAGGTGTTCTAAGTATTTATTCTTCAATCTTCTATGTACTATTAGAAGAACAACATGAAGCACAAGAGGCGACCGATATCATTTTATGCAGCATTAATTCTTGGATGCTTACTGTTAGCTCTTGTTTGTGTTAACATCTGGCTCCTGTCCACCGGCAGAGTAGATTTATACAAACCAGATCACTTACCTTCAGAATCTAAGGTAAGTCATCATTGTAGGATATCTTGCCATACCAAAGAGATTATGACCAATAGCAATGTACATATTGTGTGGATATCTGTGAACAGAGAAAAATGTCTGATTCAAATGCCCAGAAACAAGTTTTTGATCGATGGCTAAGACTTCACCATACCGGTTGCAACAATGATCAGACATTTCTTATGTGTTTGATTGATATTCATTTGGCCATGATTGTGAGATAACAGTGTCAATATTTCAAAACATTTCCTGTATTAGGCAATGTTGAACAATGGTCAATGAATTCAATATTCAAGGGCAACCAAACATTAAGCCTTTCTCTACTCTGTAACCTATTTGTCGTGTATGTTTCTTTGTAGAATGATTTGATTATGAAGTGTTTGGTAGATATTAATCAGCTTATTCAACCCGATCAGCTCAGTCAGCTAAAACAACTAATTCAATCCGATCATCTGAGTCAGCTCAAAAAGCTTACTCAACCCAGGCAACTGAGTCAGCTCAGTCAGCTCAAACAGGTAAAGTGAACCTCTATGTGTAAGTTTGTTAGCAGTTGCCTTCCGCCACCACGTCTTTGCTTCTTTTGATAAATGAGAGGAGTAATGGATCGCGTATGTGCTAATTAATTGGTTGTATAACAGATCATAAACAATCAGGTTGAAACATGGTGTGTTTCTATTCTGACATATAAATACTATTCAAAAAATATGCAACTCTCATGAAAATTAAAAAGCAATCATGTCTTTGAAGAGAGACTCTCCTCTAGTCTTGTCACTGGGCCACGGGTTTCGGTTCTTTTGCTTGTTTGGTGGGTTTTTATTTATCCATATAGTATCAGGCGTTGTCTTCTGCTTTGTTAGCTCTAATCCTAAACATGTTTGACATTTATCACATTCAAAATAAATATCAAAAAGTTGATTGCACAAATTTTGGCAGCAATAACGTGAAAAGATGTTACACATTTTTAAATACCCTTGCATCACATTTGTAGTCTGAGTAAATCATCAAGCACTCGAACTTATGCCAATACATTTCCCCATTGTTATTTTGTGAAATAGCCTCAGTAACCTTAGACTATACATGTGCTGTCAGGCTATTTAAAAATTTATAACCTAGCCATGAATTCACATTATTACTGCAAAATTGTGCAATCAACTTATTTATTTTGAATATGATAAATTACAAAGTTAATTTATTTGCCTATGGAACAGGGAAAAAGTGAATGCTCGAAGCAGGGAGGTAAAGAGAGGGAGCAGAGACAAAATTTAGCCTGTGACTTAACAAGGCTGTTTCCAAGGGTTGTACTAATATGGTCCCTCCATTAAAATTAATTTAAGTCCTCAGTCTTTTTATATGTCTGTCTCCAGTTGAAAATTATTAAAATATTTGAAATGTTTACTCAATGGTATATTCAGACACCCAGAGACAATATATCATGATATAAATCACCACAAGTGTAGATGAGACATAGCTAGTAATATAGTAACCACAGGGTAAAGAATTATAATTCCAATGCAAATGATCGATGGGGGATAGAGAGACTGAAAATAAATCATTCATTCACCATTTAAAAACCATGTGAGGAACTTAGACCAGATAAGTATAGATAAAGTACCAGACAACCATAAAAGTTATATTTTGATATTTGATGCGTAATGATTAACTCTTTCTAAACTTGCTTGTTAGAAACAAATATTAAGTTAGAAAATTTAAATTATTTTAATAGCAAACTCTCTTCCACCATTTTGTTTCAGTATCAGGCATATCCAATATGATTGGCCAAGTGTTAATACTCTCAAGATAAATGTATTGCTGGAAAATTTTGATGTAGAAAATTATTTGTTTCTGGAATTAAAGCAGCTATCTTTCGTTTTGTTTTAATCTAATACATAAACAGGCATGGCAATTGAAAAATCATCTACAAAAACAATGTTTTTGCCTGCAATAAAAAGAAATTACGATTTTCTATGAGATTATAAACAAAACATAGCTTCCCAATTTAATTCAGTTTTTTTGAAGCCATAGGGGTTTAGGGGCTGCTGACTGCCCTGCGGTGCAGAACCGGAGCTTATACCTAGGATTTTCATTGTTGAGTATGCTGCCTATCTGTGAAAGTAAATTGCAAGTGGATTCATAACTAGTGGTGCCAGGGCTGTATTCCACTTTAAATAAGCCCTTTCTAACACCTAAGTGACAAAGGGAGGCATAACATACCACGTTTGACTGATGAAAACCGCCATTGATTACCAAATTATGAGGCAAATTTATGGCCATGTCTGCAGTCGAACTTTCCCTTCTCAAATGAGTAGCAGAGGGCTTTGGAGTCCCAGGTAAAATTAGACTATAGTTTGAAACGTGGAATATACATGAGTGCTGTCTATATCTCTCTGCTACTTAGTTTAGTTTCTTTTCAAGAGGTTCAAACACTTTAGGAAATTTGTGGTAGAGCCCATCTTGATAAATGGGATTCAACAACTATGCTCTTGCTGATTGGACAGTTCATCAAAATTATTACTGCAATTCAAGTTGTATTTCTTTTTGGCAGGAAGGCACTCTCTGCAGTCTCTGCTCTGATTGGCTGTGGTCATGGAAAATTACCAGTCGAGACAAACAACAATTTGAAATGAGAGGCCGTTTCCACTTCTTTTTCAAACTCCTTGCTCAGAGTGGTCTAAAATAGAGCTAAACAAGCATAACACAACTACTAGTGATGGCAAATTGTCAGATTTTGGCGAGACGGGACGAGACCGAGACAGCAAGAAAATTCGGGACGAGACCGGGACGAGACCGAGACATATAACGATGCCGATAAAACATTCTTCAGATATCACAATTTAAAAGAATGGTGGATATTCATTCATTATCACTAGTGCAATCAGCTTATAGTACATTTGATTCAAGTTGTAACTTATGATCTATAGCAATAAGGATATTTGCAGCAAAAGCATGACTAATAACTATCATTCCATTATATCATAGTCAGAATTACATTAACCGTGGTGTAGTGGGTAAGAGCATTGACTGCTGATCACTAGGTCACTGGTTCGAGTCTGGGTGAAGGCAATGTTTTGACCAGCTACTACCATTTACAATGCAAGTGGTCTCGACCTGTAGTAAGAGTTGTCTGTCTCGACGAGACGAGATACTGTCCCGAGGAGACAAGTCTCGCGAGACCGGGAATTGTCCCGTCTCGTTGCCATCACTAACAACTACTGATACTATACAGAGATATACAAGGCCACCAAAAAATCCAAAAATTAAAGCCCGTGGCCGCATGACAAGGCTAACTCTCCTCTATTAGAGGCTCGTGTGGAACCCAACCACTGATTCTGGTGCGATTCTAATTCCCTGATATATTAAAGTGTGCAACCTAACAAACCAATTTTTTTATTTGCAGGATCTTTTGGGTAAAAATTCACATATAGTCAGTGGCTGTACAGTTCAATGCCGACCTGTTTGTGGATAAATAGCATGGTCGTGTTAAGTGCATTAGAGGAAACAGATTGAAAGACCCTTTCATTCAAATTCGTTTTTGATTGTCTAGATTACAAAGACTCCTTTTTTTATCTCAACAATAATATCTGTTATCACACAAGTAGATGACTGTAGTTGGGGGAAAAAAAAAGAGAGTTGTGAATAAAAGTAAACACTGAAATCAAATTCCTTCATTATTATCATATATATATATACTTTTTATTGGCATCAAAAGTCATCTCATTCGAAATGTTTTGCACTCAGTGCCAGAAAACAATTTTTTTTTATAACAAAAAAAGAGAAACAGAAGGGAAATAATATCATCAATGATGTTGGTCAAGTCGATAATATATGGTTGAAAAGTAAAGTTTTGAATGAACTGAACTTCTCTTTAGATCTCAAATGTAACGGTAAAGAATTGTATGTAGCAGAAACTTTGTATCTTAGATTGTCTGTATGATATAAAAGTAAATGTTTATCACGAAAATTGAACTTGGTAGTGTTTTTAAATCCTCTATATATAAATGGAGGTGTTAAAAAATTGTTTATCTTATGCGCAAAAGGTGAAGTGAAATAACAAACAAGCTTAGGAAGAGGTAGGAGTTGTAATGATTGTGTAATGGATTCGGTTGAAATGAGATAATACGGGATGTAATGCACATTGGCGATAATGCGTAAAGCCCGTTTTTGCAACAAAAATAATCTATTGAGGGCATTATTGCAGGACAAGTTGCCAATGATATGGATACCATATATAAGGTGACAATAGATAAACTGGAAGTAAAATGTTTAAACTGAATTAAAAAATGATAAACTGGAAGTAAAATCATTGCAGTTAAATATGAGCTGGCAATAAAAATGCCAACAGCATCCATGCTAAAAATATATTGTTGAAAAAACCTGGATGGAAACGATGATGATCTAGGAAACCACAAGAATTTTAGGAACCAAAGTAATACCTCCCCTCAAAATAAAATCCCATTCTGACTATAGCTAAACAGCGCTGTAAATAATGGTTCATTACAAAATTAAACCAGTTCTAGGTAAATAACATTGGATCATTGAAAATGAAAGGTTTGGGTGTATTGACAGCCGGAATACAACTCTTTTGGGCATTTAGACTGCATACAATGTCTCACAATTACTTATGACTATAGTGAAACGTCTCAAGACAGTCACTAAGTGTATGAAGATTGCCCCACAGTACCTCTTATCAGTCTTCATGCACCCGTTGCCAGCAACTGGTCAATGTGTCCTTTCAGAACTGACTAATACATTCTTCGTCTTCGTCTTCTTTATCGCCGTCTACGAGGTCTTTATAAGCGATGTGCTGTAGTAGACAACGGCATGGTTATAACAGTATTTTACTTTTGAATTTGAAATTTTGAAGACGAGTGAATGGCAGTGTTATACAGACCGACTGGTGTTGACTTGGCTGTATATTCCCTCCCTTGCAGTGTCAGTGTCCTGGCTTACCTCTGCACCCGGATTGGCCTGTGGTAGAGGTTTGTTGACATACAACTGTGCTGAGATGAAATACACGTCTTTGCGAAGGAGTAAAAAAGGACAGCACAAGTTACAGTTTAAAGGTCAATAGTTAATGGCAAAATCATTGCGATAACATGTATGTGAGAAGTGAATGGGCAGGAGCACTTGTAATTGTAGCTAGTTATAATTGTACAATAAAACGGGCTGAGAGAAGTTAGAGCAGTTCAGTAGCACTGAGCCCAGGGTCTTGTAAGGACAACCACTCCAGAGCAGACAGAACAGGAGCAGAGGGCTTAAGAGAGGTATGAAGATTGGAGTTGGTCTTGTCTGAGTGTGAGTGTTTTTGTAAGTATCTGTAAAGGAATGAGCAACAAAACAGTGCGCAATGACAATTTACTAGTTCTTAAGCTTCCTGAATATCCGGTGTTTAAAGGAGTAGCGCTGGACATTGGTTTGAATTGAGTGGTGGTAGGCACCTTTTCTGGTGTTGTAGCAACTTTGGTTTAGACTGAATCTATCTACATCAATGTTAACACAACCTGACATAATCTTATGATACATTTTCGTATCTGTTATCTCACGTCTGCTTTTTAGAGTATGCCACTCCGCCTCAGCCATAAGTTGAGATATAAAGTCATATTTTCGTCTTTTCAAGCACCATCTAAACGCCTTACGGTTCACAGCCTCTAATAATTTAATCAGTTTCTGTTTATGAGGTGACCATACAATGGTGGCATACTCCAAAATAGGACGGCATATGCTTTAATATGCTGTAATACTAGTACGAGTGTTGGCTCTTTTTAGAGATCTCATGAGCATGTGCAGGTGATTCGATGCTTTGCGGCAAATATCTTTAATGTGTGTATCAAATGTTAATTGGTTATCAATATTAATACCTAAGTATTTAATTTGTTCTACTGATGTCAGTTTAGCTTTTTCAATATGGCACGAGGGGTTCGTGTTTGAAATATTCTCAGATCTGCTGATACGCATTGTTTCACACTTGTCACCATTAAACTTTATTCGCCAGGATTCAGACCAAGACACCAGACTGTTAAGATCGAGTTGGAGATTAAGCATGTCAGAGTCAGATTTAATGTTGTTATAGAGTAAAGAATCATCAGCAAATAATTTAAGTTTGGAATTAAGAACAGAGTTAGGCATGTCATCTATGTAAATGAGAAAGAGCAGGGGCCCCAGGACGGAACCTTGAGGCACACCAGAAGTAACTAAATGCGAGTTTGAAGTAACACTCTTTACTGTCACTTGATGAGTGCGATTTGACAACCAGTGTTTGATCCAACCTATTGTCTGAGAGTGAATACATATTGATTTTAGTTTGTGGATGAGCTTTGGGTGTGAGACAACATCGAAGGCTTTCGAAAAATCAAGAACAATGAGATCACTTATAATATTGGAGTCAAAGGACTCTATGAAATCAGATATGGTATTAAGTAACTGAGTATCACATCCGTGTCCTGGCCTGAATCCATGTTGATCTTTAAAAATGATATTAAATTCATTTAAATAACTATGAATATTGTGGCCTATAATATGTTCCATGGTTTTGCACAGAACTGAGGTTAGAGAAATTGGTCTATAATTGAGAGCAACATTTCTGGCACCTTTTTTATGGATAGGAACGACATTGGCTGTCTTCCAGTCTGTAGGCACGCACTGTTTGGCTAGAGAAAAGTTGAAAAACGCTGTAATTACTTTATAAATGTAAGGTCCCATGAATTTCAATAGAGCAGGTGGTAAATTATCTGGACCAGCTCCTTTTGTTGGATCCAAACTAATGAGTAAATTTAACACGCCTTGTTCAGTTACTGATATGGGTTTATCTTGTTGATGAGGGGTAGCCTGGAGGGTAGGAAGTAAGCCACCGTTGTAAGTGAAGACAGAAGTAAAAGCCTCAACAAATTTCTCAGCTAGGTCCTGGTAATTTTTAGAATTCTCAATACATTTTATTGTGTTGTTTTGGCCGTTTTTGTTTGCAATAAATTTGAAAAGTGGTTTTGAATTTCCCTGAGCTAGTCTATCATAAATATGCACATTTATGTAATCATTGTAGTCATCATTTACAAGCTTTTTACAGTTATCGCTCTGGTCTTCCAGCTTTTGGGCATTAAATAGGAAGTAATGGCGCCTAAGAGTTTTCTTCATTCGCGTTCTTTTGTTAATTTGGGTAATTGTTCGCCTAGTAATCCAATGCTTTTTGCGACATTTTACAGGGTAATTAGGGATATTAGATTTAGTAATTTCGGTAAACATGGTTTTGAATGTATTCCAGACTGTATCAATCGTTTCATCTTTTATGAATTTGCAAGGAAATGAGATTCTCTAAATTCTGTACTCTGTAGTAAGAGACTCTAGGTTTGCGTCTTCAAACTTCTAATATGTTTTGGAGATCCCGGTGTCTAATGGAACATTTTCGAATGGTACATTAACATTAACAAAAACAGTAGAATGATCGGAAGTGTCCATATCCATATTGGTTACGACCAGATCGAGTATGTTACCTAGCTTGTGGGTGGGCTCTAAAACTAGCTGTGGCAGGTCGTTAACACATAGAAAATCCAAGAACATACCATGCATATGTGAATCCCGAGTTGATTTCAATGTTTTAGAATCCCAATCGATTGGATTACATTGTTTTTCGTGCCAGTGAATTATATCCGTGACAGATTTAATATTAGGTGGTCTGTAATAACAAGCAATAACAAAACTGTATCCACAAAAATCGAGTTCAAGAGAGATTATTTCATTTTGTGTATCTACATAGTAGTCTATAACCTTAATGTTTAATGGGTCAGATATCGCCATAAGAACGCCACCACCCTGACCTGTAGATTTATCACGTCTGCAAACAGTGTAATTAGAAAGTATTTCTGAATCGCAAATATTTGGGTTTAGCTTGGTTTCAGTTAGAGCTGTGATGTCTGGCTTATGTAGGTAGATCATATAGTCAAGATGATGGGATTTTCCAGCAATGCTATTACAATTCCAAGACATAACTGAGAGGGACTTGTTTGGTTGGATTCCGTCCATATTGGATTTTTGTTCTGTGCTAGGTCTGATGAGCTCAGAAGAGGCCTAGCGCCCTGTGCTAATGCCAGTAGCCCCAGGTGCAGGCCAGTCATTTCTCTGTGTATAAAAGGACATAATTCCTACCATGTAGGACATCCAAAATTTGTTTAGGTTTTTGGATATCAGTAGTCTGTCATCAACCGTTTCAAATATATCACTCAAAAAAGAATGATAGATAACAGATGTTGGGTGTTTTTGAATAGAATTTTCCTCATCGAGTAAGAATGATTAAATGATGACGAAACAAGACATGACATCGATATCTTAAAGGGCAACCAAGGTTTCGCAGCAATGCATTAATGGGTAGTAAATAATGTGCTAGGCAGCATCAGCTTTGTGCATTACGCGATGCAAAACTCAAACTAGTTGCTGACTCTAAGCTGGGTAACACTTCGGTTTAGGGGAGGTTCCAAGACATTGCTGTAATGATGATAGAGCACAGGCTTGATAATAACAGGAACAGGAAACTGCTCTGTGGTATTCTATTTTCAGCTGAGTTTGAGTACCTGATGGATGAAATGTTTCAGAAGAATTTTGGCTGAATAATCATCTGAATTAGATTTTGTCTTTCTCCCTCTGCAGAAGATGCAATCTGCTATTAATCAATGAGGGCCAATGAGAAGTTGTTTGAAACCCTGGTTGCCCTTTAATATAAACATGATGCCTGATGTTATCATTTCAAATTAATCTAGGGATGTGCACTACTAAAATAAATAATATATGGAATTTATTATTGGCATCATGATCACGATAATCACAGTGATACTCTTAAAAAATGTTGTTTCATTGGGTACTCCGTGTATACAGCAGTGTACACGATAATGATATCCTCATAATAATTATTTTACTACCAATATATGCTAAATCAAATTTGTCCGGGGCCTCTGAATACGATGGGTGCCATATATCGCCTGTATTCTGACTGATTTATTCCATTCTATCTCAGTCCCCCTCATAAGACAAGACAAGACAAGACCCTTATAATAAGGGTTCATAGCCCATAAATTTCCGCGAAATACCTGATCTTCCTAATTATGGTTTGGGATATGATGAAATGCTGGACCTGCAGTGTGCAGTACAATAGGTTTTGGTTATTTTTTGTTTGAAAAGATTGAATAATGCCAGTGATGCATTAAAATTTTATGTCTTGCCTCTGATAGGCAATAAAAGTGTGTTGTGGCACAGCTCTAGGTGAATAGGTCAATGTCCAAATATTTGGCATCAGTCTCATTGTATTCAAACGCCACTGACAAAAAATGTTTATTGAGATTAGATGTCAGTGTCAGTTAGTTTTGCAACAAGATGACAGACATAACTGAGGTGAGTGCAGTGATATATTTAATAAGAACCAGTTTCAGCTTCAATCACTGCATTCAAGTCTGAAACATGGCTATATTTAATTGGACAAAGTATGGATGCTTGTGTCAACTGTTGCTAGATTCGTTTTTCTATGCTATTTTGCTCACATTTGATGATACAATGTTTTGTCTACCAGTGAGCAACACAATAAATCATGCATGATATCAGTCAATCATAGCTAGGTATATTAGACACATAAGATGATAACTTGTCTTTCAATTGATGTCTGCCACTGGGTCATGAGACTGTTCACAAACTCATAAAAGATATAATAAATAGCCATATGTTTTGCACAACAGCTTTTTTTTGTGTGCTTGTTCATAGTTAAGCAAAATGAAGGGCGAGAGACGACCATCATCATTTTATGCAGCGTTGATTCTGGGGTGCTTACTTTTAGCTCTTGTTGGTGTCAACATCTGGGTCTTGTCAACTGGCGAGGTAGATTTACACAGATCAGATAAACTATCTGCAGGATTTAAGGTAAGCTACTGTGGTGTGAAACTGTGGGTGCAACATTACGGGTACCAAACCTTTCAAAACTATGAGATTATTATCTTATGCAACAAGCAACATAGCTCTGAAAAGGTGTGAACAGGCGATTACGCCTGGGTCAACAGCTCTAAAATTGAATTTTGAATTGCCACCTAAACCTCTCAACACCAGTTGCCACAATGATAAGACATCCAATGAAGGGAACTCTTTTATGAGAACATGTCACTTTTAAAACGTCTTGAAAATCTAGAAATGTTTGCGCTATTCCCTTTTACATCTGATTGATATTCATCTTGGTCAGGCTCTTGGAAAGTGACAGAGTAAAATTAAATCGATCTGAAAACCTGACTCCAGTATTTGAGATAAGGCTGGTCAGGTTAAGTTGAACTTAAAGGTGCAACCTAAACTTGATCTCAAACAAACTCTGAAACAGAGCTCTAAATGTGGGTAGCAGGAAACAAACCTCTGATTAACTGTTGCTTGATCTTAAGATTATGCACTAAGTCTCACTATAGCAGCAACAATTAATCACAAAATTATGACAGTCATGCAAGGCACACCAAAATCGGAACCTCCCACTGCTTGAATAAAAATTATCTGGAAAGCATGATGCTCAAATTTCTTTTCTTTTTACATAATGGACGGTACATAGACATAGCAAATTACCAACAGCTAGAATGTTTATATTTCATACTTTTTAAACTATGGCCAACAACCATCACAGCCATATGAAGGCATTCCGTATAGAGTGATTAGTGCCAAATGTTAAAGAATGCCGTGGCAACTGGAATCTTAACAAGAGTTAAATGCTCTAATTAGTTTAACTTTTATGGATTTATTGTAGACTGATCAGAATGCGAAACATGCTGTTGAAAGACATGAGGTCAGTTATATTATTTGGCTTACATAAACAATTAGAAGGTAAACTATTCCACTCCTACTACCTCACCTACTGAATTGGCGCCAGTCTTCAAATTTTAGCTACTTTTTCTTTTCATAAAATGAAGTAATAGAGTCTGCCACTTTGATAACCTGATTGGTATCACCAATAACCTGACATGGATTATTTCTACTGTCTTTTGTACTAGTCTCACTTCCTGCAAGAGTCTCCAGTGAAAAATTCCAATAAAAAATTGACTTAAATTATTATTTAGAATAATACTGCAAGCCTCAAAGGGGTATTGCAAATTGACCTTAGGCTACTTCATGACACTCACCCACCTAAACCTTCATATTTTGAGAACATAAAAAGTGTCCCCAACTGACAATGGTGCTTGAATCTACGTCCAAGCCACTATGCCTTTACATCTTGATCAAAAATCTAATTTAATTGGTTTTGCCAGGTGGTATGTGATCGTACTTCATTCGTCGGAAGTGGCTGTAGAACTGAGTGTCGAACAGTCTGTAGATGATCTGCATTGTCTCAGGTCAGATGGGAAACCTCTGAGCAGAAAATTTATTATTTCTAGTTTTAATTCCGCTTTTGACATACTGTGAGTTTGATTAGTGTAATTATGTTTTTCTATGTACTTGCTTTTGAATCTTTATACTTTGTCATGCATGCATGCCATCTTCAACTCTGTTTAATATATCCTTGCTATAACCTTATATCTTGGCTAAATTTATCTCCCCTATAAGTTTTTATCCCCATAAACATACTTTTATCGTACTTCATTCGTCGGAAGTGGCTGTAGAACTGATTGTCGAACAGTCTGTAGATGATCTGCATTGTCTCAGGTCAGATGGGAAACCTCTGAGCAGATGGTTAGAGGCAATTGGGTTAAAGTCCACCTCAGGCCGAATACAAGTTTTCTGATTAATTACGGTCCACTATACCCTTTTTTCATATACCAGGGATCACAACTCCCATAGGGAAAGAGAAAGGGGAGGTAAGTCAAATGCATTTTGGTTAAAGTCCATTGGTCTAATGTGAATTATTAGGCAATTGGGTTAAAGTCCATGGACTTTAACCCAATTCCCTTTTGCAATGCTAGCCCATTTAAAACTTTCCGTCACTGCTGTTCTTTTGATGCTACTCCACTTCCCATGCAGTCTTATTATATATTATTGAATGGAGAGACATGTAGTGGGAGCTATCTCCCCCGAATTTAGTTTTGTGTCGGAGTTCCAGCAGAATCAATAATGGACACATAGAAAGTCATTGGACTTTAACCAAATTCCCTTTTAAACAATGCTAGTCCATCTAAAATTCCCGCCACTGCTGTTCTTTTGACGCTACTCTACTTCTCATGCAGTCTTATTATAGATTATTGAATGGAGAAACATGTAGGGAGAGTTGTTTCCCCCAAATGTAATTTGAGGTCGGAGTTTCAGCGGAATCATTATTGGAATGTCTGTACTCAGCCTGATGATGTGTTGTTATGTCACCTGTCCAATTAATTACTTATTGATTAATTAATCATTTACGCGGCAAATGGAAAAACACACCTGGCGAAGGTAAGTATGACGTAACGTAAAAAGCCAAAAATTTACCTTTAATCTTTCCTTTACAACCTTACTGTGATATTTGTGCAACTCTGTGATATTTACATTCCTCCTATTTATTATCCTTATATACCCTTATTTATTCCCTCTTTATTGCCTATTTACTTGCTATTAATTCGCCTTCACTGCTGCTCTGTTACTGCTTATACATCATGGGTAGACGTCGAGGAAGAACCGGTGAGTTTTATTGTTATAATTTATATTCAGTGTGAACTAATCTTATTGTCATAAAAATGCGGTGCTTTTGCATGCAACGAAGGTGCACTTGTGTACTATGTTGAATGCAAATCTGTGAATTTGATGAGTGCACTTGGAGCTTTTAAGTTGCTGGTGTAAATGATGTTCGACTCCTGTGTGTTTTAGGAGCTGTTTCGTCGTCATCAGGAGCCTGGGGAAGACAGACTCAGTCCCAAGAAACTACACAAGAACAAGCCATTCCATCCAGATCTAGTACAGACGAGCTCGTGGTGCGTCTCCAGAGGATTCAAAGCACTGGTAAGTAAGCTCTTGATTGACATTATTTCTGTTGCAATGTTTACTAGGATTGATTTTTCTACCCGGTACTTGCTGTTATAACTTGTCAATATCCCTCATTTTGTTGTTCCTAGATGAATCTGACGATACTGATGAATACCCACACTTTGACCTGGAGCAGGCTCTACTTGAGGCTGATGAGGATGACGGGGACCTGGCCGAAATCAGCGAAATTCCAGATCCAGCCATGGAAACTCTTGGAGGTGAGTGTTCACCAATGACTTCTCTAGCAATGCATTATTGGTTGGCCTTCGTCTCGCCTGATCTTCTACTATGTTCCACTAATAGCTGAAGTACTGCTTACTGTGATGGAAAACTGTGAACCATTTTTGCTGTAGACACTGATGGAGGCCATGGTTTCCGCCACAACTTGAGGAACATTCCGGATAGGCAGAGGACGAGGAGGAGTGTGAGGCACCAGACGGCAGTTGGTGTCCTCATTGGTGACAGGTGCCATCACACCGCAGACAGTGGATTTTTCCAATGCCACCTGCTCTCTCAGGAGCAAAGAAAGTCAATCGGCTCTGAGCAGGGCAGGTGGAACTGGTATGCTAGCCATATCAAGGAAGTAAGTTGTTGTTATTGATCTGGATTGACTCTCATGCTGTGCTGCATTGCTTGCTTTCTACTATTGCCTTAAAAATGACAATTGTGTTTACCGTGCCCATAAAGGTATAGGTTGTAACTTTCACCTTTCACATTTAATTTTAGGATGAAGTGAAACGATCTAGGAAGAGGCCTGGTGTCCCACAGGAGATGAGGCGCACTCGCACAAAGAGTGCGCGCTACTACCTCCCTCTGGATGGGAGCCAGGATGTGCGGGTGTGTGTTGGGATGTGGCGCGGCACCCTCGCCCTCAACTGCAAGACAGTGAGTTTGATTTAATTATAACTCTCTTCAAACCAAAATTTGTGCCATTTAGTTTTTGATAGAAGGGTAGTTGGTTCATGACTTCCTGTCTGTTCACTATCACTGCATTCAATTCGATTTTATTTTATCCAAACAGGGATTAAATAGCAAACAGAGGTCGATAAATGGAGTTAGAGAGAAGCGCGTGTACCGGGGAATACCAGCCAATAAATACAAGACACAGAAATGGAGGACAAGGTTCGGTTGGTGATAGAGGCGAGCCAGGTGATGCGGAGCCACTACTGCCGCGCTTCCAGCACAAGGCAATATCTCCATGCTGGAGTTCAACTGGCGGACCTCTATAGAGAGTTTTTATAGAGTCTCACAGAAGATGAGAAGAAACCAAGCCACACCTGGTTTTACACTTTCGGTGGCACCAACTACAATCTGGGTACCCACAAGCCGAAAAGTGATAAGTAAGTTGAACATCTTCCATTGCTTAGCAACCCTGTGTGATTATTTTGCGTTCCATGTTTTGTGTTGGTTATCCAATTGAAAAATTTGAGTGGTCATGGTTCTTTCCTTCCAGATAACTAAACTTTGTTATTGTTTCTTCCAGCTGTGACCAGGGTGTCATGTACCTCAATAAGAGAGATCCATCTGAGGAGGAGACATAAAGGTACGAGGCCCACATAATGATGAGAGATGAAGCTTTTCTCAGCAGGCAGCTCGACATAGAGGATCCATCTAAAGTCGTGGTAAGCTTCAATCTCCAACAAATTCTTCCTTTTCCTAAGCTGAGGTCCAGCAAACAAATATTGTACAAATCCAGAATGGTACATTACAACCTTTGTTTTTTTGTGAAGAACACACAGCAGGGCTACTGCATGTGTTGGAGCCAGGTCGAAGGCGGAAGAGGTAGCAACGAAATTGCTACCTGTGTAACGGTCAGCGAAGAGCATATCATGACTGATAATTATGACTAAACACGTACACAAATCGTAAAGCTATCTCATGTATAACCTCCCATTAAAGCATAGCATTATAGCATAGTGAAAGCTTTCTTCATTGTTCATTTGTACATTGACTACATGTACCATAATGATTTCACTCTTAACCATGAGCTCCTCTGGCGCAGATCATCATCTAGCTATTAGCTCATGGCAGATTGTCACATACAAAACATTTAACCTTTACTTTAACTCAGCTGACGTAACATACTGTGTGCTATTAAGGCTAATAAGTGTAACGGTCAGCAAATAGCATACCATGACTGATAACTATGACTTATCACATAAACAAATCCTAAAGCTATCTCATGCAAAACTTCCTATTATAGCATAGTGAAAGCTTTCTTCATTGTTCAATTGTACACTGCCTACATATACCATAATGATTTCACTCTTTACCATGAGCTCCTCTGGCGCAGATCATCATCTAGCTATTAGCTCATGGCAGATTGTCACATACAAAACATTTAACCTTTACTTTAACTCAGCTGACGTAACGTACTGTGTGCAAATAAGGCTAATAAGTTATTATGAATCGACATGATCCTGTAAAACTACACCTAATAAACCTCACACAGTAAACGTTACAGTAATAACTTAGTCTCAACCTGAGAGCTACAACTCTACAACGGAGGGAGTTACAGCTCAGCTCTGTTCCTCGGTATCTTGAATCCAGTGTGTTAACAGAACACTACTCATCAGTGCTGATCGCTGTGATGTCACAGAAATGACAGTTCTCACCCTGACATCTGGAAAGTCATGCTGAACATCAGTCACTATTATCTAGTGCAAAACTTAGCTGTGACACCAACACACTCCACAAACAAACTCCACTAACAATGTCATCACCATTGCCTAGTTCTGCAAATTCATTGACTGGATTTAAATAAAGGGATCATTTGCAGTCTTTTGGACGGTAGCGCACTAGGATACACGCAGGTCAGTTCGTGAAACACAGAACGAGCTGTCGCTTGGGTTTCGCCCATGATTGACAGAAAGTCTCTCAGCCAACTTCCACGCCACACACTGTTAATTGACTCGCATCACATGATCAAATACTCCTTGCATATCAGGCTTGTTCTCCAACAGGGAGTTCGACGATATGATCGCATCAACTCATCGGCAATAATTACTCTCAGCAGCTTTGGAGTTGTCACATCTCTACTAGCAGCTACTACAACAGTGCTGACCTCATAACTGGAAAACATCAGCCGTTTTCGGAGGGAGTGTAACGGTCAGCGAAGAGCATATCATGACTGATAATTATGACTAAACACGTACACAAATCGTAAAGCTATCTCATGTAAAACCTCCCATTATAGCATAGCATTATAGCATAGTGAAAGCTTTCTTCATTGTTCATTTGTACATTGACTACATGTACCATAATGATTTCACTCTTTGCCTTGAGCTCCTTCGGAGCAGATCATCACCCAGCTATTAGCTCATGGCAGATTGTCACATACAAAACATTTAACCTTTACTTTAACTCAGCTGACGTAACGTACTGTGTGCAAATAAGGCTAATAAGTTATTATGAATCGACATGATCCTGTAAAACTACACCTAATAAACCTCACACAGCAAACGTTACAGTAATAACTTAGTCTCAACCTGAGAGCTACAACTCTACAACGGAGGGAGTTACAGCTCAGCTCTGTTCCTCGGTATCTTGAATCCAGTGTGTTAACAGAACACTACTCATCAGTGCTGATCGCTGTGATGTCACAGAAATGACAGTTCTCGCCCTGACATCTGGAAAGTAATGCTGAACATCAGTCACTATTATCTAGTGCAAAACTTAGCTGTGACACCAACACACTCCACAAACAAACTCCACTAACAATGTCATCACCATTGCCTAGTTCTGCAAATTCATTGACTGGATTTAAATAAAGGGATCATTTGCAGTCTTTTGGACGGTAGCGCACTAGGATACACGCAGGTCAGTTCGTGAAACACAGAACGAGCTGTCGCTTGGATTTCGCCCATGATTGACAGAAAGTCTCACAGCCAACTTCCACGCCACACACTGTTAATTGACTCGCATCACATGATCAAATACTCCTTGCATATCAGGCTTGTTCACCAACAGGGAGTTTGACGATATGATCGCATCAACTCATCGGCAATAATTACTCTCAGCAGCTTTGGAGTTGTCTCATCTCTACTAGCAGCTACTACAACAGTGCTGACCTCATAACTAGAAAACGTCAGCCGTTTTCGGAGGGAGTGTAACGGTCAGCAAATAGCATACCATGACTGATAACTATGACTTATCACATAAACAAATCCTAAAGCTATCTCATGCAAAACTTCCTATTATAGCATAGTGAAAGCTTTCTTCATTGTTCAATTGTACACTGCCTACATATACCATAATGATTTCACTCTTTACCATGAGCTCCTCTGGCGCAGATCATCATCTAGCTATTAGCTCATGGCAGATTGTCACATACAAAACATTTAACCTTTACTTTAACTCAGCTGACGTAACATACTGTGTGCTATTAAGGCTAATAAGGTAAATAATTCTTCCAACATACTTGATTTTATACGTCCTACAATTTGATGTATTGAAACATTCTCTATTTTGTATGTTATTGCAAAGCTATTTCTCTGCTTTATGATGTGCCTTTTACAACATAACTTTCACTGTACGTCAAATTACTTATCTTTCAACTGTTCTTTACAGTTATTACGAATCAACATGATCCTGTAAAACTACACCTAATAAACCACACACAGTAAACGTTACAGTAATAACTAAGTCTCAACCTGAGAGCTACAACTCTACAACGGAGGGAGTTACAGCTCAGCTCTGTTCCTCGGTATCTTGAATCCAGTGTGTTAACAGAACACTACTCATCAGTGCTGATCGCTGTGATGTCACAGAAATGACAGTTCTCACCCTGACATCTGGAAAGTCATGCTGAACATCAGTCATAATTATCAGTCATGATATGCTCTTCGCTGACCGTAACGGTCAGCGAAGAGCATATCATGACTGATAATTATGACTAAACACGTACACAAATCGTAAAGCTATCTCATGTAAAACCTCCCATTATAGCATAGCATTATAGCATAGTGAAAGCTTTCTTCATTGTTCATTTGTACATTGACTACATGTACAATAATGATTTCACTCTTTACCATGAGCTCCTCTGGCGCAGATCATCATCTAGCTATTAGCTCATGGCAGATTGTCACATACAAAACATTTAACCTTTACTTTAACTCAGCTGACGTAACATACTGTGTGCTATTAAGGCTAATAAGTTATTACTGTAACGTTTACTGTGTGTGGTTTATTAGGTGTAGTTTTACAGGATCATGTTGATTCGTAATAACTGTAAAGAACAGTTGAAAGATAAGTAAGTTGACGTACAGTGAAAGTTATGTTGTAAAAGGCACATCATAAAGCAGAGAAATAGCTTTGCAATAACATACAAAATAGAGAATGTTTCAATACATCAAATTGTAGGACGTATAAAATCAAGTATGTTGGAAGAATTATTTACCTTATTAGCCTTAATAGCACACAGTATGTTACGTCAGCTGAGTTAAAGTAAAGGTTAAATGTTTTGTATGTGACAATCTGCCATGAGCTAATAGCTAGATGATGATCTGCGCCAGAGGAGCTCATGGTAAAGAGTGAAATCATTATGGTATATGTGGGCAGTGTACAATTGAATATGGGGAGCCCTTTGTAAAAATTTGTCATGTCAATTAGAGCATTGTATATGTGATATGCCAAGTTTTATACATGGCATACCAACTTTTATATGTTGCATGTCATAATTTATATATTTATGCCCATTTTTCCATGTTATATGCCAATTCTAATGTGTGTTGCATCATCATTCATATGCGATATGCTGACATTCATGCATGCTATTCCAACATTCATCCATGATATGCCACCTTTCATACATGACATGTAATAATTTGTGTGTGATATGTTGAAATTCATGCATGTCACATCAATATTCATGTTTGCTATGCCAAGATTTCTATTTTTGTTGATTCATGTATCCCACTTGCTAGTTGTCTTCTCTCATTTATGTTATACCAACATTTATATGTGATATGTCAACACAAAAATTTATGTGGCATCAAGAATTGTCAGCGAGTCAACATGACAGACAATGAGAAGTTATCCTCACTTAGCAGTAGCCTGTGCTCCCACTATAAAGATAATTACATGTATAATAGAGAGAACGTTAGGTGTGCATCTTCCTCGTTCAGTATCAGCACGGATAGTGTCACCCATTCATCAATTTCCTGCAGTGCCAATCAACAACTCCTTGCTTTGATAAGGCCATGACAAATCACACTTTAGGTTTGTGTCAGGTCCCTTGTGGTCTTTCTCATCTACCCATGATTTTTGTGTCAATTTTAACACCTTCCTGGTCAGAGTCCAGTATGGTTGGTGTGATACATGTTTAATTTTGTACTGAGTACTGTTACTTACTGAGTTACTGTACCGGTATGATTTTTTTTTAGTTGTTAACTCAGCTACCTAAAGTGTGACCACAGGCCCCCTGCAGCCCTGCCACGCTCCCTAGATGCCCACAGTCGGAGTTACAAAAGGCCCTTTTGTAACTCTACTGCACTGTTTTTGCAATAGCCACCCCATAGACCTTATATACATATATATATTTTAATTATATTATTATTAGGTCTATGGGCCACCCTCATAGAATTAAATCTTTGCTACCCTAGCTCACTGATTACAAGATTGAGTTGATTTATGGTAGTGCTTCCCAAAATCAGTGTGCTGCCCTAGGGAAAATACATGTAGTTGGGTGCTGCTTGGAAAGCAACATTGAAGTGGGATCCAGGCAGCACAGGCAGGCTTTATTTATCCCCAGGGGGTTCACTTGACCAAAATGACCCACACGGCTCAACAGGAAATCCACGTTTTAGGGGCACTTTATAAGCTCACAGGTGCTCTAGAGTGATTTAAAGAAATAGGGTGCTTTTTCCTAGGTGGACAGAGTATAATAGGTATGAATATCTATCATCATTGTGCTGTCTCAAAAGACTCACAAAAAGGGTACTGGTTTCATATAGGTTGAACGTGAAAAGGGTACCTCCCTGAAATTCTTTCACAGAGTGCTATGGGGGTTTCTGGAGAGTGAACCCCCTGGGGCTTTATCCGGTCACAAAAGTAGAGTTTGCGCTGCAGGAGATAATGCAAATGTCTACTTTGCCACAACGGGACTGGTTCACTGGAAAAGCACTTTCGCCTGTCCAATGGGGCCAAAGTAGACCCTTTGCACAATCTCCTGCCGGGCAAAGTCCACTTTGCAGACCAGACGAGAAACAGCCTGCCTGAGCTAGGCAGGCTGCAGGCTTGCCAACTCTCTCTGACTTATTGGTTGAGTGGATGCCCCTTCAAACAATAGGATATGCTATGAGATGGGGCTATGATGAGTGTGAATGAGTTAGACTACTTATTGCCCCACTTTAAAGGAACAAGCTTCTCACACCTGATTTCATATACATGTATGTAAAAGAATGTTATATTACGTATGTCACTCGCCATCCAATTGAATTGCCCAAAATATTACTCCATTGCCCCCACCCCTTCAACCGAGGCTAGCAGGTGTGAGCCCAAGGTGTCAAGGTGACAGGGTACACTATAAAATACTATACTAATTATAGTTTATTGCCAGTGAGTTTGCTTTGGTTATGGTAGTCAATTCAACCCTTGTTGTCACCCGTTAATGTTTGACCAACACAGCAGCGCTGCTTTGCTTTGCTTGTTTGTTCTTTGCTGATCAAACCAACTGGGATCATTTTGTTTACGTCTACATGCATTATGCCTAGTATATTATGCTTAACCAAGCCTTCAAAACACAGGACGATGTGTCTCTCTGGTGTAGAAAGTGGAGTTTGACCTGCAGAAGTGTATTTAGCCATATGAGGGACTGACAACCGAGTTAGGATTTTAGGCACTATTATGCGTTTCTGAAAGTAGAAGAATTTTGGTCACAAAAGCCAGCTGACTGGATGACCCAGACTGTCCCATTTCAAAAACTGTTTTTACTTTTTATCCTAGCTACATCTGGGACTGAGAATTTGGGGAAATGGCATTGAAAGATAGATGCACAACAATGTACTTTCATGCTTTTTGACACATAACAGCCTAGATTGGGACGAATTGGTGCTGCTGTCTTTATTTCACCATTTTTTATATATCAATTAGGCTAACTATCAAGCAAACATTGCTCATGGCATTTCAAACTAAAGGCTTTTGTTCTAAACACATTCAATACCAGAGAAGGAACCAAGATCGTGGATGCTAGCCATTAGGCTCCCATAAGATCAATTGAACATCGTGCAGGCTAATCCATTCATTGTGATCTTACTTTACAGACGATGTCAGACTTAAATGACCTACGTAACCGGCTAATTCCCCCGTCCTCACAACGGAGAGCTACCCGAAGAAGGTATGAATATGATTTATCATTTGAACACCATGCTTCTCCAAAATTGATTTCCCTGTCAATTAGCATGCAATAATAGGGTCCCAAAATAGGAAATTCGGTTCAGTAAGACTAGACAAAATCCATTGGTTTCTTTTTTTTTTTTGGGATGTTCCTCTTCCCAAATAAAAAAAGGCAAATGTATTGGTCGAAGTTAGACCTAAGCTTGGTGTTGACGGTCTAGAATATGGGTAGATTTCCAGCCATTTCATGGAAGATCTCTCAATGAGGGTAACGTCATACAGCAAACATTCTATCCTCAGCTAGTTCTTGTTACACACTGGCTTATGAAGATTATGGCAACTAATAGTCTTACATGTATATTGGTTTTCAACCATTGCACGACCCGCACAGTAACAGCAACAACATCAATGTAAGATTGGTTGTAATTGTAATCGATTTGTAATTGATTGATTGTAATTGATTTCCAAAGGCAATATATAGTTGCCTTACGTTGATGCATCGACATTCATGTCATAGTGTTACAGTAACTGTAATTCATCATTTCCTCCATGGTAAGGAAGATATTGACTGCCGCAGGACAAGCCCTGAGTTTGAATTGTATAATCCAGCTTATAACAAGCAACCTTTATTGAAGAATCTACTATCTATGTGTTTTTGTACCTCCAAATTAACCAGTCAGACGAATGACGCCAGGGGTGTCATTGACTGATGATCCCACCCACTAGTTCTACTGATTTTTTCATGGTTTTCAACAAAAAAAGCTGAAATAACAGGTAAGGAGTAGACCTAGCGCAAAAATAAGGCCAGATTTTTTTCTCAGAAGGGTCAATCACCCCTAGTGTCTGTCCACATCTGTTGAATTTTTCACTTTGGGAGTTATCCCCTTTTGGGGAGACACCCGCTGAAAAAATGTGACTCGTGGGTGGCTTAATACGCCCCTGGGTGAAGCGTCCTGTGGGCACAGGTCCCCCAAGTGTTTTAAAATACTTGTATATACATTTGGTCATTTTGTTCTGTCTCAAACAAGTGAACATTATGTAGGCCTATGATGAGTGTCCATTCGTCGTAAAGCTACTCCAAATTAATGTGTTGGTCCAGTTAACAAGGGGGTAAGTTAGCAGTTTCCAGCTCCACAGGAAATGGGGTCTGATGAAATAAAATACCTCATCTCTCACCTTCCTTCTTCTCACATTGAGCACATTTGATTCTTTTTTTCTTGAAAAAGAAGTCAGATATCCAAATTATAGAGGATGTTATCAATTTTGTGCCTCAATTAGCGTAAAAATACTCAAAAATCCTAAAATAAAAGTCCTCCTCCCTCACCAGGGCAGATCCCAAAGTGTATATCTGGACCAACACATTAATTTTGAATGGCCTAATGGTATGTAACAGTGTATTTCACCATGTTGACAGATGTTCAAGGCTCAAATATTTAAATACATGCCATTTGTTACTACTGGTACTCAGCTATTCCAGCAACTACAATTTGATTATAATCATCAGACCAGCCTTAGGTTTCCCAATTGGCCATTGTACAACTTGTTCCTGGCCCCAAGCATAAACAACTTTTTTCTATTACAGGGCTGGTGATCAGAGTGGGGGAAGGATGATGCAAGGTCGCATGTTCGCAAAAACAGTCACACTGATGACATCCCCGTCTGCTAGGAAAGTACCCATGGGGGCGGAAAAACTTGCACTTTATCTTCAAGCACATACATATGGAAATGTTGAAATTACCCTTTCATATACCAAGCAGGACATGATAAGGATGTTTAATGAACTGTTTGTGGGTGTTTTGAAAGGTGCAAGGTTAGTAGTACCCTGTATGCACTCATAGAAATGCAGTCCTCACAAAGTTGGCCAAAGCTCTTGTTTCTGCTGTAGCCTTATACCCATGCCCGCCGCTAACCCAGCTCCTCTTCACAAAGAGGCAGAGGGGGTGTCTTTAATGAGAGTCTCCAAATCTGGGGACTGTACAAGGGTTCCTTTTGTCAGATTTGGTCACATCATGGACTTGATATGTGCCTCACTTAGACTATACAGTCCAAAGTGGGACATATATTGTTGGAATTTCTGTGACATTGCGACATAGAATTAATTGTTCAGCAGAACAGACACTGATGCCATGTTTATTATATTAAATTAAAGCTAAACACAACACAGGGGGAGTGAAAAATAGATTTTGCTGAAATGCTCATATCTCATGGAGGAACTGTAGTTGAGCACAGAAACAAAATTTGACTTGTTTAGGTGCGCCGGATTCAATTTTACAGCAGTGTGAAATTTTTGATTTGACGTCAACAAAAAGGAAGTTGATTTGTTTATAATCTCGATTAAATGCTATCTTTGGACTGAGCAGGGCATAAGACGCGAGCTCTTGTTTTATGCTACTGCAATTATTAATAAACTATGTGACACTGAATTCAGAGATCTACTGTACATAGAAAGCAAGATTTTTTGAGGCTTCATTGCTGGTTTTCTCAACCTTGGAATCCTTTGGGAAATCCCAAGCATAATACAAATTCAATTTGCTTGGAAACTAAGCATGATAGACAAATTCTGTTTCCGATCCGGTAAAGCTGCTGAGAGACTCTTCATTTTCAGTCAACATCAATTTTCTTTGTTGTGTTCCCCTTTAAGTCTATGGGTCACAACAACATAGAAATGAAATCTGGAATGATGGATACCACACACGGAGGATATCACATATTTCTTTCTCAATTTTTCTCCACAGCCCTACTCAAATTGCATACACGGGACATTTCAGTACGAAGCTTGTTAGCACAGTAATGATCCTTTTGGAGCAAATTTTGGGTGGGGAGTTAAAAATTTGGGCTGTATGTGCTACTAGATAAAGCGTGGAGTTATTAAATGTGGGGTACAGTCAACACTGCCAATTGAAGCAGAGAAAATTGGTCAAAAATAGGTCTTTCCCACCTTATTTTACACAAATACAGCTTCAAACCTGCCCGTCAGATATTATTAGCAATTCGTTAGATTCCCGCAATCAATAGCTCTATGCCTTATCTATTATACTAGTAGCGTATGCGGGCCCGAATTTTTATCTCCATTCACAATTTCTCTCAACAACACCCTGTAGAATCGTTTGTGTCATGTGAGCTGAAATAATTAAATGACTATCTTGGCGATACATTGAAGAAGGCTTACGGCTGCATGTTGTGGCATATACCTTTTGCCTTTATTACACCTAGTTAAGATGAAATATAAATTTAATGATGCATTCCAATATAACACTGATTATACATGTACAGAAATTACTGAGTATCTTTGGACACGACATGTCACGTCACACGTGAAGTGAGGGGTTTTTTAATGCTGAATTAGCATTCCATCCAGGGCAAGCAATCCTTGTCTGGTATATTAATTGTATCCTACCATAGACGTAATGTAATAGTTGCAAAATATTATTATACCATGTCTCGGTAGCCTACACATGAGCTGCCTTGGTAACTCCATTTAAAGTCAGATAGTTATAAAAAGTATTATTTCCGTACTAAATGACATCCTTATTTCATTTTTAGTGTTACCCAGATTATGATAGATGTCTCTCGAAACCTAGTACCTCCGAATCTGCCACCAGATCAGACATTGAATGCTCTTAACCTCAAAAAGGTTCTCGGACAGTCTAAGTACATATACCTCTTACCCAGCAGAGAGCTCGACGCAGTGACTCTACCTGACAGCTACTTTGTGCAGGTGAGCTATCTGTTCAGATAGAAAACTACCAGCTACCAATCAATTAAGCAATGACTGAGAAAAAATGCATGATACTTGAATGACAGCTTGTTGGCTGAGTAGGAGTCGGCTAGTTAAATGCTTTGCATACCTTAGCTTTTTTTATCAAGGTTTTATGCTGATAGCACCTCATTGGATATTGAAATCATGAAAATAATCACTGGCCCTTAATGTATTTCCGATCATTGCTGTTTGAATCTTACATAGGCCTAGTTTAAAACTTGAATCCGGTATCACTATTTGATGTAAGCATGCTTTGTGCATTTTGATAACTTGTTTTATAAATTCCAAGGCAAACCCCCAAGCTTTATCACCCTTGAAAAGAGGTTCTTATTGGAAAAATGCATAATTATCAATTCTGGGCAATTCACTCCACTTGTCTAGCATTCACCAGGAAAACCCTGGTCACTATGATCATTAATTTCCGATGATCTTATAAAGATAGTAAAAATGTACATTAGTGTACATGCAGGACCTTTGTGTAATTATAAACATTTATGATATTTACAGGACACAAAAAGGTTGGTTGTCAAAGTTAAATCTGTTCCGTTGGCAAAGTGTTTCTTGTTCTCATGTTTGCATTGTTCGTATTTTCAATCGATTTGATAGGCATAGGCATGTCTGAAATGTATTGAACAGGTCAATGCCTAACATGCAGCTTTCAGTTACACATGGCACATACAATTTACTTGTCACTTTGACTCATAAACTGCCACAACTGTTTGCAGGTATTTGTTAGGCTCTCCTCTTGATTCAATGTATGTTGATGGGTTTGCATGTAAGGACTTAAAAATATCCAAGGAATCAATATGAGGCTTTAGAGGTATCGAGTTGAATAAAACATGATAAACAGTTGAAATTTCGATCATGAATCAGAAAATTTTTTTAGTAAAAAATGTCAGTTGTCCTCTTTTATCTCTGCATGTGCAGGGGTGGACAACTCACAGTAGACCCAACCAGGAAGTGATAATTGAATACTGGTCTTAGACATTTTTGGGCATGCTGATTCCAAACATGACATTACTTTCATTGTCAAAATGAGATAATGACGTACAATGTATATGGAAGATTTATTGTGCTTTTACTTAAAATTTAGAGAAGTCGAACCGGGAATTGCAAAGGATAGTATGGAAATTTTGTATTGAATTGAACTTATTAGAATATCAAACTGATTGGAGATTATTATATCTATCTACCTAGTCATATACCTGAACATTCCAATTTTAGCATATTAGAAAAGCTCTGATGAGTTGACTGTCATCAGATACTTTGCAACCCTGCTCATTGTATAAGCAGTTATTCAATAGGATTTATTAGCAACCTGAATGCAAGTGCCTGGTTCAGCCAGTGGCATCGATTGTGACACTAATTATAACCGATGTTTGAAGACCCAGGACAGACCAACGAACCAAAGCTGCCGATAGGTAGGAGCCCATGAGTTTGCTGATATGGTGGTAACATTCAAAGCTGATAAAGTCATTAGTATCATCAGTATCATCAGTATAATTGTATGTTTTACAGTGAGGAAAAAGATGAAGGAGATGACCTGCCAGCTATCTCCTTGAATGAGAGTGGTAATGAAGAGTCCACAAATACCAGGTGTGTGAAATTTTGAGTTGTCTCACATTGATATCGGCATGCCCTATATAAATGTATTCTCTGATATTCTAGTTGAAGCTGATGTTGCTCTAAGGCGTTCACCTAGTCTGGTCTACCAAACCAACAATGGTGTGGTGCAGTGTACACTTCAGTAAAGAACTCAAACTGGCATTGGATTATGCAAAATGATGCTACACTACGCACAGGTCTTTCTCAATGTTAAGGGAGGTTCTATACACTTCCAAAGTCATCTTTGTAGGGAGTTGTTCTCAGGAGCCTCTCAACATTTGCTAGAGCAATTGGAGTTCTAGGGTTTTTAAAGAGTTGTCTCCACAATATGATTGTGTAGAAGACTCCTAATCAAATTATGGTTTACTATGTATATTATAGGCCATATAAAGACTTTTAATAATTGTTGCTTGAGTAACTGACAACGAATTGCCTTTCTAGGTATAATTATGCGTTATGGTGACTTGTTGGGGGTATATTTCAGTCCTCAGAATTTGAGTCTTTGTATGGGGTCTTTTGTCAGAAGTCAGAGAATGTGTTGTAGGCATAGACCTAATATAAATAAATATTTATATTAGGTCTATGGTTGTAGGTGGTAGAAAATCAAGAAAGACTTGAGCATAGTGTATGCTTTGTTCAGAGCTGCCCCCTGGGGCAAATAGGTTGCTGGGTAGTTTTGGAGAAATTATTGTAATTTTAATAAAAAAATGGAGCAACGGTGCTATTTTTAGCAACAACCTTTGAAACACATGTAAAAAAATCAGGATCACTAATCAGTTTCAACATTGACATTCCATTATTAACTACTAGTGTTGAGAGAATCACATACTTTTACTCATTGCTTTTATGGTGCTGGCATATTCCCTGAGTCGATTGAAGTGTTAATTTGCTGTCAAATCAAAAGGGCTTCAGCTTTGTTCCCAAACATTTAGTATTGGTGTGCAGTGGCGTTGATGTCAACTGGCTCATGATGAATTGATGAGTGTGCTTTGACCAAAGTGCCGAGATGTTGCGACATCGGCAGCAGTTTTATTGGTGTCACTCTTCATTCGCCCAAGATTTGGCTGGATTTATGCTTGATTTAATATTTGTTAGAGGTACTGCTGATAGTGACGAGGATATAGAGGTCGTATCTGAGCAGCTGGTAGGGAGCAGCAATCGACCGGCAGCTACCGGCACATCCAGGAGACCAGCCGCAACCAGATCAAGAGTCTCTTCTGGTACCGGCACTCTCAGTGTCCATGGTTTTACAGCTCGTGAAGTCCAAGAAACTGAAGTCTCCAACCAAGCGGCCACTACATCTGGCAACTCGGATCCTCCTACACAAGTCGCTGCCAATCTGTCTCTTCAAGCGCCATCAGCTGATAGTGAAGATTTGTCAAATGAGGAAAAATCAATTCTCATAGCCTTCAATGAGGCCAAAAGGTACTACTTACCTTTTGCAGCAAAATATGTGTGATTTAATAGGCCCAAGCTTGTTCACACCATCGATTTACTAGCAGCGGAAACAGGGGACTTGGGTAGTGTTGCGTGGTATGTTCTATTGTTAAACCATGCCCTGTTAAGATGTTTTTCGTGTAAATAGATTATTTCCCATCATTTTGAAGCTCTAAGTCTAACTAAGAAAAGGCTAGTTTGAAAACTGGTAGTACATGTACGTTAACCAATATTAAACTGTTCCATGATGAACATTAGGTATTCGGGTACCATTTCGGTACTAATTGGCGTTGTTATTTTTTTTCATTAACACAACCAAATGCAGACTTGCACATCCCCCACTGTGCCAAAAGCTAAAATTTTACTGCCATAATGATGACCATGAATGTAAACATCAACCTGCATGAAACTGAAAATGATTACCCTCCTAGCCATAATAGCTAATAAATAGACAAGAGAAACTCAGCTCATTATAAGGGGCACAGCTGTATTTTGTATAATCAAGAAATTAGCAAAGGAGTTCAGATTGATATTCTGTATGTATATTAAATTTTTAATTTAAAGTCATGGAAAACACTTCGCAATAATTCTACATTTGGTATCATGCCTTAGAAACACAAACACAATGCGAGATAGAGTCGCCAAAAAACATGGCAGTTTGGTCAGGTTAGGGTTGGTTTCAGCATGATAAGACCACAATTGAAAACTCTGTCTTGTAATAGAATACTGGCTGGTCGTCGTCGTCGGCGACGATTCACCCAGGCTTGTGAACATTTCTTCCCACCCATTGGTATGATTTATATGGAATGGAATTAACTTGTCAATGGTGGCTAATTGTGAGAGCTGCATGTAGGTACATGCTGCCAGCTTTGCTATTCGCCTGTTGTAATCAACACAATGAAAAGTCAGTACTTATTAAATACTACACTCGTAATATACTCAGAGATGTAGATCACTGATAAAGTTATGCCCTCCCGACCAAAAAATAATGTTGCAAATGGGGCTTGTTACAAGTGAATACCATTAACAAATCCCTCTGATGGAAACCAGTGCTGTAAGCAGATCGATCAACTTATCCACGTCACCAAACCAGAAATCTGTCCCCTCCCAAAACTTACTAGTCAGTACTATCAGGTTGTCCAGTATCCCATCCATTTGCAGTCAACATATTGACCTAGGCTAGCCTAGGACAGCCCTTTGCTAGCCAAAACCAAGAGGCTCGTTCCAGGATAAAACCTGGCCCAAATTGATTTAGGCCTAAAATTATATCTAATAAAACAGTAGTGGGCAGTCTCAAATTAGCCTATGCTTACTAAAATAAGAAATTTTGAACTTAGCCGTCTGATATCTGGGCTCTTCGAATATTTCAATGGTGGACGTATATAAAAAAAAGTCCTGACCTGATGTACAATACTGCCAACATGACCACTTTTCACTGCCAGGCTAACGCTTAGGACTTGAGTTTTGAGAATTGAACATCAGCTCACATGAAAGCTTTTGATCTTTAGAATTTATCAATACCAGTTTTAAAGATGACTTCTGACATGTAGTAGTTTCTGTCAAGTTACCCCAATGTCTTCTCTTTGTTTTTAGAGTGAGCAGTCGCTGCACAAGGCCTGATGCGGTGAAGGTTCTCCAAGCTTACAGGGAGGCTGCATGGCGTCCAGATGCTAGACCGCTTGATCTGACTTCAACACTTGAAGTAATAGAGGGCGCAACAGTACCAATCATGATCTCTAGGAGCAATATAGTGAGCTCAACTGTTGATGAGATAATCGATGCAGATCAACATCGAGTTACAGAGTGTTTAGACACGAGGGTACCTCTAGAGGTCTCGTTCCGGTTGGAAGGTAGAGAATATTAACTCACTGTCCGATCAGATACTTCACTGCCTCAAGTGGGCATTCAGATCCGAGATGTTTGGACAGCAAATATCTGAGTACTTATTTACAAATCATTTGTCTGATCTAGTAATCTATGTGAAGATGAAACAGTAAAATAGTTCATGTATGTAGTAACGATTCCTTGGTGGAAAAAAATTGCTGGTTAGATTTGTGTTAAACCAAATATAATGGCAGTTATTCTCTCAGTGTAAATGGGGGAACAACTCCTCAATATCACGAGGAAATTGTTTATATTACTTAGGGTTAGGTCTTCCTTGGTGCATAAGGGAGAAGGGAGCCTGTCCTCTGCTGGCCCATCCCCCCGAGTCCTGCGTAGAGTCTAGGATTAATCTCTCACATCTTTACCATACTTGTAGGTTTCTTGTACACTCATTTATCATAATTATTGTTTATTATTCAGATGCAGAGGATTACGGAGGTCCACGAAAGGAATTTTTCAACCTTTTTCTCACAGAAGTGAGGGAGATGCTTACAGAGGATGATAACGAGCTAGTGTATATTAAGGGACATTTTGACAGTCAGCTCTACTATGTTTACGGCCTTATCACAGGTACTAAAGTTTAAAATGAGGAGGCTTTCAACGTATAGGTCCACAATACATATTTAAAATGATTGGTTGATGAAGTTTTGGGTCTTTCATGACTGTCTTGTCGTACACTTTATTAGCTATGGACCAGATATTTACAGGGCCAGGCCACATTTGCAAATATTGGATAATACAGAGCCGAGCCACTCTGGGTAATGCAAAAGTTGTCAAGAGCAAGCAGTTGTTGCTAAACATTCCTCATCCTACAATTGACTGGTTAAAGCAAGTGTCATTGAAGGCAATGCATATTCTAATTAGACCTAATGTCGGCACTCTTTACAGATAAAGATTCGGCGGCAAAATTCATCAACAGCCAGCCAGCTATATCTTCTGCATGCACAAAAAATCGTTATCTTCTGTGACCTATTACCGGGTTTTCCCAAATGGTTTCTTAATCTTAAATGCGCAAACATCTTTTTAGGGCCATGACATTACATCAAGACTTGCCCGCATTAGACCAACTCCTATCAATGCCTTCTATGTCTATGTCTTTATCTATAGGGAAAATTGTGATTCACCCCCACCATGCACGTAGTACTAAGTCTAACGCTTTCACATTCCCATGAATTGCCACAGCGAGAGCTGGATATTTCCCTCAATCAATCAATCAATCTAATTTCAACGTTTATTCTAGGACGAGATAAAGCCTGAAAATTTGACAGATTTGACGATTCACTTAAAAGGCCTGTGTCTTATAGGCTAGATATCACGGTACTTCCTTATTGTCACATTCCCTGATGGAAATATTGGTACATTGTCAACATTGCAGCAATGCTTCCTATCGTAACTCCGCATAAACTTTTACCCTGTAGTAGACATGAACTGTATTCAAATTGAGGTGTAAGTATCTTATTCTCGTTTAATAGGAATGAGTGTGCTACAGGGAGGGCCTGTATGTACGGTACCGCCATTGAAGGACGGAGAGCATTACGAGCAATATAAGAGTGGACTGAAGCGCTCAGGCATTTGGAAGGTGGGTAGTAGGTTCCAAGTTTGAAATAACTGGTAGGTTTTAATCTGCTGTTTTAGTTGAATGCTGGCATCATTCCCATACCCTACTGAAAAAGACGTGAGGTGAGATTGATGCAGGGGGTGTATATTGCAAAAAAAAGTTTACTGCCTAGTCTAGCTTTCTGTTGCCTCATCCAACCCGAAAGGGCTCAAAACACGTTGAAGGAGTAGAGAAAACAGAAAGATATAGCTGGGAAATTTGAATAAAATGTGCCAAAAAACCCCTATATCAACTCTATGTTCAACCGTTTTGACATACTTGACCGTTTTCAATTTTTCAGACATGTTAATTGTCTGCCTCTTTTTCATGGGAGGATAACTCCCATTGCCAATTTCTCCGTAGTGGTCATAATCGCCCCTGGATTAATGCCAATGTAATATTGTAGCTGATGGAGATAAAAGAAGTGGAACAGCTGATGATGACACACAAACAAAAACACGAAACGCCTTCCCGTTTTCTCAGAATATTCACCACACAATCTGATGCTCCCCAGAGTAGTAATTTGAGAAAACAACATGATCAAGCTTACGGGCTGTTCAATAAATATGTCAGAGACGTCTTCGGTAAGCGAGAATCATGTTATAATTATGTCTTGTTAGTCATGGTGTCGATGAACACTCCTGCGCAAAAATAAGTTTAGCTTTACAGTTCATAGCTACAAAGTCACTTTTCAGGCCCTCCGCTACAAGCCTAAAACACTAGCAAAGTGACATACACGAATTTGCTGATAAACTGTCTTTGGTAGATCAAGTAAAATGCAGCTATTTCACATTATTTCTTTGTGAAATGCAGTCAACATTGCTAAAAATTCAAAACTGAACAAGAGCGCTCCATAGGTTTCAGCTTGTCATTTTTATAAACCTTTAACTTGAGTTTTCTTTCTTAATTGTTAGTGGAAACCATGAGAAGACCTATCTTAGCAGTATTGTCACAGCGGAGAAATCCTCCCTCAGGCAATCTAACCTTGGTTAATGCAAAAACATACATGTTGTTCAATAGTGTCATTGCTTTCAGGTGGAAATCAAAAAGGAGTTAACGGAAAAATAACACCAGAAGATATTCTGGAATTCGCCACTGGCAGCAGATATGAACCCGTGCTTGGTTTCAAGATGAAGCCTACTATAACCTTCCGTCCTCATGAGCACTGGATGCCTACAGCATCTACATGTGCTAACCAGATGTATTTGCCGATCCCACCAGATTCGACTACTCGTTATCCTGCTGAATCCAGGCTGATGGCGCTGATGGACACAGCATTCAGCACAAAACTCTTTGGAACAATGTAAAATATTACCCAACTAAACATTGTGTGTTACCGGCACATAATTAGTCTGAAGTTTAATATCCTTCATACTGCAGTACCACTGCTGATAGGATGCAATTATCTCTGTAAACCAATTTTAAATACCATGTCTAATTACCGTTGTATTGATGACTGTTGACCTGTACGTCAAAAAAGTCTGTACCGTACTTGTATGTCTAAGTTGGCTAGGACAATATAAGGATTTTCAAGTTTCAGAAATAGTTATTACACCTTGTCGTATTATTTCAAAATTGTGGCTTTTAAACGGGAACTTCTGTTGTAAGCCTATGCATGCGTTTATACTGCATTGTATGGTATGTATTTTGCTAATGTTGTATTTTTATTTTATGCTTTCTACATGGGCGTTTGTAGATAAAGGTTGTGTTATGCTGGCAGATATTTAAATTCCATAGATCTGAAATATTGCAAACATTGTACATGCAATAAATAATATTCCACAACGGATATGAAGCGCGTTGCAAGTGTATTCACTAGTGTTACTGCTTAAATTGGATGTATCAATTCAATTTATATATGTATATATTACCTGAGAGTGAAAAGCATTTAGCAGGTGGTAAGAAAAGCCTTGTCAGAGCATCAGAGGTCACACAGTCGTAAAACACTGAGGTATATTCATGTCAGTCTCTTGAAAAAAAATTATTCATAACAATATGCGTGTAGAAATTCCCTGATCGCCTCGTAAACGGTACAACCATGATCATTATCAGCTGTAAATGATGGTACTGTATTAATCATGTGTTCTAAGTATTCAGGAGGAATAAGCTCCTCTATTTCATTTTTATTTCGAAATGTCTGTGTCATATCAACACTTTCTTTGTTGTATGGCACTTCGAATCCTCCTGTTGCAAGCATTTGATAAGGAGTCTTGTTTCCCTCCGAGCTGACTGGGTGGTTGTTGTGAGAATTCATAAGTATTCTGAGTGACTCGTTTATTCGGGGTAGGAAGACATAGTGGAGGGCGAAAATGTCCAGCGAGTCTTCAACATTTAGAATTCCTCGACTTTCCAACATTCTGAACAACACACCAAACTTGTCACGTATGTTTTTATTGATTTCGCGATTGAACCGCTCTATTCTTTGATTATGTACAGAAGATCCGAGGAAGACTGCTGGACTCCCGGTTAAATCTGAGATATCATTCATGAAATCCCAAACTCGAACATTCTCAGTTCCGTAATCAGATCTTACATGTGTAGGAATGATATTAAATCTTTCAACAGCCTCTGCAAATAGCTGGTACACAGTTTCAGCCAGGTTATTGCTATGACACTCCAAGTAAAGGCAGCTTCGCGAATAACCATCTATAGCCCCATGGATATATAAGCCCCAGCGATTCATCTTGTGGTTGCCGTCAATGTGCCAGATATAGTGAGGATGTGGGACATTGTAAACACGCCTGGTGATCCTGCGTTGTAAATTCTCACGGCGCTGCTCAACACCAATCGGATCAACACGTTTAATTGACTCCCTGAGTCGGCGCCGTTGCACTCTGTGACCTAATGACCTGAAGTGGCCCATAAGCATGCGTTCTCCGATGCCCGGCAATTTCACCATTGCTTTCTCAGTAATGTCGTCTAGTTCCGCATCAGTTAGCCTTGCCCTGCAACAAAATTGTTGTGAATAGTATGTGAAAATAGTCTATGGTATAACATGCCATAACAGAACCGGGAGTTTTGAATGTGCATGTGGTTAGTGCTCTTACGATCGCACATGAAAATGTAAAATATTGAATTTGACACTTTTCCGGGCAATGAGAGGTACAGTTCAACAGTCATACTGAAAAATGCTGCTTAAAAATTAATTTGTTGCAAATTTGGGAATCTACAGGGTTTCCATATGACAATAAAATGTTGGTGATACTCAACCAAAATTAACACTGTGCGAGAGAAACTTGCAATTTAAGTAAAACAGACAAGTTTCTGCCCTCCACTCAAGTTTATATAGAGCACAATGGGGAGCCTAGAGAACTCAAACATTTATCTGAAAATCATCAATTAGCGTGTCATTGGAATGCAGCTGATGATATCTGTTCCAGCAAGACGTTCCAATAGTTCCACACATTTCAACTAATCCAGGTGTTTTGTTAGTCTGTCTCACACCAGGGTCAAAGTTGATAAGAATTAGCACTACACTTCCTCTTTTGGAGAGTGTCAGTGTAGATATCGATTTTCATAAGGATGGATATGTTTGATTGATTTGTTTTCCACCTAGTCTGTACAGATTTAGGCTCAGAGACATAATGTGTATAGTGCGAAGTCTCTGCGTTCACATTATGATAACTTTTATACCACATGCGCACCTAAATGCTGGTGCGATGAACGATATCACAATGAGAGCACGGAGACTTGGTACCAGGTGCCTAGTCTTTGCGTCTAAGTCTCTTCTGATGCTAGCTGGAACATAACCACACATTAAGGTATAGCAACGTCTGTGAAAAAGTATTGTCAATTTAGCAGAATTTAACATGACATCAAAGCGCATGACGCAACAACATGACCCTAGACTTTCACTCATTAGGAAAGTGGAGCTTAATTTATAAACATCCTGTGAGTGAAGAATGCTTCCAGCCAGTGATTAAAAATTGAGCTATATCAATGATGCTTGGTATTTTTTGCGAACAAACCATGCTTACAGGTAGATGGAATAATAAAAGATGAACATTTGCACAGGATCAGTGTAACAGTGGTTGAAAGTGTGTTAGGAGCAGAGGCATCCCCACTGGGAGCTTTTTTTTTTAGATTATCCAACAGACAAAAATTTTTTATGCTCCGATAGATCTGTTGTCATGGTAACAAAGTAAAAGAAAATCACGCAGCCATATTACCCAACAATTTAACTCATAAACCTGCCATCCAAATGCAGTGCAAACTTTACATGTAGGATGGCCCAGGAACCCAACTACCCCAGGGGGTCAACTCTCAAACAATCATACACCATCATCATGTTATTATGATCGTTTTGGGGGGGACCCCCCTAAAACGTTTTGGAACTCCTCTTAGCAGGAGTTGTAGAGGATAAGTTTTCAGAATACTCACAAGTAAAAATGTTGTAATTCACATATAGCTGACTTGTAGGGGTATTTTTCCACTTCAAATCGAAATTTCTCTTTAGAGTTATGCTATATGTTCAACTAGTGGTGTATATGGGGTTGAGATTTAAGGAGCATAGACTCTCTCTTCCCTCAGGGCCAGAGGGGGACTCAAAAAATCATGAAACCAATTTTCTGTAGGAATTATCCCCTCAATCATATTGAAGGGATAACTGCCAGAAAACATGAAAAAATGCAATTTATCTACACAGGGATTTTACTGAAACAATGGAACAGTTTTACAGGTTTACTGCTTCTGTTGCTAAGAGTTATCACTTAAGCAGAATCAACTACGGCGGTAGGCTGCTGGGAAAAAGCTGGAAAACCATAAATGGCTCAGAATCAACATGCTTCCCAATTTACAACAGAAGGCCATGATATTGGGGATAGTAATTCATGTGGGAGGATCGCGCATTGTCATGGAAAACAGAATATTTCTACCACTAGCTCAATGTCCAGATCCGCTAATGCGATTAAGTTCTGTGGCTATATGAATGGGCACAATGAAGGGCTCAAAGATATCCTAACTGTACTGATTGATAAGGGAGATGCAGATTTTTACATAATCGATTACTAACGATTACTGGTGAGTAAAAAACAGGGAATTCTGGGACTTAATACAACGATAACCTGCAAAAACTACCATAGTTTTTCTGATTGTTGGTGCTGTATTCAATCCCAGATTTCCCTAGGTTTCTTACCCTGTCATGGCAACCAGTGATCAGGATCCATGATCGAATCACTGCAGTAATCAATATACCTTTCATTTCTTGTCTTCTCTTCTGTATAAAGTATGTAACTTCAAATGCCTGGTGACAAATTTTTCATGAAGTTGTTGTTGGTCTTTGAATTTCCATACAATACACTAACCTCGCCAAGAAGAAAATTGAAAATAATTGGTCAAAATTTGCGTAGATCATCAACCATCCTCTTAGGGGGTCAATCACGACTCTCAACTCTTCTTAAAGGGGGTAGATTTCAGAAGCACATAAACGTTGTAGGGGATAAAAAGAATTATAAACATGATCATGGTGTATGAATGTTTGAGAGTTGACCCCCTGGGCCAACTACCGACTGGTGAGAAAGATTGTTCAGAGAAATGTGAAATTGTTCGCTAGTTTTTGAAAAGTCAGCTGTCAAATGTTCAAAGTATGGGTGAAAGTTTTACGTAAGCGATGGTAATTACAGTGTGCTCAGCCGAGACAATAGACCTTATATGAATAAAATAATTATTTATATTATATATATATATGCTAGTATTTTATATAATATAAATAAATAAAATAATTTTTATATTAGGTCTATGGCCTGGACTGACTATGTTTGTTCTAAATATCAGGGTTTTTGGATTATCAGGATTTGAACTACTGTACTACACTGTACATTATAAATTACAAAACTGTCAGTCCTGAATGTACAACCTATAGATTCTAATACCGTAGGCTACTTTCAAGTTATTTTTATTATTTCCATAGTTGCAACAGGAAAAATAAAAGCATTTCAATTCTTTTCTGTTGAAAAAAACCCTTTTTGAGGTTATTCCCAATGTTTGCTGGCTTTTGTCGCTTTGGGTAAGTTTTTTGGTAAGGTTAGAAGAGGCCAATTCAAACTACAGCCATCCCTAAATGACCGCCTACAGACACGATAACCTCCGAACAAGCTTGAAAGGAGTGGCTGTGGTTACAACTGACACACCAAAGTCACAGAGCTGAAATTAACAAAGTGAAGTAACTTACCATTGCTTGAGATCTTGAAGCTCGTAATCGGTGATGATACTGTTCAGTGTGGGGCGACTTATTTGAAAATAACAGGCTATCTCCGTCTTTGTAGTGTGACAGTCAAGCAACTGCAGCAACTGATCATAGCTGACATCAATCTTATACGCACCAGCCATCGGGACCTGAGGGAGCCATCAAAACAAGGATTACTGGGTTTAGTTAGATACACTATGGTCTATAACTCCAACTGTAAATGTGTGCAGTTTTATAGGATTGGGGTAAGTGAAGATTGTATTACTTGCTGATGAGATACTCGCACACAAAATTGATGAGCACTTCAACTCTGCCCAATACTGTTAAAGGTTTTCCCAATAGAATTCCAGAAATCATAGATCTAATCTATTATGATACAGTGATTATAATATAATTATATTATCGATTGACACGGCAAGACCCACAGGCCCCCTGCAGCCCTGCCACGCTCCCTAGATGCCCACATTCCGACTGTGCACAGACAGCAGGTCACTGACATTAACATTTGATTTGATTTGCCACACACACACACACACACAAGGCTGCAACTCATCAAATCAATGATGTCTGTGGACTGTGGGCATATAGGGAGTGTGGCAGGGCTGCAGGGGGCCTGTGGCGGGGTATATGTGTTAATGTCATTAGGCCATGACAGTCACACTTTAGGTACTAGCTGGGAGGTAGCTGAGTTAACAACTAAAAAAAATCATACCAGTACAGTAACTCAGTAAGTAACAGTAGTTACAGTACAATATTAAATATGTATCACACCAACCATATTGGACTCTGACCAGGAAGGTGTTAAAATTGACACAAAAATCATGGGTAGATGAGAAAGACCACAAGGGCCCTG
Source organism: Membranipora membranacea (assembly GCA_914767715.1). Taxonomy (NCBI): domain Eukaryota; kingdom Metazoa; phylum Bryozoa; class Gymnolaemata; order Cheilostomatida; family Membraniporidae; genus Membranipora; species Membranipora membranacea. Next base: position 10,071,808 of record OU612067.1, on the reverse strand, counting down.
ACACAAACCTAAAAGTGATTTGTCATGGCCTTATCAAAGCAAGGAGTTGTTGATTGGCACTGCAGGAAATTGATGAATGGGTGACACTATCCGTGCTGAGACTGAACGAGGAAGATGCACACCTAACGTTCTCTCTATTATACATGTAATTATCTTTATAGTGGGAGCACAGGCTTCTGCTAAGTGAGGATAACTTCTCATTGTCTGTCATGTTGACTCGCTGACAATTCTTGATGCCACATAAATTTTTGTGTTGACATATCACATATAAATGTTGGCATAACATAAATGAGAGAAGACAACTAGCAAGTGGGATACATGAATCAACAAAAATAGAAATCTTGGCATAGCAAACATGAATATTGATGTGACATGCATGAATTTCAACATATCACACACAAATTATTACATGTCATGTATGAAAGGTGGCATATCATGGATGTATGTTGGAATAGCATGCATGAATGTCAGCATATCGCATATGAATGATGATGCAACACACATTAGAATTGGCATATAACATGGAAAAATGGGCATAAATATATAAATTATGACATGCAACATATAAAAGTTGGTATGCCATGTATAAAACTTGGCATATCACATATGCAATGCTCTAATTGACATGACAAATTTTTACAAAGGGCTCCCCATAATTGAACAATGAAGAAAGCTTTCACTATGCTATAATAGGAAGTTTTGCATGAGATAGCTTTAGGATTTGTTTATGTGATAAGTCATAGTTATCAGTCATGGTATGCTATTTGCTGACCGTTACAACCTGCTTGAAGAAATTCTTCTCGACCTATCTGGCAAACAGTGGTCACATAGTTTTCTACAGTGATGGCTGTCCAGGTCAAAATAAAAACAGAGCTGTTGTGGCTGCTTTGGTCCATCTTGCCCACAACAGCCGACCTGGCCGGATAGTAGAGCTGAAGTTTTTCGAGACTGGGCACAGTCACATGGATGTCGACTCTGTGCATGCCTCCATTGAGCGTGCCTCGGAGGGTGCAGAGATCGGCACGCCGGGTGACTGGGTCCAGGTCTTCCAGTCTGCAAAGAAATCTGGGGCCCAGTACATCGTTGATGAGCTGAGTTTCAGAGACTTTTCAGACTGGAAGCAGGTAGCAACTAGTGCTTTTAAGACTGACAGCCTTAAAGGGATTTCATCAATGCACTGCATCAGAACTGTGAATGTAGGTGGGGCTGTTGAGTTGCAGTGGAGTGAAGGTTACCTTGGTCCCCTGAGGCAGGTTGACTGGCGGTGTGTTGGTGGCCAGTACAGCTGGGGTGAACCCCCCAGGGAGTACCGGAATCAGCTCAGCCTGGACCGGAAGAACTATCTAGATAGTTCTTCCCACGTACCGTTGCTCCGTAACAGGAGCAACACTGAGCTGTACTTCAGGTACGTCAGTACCTTGGTCCCTGGCACACCTCAGGCGCCAGCTAATGATGAACAGGCCGGGGCTTCTGGATCGACACTGTAAATCAATCCCCACTGAAACTCCAGTTTTGTCGCAGCGTAGCGATGCGGTGTCACCTTCGTCCAAGATATGTGATGGAGTTCGCCCGAGATCTGGGGACGACACATGTAAAAGTGCTGCTGTGTTGTTGTTTATTTTTTCCTTTTTGCCTTTTTTTCCGTGGGCGGTTTTGCCATTTTTTTGGAATGATTTATTCAATTTCGGGGCGGTTTTGCCCAATTTTTAGAGCGATACAATACAAGACTCTAAAAAACATCAATAATCAACAATCGTCTCATCTTGATAGAACCGGAAATACACACTCAGGAGAGTGTTGGGTGTTCTGTTCCAACGCCGGAATCTTTGCCCAGGGGTGCTAGGCAGTGACTTTGTTATTAATCAATTGTCACAGCCTTGGCGCCTCTGAACTAAGATTCGTTATGACATCACAACAGTGGGTTTTAATTACGGTCGATCATTTTAAAAAGCATTCTGGCTTAAGTCCACGGTCTTTAACCGAAATGCCTTCTAAAATTGCCTCTTAACCAATTGCCTCTTAACCATCGCCTCTTAACCAATTGCCTCTTAACCCAATTACCAAATACAACCTTAAAACCTCTAATCAATTAAACTATATTCCATTGTGGCACAGGAGCATTTGATGTTGGATGCCCTTCCTGACACCACTGTGATCTACTAAAAATAGAACAGGGGACCTCATAATTAAACACCCACGTCCTACTCATAGCAACACAACCACTCTCTATTGTTTACACTGTATTCCATATGAAATCGATACGACTCTCATATGTTTTACAGGTGGTTCGTTTTCAGCAGCAATAAATATGACAATAGACAAATGGTATGAGATTTTAAGTGAAAGTTTCGGTGAATGAGATCAAATCACAAATGGTAGTTGGAAATATAATCTCACACTCGATCTCACTGACAGCATATCAACAAGGACGCCTGATTGGTTAAAATATTGAGCTCAGAGACTCGAAGCACATTTTTTTCTTAGCATTTAAAGCGGTGCAAAATCTTGTTATTGTTTTCCCCCCATAGTCAACGGACAGATCATCTTTTTTTTGACGGTTTGTGATATCGGAAGGAACAAAGCAACACCATACATCAAATTGAAGCGAATTTTCTCCTGAGTAAGAATATCAAGGTAGTAAAGAAAAAAATTTGGGGGGCGGCCATTTTTTTAAGCAAAACAAATTTTTTTTGGACTTTTTTGGGCCTGTTTCTCCCCAGGATGATAAATATATACTTCCAATGCCTCAAAAATATGCATTTAGATGATATTTATCCATGTTTAAAAAGTAAATTTTGTATTTCTAAAAAAATCACAAAAAAACCCTTAAACAAAGTAAATTTTTGCAAAGTGTTAGTTGTCTCCCCTGTTTCGGATTTTTTTCACTTTTTTGTAGTTTAACAAGGTTTTACTTCAACCAAATATTACACAGACGGGTCATGAGCAATCTGCCATATCTCAGAAGAAGTACAGCAGTCATAGTCACCCCAATCTGAATATACAGCCTTGTTTTAAGCTCGAAAGTCGAAGCAGACGTCGCACCCACAGCGACAAGATTGCGGCAAGAGTTCCCCTTCATATATGGCAGCTGCAGGCTTACACTCTGCATTGTGATGACCGCTAGTTGGTCGCTGTCAATTCCTCTAGATCTTTAAGAGCTAGGGGTAGTGCGGTGTATACAACCTTGCAGGCAGCTTCGGTAAACTCCCGCCGATGATCGTTGATTACAGATGGTTCAATTTTTTTATTCTGGCTGGGCAATCTCCCATTCGCTTGCCTAATAGTCAGAGAGACAGACAGAGGATGAAAGTATCCTCTGTGTTCATCCTTCCCTGAGAATAGTCGGTGTCTAACAGACAATATGGCAGGGTATTATAATTTTTAGGTGCAGGAGACTTGCACCACCGTTTCGTGCAGAGCAGCTCCCTACAGGATGAAAATTTACGTTGGATCTTGAATTTGGTTTTTTTCATTTATAGAAACCTGGTACATTAATTTGATTATTATAAGATTTTTGTGAGGTTGCCAAAGAAAGCTTACATCAAGGAATTTTATATAGATTATCACCTATATCTTGACCCCAAAATTCAGCAATAATTGGTCAGAACGCTAAATTTACTCTCGAAGCACTACAGCTTTAGCACAAACTGGGTAGCTGCTGAGTTGTTTAATTGTCCGTCTCCAATGATGCCACGCCACCATTGAGCAGTTCTTAGCATGACTTTGACTTGCAGTCGCTCCTGTGTATTTGTCTGAATGACAACTCATGATTAGCCAATTTGTTCAGCCGATGTGTGATGAAAAAACTTGTGTGAAATGTAACAAACCACCTGGCACAAGTTTTATCCCTCCTTGCTATCCCCTCCCACTCAAGCATTTCACATAAAATGCAACTCAAGCACCGAAGCAACAGCATTGCATAGTATCTCGTCTGCCATGTTATTAGATGATTGAAGACATCTTTGCTTTGCTATTGTTCGCTGCTTCTGCCAGAAAAGCTTGTCTTGCCATACTTTTAGCACTTTACATGAGCTCCATCAAGACCGTCCGTTCTTGGGAGATCGAGCAGCTTTTCACGCGGGCGGAGCGTCTTTTTTGGCATCTCCAATGAGTGCAGCTATGACATGGTTAGCTTGTTCGGGACCTATTTCATAGCTGCATCAGAAGACAAGTCCCCACCCTTTGCGACTCAACTTTTGAATTCAATGATGGCGCACTGCAGTTAAGGGAATATATATCAACCAATAAGGTACTCTCATTGCTAGCTCACAAAGTTTTGACAGCCATGAGTGAATGAAACTCAGAGTTTTGATACCCTCCATCGACATGTCCTGCTCTCAGAATTATCCCAAATGTGTTTAAGCCATGTTCAATTGAGCACTTCAGGTCCTGCCTTGCATAATACAGAAAGATTTAGGTGATCAATAAGAATATGTTCTGAGGCAGGTACTATAAACGATTGGGTTCCTCAGTTATTTAAAAGTTCTGGGTCCAACTTTATCTCCATTTATCTTAAATTCGAATTTACACTGCCCCTTTTATCTGTAACAGAATGATGGGATAAAATCAGAATAACAAATATACTGTTTTCAAAAATTGCCAAAAACCATGTGTGTTTATGCTAAACTGTATCATGATTTTTTATCAGCCTTTGGAATGTGTGAAACTGTGATGGTTTTTTGGATTATATGGAACTTATTGAGATGTCAGGCAACGCAGATACAGCCAGCACAAGTTATTATAACTATTTAAAAATCAGAAAGATTAACTTCATCCCAAACCCTTTTAAGAAATCAAACATTATAAATTGAAACTTTAATCTGCTCACAGAGCACATTTAACTCATTTAATCTAACTTCATTAGCAAACCGACACCCGTGCGCCTCCTATCAAATGTCGGCCCTGTGGAACAAACTGTCCAACAACCTGGAATACAAAAAGACTCAGGCCACCTTTGGCACTCAGGTGCTACATCCTGTCTTGAGGTGCTGACTTTTTTCATCACGTATTTTTGCCACATCTCGTATGGTGTATGGACTGGTACCTCAAAAAACAAAAAGCCTTAACACGCTGATTGCGCATGTTGGCCTTATCTCTGCCGCACCCAAATACACTCTAATTTCAAAATTTTTAATTCGTCGATGAAGTTGAAAACAAACATACCAAATCTTTGAGGCATGTATTAGAATATGTTCACCTACAGGATAGGGGTGTTGTTGGTTCGGTGGAGAAACCTGATTATAAATCGCTTGCTTTTTTAATGCCTGGCTCTAGTGAGATCTTACTGCCATATAAAAACTGGTATAGGAATAGGTTACTTGACTTATAATATACTATCTGATCTAGGCAGTCTGGTGTGAGACTCTTTTCATTATGTATTACTGACAGCTGTTGTTGTATTGTGCCTCAATAGCTAGATGATCCTGATCAGACTGTGCTTGTAAATGACGATCGCACGTCTATCTGGTTTCTCTGTTGAACCTCAGTCATACTAATAGACGCTTGAAAAATTTGTCGACTCACTTTCATTTTGTTGACAACGAAGAATATACACTTGGCCTCTCAAAAAGTTAAGGCTGACAACCAAAGACGCATCTCTTGCAGTTCATTCGTTTCACACCCTATGTAAGAGATTGTTGTGTCAGCAAACCTGGAGACGGTTTGCTTGCTTGTGTATTATTTGTAGCATTTCTTAATGTAGCTCAGTGGCCTTTTGGGACAGTGCTCTATCAAGTTGTTACTAAACTGCTGGCCTGGGGGATCTTGTGCATTTTAACTTTCAAGACAATTCAATAAACATCGACACAAGAATAATTTGGTCATATCTCAGCGGTGTAGGATGTAGGACTGCCTTGTCCGATCACAAATGTTGTTTTACGTTTTGAAGCTCTTATAATGACAGTAGGTTACTATACTTTCTTATACACGATTTTTTAAAATTAGAAACAAGGTGACATCAGACAATAATCTTAATCTTCAAAAAATCGTTCCAATAATCATCATTCATTGAATAGTGAAGGAAATTAATAATGACATATTTAAAGTTAAGCAGAGAAAAGATTATACTCAACCATGTTAAGAAGGGTGGCAGCAAGTGATTTATTCTAAATCTACATTTGGAAAATTAATTTTATTCAAAGATCGGCAAGTGAAAATGCATTTGTAATTCGCTGTCGGGACAACTCCGAATAAATTCTTCATATTTGAAATGACCATAGCTTAAAAAATATTTAAGTTTTAGTTTTGAGACTTTCAGGAAGTGAAACAAACATGCGAATCTAGCCTCTGTACATTTTTTGGAAGAATCTGAAAAACGAAAAAAAAGTCTTCGTCTACAGTATAACCAAATCACACTAATTTTTTGGTGCCCTCGAAATATCCGGCAGCATAAAAATCCAAGAAAGTTTTTTCAACTATTTTTATGTCACTCACTATGTTTTAATCTAAAATAACTGTGTAAACCAAATTTATTGTGATAGGAACACTCTCTGTGATGTGTAATGCAAATAGGTATATTTTTGACAAATTTGAAGTTTCCTCTCTTTAACCCTCCGATTCAGGTGTGCCCCCCAATTTAAATCTTTTACTACCAAAATATTCTCTTTCTGTATCACGTATCACGAAACGCCTCAACGGAGCCACATTTTAGGGATCTGTCCGTTGACTACCAGTGGTGATTTGCCATCACATATACATCTTGTGTCGTCGGTTATTCAAGGAGTTATATCTCACAGAAATAGAAAAGAAAACCTCCTAGTTCATAGCACATCAGGTCAAAACAATGTATTTAATGTATTGTATTTATTATGAAAATGTATTTTAAATAATCGTTCCTACTTATTGTACACACCCATTATACTTTTAATCGCTGACTTTTTCACATAAATTAAAAATAAACGTATTTTCAATGTCAGAGGACACTGCACAAAATATAACTTTGTCCATTAACCTTCCTCAAGAAATTCAGCTTTTATGGCTATACAGTTTTGCAGTTTACAGGGCTACCATATATATACATTGATATATCATCCCATAGATGAGCAGGGGGGGGGGGGGAGGGCAAGTTCTAACACATTCTAACAAATGTTGCTGTTGCTGTGACATCATATCAATCGTATTTTGGGAATCGGAAAGCATCCCATTAACATTCACGTTTACCAGGTGAAATCAGACTCTTGTGTTATCGAGGTGGCGTTATTTCTGCTTTCAGACACAATCTATTTGTGATACTGTAGTTGGAGATTTATATGGCTCTCCTTAGTTTCAGCGGAAAAGTCTTCAGATATTATATATAAATCTATTCTGTCTCTGAGAAAGCTAGAGATTGATGCAAACAAGAGCGATTAGCAAGCATCCCAGAATCAAGGCCACATAATATGATAGCAGCCTCGTCTCATGACTAATGTCAATCATCTATGAACAAAGAGAAGTACCAAACATGAAGCCTTTTAAGTAACATCCATGTTTGGTAATTCTGAATCATAATCTTGAGAACCCATTGCAAAACCTTTTGGTTGGATTTCAAATGTAAGACCATGTCATCAGATAATATTTATAAGAGAATCGCTCTTTACCAGTTGATGAACAGAACATCGTATCAATTCCCTGTCAGTAGACAGTGTGAATATGATGGCCTAGGCAGGCCAAGTTCGGATGACCACCATGCTCATTCTGGTTGAAAGACTGCACAAATAAAAAAGAAACAGCTGCAAACAGAAAGGCTATGAATGTGTTCATATTCAAACTCATTTAAATCATTCTATCTACAATAAAAAGAACGTATCATAACACTCACCTTTCACTTGTCTGAGTCCATGGGCAAAGCTTAATATGGCGCTGTAACATCAGTAATGTCTTTGTCAGATACGCTGAATTGTAAGGAGTGTGTCAAATTATTAACCTATTGCCTTAGAGCTTGGCCGCAGCAACATTTCTAGTTCTTCCGAAACAAAGGATCCTAGCCAATATCGCTAAAAGTGTAGATCAACCAAATACATAACAGCATATACTGATGGCTGTGGATTTTGTATTGGGCAACATTTGTTATGCTTTCACTGTTTCATGCCGTCTTTGTTGCAGGAGTTATTTCCTTTTTTGATAAATAGATAAATAGCTCCTCAGCATACGTCATTTATGAAAAAGTTTGTAAAATAATACAAAAATAAAAGAATCAAACCACAGCTGGATGCAGCACATAGGGATTAATGAATGTTGAATATTAGCTGAATTTTAGTTTCACAATCTTTTTTCATGCTTCTCTGTTTTTTTATAAACAATCATGTGAACTTTTTCACCATTAATAATATTGTCTGTAATTATCAAACCTGAGTTTAGAGATATCTCATTATTATACCTGAGACTGTAACTTCAAGACATTATCCAGCAGATTTTGCTGCAAATTTTCACTTTATCTTGTTAATTCCAGGCCCCTGTCTGTATTGAAGATTTGTTATTTTTTTCTTTTTTTTGGTTAGTTTTGAAATATTCACAGATCAGAAACAAGTTGAGAGTGACGGACAAATCAATTATATTTTGCTGATGTAACCAACCTGATTGAAAAAATTCATGTTACTTTTTTTCCAACGAAGATAATTGTGTTGATTTTGTTATCATAATATAGTTCTGTCTTGCTATGTGTAAGCAAAGTTTTTCAGTGTTGTTTACATGATGAGCAGTTTAAACTAATCTTTAATATCACTCAAATTAAACCACAATTACACGCTTTTAACAACAATAACCAGTGTATGCTGTCAGGCTTACAATGTCCTTTATAAACTGTTGCGTTTCAGGATGTCACCGCATAATTGTCAATCCAAATATTTGGATTCATAGCATTTCAAGTGTTTAAATGACAGTGTATACTATTGAATATTGCTTCCAATGCGAGAGATATGCCAAAACATACGGTAAAGACAACATTTCCAATCCTCAGCAGCTCCTAGGAAATAGAAAATTTGAGAATTTAGACCTTATATCATATATCCAGTAGACTAATGTATGACTATCATGTATTCATATGGTGAAGGGAAAGTATTCTTCAAGCATTAAGATCACAATCTACCTGTCTACATTTCTAGGGGAATATTTCCATGATAACCGAACTTTTTTGCTGATGGAAGTGGAACACAAACATTCATTTTGATTTTACTCGGCCATGAACATAAAAATATATCAAACAGGACAATACAATAGCTATGAAGTGCAAATTAAAGACACCCATTCATTTCCACTTACACAGCTAACCACACAACACAATGGGTCTAGTATAGATTACAGAAGTTACTAATAAATGAATGATGTTTGAAAAAAGATTTTATTCAATACTTGCATCAGCAGCTTGAGAATCATTCATGTATTCATCGCTTTTATTTTTTATTCCAATGGCGTGTAGAGCGAAATTTGATTCAGTTGAAAGCCTTGTTTTGTTAGACTACCAAACTGTTATATCAAATCCCAGAGTGTGCTCCTGTCATAGCTAGTTATTATGGTATTAAGGTTTGGAAATATATGTATCTACACCTCTCCTTGTTTTCCACAATGTTTCTCAGCTTACCTTAGTTTTGATGGGAAAGCCTTCAGATTTGTACAAATCTATCCTGTCTGATAATAAGAGCCAGAGATTGATACTTATGAGAGCAATAAGTAAGCAGCAGAGGGTCAAGAACACGTAAAATGATATCGGTCGTCTATTGGGTGTCATCTTGTTCATCTATGAATGAGTAAAATGACAGGATGAAGGAAGTTTTAGGAACTCAAAAATGTAAATTAGATCTGAAATCAATGCAAAAGTGATCCAGAAGGCTACACCTACAGGTCGAGTTATTAAATGATTGCTGCCTCTAGATCAGTTAATCCAATGTTGTATAATTTTAAGTATGATATCAGGTGATAGTATCCGCATACTACACAATCAAAGGTAAAAATACTACGTGAATGAATCTGAACAAAGATTGTTGATTTAATTTTCAGAACAATTTTTACGTATCTTACCTTTCCATTACCCATGTTCAGCCTTATGAAGTGAGCGCTGGAATGAATTTGACTCATGCATTAAATAAAAGTAGTCAAGTAATCAAGTGGAAGCTCATTTCCCCTAGCAACCAGATTTTGATTCATGGTTCAGTTATGTGTTAGCATTTTGACTACCATAACATTCGAACATCAATCATTTAACTTCCTCATGCGTAATTACTGATCAATGATTAATTCTGTATAGGAGATAATCTGGAGGGGACTGGTTGTGAAAACAAGGAAACAATTCAATTTTACCAAAAGTATGATTAACACATTAATTTATGATTATTCATACTGTGAGCAATAGCTAATCATGGAAGGAGCACAATCACCTCAAAACATCCACTGAAACAAGTGTTCATTCATTTATTCCTGTTTCAAACCCATGATAGTTGCATCGGGCGATTTTATATTTATTTATAATTTATACCTGTCAGAGTTCATAGTGTTCTTTCTTTCCTATTCGGGTTTTCATTTCGCGTCAAGTGGGAAACAGTTAAGTCTGCCAACAGCAGTATTGGCTAAATATATAAAGTTTTCATTGCTGAAATTAGGGTTGCTGTGGTGTAATGTATAAGCCATGGTTCTTTCAAACGAGAGGCCCTGTAATCGTTTCCTGGTAGATCATGGTGGTTTGAGAAAAGACACCCATCCTCAAATGCTCCTGTGACTCATCAGGATCCATTCCGTAGACCCGCACTGCTACCGGATATAAAAGAAAACAAGCAACATCAAGGTCTCTCACAGGGTGACACAGGTTATCGAGTCTATAAATTGAGGTGAGTTTATTAATTGCTGAAACAATGAATGATTGAGTAAGATGAAGAAGAAGCACAACCACCTTCACCGTGTGATGCAAATATTTCCATCCATGTCAATACTATCAATGATATAATTACCATGAGCCTGATATTTGAGAAGATAGTCTGCATAACAAAGCCAGCAACGAACAATTGATGGAGCAACTTCGACAGATTATTCACAATTTAACTTTTATTGGCACTCAAAGTAATCTCATTCGAAATGTTTTGCACTCAGTGCCAGAAAAAAAATTGAAAATAAAAACAGAAAGGAAATAATATCTTCAACCATGTTGGTCCAGTTGATAATATTTATGGTTGAATAGTAATGTTATAAATAAGCTGAACTTCTCTTTAGATCTCAAGTGTAATGGTGAAGAGTTTTATGTAACAGAAACTTTGTATCTTAGATTGTCAGTATGATATAAAAGTAAATGATAATCACAAATATTGAACTTGGTAGTGTTTTGAAATCCTCTATATATAAATGGAGATGTCAAAAAATTGTTTATCGTCACTAGTCATTTAAATATAGTCTGTCCCAATTAGGATTAAGTTAGAGTTAATAAGTGGGTTGTGCCAGGAGCTGTCCTTCATTAAAGAGATGGCTGAGCAGATGAGACCATGGATTTCCAACTTTTGCATATATGCTAAAACTTGGATCAGACCACGCTTTTTGATCTGACAGCGAGGGAAATGAAGATAAAAAACGAAATGAGCATAATTTATAATCCTCTTACGCTGACCTACATTATTGGATAAAAATAATATTGCTGATATAGTAATAGAGTTTTCATGCAAACAGATTTAGCTGCTTATAAACTCACCCTTCCTGACTCGGAAATGCATTTGAATTGATGAGGTTTCTATATTTTAATATATTGTTATTCCATTTTAGGCGTAACGAAGTTACGTTTTTTGGATATACTTTTTCCTTTCAGCATACAGGACAAAATTTCTGATTGTGTCATGAGTAGATCAATTGAAGTTAGCTGGAACAAAGGATATGTTTCTGCACAGTTTCTCATCGGTTTGCTGTTTATGGCCTAAACAAAAATATAAATGATCAAGGTTGATAACTCCAAACAACTCAGATTATGTAAATAATGGATTGGTGGTGGAATGATATTATTTAGTATGGTACTTTGTGTTGTAATTCCATCAATATATAACTTTGCCAGTAATTGGATCAAGGAGTTAGAGGGAAGGAGGGTGGTCACGTGGCAATAAGCATTTTATGTTCAGACTGTTTCCTCATTTGCATAAATAGGGGTGTGACAAATTTCCCCAATATGATTGGTCGAAACTAAATTAATATGAGAGGATAACTCATTTTTAACACCTCTCTGCTTTTGGAGGTACATGCTAAGGTTAGCAAATTTGAAAGGCTGATATCTTTGTGGGTCAAATAGAGAATCACCACTTCAAAAAAGCAGGGGTAGAACCAAGAAAAATGGTAATGTCTAGAGTGATCATGAGGTGTTTACCATTCTGGGAAAAAAAAGCACTACCATCTTCACTGTAACTAAGGTAAAGTTCACTTTCGACAAAGTTTGACTATTTAATGGCTGATTTATAAAGAACTAAAAAAAAATCTTGATCCATACTACCCCTGAATATAGTTTGTTCATTTTATTTAGTTTGGGTAACCAATCAGAGTTTGCTCTTTTATATGATATCAACAAACAAGTGCTAGGTGCATTTGTTGGGATTTCCATAGAGTACAAAGGTGAAAATGGGGTGATTTCAGGATTTTTTCCAATTTTGGCCATGATAATCCTCTTAACAAGGCAGTGATTCAGCTGGGTAAAGTCTTTTCCAATGGTGAGGATATTTTATTTGATAATATGTGCTATCTTAATGTGTTTACTGCCACAATATGCAATTAAAATTATTCATCCTGTTCAGCCATTTTGTTTTTCATGTGGGTCGGTAGTTAGGTCATATATAGTATCATTAGATTGGTCACGTGACCACCCTCCTTCCCTCTAACTCCTTGATTGGATCTAGCTAAAGATCTTGCAATTTCAATGTCAAATGTTCGTTGACATACCAGAAACAGCTATCTAGAAATCAGGCAAGCTGCGAGTTTTACAAGCGGTTTGTGTATCATTACCAAAATTGTTGACCAATCCATATTTATTTTGATTCAGTAATGACTTTTAATATGTAAATTTTTTTTATCATTGGAATGCCCATAATGTGAGGAGCAAAATAGGTACCTAATGTGCAACATGCCTGCCATAAAAAAATTTGAATTCTGAGCTTCCTGAGGGTCCTATGGTATCGTCCAAAGGTTTTCTGTCCTATTCCTATCCCAAGATCATGCGTATAACCTTTCAACAAGCCGTCTGCATGGAGTTCTTTTCCACAGAGTACTGTTTTTGTTCCAGAAGGAGAAGGCTCTTGGACTTATTTCCAACTGTTTACTTGCATGACAGGCAAACAAACCTCTTCTCATGCCGATCATGCTGTACACAATCAAGTGGCTGCAAATCTATACATTGATCTATAATTTCATTTACCCATTGCGTGGAATGGAGTCAAGGAGCATATTTTGTTCATCGCAATAAAAGATTCGGTGAAGCATAGGACGTCCACAGTTTGGTGAACACCCAGTTGTGACCATATGAAATTTGTATGATCGTTAGTCACAAGCTCCAACATAAGTCTCCAAATACAAACAGAAAAATTTAAATACAAGAAATCATCATCGATCTGTTCCTAATCTCTGCATCAATTTACATTGGTTTCACGTAATGTGAAAAATAAGATGATTCTCAACATCCTTTGACACAAAGTGTTGCATCAGCCATACCAATAGAGTGATAGAAACAAGTGCCACAACAACGAGAACTATGGCGCATAAAATTCTTTGTGGTTCAACAATGCAAAACGCACTGTCACAGATAATTTGCCAAGGTAGAGGCAGACAAATCAAATAGAAGGTCCTCAGATTTCAACGCATGTTTCGTAAGGTATGTTTCAAATTCAGAACGCGACAGATGGTCCTATCATGAAAAATAAAATCTCCCACTGGCACAGGATTGCTGGAATGCTTGAAACATTTTGAATGTATGATCAAGAAATCTGTGGATATAACTATATTCTTCATCTGCAACTGATGGGAAGGTGATTAAGGAACATGGCATGACTCGCTAGGTCTCGGCATCAAACAGAGAGTAAAAGGCGCACAGACGGGTAGAAATCTGTCCAGGCAGTAGGTATTAAGCGCTGCTACAATTGTGTGTCAAAAGTGACAGACATGTTTGGCTTGGAATGTGCTGTGGCTAAGGGAAGCCATAATCATACAATCCTCTTCCTGTTCTAGGGCTCAGATTTGTGCAAAAACAGTTACGCACTATAATTATTTTTGACTTTGCTAATACAACAAGGAAAAAGTTTCTTACTATGTTTTATTACTTATAAGTCAAATATTATTTGGGGTCGTACCTAATCGACACTCCTAACATATGTTCCACCCTGACTGAAGAATGAAAAAAGCTCAGGGATTTATGCTGACAGCATAGAATATAAGAAAAATCAATGTTTAGTGCTCCGGCCATGGAATTGTATATTACCAAGGCTAAGATTGATGGCCTTAGGTTAAGCGTCAGCAGATCTATGCTATCAGACACTTGTAATGCGGATGACATGGCCGTTACTGAAACTAATTCTGCAAATAATATACTTATATCTCCCCCTGCTCCTAAGTGTAATTTAGCTGTTGCTATCTCTATGTTGAAAAAGCTGTGTTGGGCAGCTCCTATATGTCTTGGTGAATGTGTAGGCGCAGCAGCCTGTGCTTTGTTTTCGTATGTTTTTTGCCTTATATTGAGACCTGGTGAGACGACAAAGTCACCAACAGCTCCACAGCATTGGCTGATTGCCTGTCACGTAAAAATAAGGGTTAGGCGATTGAAGAAAAACTCTGTTCATTCAAACATTCTACTTGTACTGCTAAGATACATATATTATTATTAACTTTCATAGAAGTATATCAATCTGCCCTAGAGCAAGCATAAGGAAACATTTATCCTTACCAATGGCAGGCCGACTTTTTGGATGTTTGCGATTCAGATTTCCGTCATATTTTGAAGAAATGCTTACAATGTTGTGGTATTATTAAAAAGCACATTATACCCCATCCTTTCCGATAGGGCGGTGCTAGGTTTTACTCGTCTAATTTTGTATGCCTGATGCTACTCTCAGGTCAAAGGTTACGTGGTGAGAATCTACAAAAATTGTTTGGAGTTTAAAACTTTCCTCTGTTTATTCAACATTTATTGACAACAATTTTCATCATTAATGATATTCTTCCAATGTGATGTGTGAATTGATTAAAATTAAATAAAAGAGGGAAAACGGAAGCCATACATTGTTCGGCTGAATACTGAAAAATTATTATGTCCAAGGCATGAAATAAATGAATATCTGTTAACAAATGCCTTCAAATTGTTTCAAGCTCTGACATGCTGTGGAAGGCTAGTAAATAAATTTGAAAGACTGCAAAGAAAAATATTTGATTGAGGTTTTAAGAGAGATAAGTCTGGCATCAGAAAACTATGTATGGGAAAATAAAACTGCTCGAAAATGTAATCTGGAGCCAACATATTGAGGATTCAATAGCCATAAGTGGCAAAGAAATGACTGGCAAGTTGTGGCAAGGGGAGAAGATTTAAGGATTATGGCGCCAATTTCACCTCTATGTCCTACATAATAGTTCTCTCGCTATGGTCTACATCTCGAGAGGTAAAATTCCACTGATCTATACCTAAAATCTTAGCTCGGTAGTGAATTGTTCACCAAAACTGTAGGGTACCATGTCCCTATAATCTTTATAATAATATGTTATCATAATCAATTTACTCTGAACAGTATATTTTCATAGTTTTTACATATAAAATACACTCATCACAAACACCCAAGCATTTTGTTTTGTTGGATATTAGAGAAAAAAACGACAAGCTTCTCCTCAGAAAAACAACTTCATAGGGGGTAGAAATTATTACTTGACATCTTTTTTCCAAGGGAAGACAATTCTGATTCATACTGAGAGAAATATTTTATTGACAATTTGGTCTAACATTTCTGTTGGCTGCTGAGTGAAACTGTCATAGCCCAAGCCAGTTGCCAAGAAAAGCCAAGCCAGCTTGCTACTACCATTACTTTTCTGATAAACTTGCATACCTTGAATGATTACTCATATCAAAAAGTTTCTGTTGTTGAATTGTTTATTATTGTTTTGTACAGATTTTGTATGATGATACATTATTCTTGTCGAAGATCATCTCTTCTCTGCAAATGTGTGTAGGTCAGATGACATTATGCTGGCTCTTGTATGCTCTGCTCAGGTATGAACACCCAACTATTCTCTGCCGCTATATAGTTCAGATGACATTTCACTCTGGTATGCTCCTCTTGGGTCTGATAACCAATCTAACTATTCTCTGCACTGGTATATATCAATAAACCTAGTACTTCTGGTAAGGGTCTGCAACCCTGGAAGAAGTATGCCTTGGGCTAGGTCCACATCCGGAGTGGCAAAATGTAAACGCAGTGGTGAATTGTTCACCAAAGTTGTAAGGGTTCTACATTACCTATTATTTATATAACAGCATTTCATTACTAATTATCTCTGAGCTGTATATTCATATAGTTTTAGCACAAAAAATATACACATCATAACAACCGAATCATTTTGTTTTGTTGCATATTGGGAGCAAAAGTAAAATTTCCCACCCCCACCATGCTTATTACTTATTAGTCAAATTCATTATTCAGGATCATACCTACACAACTATCATTTGATACGTTTAGGATATATCATATCTGGCATGTAGAAGTGTTTATACGCTCGTAGATGTTAAGAAAATCTGAGCAGTCCTGTCGTGCAAGTCTATCTGGGTTTACAGATCTATTTCATCCTGACTACTATATTGAGTGACATGGGGATTGTTATGCACGGCATCATACTTTCTATTTATTGGTATCATGATAGTGAAGTTAATCCCATCTCTTGAAAACAGTTGAATAAATAAGAGAGGAATGATCAAGCCTACCCGATTATCTATGGTCTCCTGCCCTATAATAATTAGAGCTTTATTTATCACAGTCATTGCCAAACAACATCAGAAAAAGCATTTTTATATGCTTTGAAGTAATAGACTGTCGGCTATTAAAATTTAACTATTTTATGACCTATCATGATAATGGTCTTGTGTATCGTACTTAACCGTACCTAACTGCGGTATATCCTTTTAGTTATGTATTTTTTTTTTTGCAGCTACCAGTTTTTTAACCCACACTTACGTACATTCGATATCATCCCGTATACATGTATATTTAGTATGGCAGAATGTAATACAATACAAATACAAACACAAATACAAATACAAATAGGTTTGCACAACACTAGGGGTCATAAATACCTCACAGCTCATAGATGAGAAGGGAGGACAATTTCTAACACTATACATAATTTTGACTCAGAAGTGCTTGGAATTTTCTAAATATAATAATAAATAAAAAATTACTGCAGAACCAGCTGCCAGACTATATATTGCTGTGGTCCTTAGGGAGCCTTTAACTCTATGAGTTTGCTCTCAACAAAATAGTGTGAAAATTAGCAGCTCGAATGATATACTTTTCAACTTTTTATGTATATCATACGACAGAAAGTAACCTGAATGATCTATGAATAATGGCAAACCAGGTTCAGTTTATCAATCATGAAATTAAATTCTCATTGCGATTACAGTTACTAAACAACCTGCAACCATTGTGGATCGGAATATAAGTGAATACTTTGCATTCACTAATCGTTTAGCAATACAAGCTATAAAGCAATCTTATATTGCTAAATGATTAGTGAATGTAAAGTATCAACTTATATGCCAATCCAGACGGGTTGCAGGTTCTTTAGTAACTGTAATCGCAAGGCAAGTTCCTCTAATACAAATGACCACCCAAACCAGCGACAGATTTCCCTCTTCTACTACATATAGGATATTGAAGAAGACCATCAGTATTGAAATGTTACAAGGACTAATTGACTTAACTGCTTTTTTAGGCATCCATTAGTAAAGCCACGGGCTAGTTCGAGTTTGTGATAAAGACTGGTCACTAGTTGCATTTAACATCCTTCTTTGTCATTGTGGGTGAAGAAAACAACTCAAAACGACCACCCTCATTCAAAACCATGTATATATAGTAAGCGTTCTTGTTAACGTCTTTTCCAAAAAATTTCAGTAATTTCTTATCTGGGGGTTATTGTAGTCACTTTGTAACAGTCCTTACATGATGAGACTTACCTTTTCTGTAACCATTGGACTTTCAAACTGGTAAAGCTATACTGGGTGTCGTTGAGTGTTCTTCGATGGGTACTGCGTCTGTAACTGATAATCGGAAACACTTTTTAAGACCAATCTAAACTAAGCGTGACACATGCATTGATCAACTGGTGACAGAAAATGAATAAAAGATGACTGAGAGTTTCAAGGCAATGTGCAATCTGCTACCATCATAACATGCTTAGCATCTCGACTAGTTTCCAAAGTGGTAAAAGATGATAAAACATGTAATATAGATTGACCATATTGTACGCACTGGAGAAGTCAAAGTGGAAACCTGCAGAGGGATTCCCTGAGTACCAATTAGATAATAAATCTGAAACCACCTGAAGACCCAGAGATGGTATAGTTATACTCAACGCTGATTTCAGGCTCATAGTTCGGGTCACTGCAGAGTCTAATCCCCTCATCATCCAATATGCCGGTAATTTCCATAAAGTCGTAGAGGCAGCCGGGGTATCCTGGGTTATAGTACAACTGGAATGTTCGAAATCTGATATATAGTTGTCGCATCCAAACATCAGATCAAAGGATTGTCATAGCAATCGAGGACGATTGCAACCAGGGGGGTGCATATGTCGCATTTACAGCAGCAAACAGGATAATGTCTATATCAACATCAGACGCAATAAGAACATCCAATATTATAGCTAGCATCATCATCAGTACACTCAACCTCGACTCGAGGACACGCAGTGACCAGCTAGTGCATATCACCTCGAATCAGGGACAGGCAAATATATGCAAATCTAAATTCTATTCTTAATACCGGTGCCACCCTAACGCCAGAACCGTGACAACCATGACAATGCAGTAAAGGTGGCACCAACGGAGACAATTCAGAATTAGCATGATGTCTAACTTACACCAACCAACACTTGCGGCCGATCAACCCTGGATCAACCCACTCTTGCGGCCGATCAACCCTCTTTTTGTGGTAATTGAAAATTGTGTTTAAATCTTGTTTTTTTGCTTATTGACGTCAGCAGTTTTTTAATGTGCCTGGAACCATGCTATATAAGAGCATGGTTCACCAATGGAAAGCATGATTGGATTTGATTGATTTGATCTGTTTGGCGACCCTCTGGTCGTCAAGCAGCACTCTTTGTTTGCAACTTCATTTGGAGACAGGTCAGTTTTTTTAAACATGAAAGTTTTACAGTTTTTATCATAATATTTTCATTTATTGTACATTAGTGATATTTATAGGGAAATAGAACTCGCCTTATTATTTGATAATGGCACAGTACAACACTTGGTTGGATTATTTATATCGTCAACTAATTTAGTTAAATGAATTAAATTGAGCATGCATGGCAACTAGAAAATATAACTTGTAGAAATAAGACATGCATTGTTAAGTTGAATTGCGTTTGATGTTAAACTTGATAAGAATTAAAATGCATGCTCTTGAGAGATCGCATGTAAATAAGTCAGTGTCACAGAGTGAGAATCATCATACCGAGCTCGCGAGCACAGATCTCAGTAGCGGAGAGTTAATGTGGTGACTCCATAACCCGGAATCCCACATAGTATCTGTTGAGCCCGCAGATTAGTAACAGTCAAATATGAGTTGACGTAATCGGGATAGACGTTACCTTCGGAGTATGCTGCATGACTGTAAACAGATCCTTGTTTCTGGTCTGTCTCCTGTTCAGGGGATCTGTTTGAGTCATATATAGCAAATACTGCAGGGATCTCAGTGCCTGCAATTGAAAATTTGAATCATCTATTAGGTGACCAGATTGAGAAAGATTGAAACATTTAATATCTATGCAACAAATCTGTAATGAGGCAGTTGCTTTCTTTTTTTATGCTTTTATCCTTTGTAGTCTCACAATCCATATTTCTACCCTTTGATATGCGATCAATCAAATCTTAAGAAAAGGGAACTTCAGTTGTGGTCAGTCTGTTCTAGATGGTAAGAGTTTGTCCTCAAGTTTAGGTAATTGCTATTGTTTCCTTGTAAGCTTTTATCAGGTTCCAATACTAAACACTGCAATAATAAACATATCCAACTGTTCTGTCAAAGAACTACATGATTCCATTCATTATTAAAAAACTTGCCTGTGATACTTTCGACAACTAAAAGTCCGATGCAAGCAATAGTGAAAAAAGTGAAGCACTTTATGATCTCAAACCAGCCTGTTCCTACTAACAACCTCTCAAAAGTCTCCTTCATTCTCTCTCCACAATGGAGACAGAATTGGACTTGTCATTATCTGCTTCGAATATTAGAGACCGGACTTGCTCCCACAGTGCCTACACTGATGCAGCAAATATGAATTTGTTTCGCGCGTTATTCTAATTATGGCTTGTCGTTGCACAAGTTTTGTTCCTGCCACTGCATCATGTGCAATGCAGATAGTTGCCAGTAATTTTGCACCATATACAGACCTTCATATATAGACACCAACTGCAAATCAGTTGTTCATGCAACAAATGTACTTTTTCATTGTTTCTGTTGCATCTTGCGTAAGTCGGGTAAAGTTAATATTATTTTCCAATTTTAATAAAAGAAATCATAGCAGTAGAACATGGGCTGAATTTATAAAAAGCTTTCAATACAATGACTAGATTTGTCAGGACAGTTTGTATACCCACTCTACCAGTACATTATTAAGATCAGATTATTTGTAATGCTAATACCGTCAACAAAATTTATAAAAAGACAAATATTTACAGCAATAATATTAAAAATTTAGTGTTCAGAATCAATCATGTGTAATGGTATCCCCAAAACCAATAAAATATTTTCATGTGCTTACCATCTCAACAGTTTATAGATTGTGTTCTCTTTCGTATGGTAGCATAACTTTCAACTTGGCAATAGCCATCACTGGAACAGTTTTGACTTCACAAATAGTTAGAACCTCTTCACAAATTATTAAATACATTATAAATGTTTGATTTGAACATAAAAAATTAGAACAAGTTTGTAAGATAGTAGTATTTGATCAGGGTCACGTTGTCGCATCAATAGCAGGGAGCGGCTAACATGCCATAACAATCGAGGACGATTGCAACTAAGGGAATGCAGATGTCGCATCAATAGCAGGGAGCGGATAACATGTCATAACAATCGAGGACGATTGCAACTAAGGGAGTGCAGATGTCGCATACACAGCAGCAAATAGAAGAATTGTCTATACCAACATCCGACACAATAACAACATCCAATATCTTTGCCAGCATCATCATCAGTACACTCAAACCTTGACTTGAGGACACACAGTTATCAGCCGGTGCATATCACCTCGAATCGGAGATGTGCAAGTATATTCAAATCTAAATTCTATTCTTAACACCGGTGCCACCTTAACGCCAGAACCATGGCAACCATGACAATGCAGTGAAGGTGGCGCCAACAGAGATAATCCAGGATTAGCATGATGTCTAACTTACACCAACCAACACTTGCGGCCGATCAACCCTGGATCAACCCACTCTTGCGGCCGATCAACCCTCTTTTTGCGGTAATTGAAAATTGTGTTTAAAACCTGTTTTTTTGCTTATTGACGTCAGCAGTTTTGTAATTTGTCTGGGTTCATAGTATTTAAGAACATTGTTGTCTATTGAAGTTCATGATCTGTTTTGCGACCCTCTGGTCGACAAGCAGCGCTCTTTGTTTGCAACTTCTTTGGAGACAGGTCAGTTTTTTTAAACATATAAGTTTTACGAGTTATTATTATAATATTTTCATTTATTGTACGTTAGTGATATTAATAGGGAAATAGAACTCGCCTTATTATTTAATAATGGCACAGTATAACATTTGGTTGGATTATCTATACCATCAACCAATTGAGTTAAATGAATTAAATCTAACATGCATGGCATCATTGACTAGAAAGTATGACTTGTAGAAATAAGACATGCATTGTTTAAGTTGAATTGCGTTTGATGTTAAACTTGATAAGAATTAAAAGGCATGCTCTTGAGAGATCGCATGTAAATAAGTCAGTATCACAGAGTGAGAATCATCATACCGAGCTCGTGAGCACAGATCTCAGTAGCAGAGAGTTAATGTGGTGACTCCATAACCCGGAATCCCTAAACGTTACATCTTCATAAGAAAAATAAACAAAACTTTAGCAAGCGACTGTGGCCTAAATTTATAATTGATGGTTATTTTGCGAAGTCCTCGACATCTTGTTACCTAAGTACCATAAAGCTCATTATCTACCAGTTCTGTAACTCCAGATTCGCTGTTGGGCTTGCTTGTTTTCATTGCCGCTAGCACTGAAGAGTAATTTTGTTCTATTGCCCTTTCTTCTTCAGCTCTGTAATGATTTAAAAAAAAAAACCTTTTTCCTTTTCATCATTTAAGATCATAGCCATGTTTACTTATGCTATCAACAAAAGCTATTAATCCACACAATAAAATAGCAGCTGTTGATAGCACTTATGAGAAAAAGTTTTGATAGCACGAAATGTTGATCACTTGCCTCGCATACACAAAGGTCATTGTGCATTTTCATTACGAGTTCGGTACCCAGTCTCGTCGCCAACCAGATCAAAAAAATAACTGATACATAGACTGAACCTTGTCAATATGCCAGCAGTGTCTGAGAACTGCTATATAGATTTGCAATATATTTTATATTCCCCATTGAGCAGCTACCCAAACAACCATTATGTGCATGCTTTGTGTTGAAAAGCAAATGAATGTGATCTGCATTTCGAACACTTTGGTTGTCTCACATTTGCCGATGTGTTGGCTCTGATTGATTGGTGGAGGAAACCAAGAAATTAACCAATCACATTGGCTAATCTCACCTCTGAATTGATTCTATGGTGGTATAATTCTCAGCCGTTGAGTCGACCAGGTGATATTCATCTTCATAACCTGCAGCTATACTCTGAGAATGTCCACCACACTCCGTACTCTTAGGAGTTACCTCCCCTGCCAATGTGTAATCTGAGTAATTTGTTCCATGATCATCAGCTAAATGATCAATGTCGCCTGTGTCCACCTGCTCAGCTAGGTCATAGTCTGCTTCACCAGCACCTTATCAAATTCAATTCTTAGATGTTACTGCTCTGTAACCAGTTATTGTGATAATATCAAATCTGGCTGTGTCTGACATAGTAATAGGTGGCTACTTCTTAATTGAAATTGATTCCAAAGAAGAAAAATTTCGGACGCATAAATGATTTTGCATATACAATAATGGTTATGAAATTTAAAGTCTTATGATTGTGACAACAAATTTGAGGAGAATAGACAGCTGAATGTTGGGATAGATAATAGATGTTAGAGAAGCGGAGCTGACAGCTTACACGACAAGATGAATGTTTTTATAATCAGTTATTATGTACTGACTGGACTTGAATGGCCTTGAGTTTGTTCTGAAAATGTCATAATCAAATTGAATTGTAAGCTATAATAAATAAACACTTGAAAAACATACCTGGTTCTGAAGGTATATTTGACATTCTAAGTTGAAATATGTGTTCAGCAGATTCGTTTGTATATCCATATACAGGTACACTTCCCTTCTCATCTGGCTTTCTTCTATAAGAATGATGAATGCAAACTTCAGAATTTAGTTCAGCTGAGTTTAAACTTGGCCCTCATGAGCACTCATAGCTTGTACTGTTTGTACAGCCCAGATGATGATGATTTAACGCTTATTGATTATAAATGTTACAAGTTTAACACCTTCAAAATCTATATCCTTTGAATTTTCTTTTGCACTGTGACTCATTTAGATTGTTCCTGACGACGTCTGCTCACCATCAGTACTGCTATGATAACAGCAATTATAATAAGTAATGCTGATATGCCAATACCAACTCCTAAGGCTAGGGTGTTATTCGGTTTCTGCACTCGAAGATCAATCTTTTCTGTAGGTACAAAAAATCATGATAATTGACTTCAACCGATTGATTAAGAGAAAAATGGTTCACACTACTGGTTTTAGGTCTCATACACACATGAATTGTTGGGAGTGGCCGTGATGCGATGGGTCGGGCATGGGTTTCATAATCAAGTGTCCCGTGTTCGATTCCCGGCGGATCATGTGATGCCAGGAAGGGCATCTGACCTCAAATGCTCCTGTGCCACAACAGTATACTGTCTGTAGACACAAACTGATACAGAAAAATAGCTATCATCAAATTTTCTCACAAGGTATCACAGGGTAATGAGACTATATGAATGTGGCTTTAATAAACCCATGAATTTGGCAGCTGCCATCGTCCTAATCACATACTTACCTGTGTTATTTGACTTTAAAGTCGTCGCAATATATATGGTGTGCCCAGTTCCAGTTGTTGGTTGTGTGACTTCTGTTGGTATTGATGTTGATGTTTCAGTCACCGCAGTACCAGTGGGAGGACTGCTTGGGATGGTTGTTTCATTCTCTAAAACTACAAAAATCTTTATGAATACTATATATATCGACGAGTTAATTAGGAGGTATGTAGTTGTATAACAAAGCTACAATATAATATATAGCAGGCCAGCCATTCACTACTTGGAGTAGTATACCTGCATCTGAACTGCATCAGCGCATTCAACACCTCAAATGATATCATTTATTATCATAGCATACAAGCCTGGGATTCAGTCCAACAATGGGGCTTTCATTATGGACCCATATGCTTGTGTTTCGGTTTTCTTTCGATTGGCTGATAGGTTTTGGTTTGGTTGGTTTTTGTACGGAGTTATTTGCTCAACACACCCTGAGAAGATAACTCCAGATTGTTGGACTAAATCCCAGTTTAATAGCATAAGTGTGTTTGGACTTTTCCGTCGTACAGATTCGTGTCCGGCTGCGACCATCCATTTTTTGGGCACAGTTGGACAGACGGTTTGTACTGGAGAGCTAAGGATGGGCGGACAATAATTTTTGATTGACGGTCAGGAAATTTCTGGAAGTACCGTGATCCTTAGACAGACAGAATTCCAGTACCCCGTCTAGCAAACCTGCACATGATGAGCTTTACACAAATTTTCGCAAAATGTCATCAAAAATAACTCTGTATACTGTTTACTCACCAGCATATTTGTACTGAATTCTAAATCCTGCGCTCTGCACCAACCAGTCTGTTGAAAATTTCAATTCCAGGTCACCACTTGCTATGATATAAGTCATCTTATCCCCAACCTGCAAGTCAGTACCACATGACACAGTAACGTTGTTACCAGTATTTATCTGAAAGAAATCGTCACAGTCTCCGGAGTTCCCATGAGGTTCCAGCTCAAAGAAAAGCACATCTACAGCAACTGACAGAACTCCGTCTACTTGTATTTTTAGTGTACTCGCAACTCTGTTAGGGTAATTCTGCTGTGGATATCCTCTGTGACTTATTATGATTCCTGTCTGATGTGTCATCTGCTGATCTCCACCATCTAACATCACATATACACCACTTTCAGCTTCTGAAGTAGCTACAAGAGGAGATTTGGTTTGTTATTTAGTCCGAAGTCTGGGTTCATAGTACCTTAACTGATATTGGGTAGCATATCATACATTATCTAACTAAAGGCTCCATGCTAAGATCTATAAAACATAGTTTGGAGTTTGTTTCAGAATAATCCTCAACTAAGCAACAGCTTTCAGCGTATATTCACATTTTTTTGTGTGATAGCATACGACAGTTAATAGAAGGAACGTCCAGACATCATCATCGTATCATACCTGTACACTTTCCCCACCGCATATCAGTATCATAGTCAGCTGTTGTAGAACAAGTAGAGAAACTCGTAGAATGTGTAATACAAGTTCCCTTGGTAGTTATAAGGGAGATGACAGGGATCCCCTTCAGCATTTCCTTCATATGTTGCTCCTGTGTGACAAAAGAAACGAGAGCTGTTATGTGATTTGGCAATAGTTTTCAATTGATGAATGATAAAAGGTATGTGTAAAAGTGTGCCAACATCCCTTTGAAGCATCTCACACACTTTTCTGCCATTTCTAGGACCTAAACATATTCCAATTCCATCTGCAGGAGGACCGGCTATCTTTTCAGTGTTCTAATCCCTCTTCTTGGTGAGGTTCTTATATTAATGCATCATAACACAGAAATCCAGATGTGATACGCAGCCAGCACAAGACACTGAACCCATCTGGCCTTTTGTCACATCGAAGTCAACTTTGTTTTTTTTTAAAATGCAACACACACACACATCGGTGACCAATCATCCAGTAAAATATAAAAATGATTGTTGCAGTTGACTGCCTGTCTTATCCAATACCACCCTAATAACTTTATAAGATTAATGTGAGTGTGTACGGGTAATATCAAGAAAATTTACCTGAGACCAGCATATTGAAGCTTGCTAATCCACAAAGAGCGCCAAGAAATCCATCATATCTGAATCCATTGAAAGTTCCTCTAAAGTTCTACTAAATTCAGTGAGACAGTATTAGCATTACAGCGGAATCGCATGTTTAATCAAGTTCAAATTTGAATAGAGGTATGTAATTTATGCGATATTTACAGTGTGAGTAACTCTTGACTTAATAGAATGATATAATATCATTCATCGTTGATTCTATAATTGTAGGCTACTGATTCATGGCAAACAGGAAGTTGTTCTGATAGTACTAATTGTGGTTATTATTTATTCCTTTACTGGATTATTTTGAGGTTAGGGAAATGCAAGGAGTAAAAATAAATAAAATTTTTTCGTAGTAGAGTATACAATGGAAAATCTACAAATTGTTTAATCGGACACTCCAACTCATTTTTCGTTCAGGCATTCAAAAGCTATTAATGACTATGTAATTACATTGTTGAAATTGGCATTATTGGTATAGGAGAGAAATGAAAAAATACGGGAAGTAGGTAGTTTCCTTGAAGTTTATCACTGTTACATTGTAATCCAGCTTTTTGCTTTTGTTATGATCATATGGAACTATACTCTTTTTATGTGAGAGTAAATGCCTGTGCTCGATATGTATTACCGCTAGATACCAAAAATAAAACAATGACATCCATTCCATGTCAACACATCCATCTGAGCATCTGAGTTAAATATCCTTATTATTAGTTCAAAGGCACAGTCATGGTATCCACATATGTCTAGGAATCGTTCAGCTGGGATTTTCCTGCTCAGTGGTCATCCTGTTTTAGACATTGTCAATGATAATGATAACCAGACATATCCGTTATTGATCACGATAAAATTTCAGATTGTCTTCCCCTTTTCTAGGTGAGCATAACTCCAAGATTGACATATTTTTGACAAGTGTGCAACAAAGGCTTAATCAAACTGGAATAGATAAGAAAGTACAAACCAATTATAAAATCAAATCAAAATATATGAAATATTTGAAATAACATTGAAATCAATCTCAAAACCAATTCAGTAAAGTATGTCTTATAGGCGCTCATACACCCAAAGTATTTATAGTCTTGTTTCGACTCGTCAAAGGTTCCGTCACCTAACTACCGTACAGGTCATTATCTACCAGCTCTGTAACTCCAGGATAACTCTTTGTCTTCTTGGTTTTTGTTGTCACAAGCACTGAAGAGTAATCCTCTTCAAGGGTCCTTTCGTCTTCAGCTCTGAAAATTAAGAAATTTATTAATTTACAATCTTCAGTCTTCTAAAGGTTTTTATCTACATAAGGGATGGGACAACATACGTAGTTAGAAGTGGTTGGTCTTGAACTGAGGAATGAACCAGGTTTTAGAATTTTAAGTTCAAACTCGTTGAAATTGAAAACGATCCAAGTTTCAAGTTGCTGAAAAATGTTGCATATTTGACCAGTTTTCACACTTCCAAATCTATTTCACACCACATCAAACATGAATTGTAACACTAATGATCATTGTGTCAAAATGCTATCGTCTAAACTCTTTAAGTGTCTTATTTAAATAATTATTACCTATAAATGGTCTCAATGTTGGCATAATCTTCAGCGGTAGAGTCAGCTAGCTGATATTCATCTTCATAACCTGTTACCTCATTCTCAGCGTGAGCTCCTCCTGCTGTTCTATTAGGAGTCACCTCCTCTGCTAGTGTGTACTGAGGGTTATCTGTTCCTGGATCATCAGCTAAGTGATACACGGCATCTGTATTCACCTGCTCAGCAATGTCATAATCTGTCTCCCCAGGACCTGTCCCTGTACCATCCTGTAAGGATGCTGGGTTGTTGTTCAACCCTGCTGTGTCAGACATGATGTAATAGTTTTCTGCTTCTGTCGATAAAAAAGACTTCAAGTGAAGAAATTTAGATCGCTTCTCGGCCTATTGGCTAAGATCAAAGTGTCACTGCCAATGGCCGATTAGTGCCAGTTCAGTTTTGGCAGCTTGCTGCACACTTATGATTACGAGGTCCTCTATGGCCTCACCTCTAGGATGCATTCTAGTTTTCTAGAGTGTATCACATTCTCAGTAGGAGGATTAGGGCACCTTGCGTCCCTCTTTAGGGCAGCCCAATCTTCTGTTTCTTAGCAAACAGCAAGAAATTAAGAAAATCAAGATGAGTTGCACACACATTAATTGCAACTAATGTACGCACACAATGATAAACAGAATGGGCAGAAATAAAGGAACACTAAAAGCATTTATCTGATTTAGTGAATTCGATACATCCTCAAGGTTAATAGGAGAACTAAGTGTATGCATAAATAATATAGTTATGTATAACTACCTGAATATGATTTGTTGGTATGCTCGTAAAGTGGTTGAAAACAAATAAGTGCAGCAAACATACCTGAATCCACAGGTAATGCGGACATCCTAATTTGAAGTGTGTTTTCAGCCGATTCATTTCTGTACCCATATGTTGGTCCGCTGTCTCCTTCATCTGGTCTACTTCTATAAGAATGGTGACAATGACTTTATAGAACTCGGATCAGTTCCTATTTTTATGATGGCTGTAACAACTATTATTACACAAATTATTTTGATTAACTTCCTGACACAAGACGAAAGTTTTGTTTAAAAATAAACCAGTCCCCTTTTTTAACGGCTTCCAGTTTCATAGCACTAATGAATTTCTCTCACAGCAGTGTGACTTACTTAAATTGTTCTCGACGGCGTCTCATGAGCACTAGTACTGCTATGATTATAGCAATCAGAATGATGAGTGCTGATACACCTATACCAGCTCCTAAAGCCACAGAGTTATCTTGTCCCTGCAGTTGATTATCACTGTTGGTTGGATTTTCAGCTGTAATGATTAGAATCAACGAAGTAAAAAAATGGGCTTGAAATCAGGAAACCACAAAGCCGTTTGCCCAAAAAGCATAGCTAAGAACGACCATAAGCTGCCACTACAATCTTCAATACTTTATACAATTTTCTCTTCCTATTAGCTTATATATACATTAATGAGCTCAGAGCTCACACTGATGCTTGTTACTCACCTGCAATTTTTGATTCTGTAACTCCAGTATTAGTTCTCATAGTGATGGGCATGGATTGTGTTGAGGTTGCATTTGCAGATGATCTAGCAGTGGTAATTTCAGGAACAAGATTCACTGTGTTACTAATTTCGGCTGCAGATTGTGTGATCATCGTTACTGTTGTTGGTGTAAATGTTGAAGATTCTGTTCTGACAGTAGAGGAAGATATGTGCGTGGTAGTTGTTGCTTGTACATGCTGTAACTCTATTGATAAGAGGAAAGATGGATATATCATCAGTCTATGTTTACATTTGGAGCTTCACAAATGACTTACCTGTACTTTCACATTTCTTTACAATTTCAATCTTCTCCTACCTAATAAATTATGATATTAAAGGATTTTCTTATTTCATGCTTGTGGTGTAACTTTTTCTTCGTATGATCACATTGCCATAACGATTTATAATTTGCAATTGTTACAATGTGTAAGGATACCTGAAAGAATTTACACTGATGGGTAATCATTAAGGCCTCTCCTCACTTACCTTCATACTGAAAGTAGAATCCAGATTCAACTGTTGGGTTCTCATTGGTCTTGAATCTGAAGGTAAGACTTGAGCTATATACTGTGAGGTTGTACCATCTATCTAAAACGAGACTGCTACCAGGGTTACTGCATAGTGTAATTCCGTTGTTAATTTTCCCTGTTATCTGCAAGAAGTCATAGGTGCAATTGGGGTATCTAGGGTTATAGTACAAATCAAACACCAGGAACTTGACCTGCACGATCTGTTGAGGCTGTAATCCTGTGATGGTCAGAGATGAGTTTATGTTAGCTGTGTAGTCATCGGGGAAGTTTGTATGACTGATAATATATCCTTGCTTGTTACTAGTTACTTTCTGTGAGTTATCCTGAGGATTATGAACTGCAAGAGCGCCTAAAACAATTAGAAAATCTCAATAAGTGGAAGTAAATATCATTTTGTGTTAAAAATGTAATGGCTTGAAAGAAAAATACAATCATCTATTGAAAATTAGTTTTCCTTTCACATTATACTGTCCAATAACTTTTGAACAAGTGGTGCCAGTTTTCCTACATACAAACAAAAAAGCTGATGAAACCCGATGATAGCCTGAAAATCAAACGTAATCGCGGCTCAAATAATGATGCCCGGAAAATCAACCACCTAAATCATAAATGCATAGAACATTGTTAGAGACAATTTCTGTTACTTTAAAAGGGCATCAGAAGTTGGACACTTAGCATTTTGCGGGCTCTTCACAAATAAACAACTGTAAAGCCTAATATCTGAATGATCATACCAAGAATATTGAAACATAGAGAGTTTGCAACACCAGTATTGACCACATTCCATGTGTTGCTGCTGCTGTCACAGTAGAGTGTATCGCTGATTGTTGGAGATCCTATTCTGCACTCTGCAGACACTGCATTAACATTGTTATCTAAACTAGCAGCAGGTTGAATGTACTGATAGGCATTTTGAAGTTTTTCTGTCTCACAACTGGAAGTTTCTATCGCTACAAATATTTAGACACCTTCAATCAATGATTGGTTTTATTTTAATAAGACCCTGAGCTGAGCTGCTAAGTTTGACCTTCTAATAACTGCATCGATTCAAGGCTTTATATCTTCCTGATATTACCAGGTAAATAACTTGGGAGGTAAAATAATGTAGGAATAGAGAATGCTGAATCAAAAATCAAATGTACACAGTGGGTGATAAATTTCTGTTTGGTTCCCTAATATTTGAAAAATTCAAATCAAATAAGCTGATAGAAGACCATATCCAAAGGTTGATCATTGCTGAGCCGTGTTGGGTTTGATAATAATGACCATGCTAACCAACACCTACAAACATAACAGATAGGTTTTTGAGAACAACTTAATTGGCCAAAGTTTGAAACTTTCCCAGCCCGCTCTACTAATGAGTCTCAGATTTGAAGATTTAATTTATTGAATCACTCCCTATTCTAAACTCAGAATACATTTTGTCAGATTAGACTGAAACACTTGAAAATTAAATTCCTAATCTCTAAAAAGTTTGATCTAAATTGAATGGGGCTGTACGCAGATGTATTCTGAGGTTAGTTATAACTTCATTTTGTGATTCCCAATTCGATTTCACTCACTGAAATAGCTGTATTCAATCCTGAATCCTCGGTTCACCTTTGAACTGTCCGTATGGAAACTAAGCATAAATTTTCCATTAGCACTGATGAAGGTTTTTTTCTGCCCTGGGCTCAGATGGTTTTGACAGTAGCGCACATCCTTGTTCAATTGGAGATAGTCATAGCAGCTGCCATTTGGGCGAGCCTTTTCAAGCACAAAATCAAAAATGTTTAAGGTGACTGATAAGACTCCATCTACTCGTATCGTCAGTGTGCTGTTCACATTGCCAGAATAATTCTGTTGTGGATATCCTCTGTGACTGATAATAGTTCCTTTCTGATGTTTGATAAGCCTATTTCTCACACCTAACATAACATAAACCGAGCTCTCCGCTTCAGTTGCACCTGTACATTAAGAGAAAGAAGAAAGTAAATAATTATGAGAAAGAAGAAAGTAAATAACATGTCTTCCAAAATATGAGATTTTAAAATTGAAGCAGCGGCAGAGTCATCCAATAATAGGTTCATCAACACGCCATCGCTGCTGTTACTAGATAAACCTAGATCAAGTTTGTTAAATTTTGACAGCGTTGGAATGTTTCCCCTCTGCAGGCAAGCGCTACTATTATTCAGCAAGTGGAAGTGGATCAGACTGATGAATAGCTTCCATGTAAATTGAACATTGCCTGTTATCATCCTTAGAGCTAATGTTGACATCATTTGGTTGGATTCCAAACTGAAGGTACAATCACCATACAGATGATAGTGAGCGACTAGACCAGTATAAGCACAGCAGGTGATGGTAGGTATTTACTTCCTTACCTGTGCAATCTTTCCATCTATCAGACTGATATGTAGAGGTAAAAGCACACCAGTAGTCTCCACCATTTTCCACTGTGGTGCATGTGTAATACGTAACACCCTTGTACTCAAACGGGAATACACAGAGCTCCTCATCAGTATCCGCTGTTTGAATAATAGACAATTATTCTGAAGACATTCATGTCAAAAAACTCATATGTAAGGTAAGTAGATTTTACAAACGGACATTCTGGTTCTGATGCGGCATTGTAAGGGTTTATAAATGTCATTCGAAGGTGCAAAGGCTGCATTACTGGCTCTGTTATGAAAATTAATGAGGGTGGGAGTGTTTCTGAAGTCACAATAAATGTTAAGAATGCGCTTTCAGCTTTATGTTATTTGTGTGATAAATATACAAACGGTAGAGGAGTTATGCTCTCTCTAAGTAAGGGAGGACAAATCAACCTACACACAAATATGCTGCTGCTAGCAGGTGTTTAAGAACAAGTATACAAAAACTCCTTTTGCTTGTCTTGTAAGTTGGCACCGGCAGCAGTAACAGAACCAAATTCTCAGAATCAAAATTATATCAGTTTATATGGTTGGTGATAACATTATTGAACAACTTCAAAACAGTAATTGTCTCATAAATCTTAAAATGAGTGTTTGTTACCAGCAGTACCAATTTGAAATGGCTTTTTCTCAGGAGATTTAATAATTTTTGTGTGAGTGAGCTGCAAGAGGGGCTAGTTAAAAAATGAAAAATAGTGATTGTGCCTAAGAGCAGCACACTTACAGATAACCTGCAAGCCAAGAATCAGGTCTGGAACCTACATTTAGCAGTACATAGATTAATTCAGCTACTCCCTCCAATCCTCCCTCTCAATGAGAAAATGTCAACAGCCAAATCTACTAAGCAGCGAGTCTGAATATTTCAGACATGGTCAGTAGAACCATGCTGAGAAGAAGATTGAGTGATAGAAGTACAGTATAGTTGTATAGCAATGACTGACTTCACAACTAGAATGAATGACAACGCTAGCAGGCAGGTATTTTATCCAATTAGATGCGACATTAAATTGTCTAAAACTGGACAGTCCACACATGTTCACAATAAGAAAACCAACATCTTACCCAAGCCTTCCCCTCTTGCCATTAGCTAAAGTATTCATAACTAAAGAATGCGCCTGTAACCATCAATGGTCGAGTGCTGCAGATGTGAAAATCTCATGTTTTATGTTCTACAAAGAGCGGGTCCTTACAGATTTGCATTATATTCCTGTAAATTAGTAGTGGAATAAAGGTTAGATACCCAATTATTACTAGGGCTTGCTTTGTTGTTAAGCGGTCGATAAACAGGAGATACACTCTAAGCTAAGTCTTAGCTAGACTGAGTGGCTAATCTCAGCAGACTCACCTTTGACCAGCATCTGACAGCTTGCTAATCCACAAAAGAGCACTAAGATACCCTTCATCTCTTCTCTTGTTGATTAATTCTTCAAAATGTATACCTAGTTGACTGCTGCTCAAGTGATATCACTTACATAAAGACTGACGATAAGGCAAGACAGTTATCCTGATTATGAGCAGCTAAGAACACTAACTAAACTTTATCACTACCATGCGCATGCTTAGGCTACTTCCTCGTTCATGTTGACAAAAACTTATAGCGATCAATTCAGCTGAATACGTCATGTCATGTGGCTTTTAGAGAGCTCAGTGCTGCTTGACTGATTGCATTGACAGGATATTTTTTACATTGTGATTAAATAAATGTGCTGAAATGTCATTAATTCATATCAGGGAGAAAGTTGTGAATATTATTGGGTTTTATTCATATGGCTGTAATATTTCATACACTGATTGATTCATTTTGTGGTCAGAGGACAGGTTGTAAAAAAAGTCAGCGATGTCATTACATATGAGAGCAGAATGAAATAAACTAATTTTTTGCCTATTCAAAGTATGTGGTCAGAATTATTTGAGACAGTGGCCATGACAAATTTATCTTGAGCTTGAAAATCTGTGAACATAATATGGCTATGGTTATGGCCCAGGACTAAGAATGAAGCTAAAGCTAAAGGATATTCTTGATTTGGAAAGTCACTCCTGTTCCTTCGATCAAGTAACCTAGCATTTATTTGCAAGAGAGCATGTTTTAATTCTCAAAAAATTGAGTGTCATTTAAACACAGGCTTCAGTTACTTTGTGCCTCACCTGCATCAGCTTGACCAATTCAGTTTGACCTGTGTATGCCTGCTAGTTTTTCTGACAATCAATAAGTGGGTTGTTTAGGGTGATGACCTTCATTATGAAAGCACATCCTTTTATTGGAACCAGGAGCTGAATAGTTAATCTGTGAATGATGAACAAATAAAGCTGGCATCTCGTGTTGTTAATTATCTTATATCCACCGACTTCAACTTCTGTAAAATTGTTACATCATATTCATCCCTTGCCGTCTCATCGCAACAAACAAGATAAAATGGAACGAAAGCAAACAGTAGTTGAATAATAATTTTCTGCGCTATCTTATATTACTTCCTTGTTTGTAGGTGTGTGTCACATGACAAGGGAGACATGATCAGTGTCTGAAAGTAAATAACCCTCCCTCAGTGATGAATAGCTGCAATTTTACAATTTTTTTGACATTGAGGTGAATGCAAATGTATATGTGGATGGTTATGTAGAGATTTATTTTGACAACTGTACTGCTGACTGTTTATACTTACAATGAAATTACCTTTTTGTATATTTCCTCTGGGTCATTGAGGGTACAGAAAGTTAGGTATTGAGTATTTGACTCTGTCCAAATTCTCCACCTATGGATAGAGGGGGTCAACCCTGTTACGCCATTAATAAGGATGAGAAGTTATCCTCTCTTGATGATTGAGAGGATAAATCCCAGCATCAAAGAAACTGAACGTATTGCAGCTACCAACACAGCATTGATGATCATAATTGTACCACACCTGCGGTCAGGTCAATAAGACGGTTTGAATGTTTTCGGATTGGTGTTCTTGATGACTTGTAAGACTTAATTGGTATACTCAGTTTCATCCTCCCTCTTCAGAGGAGCCACTGGAGGTGTAGATATGTAAATGTTGGCGTTGCAATCAGCAACAGCTGTGGCCAAAGTGTTCAGATTCATCAGACTGAGGGTTACTGGAAGAGAATCTGACTCTTGTATGGAACAGATACTCATCCAAAGTAGTAAATTTAAGAGCTTAATGAGCTGTCATCTTATACAAGTTGGTTGAAATTACTGTACCCAGAAATGCCCGAAAAGCACTTTTCAGTGAGTGATAGTAATATGACATTTTTGAGCAATGGTAACATTGATACCGAGAAAAAACCGAAATGTCGATGCTATCGAACCTAGTCTGATAGAGAATTATAATAAGCCCATAACTAAGACCAACATCACCGTACCAGGTTTCCTAGCCGAGAAACCCGGATTTCTCGCAATGCATAGATTCTTTAGCCAAACCTACTATGACTGGTGGCGATTCTGAATATTGAATGTATGAATTCATCCAATATGCACAATACAAGTGCCTTAATGGGAAGGTCGGAATAAGCTTACCTAAAATACCCCAACATCTAACCCTAGTCCTTCCCCTTTGACAGCAGCTGAGATGTTCACAACTGCAGAGTGTCCCTGTTATCACTAATCTTGAACTGCTGCAGATGATTATCTCATGTTTCAAGTTCTACATGGAGCGGTCTTACAGATTTGCATTATTTCAAGTTCTTCATAGAGCGGTCTTACAGATTTGCATTATTTCATGTTTTCATAGAGCGGTCTTATAGATTTGCATTATTTCAAGTTCTTCATAGAGCGGTCTTACAGGTTTGCATTATCTTCTTGTAAATTAGTAGTGGCATTTAAATAATTACCCAACAATCCCAGGGCTTACCTTGTTGTGTTGTGGTTGGCAATAAGACAGGGAGTACACTTTAAGCATAGTCTTAGATTGACTGACAGGCTAACTTCGGTAGACTCACCTGTGACCACCATCTGACAGCTTACTAGTCCATAGACCAATACTAACGCACCCTTCATCTCTTCTCTTGTATATTCTTCAAAATGTATACCTATGAATTATGGACTGAACTTTACTCTTCTATTTGCAATGCGTCATAGTAGTTGACTGCTGCTCAAGTGATCACCTACGTCCTACATAAAGACTGATAAGGCAAGAATGTTATCTTGATGGTGAGCAGCTAAGAACAATCACCAGGCTTTATCAATATCATGTGCCTGCTTAGGCTACTTCCTCTTTCATGTTGACAAAAACTTATAGCGATCAAACCAGCTGAATACAAGTATTATAGTCATGTGGATTTTAAAGTGCTGCTTGACTGTTTACATTGACAGGATATTTTTTGCATTGTGATTTAATAGTTGTGTTGAAATGTCATTAATTCATACCAGGGAGAGAGCTGCAATATTTTATACACTGATTGATTCATTTTGTGGTCAGAGCACGGGTTGTAAAATAAGTCAGCAATGCCATTACATTTGAGAGCAGAATAAAATAAACTAATTTTTTACCTATACAAAGTATGTGGTCAGAATTATATGAGACCCTATCTATGCCCGTGGCCATGACAAATTTATCTTGAGCTTGAAAATCTGTGATCATAATATGGTTATGGTTATGGCACAGGAGTGTGAATGAATTCGCCTCAAGTTAGAGGATATTCTTTACCTACATCAGCTTGGCAAATGAAGTCTTTAAAGTACTTCAGTGTGACCTGGGTTTGCCTGCAACTTTTTCTGACAACCAATAAGTGAGTTTAGGGTTATGACCTTCATTATAAAAGCAATTCCTTTTATTGAAACTGGGAACTGAATAGTTCATTTGTGAATGATCAGCAAATAAAGCTGGCATCTCGTGTCCTTTATTAGCTTATATCCCCTGGCTAACTTCTGTAACATTGTTAGATCACATTTATACCCTAGCCTTCTTATTGTAATCACCAAGATAAGATGGAAAAGTAGTAATAATTTTCTCCAACATCACCAATAATACAGACAAGGCCTCATTTTTGGCCTGAATCCTAGGCTAGGTGTCTGTCTAATACAAATCTATAATTGACTCTGTCCAAATTCTCCACCTATAGATCAATGGTGACATCCCTGTTCTGCCAATAATAAGGATTGAGAGTCATCCTCTCTTGGTGATTGAGAGGATAAATCCTAGCATCAAAGAAACCGACGGTATTGCAGCTAGCTTCAGTCAGGTCAGTAAAACAGTTTGAATGTTATCGGATTGCTGTTTTTAATGACTTGTAAGATTTAATATGTATACTCAGATTCATCTTCCCTCTTCAGAGGAGCCACTGGAGGTGTAGATATGTAAATGTTGGCGTTGCAACCAGCAACAGCTGTGGCCAAAGTGTATATTCAGATTCATCAGACTGAGGGTTACTGGAAGAGAATCTGACTCTTGTATGGAACAGATACTCATCCAAAGTAGTAAATTTAAGAGCTTAATGAACTGTCAACTTATACAAGTTGGTTGAAATTACTGTACCCAGAAATGCTCGAAAAGCTCATTTCAGTGAGTGATAGTAATATGACATTTTTGAGCAATGGAAACAGTGATACTGAGAAAAAATCGAAATGTCAACGCTATCGAACCTAGTCTGATAGAGAATTATAATAAGCCCAAAACTAAGACCAACATCACCATACCAGGTTTCCTAGCCGAGAAACTCGGATTTCTCGCAATGCATAGATTTGATATGTGAATAAACACTGTGCACCCAATGTAACAGCAAGCGATAACCGTATCATTTTGGTTGTGTTTATTTGCTGTCAGGATTAATGCTGGCCAAAGCACTATGTTTGTACTGCTGAGGTAAGTGACCATTGCAATTACTCAAGTTTTGTGCGTCTCGTATCCGTTAATGAAAAAAATTGCTTGTGGTGACTCGTGTGAGGTCATCTCCAACCCGCCTCACTACCATGTACTGTAATTGACTTTTCAAGTTAGCAGTTTTGAAACGTCTACAATAGAAAAATTTGTATCACCGAATGATCTTAGTACTTTTCTGACGCAGTTTGAAGATCAGTAAGGTGGCTAGCAAAGGTCTTCCACTGGAACTTTTATTCTCTTTACACGGCAGAATTTGGCAAAATAAACTTCTACTAGCTCATAGAATTTGCAGAATTGCTGAGTGCGTACAGAAAGTAGATCTTCAGATATAGAAATCATATTTGTAGGAATAACTTCACGCTGCTTTGTTGCTAAATAGTTTTGAAATTTGATGCGACTTTTTCCAGGTGTTTGAGTAACTACACACAGGAAACAAAAATTGATAAGATCCTATTTTGTGACGCTTATTCAACGTATATTGCAAAGATGGAACCAGCGCCAGCCGGTCAGATTTATGGGAGTGATATGAATTGCAATACTTGTGTTTGTCAATCACAGTATAAAACTTAGCACGGGCAGTGAATGTCAAATGCTTTCAAATGAAAATAAACCATGAGAGCAGAAATAATATCAATCAAAGTGAGTATCCATGATTAAAGGGCAACCGAGGTTTCAAACAACTTCTCATTGATGGCCATTGATTAATAGCAGATTGCACCTTCTGCATGGGGAAAAAGACAAAATATAATTCGGATGATTATTCAGCCAGAATTCTTGTGAAACATTTCTTCCATCAGGTACTCATACTCAGCTAAAAGAGAATACCACATAGCAGTTTCCTGTTCCTGTTATTATTTAGCCTGTGCTCTATAATTATTACAGCAAAGTCTTGGAACCTCCCCTAAACTGAAGTGTTACCCAGCTTAGAGTCAGCAACTACTTTGAGTTTTGCATTGCGTAATGCACAAAGCTGATTCTGCCCAGCACATTATTTGCTACCCATTAATGCATTGCTGCGAAACCTTGGTTACCCTTTAAGGCTCTAAAAAAAACTTATTGCTTAGCCTTAAAACTATAGCTGGACAATAATCACCGATCTATTTATTATTTAACTCCTGAGTCATCCAACTAAAAAAACTTGTTGATATGTTTAGTAATGTTGATTTATTGATAGCCTGTGATGACAGATTGCAAGGTCAGCTGAAGGAGTAAGCCAAGAAGATAAAAAACCACAATATGTCGCTCTGTAACTGTAATGTCAGCTGTTAGGACATCTTACCTTTGGATAGTTTCCAGGTTGGTGTAATCCTCAGCTGTGGAGTCAGCCAACTGATATTCATTCTCATAACCTTTTTATTCACCTAGAGCCTGTCACCTTCCTAACTGACTATACTGTTGACTAAAGTCATAATGACAAGCATGCAGCCCCTTGAAAAGCCAAGTTATTACCATTGTGTGCAATCTTAAAAGTGATCGGAAGCCTCTAAAGCATGAACCTACAATCTGTGTAGGAAGTGGGGGGGGGGGGGGCTGCATATGGTACTAGTTGGGAAGTTGAAGATGTTCATGATAATCACAAGAGTAAGCTGGAAAAAAACGTGTTTGATCTCTGTCATAGATCAGAATGGAAATAGCAACTGGTGCAAGGATCGTAAGACTAATAAAAAAGCTACCTCTGCACATTATCATGGATGATGGCAAATGGAATAAAATCAATTCGGACAACATAAAATCACTGTCATTACCAGTATATCTATATGAGACAGAGTATAGTCTTAAACTGAATATTACAGCTGATCAGCGGGTTGTCTTCTCATGTTAACAAAGGACATAACTCCTACAATATTGTTGGTCCATTATAAATAAAATCATAGACTTTATATACCAACTATGCGCTGTATTTCTCAGTTCATTGATACAAGCAGATCAAGTCTATTGCTGAAGGACATGAATAAATACAAAAACGGCGGCTGTTTACCTAGAATAGAAATTATGAAGCAACATAATAAATAACAATAAAAACAATCGTATGAATCAGGTCAAAAAATAGTTTGAGAGGAAATTGTTGTTGACGATGATATCATACATACTTATTAAATATACAGTGGTTGTTTTTGGCAGCTACATTTTTGTTTTCAGTAAACTTGATATGACAAAACAAATGATTGTTAAAGTAATTAAAATGTCACATCAATAGGATGATATACATCTAGTGATATCTTCCGGTCAGGCAAAACTAGGGATGGGCAATGCAAAAAAAAAATGAAACCCATTTGGCTGATACTGTTATTAGAAGAGCACCTGTGAATAGCACATACCTTATCCATAAATATGATGGATGATAGCCAATCGATCTCACTAGGTTACCGTAACCAGCCTGATTTTCTTTAGTTAATTCAGAGGAAATGTTTCCTCTGCGCTGTTGTACTTGCTTTCTTCGAATTGGTGTCTAGTTGGGTGCTCTGTTCAAAAAACTTCATAAATTTGAATAATCTTATTGAGCACTCTTGACTCAATCGGCGAAATAAAAATGGCTTTATCTTTCTTTATGACTGTCAGTGAGGCAGAAAAGGCTTGACTAATTTTCTGTGGGCGCAATTAAAGTGGTTATGCTGCCCAGCCCTAGATGAAAAGGTCAATTTTGTAATTAATATCTTGATCTCATAACAAATATTTGTGTCAAGTGTGTCAGTTAAGTCACAGCATCAGTGCAGTCAGCTTGCAACATGAAGATCAAAACAGTTAAGGTAAGTGTATTATTAAGTTGAACGAACTGGTTTATAAGTTGGAGGTTAGAACTGGGACTAAAAATTGTATCAATGTTGAGCAAATCTGCTCGTAGGGGTGCAAAAGGATGGACTCAGAGGTGCATTCCAATATTTCAATGTTTGGTCTTATATCTTAGCAATATTGCTCATATTTGAGTGACTTTCAACAGATGATTGTCTTCATAATAAATGTGCATAACACATAGAAGCCATAACATGTTTCTTGAAGCAACTCATACCTTGTCTTTCTACTCTTTAGGTGGAAAGCGTGAAGCCCGATAAACAGCCAATCTCCTTTTATGTGGCCTTGATTCTGGGATGCTTACTGCTCGCTCTTGTTGGTGTCTTCGCCTGGCTCTTAACAACGGACAGAGTTAATTTACGTGGAACAGAAAACTTGTCTACAGTAACTAAGGTAAGCTATCAGTTGGGATAATATCGCAATCTCTCCTCATATTCCAATACCGGTGAATGGACAACACATTTTGGTTTAATGCCATTGGACCTTGGCCTAGTAGCTAAAATTTCACCATAAATTATGCAAGACCAATGGTAAAAACGATGCGAGCA
This sequence comes from Membranipora membranacea, assembly GCA_914767715.1. Lineage (NCBI taxonomy): Eukaryota > Metazoa > Bryozoa > Gymnolaemata > Cheilostomatida > Membraniporidae > Membranipora > Membranipora membranacea. Next base: position 10,030,175 of record OU612067.1, on the reverse strand, counting down.
ATGTCAATGAAGAAACGTGTAACACAATCGTACCAATGAGTTTCTCGGTTGCTGTGGGGCGGGGGGGGGGGGGGGGGGAGCAGAGCGACTCTTGTCAACCTTCGTTTAAATCGTTTCGAAGGCCATTGTCTTCTCTTGAAATCATGGGAGAAAATTCCTATACACAAACTTGGGAATTCTGTTTGCCATTCAAATTTAACCCAAGATTGACCTACTTTAAATGGGAAGCATTCTCTTCTTGGAGTTTAAGGAAAGAGTTGACAAGCTCTGTCCCCTCCCCTCCCCTCCCCTCTCAACGAAGCTTGTCTAGACAGGCTACAATTGGCCATGACTGTGTTATTTCAGAGTTAATATTGTGAAAGATATGGATATTCCATCATCTGATAATGCAATGCAAAGGGTTTCGAAATTTCAGCTCAGTCTCAAGCTGCTATATAAATCTTGTTGGTGCAACAACCTATTGTAAGGCTCACAGATTGCCTTACTCTGTACTTAATATTTATTTTTTATTGTTGTTTTGTGTTATCGATATATCAATGTAGTTGATATCGGAAAGTGCTGTTTTACCATGATTAAACAGCTTCAGTTGTAATTGTGATATGTTTCCTCTATGTTGCATGTCTTTCATATCATATCCATACTCAATATTCAATAATGAATCAAGGGCTCTCGAAACCATTTATACCTACCTGTTGCTGTTACTCAGAATTGGCACAAACTTACTGCAATTTTTTTGTATATATTTGTAGAATGATCTGATTGTGAAGCGTGCTGTAAAAATAAATCAGGTCAGTACTATGATCCCCTATATTATCAATAAACGAATTCATTCATTGTAACTCACACCAAGATTTATTAACTTGATATATCGCCTTTTCAAGTTCTCAGGAACTACATGTTACATCTCAAAAATTCCTGCACTGACACATAGCTAGTAGTCTGACTAAAGATTAATATCACATCCTTAAGCTACATAGTATTTTACGAAGTAAATAATTCAGCTGCTTCGACATGTCAGGCAGTAGCCCACTTCTCTTGTCCTTAGAAGAAAGATTCAATCTCTCCAGGCTTTAAGCCAGATTCTAACGGCAAACAACACGATATGGTCGTTGTTAGGTAAATTGAAAATAGAGTGCTAACAGGAAATCTTTTACTCAAAGCAGCTGGTGTATCAAACTGACAATGGTGCTGAACTAATTGTACCTTTGATTTCGTTACCAGAGGCCTGATGATGGGACTTTCCATGTTGGACGTGGTTGTCGAACTGTATGCAGACCAGTTTGTGGACAGGAATCTTTGTTGGCTATATAAGGACTGGGTAGAAGAGAGAACGCATCAAGGTTTCAATTAATAGTTTTGTTTGCACCTTTTAAGTTATAAGTGAGTTCACCCTTGTTTTTTTTAAATACTTAGTTTATTTTTAACTCTGCACCGACTGATGTCATCCCTAATAATGTCAAACCTAAAGGGTTATATGTCAGAAACTTTTGCCATGATTAAAAGAGGATATTTATTCCATCATATCAAACTCAAAATATCTTATCATCATGATAGATGTTTGCAGTTTATTATACTCATAGGCCCCATGCAACGTCCTATCCTGTATGACGCAATATTTCATGTAACAATATAGCAGTCCTATCCTTGTATCTTATATTGTATGGTATCCTTTATCAGAAATAAAATAACTGCTTTGGGTGTATATGTGTGCAGATCTACCATCTATCTTTAATAATGTTATTTATTCCAATTTCATACTGCCTATATTGATAAGAAAATACAACATCAATCAATCAACAGCTATGTTGTCAACATAAACCAAAAATATATATATCTATGCATATTAACGTTTTCAGATGGTAGATTGTTAATGCCTTGTATGGCTTGAAAAGAAGATCTTGCGGAGAGGCCAACATAGTGAAAATGATCCAATTATCATTGTAGGGAATTGTTAATACCTTATCCTGATTATGAAATGGTATAATTCTCATATGGAGTATTGTTAATACCTAATCAAAATGTAGTTTGATAAATCACCATTGCTAATTGGTAAATTATGTAGTCTCAAAATAGGATTGTAAATATTGCTATTATTTGCAAAAGTTATTGATACCTAATTACTGTTTTTATACATGTACTATCTCAAAATGATATTCTGTGTACCTATGTTGTTTTGTTTGAGGTGTATTCTAGCACGGATTGTTAACGCTTCATTTTATTGTGAAACCAAATGTATTCTCAAGAAAGCTATTTTATAGCAAAACGAAAAGTAATGACTTTGAGTCAGTCATTGGTGTGCTTTGGTGATATTTAATTAAATAAACAAATGTTAAATATATAACTTCACGACAGGATTGATTATTGATGAATTAAAAATTTCTTTTCATTAGTACACCAGCAGAAAGCTTTTCTATTTTTGAGTATTATCTCATATTTAATTAGATCGGATGACCATATTATATGATACATATTCAATAATAGGCCGGCAGGGCGAGTTTTACATGCTGTTGCTCATGTTCGTTGACAGGCTAAGTATGTAAAGTGTGTTGGATGCTCTCTGACAAATATCAATAATATGAATTCCAAATTCAAGTTTTGAGTCAATATTTACACCAAGATAATTAAAAGTATTTACATATTTTAATTCGGTATCATTAATTTTATACGGTGAAGAAGGGTTCTCTCTTGACCTCTTGTTATTTTAGAATGTTCCCATTATTTAATGTTAAAACTCATTTGGTAGGAATCAGCCCATGATATTAAAGAACCTAGATCAGTTTGTAGTCCTCTTCCAATGGTTTATTGATCGGTTTGTAGAGGAGTGAATCGTTTGGTAGCACAATATTTGACATTATCAGGTATATCATTAATATATTATAGTAAGAATAATAGTAGGAAAAGGCAGCTAACTTGGGGGACACTAGATGTTACTTCACTGGGGATGACCGAGCTCCATTAACTGTAACAACAAGGTTTGAATTATTGAGCCATGATGCAATCCAATTGATAGGCTCTGGATGGATGTGACAGCAATGCCATTATCTGTAGAGAAAACTGAAACAAAGGCATCAGCAAAACATTCAACAATATCAACTGAGTTCGAACTACAACCGTCCAGCTGTGTGATGTTATTGGATGCATCCTTCTCATTAGAAATGAATGTATATTGTTATTTAGTGTCCAGTCAATCACAAATCATGATGGTTTAGGTAGTTATTGTAGTCACGGTCAACTAGTTTCATGCAAAATTTATGACTGCATCGGTGAATGAATAACCCACAGATCGAGAAAAGAAGCTGAAATAAAGTTATGAAACACCCAATACCTCAACTATGCGAGCGCTAGACCGCTTAGCCATTAGGCAGGTAGAAGACTAGTGTTTGAATGGCAGATGGTTACCTTTCAAAGTAGCTGCAATAAGCTGTTAATATCATACTGCTGCTTGTTCTCCTATCTGAGACCCCAAATACAAGCAATAAATGCACTTAATCAATTATTAGTGGTGGTGGAGAGAATGACAATGGAAGGAACCAGGAGCTGCAACCAAGGGTGTGACGAGGATGTAAACTACGGACTCTGCATACCAAGACTCCATGCATCCCTCCTCGCGGGCACCACTGGAAACTGGATACAAGGTTAATCATATGGGAATCTATGGGAGACAAAACCACTCAGTGACTTATATGGATTTTGTAGTTCAATAGCTGCAGGAATTATCATCTCCTTGTTTGTATAAATATTTAAACCAGAGTTATTACCCCACAAAGTTTATATACATATAGAAAGTCTTTTGTTCTGCTAAACAAAATCCACAAGAAATTTAGAAGAATAGAAACAAAAGACAGTGGATATTCTAGTTTGTATCAACTGATTTGTCTGTTGATTGAAAGCCCAGCAGTTTTGAATTTGACATGCTATACTAAAATTAAGTGTCGATGCTAATTCCATGTATCCAATTTGGCACTCTAATGATGCCACACCAACATATGGAAACATTGTGATTTTGAAATAGAATTCAATGCACAAAAAATTTTGCTTTACTGAACTATTACTAAGCAAAAGTAACGGAGAAAAATTCATGCAGCAGCAGTGAATTTTTGTCAATTTTAACTTTAATAAGATCCGAAAATTAACAAGTGATATTATCAATACACATAATTACTGGTCAATTAAATTTGATTTTGATTCTGCAAGGCTTTGGTAGCTTTGGTCTTAGCCTTGTATGGTATTTTTAAATCAGCCTATCGTATACCATGCTCACTGAGTTGGAACTTTATCGACAGAGGACTGGGGACTAGGAGGTATAAAGTTTCCTTAAACAAACTTGTCAAATTGATGATAATCTAGAGCAGCAGCATTTAACTCCGGATGGCAGCATTAGAGCTGCAACAACTTAGTATCCAATAGTTTCCTTTACTCTTTTTTCTCTATGATACTTTTAAATTTCTTGCCACATGTGGGGTAGAGTCAACAGTGTATCCTCTTAAACCTTTAATAACCAGGCGCCCAGAGGGGCCATTGTGAGATTGGTTGGGATTATGAATGGATTAGGCTGGTTGATATGGTGTGATTTGCCAATTCTTACTTGTTTTGAGGTTAAGATGTCATCAATGAGTTTTAAACCAATATTTTTGACATAAGGTAGGCTATGGCCAGAAATGTGATATTGCCACTGTCTGAATCATTTTCAAGCATGTCTCAATTTAAGATGCCCGTCGAATGAAATAAAACCCATGCAAAAAGTTTGTTGCAGCAAAGTCAAAATCATCAAGCAGCTCTTGAATGAGCTCCCTAATTCGATAAATTTTCCAAGCCAATCTATAATTTTCCTTCCAAAATGGGCTGGAACACATTAAACTACCTCTATTCCTCAGATAGTTCCTCAATATCCTTCCCTAGACTTTCCAACGCATTTCCTGTACCCAGCCTGGTTTGCCTACTCCATGGATACAGCCCTGGGTAGAATAGGCAGAGCAGTGCAATAGCCAATTACCATGATTTTTCCCTTGGACTGGCCTTAGACCAGGCTTGCATCATGAAATTCCTGTGACACAGAATAAATGTCTTACATATGTTTTTGCCTACAATATGAGCAAATAGCTATAGCCAACGTCACTAGGCACTGATTTTCTTCATCCTTGATTTTGGTACACCAATCTACACATATTTAAAATTAATACCAATAAAATGATGGTCTGAAATAACCAGGGAGGGTGGGATATACCCTCTCCCACCCTCCCTGAAATATCAAACTCAAGCAATTAAATTTGAGTCCATAATTGCAAACAACTTGATATTGTCTTCTTCAATATAGCTAGTCTACAGGAGCGAACTCTCACTGCAGGAGCCATTGCAAATTTTTGGCAATAACAGGATAATCTCATTCATTGAACCCACCATACACAGACCATTTATAAGAGATTTTATCAAGCAACATAACATAGCACACATTCATGTGTAAATACCTAGAGATAATAATCAGCCCTCACTCTATTGTTTCTTGGGGGATTAGGCTTCACATCCATTGTAAACTCAATATCAATGAAACTATTTCAAAGAGACAGGAGACACCTATCCTTGTTTAGGTGAACAAACTCAGAGTAGTTTTCACAAGAAGATGTTTCAATAACAAACCCAGGTGAAATCACCAAGCAGGGTTTATGGTTATGGTTAATCTATTACATTGGGCCTAATTGAAACGCTGGCAATACACAGTACTCAAAACATGTGAAAAATAAGTAATCAAGTGTCAACAGCTGAGAAACAATGTGTTTCCCTGATCTGACAAAACACTAGAGTCTAGAAGTATTGAAATATTACAACATAACGCACTGGAATTGCTGTGTGTGCCCCTGTACGATGTAAAATGGTATGAGATACAATGCTTGGATGCTGCTTGAATTTGCTACTCTTTGACAGGGATTTGCGAGATCTTGTTACTATTGTCATTGCTAATAGTGCTGCGTGATGTGTAAATTTGCTGTAAGGTTATGATCTGGGCAAGATACTGAAATTTGGTGGCATGAAAGTGGAAGAGGCAAGCTCATAAGACTTGACAAATTATCTTATAGGTATTAAAAAAATGAAGAGTGTACTGTGATCACATTAACCCCCATTCATGTGTACTGAAATAACTAAGGTAAAATATTGAATAAATCTGCCGGTCCCTGTTTTAGAATCGGAATATTCGCTGCCATGTGGAGGTTTCTAAAATTACTGGTTTTTCTACCATACCTAAGTAATTTTTATATTTTGCTTTCACAATTAAATAAGGGTTCCATCTTCATTTTAGGAACAATAATCTAAGTCAGCATTCCATGCTCATAATCTGTTATCATTTTAAGTGCTGTCATGTTAGAAGACAAGACTACGGGTTCACATAAAATCTTCATTGTGATATTAATTCTGTAACGTTGTATTGTGCTGAGTGTGAGGCCTCTATACGATTCAATGCTTTTCATTGTTTCAACATTTGGTAAACAAAGGAATCCTTTATATGCTGTGCCTAGTTCTATGCAATAGAGGATAAATGTACCATGTCAGCTTGCATCAAAAGTTTATATGAGAAAACTGAGAATAAATTTTAAGAAATGCTGCATTAAATGAAGGGAAATAGCGATAGAGTGACCCAAAATGATTCATATATTGATATCGTCATAATGTGGTTAGCAAAAAAATTTGACGCTTCTAGCATATGTAGAAGTGCATTTTAATTGAGTCATCTGGTTAAAAGATAATTTTTTGCCAACATTTCATCATTTTTTATGAAATTCATGATTTTTTGCATTCATTTCGTGGATTAAATAGTAATTCCACCACCAAGCCTGGACAATAACTTTCAATCAATTTGTGATGGTTTCTGCATCAATTTTAAAAAATGTAGGGGGACATAACGAGGAAAGCATATAAGTCACTGAGCATGAAAATAAGCCAGGAACGTGACAACCTGTAAGGGCAATGTGTATGTAAATCTACAGCACATCTGGCCAGAAACTGCGACAGCTGAGGATCTGTACCTTGCCAGTACAGAATTTCCTCAGCCTGAGGAGAGGGCTGCTCTGATAACCTGCAAAACTCAGAGTAGCCTTACAAATCATTTGCAAGCTTATATTCAAATACAGATCATGAAGTCTCACAAGAAAAGAAGTATATAATATACTGGCAGGACATCGCCCAGGATAAAAAGGTCCGAACAACTTGTGATCTTAATTTTGCTTTTTGGAAAAAGTGCTGTGTACAGAGCCATTGTTCTATCAGCTCTTCTCTATGGTGTTAAATCCTGGTTCTGTACAAGGTTACTGCTTATAAACTTAGTGCATTCATGACGAGACAGCTGAGAGGGATACTAACATCAAGTGGTGACAGTTCTTATCAAATGAAAGGATCCTGAAAGCGATTTCTTTGCCTAGCATGTGCGACATTCTCATCAGCAGATGCCTCAGATGGACTGGTCATGTCAACAGACTAGATAACACCCGAATACCAAAGCTTGTATTGTACTCACAACCCACTGAGGGTAAACATGGAATTGGACACCCAAAGCTGACATTATCAAAAGAAACCTGAAAGATCGGAAAATCCCCCTGGATCTTCGACTCAAATACAGCATAATTCCTCCCGCACTGTTTAGATATAATTATTTCAGAAAATCAATAGACCAATTAAGATATCAATAAACCAGTCGTTGCGCGGCCTGTATGAATCTCAGTCAAACACAAAGATGGTCAAGTGACACCATCGCAGAATAAAGGACTAACAATCTTCTCGACTGGAGATAAGTGAGATTGTGGGTGCTGTGACAACTGCAGGTCATGGCATCGGCTGGGAAGCAAACCGGTGGATCTCAAAGGAAAGCCCAAAGGTTAGACGGGAGATGGTAGTTGATGAAGTGCGCAAGATAGAAGAGGAGCGTCGCCAGACACAAGCTGTAGGCCAAGCCCAACAAGGCAGGTGGACTTGTTGGGAGTCTGTTGAGCAGCGTCAGCTTAAATGGACAGAATTGTGGTCGATGGAGCCACAAAGGATCAGCTTTCTGGTTGGTGCAGCTTATGATCAACCTCCGACCCCGGCAAACCTGGAACGCTGGAATTTGACCGAGAACTCGAAATGCGCCGAGTGCTCGGCTAAGGGCACACTTCGACATATACTGGCGAATTGCCAACAGAGCCTGGGAAGATACACGTATAGGCATAATCAAGTCCTGAAAGTGTTGTGTAAGTATGTCATGGAGAAGTGTGAATATGCTAATGCTGGTGGTGAAGCGCGTGAAAAGATTTTGCGCAAAAAGGGATTGATGAACAGCGGAGAATGGCAGTTGAAATGCGACCTCACAGAGCAGCTCAGCATGCCACAGCATATTGTGATCACGAACCAAAGACCAGACTTAATTGTTTGGTCTGACAACGAAAAAGCACTAATACTAATGGAATTGACGGTGCCTTGGGAAGAAAATCTCTCATACGCGCATGAGAGAAAACTGACAAGATACAAAGATCTGGTCACACAATGCCAAGACAAAGGTTGGAATTGCGAATTATTTGCAGTGGAAGTTGGCTGCCGTGGATTCATGGCTAGATCAGCTACCAAATTTCTGACTAGAGTCGGGCTTTCAGGAAGAGCACTCAAACAAGCCACAAAAAGCATAGTACATGAGGCAGAAAGCGCATCTGCATGGATTTGGCAACAGCACTGTGTAAAGACAAAAGCTAAGTAATCCTATTTCTTGTAAGCTGGGGTTTAACACACTCACTTAATTCCTTTTGTTATCATCATTTTAAGGATTAGAATGAGGGGATTAAGTGATGATAAGCAAACTGCTTGGGGTAGAAGGCTAAGCAAGATTATGTCTTTAATACTCAAATTAAAGTAGTTTAATCTCTGCAGGGTGAAAAATCAAAGTGAGTCTGAGTTAGATCTAAGGTATTACAAACATAGGATTAAAGGCTTGGCCCTCGCATAAAAGGCAGGCAGAGCGAGACAGGAAATCACAGTCACCCTACTGGCTGTAGCGCAAACAAGTCATCTCTCTGACTTGTGAATGAGTTGTACTATGCTCAATGTGGTGAATTTGAGTAGTGAACGAGGGGCGGGTGCCTTGACGATAGCGACTTTGCGCCGATGAGTTGATGGAAAGCAAACCTCCCTGCACTGGTTTGGCTCAGAGTATAAGCATGAGAGTGATGGGGCGAACATTGTTGCACTGAAACAGTGAAGAGTTGGCAGCCTCCCTGGTTGCGCAACAGCGTAAACACACCAATTATGTCAAACCACCGAAACTTAAAAATGCACTGAGGGATCGATGAGATTGATTGAGATGCTCAGCAACACACAGGGGTGGCTTCATGCTGCTGGGGCCGGCCATGAGGAGGTTGTACTAGAGAAGGCCTCGAAACAATGTTTGACTCATGGTGTTTAGCTGAAGACCTGTGTGTTGTGCAGTGGTACGCGCACCAGTGTATGTTGTATCCCAAAATCTTAATTTTCGATGAAGATTCCTGCCCAGATGAGCTTTGGATTTATTTATTCCTACATATATTTTACTACATCATGAGTAGCTGCCTGACTATAACATGTATTGGTCTGCATGCAGTCTCTAAAATAGTAATTTGATGATTGAAACTTTTCTCAATTCCTTAAATAGGAAAAGAGTCGATCAATGGAGCTTCAGTCTTAATTGATAAAACCTGATATTTGGACAACTCATCTGCCATCTTAAATGCTGTGCTCCAAGAGTATTCATAGCTTCAGCAGTCATTGTACCTCTTTTTGTGATCCCATTCTGGATAACTCAATCAAGATTGTCCATTATTTATTCTATCTATAATTGTTTACGAAGATAAGAGGAGGATAAACCACACTATAACTACCCAAAAGTTGGAGAAAAGAGTACGATAATACAGTTCCACAATAGCTAGAGCAGCATTATTTCTATCGAAACCTCTGATAACACAATGACTGGATTCAGAGGCCAAGGTAAGTAGGTACTACTATTTTTGAGGATTATGTAAGGCTTCCTATGAATAAGGCTTTGAGAAAAGAACCCTTCTCAGTCTGCAACTTTACTCAATATGATTCATACTAAATTACTCAGGAAATACTAACTTTAACTGCTATACTGGATTTGTAATCTATATAGTTTGTTGTGAGCCATTTCTCACCGTTAATTGAAAATATGGTTGAATCCTGTCAGCTGCAGAAAATCACGAGACCAATTTTGGAATTGATATCTATAATTGGGTACGCTATACAACATTGCTATTGAGACAAATTTACTTAGCAGTCTGATTCTTACAACTTGTGTTAGCCACTGGTAGCGGTACTGGTAAGAATGATGGAGCACACAATTTTTTTTAATATCTGGAATATTACTGAGTAACATATTGCAGGGTCATTTCTCCATGTATAAATAATGTTTAAATTGAGATTATAGACAAATTTGCTTAGGTGTGAGGATACATAACATTGCAACATACCGGTAAACAAGTCAAAAACATATTGAGCCTTTTGTTGTTGTCGCCTAAAATACCAGATATGTGTCATTGACTGAAAATAGCTCTATGGGTAGGTCTGATTAGTCACACTTTCTTGTGCAACTGTTTGCACAAGATTCATATCTTTCAAGTAATGTTGCAACTGTCATGACATTGCATGTCTATTGGTTAATAATATTATCACATTCAAAGGGAATAAACAGCTGTTTCATGAAATGTACAACCTGTTTATTGAGGTTGAAAGACATCTTACTTAGTCACTTGGCTTCGCTACTGAAAGAAGAAGAAGTATCTCAATACCTGGAGACATGGATAATAGGGAGGTAAGAATACCAAAAGCGATGAAATTAAGAATAATTAGATATAATTCATACATAAGGTGTTGTTTGTCATCTAGATGGAATGTGCACTGGCTCAAGTGAAGGTTCATCAATGCAGGGGCGCCAGATTAAGGTTATGATACCAGCGTTGACCGATTTGGACATTTTATATACCGTTGAGAAGCTGCTGAGCTACTGATCGCTAATAGCTCATCAAAAACGTGATTGGATGACATTGCGTCATTTTATCGGAGAAATGAGGCCGAAAAGGCTGTTTTTCGCAAAGTGGACGGCTGCGCTACATCGATTGCTAGAAAGTTCAAAACAAGTTACATTCATTCTTAGAGACATAGTTCATCCTAATTTTAGGTTGAAAATAATTTTTGATGAGCCCAAAGTGGTCTTCCTCGAATTATACCACACAGAATGCCTAGGGGCTTTTCAAGGTGTTTTTCGGCATTCTGTGTGGTATAATTCGAGTAAGACTAAAACATAGTGCCATATTCTGTTGGCATTTCCTGTTTTTACTATGCTTAATCAAAGCGGCTTCGTATGTGAGAATTTTCAAAATAAATTTGTCTGGCCTAAGTACTGGACCTTTTGACAGCATGTTTGACGTTATTGATAAATGGCGCAAAACGTATCTACCTTTGATGGTCTATGCTGATATTGATACATTTGATATACTGCTGAAATTTGTGGTGTGTGTCATTTAAACAGTAAATAGTGGAAAAAAGCAAAAAATTTGGCCCTGTTTTATTCGAACTGTCTCAAATCGTTGCTTAAAATTTCGCATTATATCATCAAAGTTAAAACCACACGCATTGTGAATTGACGTAAAAAGCTACTTTGGGCTCATCAAATATTATTTTCAACCTAAAATTAGGATGAACTATGTCTCTAAGAATAAATGTAACCTGTTTTGAACTTTCTGGTAATCAATGTAGCGCAGCCATCCACTTTGCTAAGAACAGCGTTTTCGGCCTCATTTCTCCGATAAAATGACGCAACGTCATCCTATCACCTTTTTGATGAGCAATTAGCGATCAGTAGCTCAACAGCTTTCCAACGGTATATAAAATGTCCAAGTCGGTCAACGCTGGTATCATAACCTTAAGCTTAGCCCTGTTTTTATCGTTCAATTATTCAATATTGAAATAATTGAAATAACCTGGTTGACGCTTCAGGGTCAGGAGTCCTCTAAGTTATTTGTATGTATACATGGAATGAAATTACCAAGTTAAATCATTTAAACTAAGTGGTTATTGTCTACTCAATCACTAGTTTTGCATCACCGGTTACTCGGGCAATACGAGAGTACATTAAATCATGGATAGATTCTAGGTCTTTGTTACAAGTATTTGTTCTTCAATCTTCTATGTACTATTAGACGAACAGCATGAAGCACAAGAGGCGACCGATATCATTTTATGCAGCATTAATTCTTGGATGCTTACTGTTAGCTCTTGTTTGTGTTAACATCTGGCTCCTGTCCACCGGCAGAGTAGATTTATACAAACCAGATCACTTACCTTCAGAATCTAAGGTAAGTCATCACCGTGGGATATCTAGCCATACCAAAGAGATTATAACCAATAGCAATGCACATATTATGTGGATATCTGTGCACAGAGAAAAATGTCTGATTGCCCAGAAACTAAATTTTGATCGATGGCTAAGACTTCACCGTACTGGTTGCAACAATGATCAGACATCCCTTTGTTTCCTTATGTGTTTGATTGATATTCATTTGGCCATGATTGTGAGATAACAGTGTCAATATTTCAAAACATTTCCTGTACTAGGCAATGTTGGACAATGGTCAATGAATTCAACATTCAAGGGCAACCAAACATTAAGCCTTTCTCTACTCTGTAACATATTTGCCGTGTATGCTTCTTTGTAGAATGATTTGATCGTGATGTGTTTGATAGATATTAATCAGCTTATTCAACCCGATCAGCTCAGTCAGCTAAAACAACTAATTCAATCCGATCATCTCAGTCAGCTCAAAAAGCTTATTCAACCCAGGCAACTGAGTCAGCTCAGTCAGCTCAAACAGGTAAAGTGAACCTCTATGTGTAAGTTTGTAAGCAGTTGCCTTCCGCCACCACGTCTTTGCTACTTTTGATAAATGAGAGGAGTAATGGATCGTGTAAGTGCTAATTAATTGGTTGTATAACAGATCATAAACAATCAGGTAGAAACTTGGTGTGTTTCTATTGCGACAAAAAAATACTATTCAAAAAATATGCCACCCTCATGAAAATTAAAAAGCAATCATGTCTTTGAAGAAAGACTCTCCTCTAGCCTTGTCACTGGGCCACGGGTTTCGGTTCTTTTGCTTGTTTGGTGGGTTTTTATTTATCCATATAGTATCAGTCGTTGTCTTCTGCTTGGTTAGCTCTAATCCTAAACATGTTTGACATATATCACATTCAAAATAAATATCCAAAAGTTGATTGCACAAATTTTGGCAGCAATGACGTGAAAAGATGTTACACATTTTTAAAATATACCCTTGCATCACATTTGTAGTCTGAGTAAATCATCTAGCACCCGAACTTATGCCAAAACATTTCCCCACTGTTATTTTGTGAAATAGCCTCAGTAACCTCAGACTATACATGTGCTGTCAGGCTATTTAAAAATTTATAACCTAGCCATGAATTCACATTATTACTGCAAAATTTAGTGCAATCACCTTATTTATATCTATTTTGAATATGAAAAATTACAAAGTTAATTTATTTGCCTATGGAACAGGGAAAAAGTGAATGCTCAAAGCAGGGAGGTACAGAGAGGGAGTGGAAACGAAATGTAGCCTGTGAATTAACAAGGCTGTTTCCAAGGGTTGTACTAATATGGTCCCTCCATTAAAATTCATTTAAGTCCTCAGTCTTTTTATATGTCTGTCTCCAGTTAAAAATTACTAAAATATTTGACATGTTTACTTAATGGTATATTCAGACACCCAGAGACAATATATCATGATGTAAATCACCACAAGTGTAGATGAGACATAGCTAGCAATATAGTAACCACTTTTGCAGGGTATTGAATTATAATTCCAATGCAAATTTTTGATGGGGGATAGAGAGACTGAAAATAACTCATTCATTCACCATTTAAAAACTATGTGAGGAACTTAGACCAGATAAAAGTAGTGAAAGTACTTAAATAAGCCCTTTCTAACACCTAAGTGACAAAGGGAGGCATAACATACCACGTTTGACTAATGAAAACCGCCATTGATTACCAAATTATGAGGCAAATTTATGGCCAGGTCTGCAGTTGAACTTTCCCTTCTCATATGAGTAGCTTTGGAGTCCCAGGTAAAACTAGACTATAGTTCGAAACATGGACTATACCTGAGGGCTATCTATATCTCTCTGCTACTTAGTTTGGTTTCTTTTCAAGAGGTTCAAACACTTTAGGAAATTTGTGGTAGAGCCCATATTGATAAATGGGATTCCACAACTATGCTCTTGCTGATTGGACAGTTCATCAAAATTATTACAGCAACTCAAGTTGTACTTCTTTTTGGCAGGAAGTCACTCTCTGCAGTCTCTGCTCTGATTGGCTGTGGTCATGGAAAACCTTTGCTGATAAAGAGAGGACAATTACCAGTGGAGACAAACAACAATTTGAAATGAGAAGCCGTTTCCACTCCTTTTTCAAACTCCTTGCTCAAAGTGGTCTAGAATAGAGCAAAACAAGCATAATACAACTACTGATACTATACAGAGATATACAAGGCCACCAAAAAAACCAAAAATTAAAGCCCGTGGCCGCATGACAAGGCTAACTCTCCTCTATTAGAGGCACGTGTGGAACCCAACCACTGATTCCGGTGCGATTCTAATTCCCTGATATATTAAAGTGTGCAACCTAACAATCAAATTTTTTATTTGCAGGATCTTCCGGGTGAAATTTCACATGTAGTCAATGGCTGTAAACTTCAATGCCGACCTGCTTGTGGATAAATATTAGCATGGTCGTGTTAAGTGCATTAGAGGAAACAGTTTGAAAGACCCTTTAATTCAAATTCGTTTTTGATTTTCTAGATAACAAAGACTCTTTTTTTTATCTCAACAATAATATCTGTTATCACACAAGTAGATGACTGTAGTTGGGGAAAAAAAGAGAGAGTTGTGAATAAAAGTAAACACTGACATCAATGTATCTTCATTGTTATCATTGCAGTTAAATATGAGCTGGCAATAAAAATGCCAACAACATCCATGCTAAAAATATATTGTTGAAAAAAGCTGGATGGTAAAGATGATGATCTAGGAAACAACAAGAATTTTAGGAACCAAAGTAATTCCTCCCCTCAAAATAAAATCCCATTCTGACTATAGCTAAACAGCGCTGTACATAATGGTTCATTACAAAATTAAACCAGTGCTAGGTAAATAGCATTAGATCATTGAAAATGAAAGGTTTGGGTGTATTGACAGCCCGAATCCAACTCTTTTGGGCATTTATACTGCATACAATGTCTCACAATGTCTTATGACTGTAGTGAAACGTCTCAAGACAGTCACTCAGTGTATGAAGATTGCCTCACAGTACCTCTTATCAGTCTTCATGCACCCGTTGCAAGCAACTGGTCAATGTGTCCTTTCAGAACTGACTAATACATTCTTCGTCTTCGTCTTCTTAATCGCTGTCGATGAGGTCTTTATAAGCGATGTGCTGTAGTAGACAACGACATGGTTATAACAGTAATTGTAGCTAGTTATAATTGTACAATAAAACGGGCTGAGAGAAGTTAGAGCACTTCAGTAGCACTGAGCCCAGGGTTTTGTAAGGACAACCACTCAAGAGCAGACAGAACAGGAGCAGAGGGCTCAAGAGAAGTATGAAGATTGGAGTGGGTCTTGTCTGAGTGTGAGTGTTTTTGAAAGTATCTGTAAAGGAATGAGCAACACAACAGTGTGCAACGACGTTTTACTAGTTCCTAAGCTTCCTGAATATCCGGTGTGTAAAGGAGAAGCGCCGGACATTGGTTTGAATTAAGTGGTGGTAGGCACCTTTTCTGGTGTTGTAGCAACTTTGGTTTAGACTGAATCTATCTACATCAATGTTAACACAACCTGACATAATCTTATGATACATTTTCATATCTGTTATCTCACGTCTGCTTTTTAGAGTATGCCACTCCGCCTCAGCCATAAGTTGAGATATAAAGTCATATTTTCGTATTTGAAACACCATCTTAACGCCTTACGGTTCACAGCCTCTAAAAATTTAATCATTTTCCGTTTATGAGGTGACCATACAATGGTGGCAAACTCCAAAATAGGACGGCATATGCTTTAATATGCTGTACTTCTAGTACGAGTTTTGGCTCTTTTCAGAGATCTCATGAGCATGTGCAGGAGATTCGATGCTTTGCGGCAAATATCTTTAATGTGTGCATCAAAAGTTAATTTGTTATCAATATTAATACCTAAATATTTAATTTGTTCTACTGATGCCAGTTTAGCATTTTCAATATGGCATGAGGGGTTCGTGTTTGAATTATTCTCAGATCTGCTCATACGCATTGTTTCACACTTGTCAGCATTAAACTTTATTCGCCAGGATTCAGACCAAGACACCAGACTGTTAAGATCGAGTTGGAGATAAAGCATGTCAGAGTCAGATTTAACGTTGTTATAAAGTAAAGAATCATCAGCAAATAATTTAAGTTTGGAATTAAGAACAGAGTTAGGCATGTCATTTATATAAATGAGAAAGAGCAGGGGCCCCAGGACGGAACCTTGAGGCACACCAGAAGTAACTAAATGCGAGTTTGAAGTAACACCATTTACTGTCACTTGATGAGTGCGATTTGACAACCAGTGTTTGATCCAACCTATTTTCTGAGAGTGAATACCTATGATTTTAGTTTGTTAATTAGCTTTGGGTGTGAGACAACATCGAAGGCTTTCGAAAAATTAAGAACAATGATCACTTATAATATTGGAGTCATAGGACTCTATGGAATCGGATATGGTATTAAGTAACTGAGTATCTCATCCGTGTCCTGGCCTGAATCCATGTTGATCTTTAAAAATGATATTAAATTCATCTAAATAACTATGAATATTGTGGGCTATAATATGTTCCATGGTTTTGCACAGAACTGAGGTTAGAGAAATTGGTCTATAATTGAGAGCAAAATTTCTGGCACCTTTTTTATGGATAGGAACGACATTGGCTGTCTTCCCTTCTGTAGGCACGCACTGTTTGGCTAGAGAAAGGTTTAAAAATGCTGTAATTACTTTATAAATGTAAGGTCCCATGAATTTCAATAGAGCAGGTGGTAAATTATCTGGACCAGCTCCTTTTGTTGGATCCAAACTAATGAGTAAATTTAACATGCCTTGTTCCGTTACTGATATGGGATTATCTTGTTGATGAGTGGTAGGCTGGAGGGTAGGAAGTAAGCCATCGTCGTAAGTGAAGACAGAAGTAAAAGCCTCAACAAATTTCTCAGCTATGTCCTGGTCATTTTTAGAATTCTCAATACATTTTATTGTGTTGTTTTGGCCGTCTTTGTTTGCAATAAATTTGAGAAGTGGTTTTGAATTTCCCGAGCTAGTCTATCACAAATATGCACATCTATGTAATCATTGTAGTCATCATTTACAAGCTTTTTACTGTTATCGCTCTGGTCTTCCAGCTTTCGGGCATTAAATAGGGAGTAATGGTGCCTAAGAGTTTTCTTCATTCGCTTTCTTTTGTTAATTTGGGTAATTGTTCGCCTAGTATTCCAATGCTTTTTGCTACATTTTACTGGGTAATTAGGGATATTAGATATAGTAATTTCGGTAAACATGGTTTTGAATGTATTCCAGACTGTATCAATCGTTTCATTTTTTATGAATTTGCAAGGAAATGAGATTCTCTAAATTCTGTACTGAATAGTAAGAGACTGTAGGTTTGCGTCTTCAAACTTCTAATATGTTTTGGAGATCATGGTGTCTAATGGAACATTTTCGAATGGTACATTAACATTAACAAAAACAGAATGATCGGAAGTGTTCATATCCATATTGGTTACGACCAGATCGGGTATGTTACCTTGCTTGTGGGTGGGCTCTAAAACGAGCTGTGACAGGTCATTAACACATAGAAAATCCAAGAACATACCATGCATATGTGAATCGCGTGTTGATTTCAATGTTTTAGAATCCCAATCGATTGGATTACATTGTTTTTCGTGCCAGTGAATTATATCCGTGACAGATTTAATATTAGGTGGTCTGTAATAACAAGCAATAACAAAACTGAATCCACGAAAATCGAGTTCAAGAGAGATTATTTCATTTTGTGTATCTACATAGTAGTCTAAAACTTTAATGTTTAATGGGTCAGATATCGCTATAAGAACGCCACCACCCTGACCTGTAGATTTATCACGTCTGCAAATAGTGTAATTAGAAATTATTTCTGAATCGCAAATATTTGGGTTTAGCTTGGTTTCAGTTAGAGCTATGATGTCTGGCTTATGCAGGTAGATCATATAGTCAAGATGATGGGATTTTTCAGCGATGCTATTACAATTCCAAGATATAACTGAGAGGGACTTGTTGGATTTTTGTTCTGTGCTAGGTCTGATGAGCCCAAAAGAGGCCTAGCGCCCTGTGGTAACGCCAGTAGCCCCAGGTGCAGGCCAGTCATTTCTCTGTGTATAAAAGGACATAACTCCTGCCATGTAGGACATCCAAAATTTGTTTAGGTTTTTGGATATCAGTAGTCTGTCATCAACCGTTTCAAATATATCACTCAACAAAGAATGACAGATAACAGATGTTGGGTGTTTTTGAATAGAATTTTCCTCATCGAGTAAGAATGATTAAATGATGACGAAACAAGACATGACATTGATATCTTAATATAAACATGATGTCTGATGTTATCATTTCAAGTTAATCTAGGGATATGCGCTACTAAAATAAATATATGGACTTTATTATTGGCATCATGATCACGATAATCACAGTGATACTCTTAAAAAAATGTTGTTTCATTGGGTACTCCATGTATACAGCAGTGTACACGATAATGATATCCTTATAATAATTATTTTACTACCAATATATGCTAAATCAAATTTGTCCGGGGCCTCTGAATACGATGGGTGCCATATATCGCCTGTATTCTGACTGATTTATTCCATTCTATCTCAGTCCCCCTCATAAGACAAGACAAGACAAGACCCTTATAATAAGGGTTCATAGCCCATAAATTTCCGCGAAATACCTGATCTTCCTAATTATGGTTTGGGATATGTTGAAATGCTGGACCTGCAGTGTGCTGTACAATAGGTTTTGGTTATTTTTTGTTTGAAAAGATTGAATAATGCCAGTGATGCATTAAAATTTTATGTCTTGCCTCTGATAGGCAATAAAAGTGTGTTGTGGCACAGCTCTAGGTGAATAGGTCAATGTTCAAATATTTGGCATCAGTCTCATTGTATTCAAACGCAACTGACACAAAATGTTTATTGAGATTAGATGTCAGTGTCAGTTAGTTTTGCAACAAGATGACAGACATAACTGAGGTGAGTGCAGTGATATATTTAATAAGAACCAGTTTCAGCTTCAATCACTGCATTCAAGTCTGAAACATGGCTATATTTAATTAGACAAAGTATGGATGCTTGTGTAAACTGTTGCTAGATTCGTTTTTCTATGCTATTTTGCTCACATTTGATGATACAATGTTTTGTCTACCAGTGAGCAACGCAATAAATCATGCATGATATCAGTCAGTCATAGCTAGGTATACTAGACACATAAGATGTTAACTCGCTCTTTCAATTGATGCCTGCCACTGGGTCATGAGACTGTTCACAAACTCATAATAGATTTATAATAAATAGCCATATGTTTTGCACAACAGCTTTTTTTGTGTGCTTGTTCTTAGTTGAGCAAAATGAAGGGCGAGAGACGACCATCATCATTTTATGCAGCGTTGATTCTGGGATGCTTACTTCTAGCTCTTGTTGGTGTCAACATCTGGCTCTTGTCAACTGGCAAAGTAGATTTACACAGATCAGATAAATTATCTGCAGGATTTAAGGTAAGCTACTGTGGTGTGAAACTGTGGGTGCAACATTACGGATACCAAACCTTTCAAAACTATGAGATTATTATCTTATGCAACAAGCAACATAGCTCTGAAAAGGTGTGAACAGACGATTACGCCTGGGTCAACAGCTCTAAAATTGAATTTTAAATTGTCACCTAAACCTCTCAACACCAGTTGCCACAATGATAAGACATCCAATGAAGGGAACTCTTTTATGAGAACATGTCACTTTTAAAAAGTCTTGAAAATCTAGAAATGTTTGCGTTATTCCCTTTTACATCTGATTGATATTCATCTTGGTCAGGCTCTTGGAAAGTGACAGAGTAAAATTAAATCGATCTAAAAACCTGACTCCAGAATCTGAGATAAGGCTGGTCAGGTTAAGTTAAACTTAAAGGTGCAACCTAAACTTGATCTCAAACAAACTCTGAAACAGAGCTCTAAATGTGATAGCAGGAAACAAACCTCTGATTAACTGTTGTTTGATCTTAAGATTATGCACTAAGTCTCACTATAGCAGCGACAATTAATCACAAAATTATGACAGTCATGCAAGGTACACCAAAATCGGAACCTCCCACTGCTTGAATAAAAATTATCTGGAAAGCATGATGCTCAAATTTCTTTTCTTTTTACATAATGGACGGTACATAGACATAGCAAAGTCCCAACAGCTAGTATGTTTATATTTCATACCTTTTAAACCATGGCCAACAACCATCACAGCCATATGAAGGCATTCCGTATAGAGTGATTAGCGCCAAATGTTAAAGAATGCCGTGGCAACTGGAACCTTAACAAGAGTTAAATGCTCTAATTAGTTTAACTTTTATGGATTTATTGTAGACTGATCAGAATGCGAAATATGCTGTAGAAAGACGTGAGGTCAGTTGTATTTATTGGCTTACATAAACAATTAGAAGGTAAACAATTCCACTCCTACTACCTTGGCGCCAGCCTTCATATTTTAGCTACTTTTTCTTTTCATAAAATGAAGTAATAGAGTCTGCCACTTTGATAACCTGATTGGTATCACCAATAACCTGACATGGATTAAACAAATTTCTACTGTCTTTTGTACTAGTCTCACTTCCTGCAAGAGTCTCCAGTGAAAGATTCCAATAAAAAATTGACTTAAATTATTATTTAGAATAATACTGCAAGCCTCAAAGGGGTATTGCAAATTGACCTTAGGCTACTTCATGACACTCACCACCTAAACCTTCATATTTTGAGAACATAAAAAGTGTCCCCAACTGACAATGGTGCTTGAATCTATGTCCAAGCCACTATGCCTTTACATCTTGATCAAAAATCTAATTTAATTGGTTTTGCCAGGTGGTATGTGATCGTACTTCATTCGTCGGAAGTGGCTGTAGAACTGAGTGTCGAACAGTCTGTAGATGATCTGCATTGTCTCAGGTCAGATGGGAAACCTCTGAGCAGAAAATTTATTTTATCTAGTTTTAATTCCGCTTTTGACATACTGTGAGTTTGATTAGTGTAATTATGTTTTTCTATGTACTTGCTTTTGAATCTTTATACTTTGTCATGCATGCATGCCATCTTCAACTCTGTTTAATATATCCTTGTTATAACCTTATATCTTGGCTAAATTTGTCTCCCCTATAAGTTTTTATCCCCATAAACATACTTTTATCGTACTACATTCGTCGGAAGTGGCTGTAGAACTGAGTGTCGAACAGTCTGTAGATGATCTGCATTGTCTCAGGTCAGATGGGAAACCTCTGAGCAGA
Organism: Membranipora membranacea; assembly: GCA_914767715.1. NCBI lineage: Eukaryota > Metazoa > Bryozoa > Gymnolaemata > Cheilostomatida > Membraniporidae > Membranipora > Membranipora membranacea. The sequence goes on along the minus strand of OU612067.1, from coordinate 10,008,518 downwards.
TGGTTAAGAGGCAATTGGGTTAAAGTCCACCTCAGGCCGAATACAAGTTTTCTGATTAATTACGGTCCACTATACCCTTTTTTCATATACCAGGGATCACAACTCCCATAGGGAAAGAGAAAGGGGAGGTAAGTCAAATGCATTTTGGTTAAAGTCCATTGGTCTAATGTGAATTATTAGGCAATTGGGTTAAAGTCCATGGACTTTAACCCGATTCCCTTTTGCAATGCTAGCCCATTTAAAACTTTCCGTCACTGCTGTTCTTTTGATGCTACTCCACTTCCCATGCAGTCTTATTATATATTATTGAATGGAGAGACATGTAGTGGGAGCTATCTCCCCCGAATTTAGTTTTGTGTCGGAGTTCCAGCAGAATCAATAATGGACATATAGAAAGTCATTGGACTTTAACCAAATTCCCTTTTAAACAATGCTAGCCAATTTAAAACTTCCAGCCACTGCTTTTTTGTTGACGCTACGCCACTTCTCATGCAGTCTAATTATAGATTATTGAATGGAGAGACATGTAGTTGGAGCTATCTCCCCCGAATTTAATTTAGGTCGGAGTTCCAGCAGATTCAATATCGGACACATAGAAAGTCATTGGACTTTAACCAAATTCCCTTTTAAACAATGCTAGTCCATTTAAAACTTCCCGCCACTGCTGTTCTTTTGACGCTACTCCACTTCTCATGCAGTCTAATTATAGATTATTGAATGGAGAGACATGTAGGGAGAGTTGTTTACCCCAAATGTAATTTGAGGTCGGAGTTTCAGCGGAATCATTATTGGAATGTCTGTACTCAGCCTGATGATGTGTTGTTATGTCACCTGTCCAATTAATTACTTATTGATTAATTAATCATTTACGCGGCAAATGGAAAAACACACCTGGCGAAGGTAAGTATGACGTAACGTAAAAAGGCAAAAATTTACCTTTCATCTTTCCTTTACAACCTTACTGTGATATTTGTGCAACTCTGTGATATTTACATTCCTCCTATTTATTATCCTTATATACCCTTATTTATTCCCTCTTTCTCTGGTGTAAATGATGTTCGACTCCTGTGTGTTTTAGGAGCTGTTTCGTCGTCATCAGGAGCCTGGGGAAGACAGACTCAGTCCCAAGAAACTACACAAGAACAAGCCATTCCATCCAGATCTAGTACAGACGAGCTCGTGGTGCGTCTCCAGAGGATTCAAAGCACTGGTAAGTAAGCTCTTGATTGACATTATTTCTGTTGCAATGTTTACTAGGATTGATTTTTCTACCCGGTACTTGCTGTTATAACTTGTCAATATCCCTCATTTTGTTGTTCCTAGATGAATCTGACGATACTGATGAATACCCACACTTTGACCTGGAGCAGGCTCTACTTGAGGCTGATGAGGATGACGGGGACCTGGCCGAAATCAGCGAAATTCCAGATCCAGCCATGGAAACTCTTGGAGGTGAGTGTTCACCAATGACTTCTCTAGCAATGCATTATTGGTTGGCCTTCGTCTCGCCTGATCTTCTACTATGTTCCACTAATAGCTGAAGTACTGCTTACTGTGATGGAAAACTGTGAACCATTTTTGCTGTAGACACTGATGGAGGCCATGGTTTCCGCCACAACTTGAGGAACATTCCGGATAGGCAGAGGACGAGGAGGAGTGTGAGGCACCAGACGGCAGTTGGTGTCCTCATTGGTGACGGGTGCAAACACACCGCAGACAATGGAGTTTTCCAATGCCACCTGCTCTCTCAGGAGCAAAGAAAGTCAATCGGCTCTGAGCAGGGCAGGTGGAACTGGTATGCTAGCCATATCAAGGAAGTAAGTTGTTGTTATTGATCTAGATTTACTCTCATGCTGTGCTGCATTGCTTGCTTTCTACTATTGCCTTAAAAATGACAATTGTGTTTACCGTGCCCATAAAGGTATAGGTTGTAACTTTCACCTTTCACATTTAATTTTAGGATGAAGTGAAACGATCTAGGAAGAGGCCTGGTGTCCCAGAGGAGAAGAGGCGCACTCGCACAAAGAGTGCACGCTACTACCTCCCTCTGGATGGGAGCCAGGATGTGCGGGTGTGTGTTGGGATGTGGCGCGGCACCCTCGCCCTCAACTGCAAGACAGTGAGTTTGATTTAATTATAACTCTCTTCAAACCGAGATTTGTGCCATTTAGTTTTTGATAGAAGGGTAGTTGGTTCATGACTTCCTGTCTGTTCACTATCACTGCATTCAATTCGATTTTATTTTATCCAAACAGGGATTAAATAGCAAACGGAGGTCGATAAATAGAGTTAGAGAGAAGCGCTTGTACCGGGGAATACCAGCCAATAAATACAAGACACAGAAATGGAGGACAAGGTTTGGTTGGTGATAGAGGCGAGCCAGGTGATGCGGAGCCACTACTGCCGCGCTTCCAGCAGAAGGCAATATCTCCCTGCTGGAGTTCAACTGGCGGACCTCTATAGAGAGTTTTCGTTTTCGGTGGCACCAACTACAATCTGGGTACCCACAAGCCGAAAAGTGATAAGTAAGTTGAACATCTTCCATTGCTTAGCAACCCTGTGTGATTATTTTGCGTTTCATGTTTTGTGTTGGTTATCCAATTGAAAAATTTGAGTGTTCATGGTTCTTTCCTTCCAGATAACTGAACTTTGTTATTGTTTCTTCCAGCTGTGACCAGTGTGTCATGTACCTCAATAAGAGAGATCCATCTGAGGAGGAGACAGAAAGGTACGAGGCCCACATAATGATGAGAGATGAAGCTTACCTCAGCAGGCGGCTCGACATAGAGGATCCATCTAAAGTCGTGGTAAGCTTCGATCTCCAACAAATTGTTCCTTTTCCTAAGCTGAGGTCCAGCAAACAAACATTTTACAAATCCAGAATGGTACTTTACAACCTTTGTTTTTTTGAGAGGTAGCAACGAAATTGCTACATGCTTGAAGAAATTCTTCTCGACCTATCTGGCAGACAGTGGTCACATAGTTTTCTACAGTGATGGCTGTCCAGGTCAAAATAAAAACAGAGCTGTTGTGGCTGCTTTGGTCCATCTTGCCCACAACAGCCGACCTGGCCGGATAGTAGAGCTGAAGTTTTTCGAGACTGGGCACAGTCACATGGATGTCGACTCTGTGCATGCCTCCATTGAGCGTGCCTCGGAGGGTGCAGAGATCGGCACGCAGGGTGACTGGGTCCAGGTCTTCCAGTCTGCAAAGAAATCTGGGGCCCAGTACATCGTTGATGAGCTGAGCTTCAGAGACTTTTCAGGCTGGAAGCAGGTAGCAACTAGTGCTTTTAAGACTAACAGCCTTAAAGGGATTTCATCAATGCACTGCATCAGAGCTGTGAATGTAGGTGGGGCTGTTGAGTTGCAGTGGAGTGAAGGTTACCTTGGTCCCCTGAGGCAGGTTGACTGACGTCTCATCTTGATAGAACCGGAAATACACACTCAGGAGAGTGTGGGGTGTTCTCTTCCAACGCCGGAATCTTTGCCCAGGGGTGCTAGGCAGTGACTTTGTTATTAATCAATTGTCACAGCCTTGGCGCCTCTGAACTAAGATTCGTTATGACATCACAACAGTGGGTTTTAATTACGGTCGATCATTTTAAAAAGCATTCTGGCTTAAGTCCACGGACTTCAACCGAAAGCCTTCTAAAAATGCAAATTAACAGGCATTTTGGTTTAAGTCCGTGCTAACTTTGACGTAGAGTGATCCACATTGAATAATCTATTATCAGGGGTACCTTGGGAATCCCAACTCTCTACTCGCCAAGTATCATCATGATCCAGAGAAAAACAGGATCAAAAATTACGATCAAAATTTTAATTGCCTTCATCATCGTTTTTTGACAAAAAAGCAATTACGGACTTTAACCCAATTGCCTCTTAACCATCTTAACCAATTGCCTCTTAACCATCGCCTCTTAACCAATTGCCTCTTAACCCAATTACCAAATACAATCTTAAAACCTCTAATCAATTAAACTATATACCATTGTGGCACAGGAGCATTTGATGTTGGATGCCCTTCCTGACACCACTGTAAAAATAGAACAGGGGACCTCATAATTAATCACCCACGTCCTACTCATAGCAACACAACCACTCCCTATTGTTTACACTGCATTCCATATGAAATCGATACGACTCTCATATGTTTTACAGGTGGTTCGTTTTCAGCAGCAATAAATATGACAATAGATAAATGGTATGAGATTTTAAGTGAAAGTTTCGGTGAATGAGATCAAATCACAAATGGTAGTTGGAAATATAATCTCACACTCGATCTCACTGACAGCATATCAACAAGGACGCCTGATTGGTTAAAACATTGAGCTCAGAGACTCGAAGCACATTTTTTTCTAAGCATTTAAAGCGGTGCAAAATCTTGTTATTGTTTTCCCCCCATAGTCAACGGACAGATCATCTTTTTTTTGACGGTTCGTGATATCGGAAGGAACAAAGCAACACCATACATCAAATCGAAGGGAATTTTATATAGATTATCACCTATATCTTGACCCCAAAATTCAGCAATAATTGGTCAGAACGCTAAGTTTACTCTCGAAGCACTACAGCTTTAGCACAAACTGGGTAGCTGCTGAGTTGTTTAATTGTCCGTCTCCAATGATGCCACGTCACCATTGAGCAGTTCTTAGCATGACTTTGACTTGCAGTCGCCCCTGCGTATTTGTCTGAATGACAACTCATGATTAGCCAATTTGTTCAGCCGATGTGTGATGAAGAAACTTGTGTGAAATGTAACAAACCACCTGGCACAAGTTTTATCCTCCTTGCTATCCCCTCCCACCCAAGCATTTCACATAAAATTCAACTCAAGCACCGAAGCAACAGCATTGCATAGTATCTCGCCTGCCGTGTTATTAGATGATTGAAGACATCTTTGCTTTGCTATTGTTCGCTGCTTCTGCCAGAAAAGCTTGTCTTGCCATACTTTTAGCAATTTACATGAGCTCCATCAAGACCGTCCGTTCTTGGGAGATCGAGCAGCTTTTCACGCGGGCAGAGCGTCTTTTTTGGCATCTCCATTGACTGCAGCTATGACATGGTTAGCTTGTCCGGGACCTATTTCATAGCTGCATCAGAAGACAAGTCCCCACCCTTTGCGACTCAACTTTTGAATTCAATGATGGCGCACTGCAGTTAAGGGAATATATATCAACCAATAAGGTACTTTCATTGCTAGCTCACAAAGTTTTGACAGCCATGAGTGAATGAAACTCAGAGTTTTGATACCCTCCATCGACATGTCCTGCTGTCAGAATTATCCCATATGTGTTTAAGCCATGTTCAATTGAGCACTTCAGGTCCTGCCTTGCATATTACAGAAAGATTTAGGTGATCAATAAGAATATGTTCTGAGGCAGGTACTATAAACGATTGGGTTCCTCAGTTATTTAAAAGTTCTGGGTCCGACTTTATCTCCATTTATCTTAAATTCGAATTTACACTGCCCCTTTTATCTGTAACAGAATGATGGGATAAAATCGGAATAACAATTATACTGTTTTCAAAAATTGCCAAAAACCATGTGTGCTAATGCTAAACTGTATCATGATTTTTTATCAGCCTTTGGAATGTGTGAAACTGTGATGGTTTTTTGGATTATATGGAACTTATTGAGATGTCAGGCAACGCAGATACAGCCAGCGCAAGTTATTATAACTATTTAAAAATCAGAAAGATTAACTTCATCCCAAACCCTTTTAAGAAATCAAACATTATAAATTGAAACTTTAATCTGCTCACAGAGCACATTTAACTCATTTAATCTAACTTCATTAGCAAACCGACACCATTGCGCCTCCTATCAAATGTCGGCCCTGTGGAACAAACTGTCCAACAACCTGGAATACAAAAAGACTCAGGCCACCTTTGGCACTCAGGTGCTACTTCCTGTCTTGAGGTGCTGACTTTTTTCATCACGTATTTTTGCCACATCTCGTATGGTGTATGGACTGGTACCTCAAAAAACAAAAACCTTAACACGCTGATTGCGCATGTTGGCCTTATCTCTGCCGCACCCAAATACACTCTAATTTCAAAATTTTTAATTCGTTGATGAAGTTGAAAACAAACATACCAAGTCTTTGAGGCATGTATTAGAATATGTTCACCTACAGGATAGGGGTGTTGTTGGTTCGGTGGAGAAACCTGATTATAAATCGCTTGCTTTTTTAATGCCTGGCTCTAGTGAGATCTTACTGCCATATAAAAACTGGTATAGGAATAGGTTACTTGACTTATGATATACTATCTGATCTAGGCAGTCTGGTGTGAGACTCTTTTCATTATGTATTACTGACAGCTGTTGTTGTATTGTGCCTCAATAGCTAGATGATCCTGATCAGACTGTGCTTGTAAATGACGATCGCACGTCTATCTGGTTTCTCTGTTGAACCTCAGTCATACTAATAGACGCTTGAAAAATTTGTCGACTCACTTTCATTTTGTTGACAACGAAGAATATACACTTGGCCTCTCAAAAAGTTAAGGCTGACAACCAAAGAAGCATCTCTTGCAGTTCATTCGTTTCACACCCTATGTAAGAGATTGTTGTGTCAGCAAACCTGGAGACGGTTTGCTTGCTTGTGTATTATTTGTAGCATTTCTTAATGTAGCTCAGTGGCCTTTTGGGACAGTGCTCTATCAAGTTGTTACTAAACTGCTGGCCTGGGGGATCCTTGTGCATTTTAACTTTCAAGACAATTCAATAAACATCGACACAAGAATAATTTGGTCATATCTCAGCGGTGTAGGATGTAGGACTGCCTTGTCCGATCACAAATGTTGTTTTACGTTTTGAAGCTCTTATAATGACAGTATGTTACTATACTTTCTTATACACGATTTTTTAAAATTAGAAACAAGGTGACATCAGACAATAATCTCAATCTTCAAAAAATTGTTCCAATAATCATCATTCATTGAATAGTGAAGGAAATTAATAATGACATATTTAAAGTTAAGCAGAGACAAGATTATACTCAACCACGTTAAGAAGGGTGGCAGCAAGTGATTTATTCTAAATCTACATTTGGAAAATTGATTTTATTCAAAGATCGGCAAGTGAAAATGCATTTGTAATTCGCTGTCGGGACAACTCCGAATAAATTCTTCATATTTGAAATGACCATAGCTTAAAAAATATTTAAGTTTTGACTTTTGAGACTTTCAGGAAGTGAAACAAACATGCGAATCTAGCCTCTGTACATTTTTTGGGTGAATCTGAAAAACGAAAAAAAAGTCCTCGTCTACAGTATAACCAAATCACACTAATTTTTTGGTGCCCTCGAAATATACGGCAGCATAAAAATCCAAGAAAGTTTTTTCAACTATTTTTATGTCACTCACTATGTTTTAATCTAAAATAACTGTGTAAACCAAATTTATTGTGATAGGAACACTCTCTGTGATGTGTAATGCAAATAGGTATATTTTTGACAAATTTGAAGTTTTCTCTCTTTAACCCTCCGATTCAGGTGTGCCCCCCAATTTAAATCTTTTACTACCAAAATATTCTTATTCCCTAGAGTCATAGCTTCGATTTGATATATAGTGGTGCTTTGTTCCTTCCGATATCACGAAACGGCTTAACGGAGCCACTTTTTAGGGATCTGTCCGTTGACTACCAGTGGTGATTTGCCATCACATATACATCTTGTGTCGTCGGTTATTCAAGGAGTTATATCTCACAAAAATAGAAAAGAAAACCTCCTAGTTCATAGCACTTCTGGTCAAAACAATGTATTTAATGTATTGTATTTATTATGAAAATGTGTTTTAAATAATCGTTCCTACTTATTGTACACGCCCATTATACTTTTAATCGCTGACTTTTTCACATAAATTAAAAATAAACGTATTTTCAATGTCAGAGGACACTGCACAAAATATAACTTTGTCCATTAACCTTCCTCAAAAAATTCAGCTTTTATGGTTATACAGTTTTGCAGTTTACAGGGCTACCATATATATACATTGATATATCATCCCATAGATGAGCAGGGGGGGGGGGGGGGGAGGGCAAGTTCTAACACATTCTAACAAATGTTGCTGTTACTGTGACATCATATCATTCGTATTTAGGGAATCGGAAAGCATCCCATTAACATTCACATTTACCAGGTGAAATCAGACTCTTGTTTTATCGAGGTGGCGTTATTTCAGCTTTCAGACTCAATCTATTTGTGATACTGTAGTTGGAGATTTATATGGCTCACCTTAGTTTCAGCGGAAAAGTCTTCAGATATTATATATAAATCTATACTGTCTCTGAGAAAGCTAGAGATTGCTGCAAACAAGAGCGATTAGCAAGCATCCCAGAATCAAGGCCACATAATATGATAGCAGCCTCGTCTCATGACTAATGTCAATCATCTATGAACAAAGAGAAGTACCAAACATGAAGCCTTCTAAGTAACATCCATGTTTGGTAATTCTGAATCATAATCTTGAGAACCCATTGCAAAACCTTTTGGTTGGATTTCAAATGTAAG